>OX401410.1:7261687-8461687 GCA_947846245.1 Cerastoderma edule | reverse complement strand
AGTACTCTCATATAAATTGTGATAAATACCGTTTATACTATACTATAAACACAACAGTTGTGATATCCCTTCCAAACCCTTTTTCACTGATTGTTTGAATTCAATGATATTCCGTAAAAAGTAACATCAAACGTTTCTTAAAGAGCTGTTGGTAATGCGAAACAAGCTAGTTATCAATATATTCAATTTCAATTCAATACTTTATTGACAAGATTGGGAAAAGCATTTTGCCTTTGGTCATTTCCAATTCTTCTAAATATAGCTAAGACATATATATGCAGTCTAACTTGTGTTAAGCAACCACCCTTTTAAGCAGCCAACCTGCCCTAAACAACCACTACAGAAAGTCCCATTGTCTATAGTGCATGGTTCCCTGGGTAATCTACCATTACAAGACTCGTGAGTTGGAGATCCGGCTAGGCAAATGTGCCCCTGACGCTAAATGAAGCTAAAACGACAGGTCTTTCCGTCTTTCTCTACAGATTGACCTTTTACCAAACGCCATATTTCGATGTCCCAAATTGAAAGAGTTTGCAGACAGTTTCAAAATTTGATGAATATAAAAAACATTGTCTGATAGGTCAGAAAACATTGTGGGAAAAGGAGAAATTGCTCGGTACGAGCCATTTCTCCTTTCCCACAGTGTTTTCCAGAGTCGTCCGCAACAAACTTGTCAAATGTCGTTATTGTTTGGTAATAGGTTAATGGAGGAAAAATGACAAGTCTTTTCGTTTTTCATTCGTTTTTCAGTACAGATTAAGTATGTTCAAGTCGGAAAGCACTGAATGATACTGGAATGACTGTTTTCCAGTACTTTTAGGATGATATTTCTGATGAATTTCCTGATTGCAGCAACAACAATGGAATATATTACACTGTTGAAAACGGCGTAAAACGCCAATAAGACCAATCAACAAAACACTAAAAGACTATGAATATTTGTCGTGCCCACGAATTAACACACAAAGATGAAATACGCAGCAGCTGAGAGGAATCAGGAATCAAACCTGGGATGTTCGGCATGCATACGTTAGTTGTTACCTGTCAAATTATGCCAGGCAAATACTCAATCTGAACATATCGGGTTTGTCCAATGAAAACGTTTTTCGTAGCTCACGGAAATACCCGAGTAATTCCGATTGGCGAATACTCCCACCAAATTGAACAAAGAATCGTTACGGGCTATTTTTCATCATTCGTGTTTTTGTGCAACAAAAACGATAACCTGTTTGATTCATCAATATACGTAAAAAAACTATATTCTGTCAGATGTATCGATATATGTGTATACATTGTTCTACCTGCAGACTCATTATGTTTTAGACTTAACGTCAAGATTAAGCGTAACATTGGTAGACGAATGAAAGTATTTCTCAGGCAGCGTATTTGTCACAAAACAATTTCTACGCATGGTCGCTCTCCAAGATCGTTTGAAATCTTTCTGAGCGATTATTCGACCTAAACATTTCAGAAACAAAGCGATAGCATAGCGTATTATCTTAAATAAAGCAAAAAAAGATAATGCTTCACTGTCGATCCAGAAAGTCCGTTGCCATGGTACCATGAATTTCAATACCTGTGTGCCCACGTTGTGAACCATTATAGAGCATTATGATGCTGCGATATATAGTTCTATTCCCGTTATCAAGTCAATGCCTCGGCGATTCATACACAAGAAATGAATTAGATGATATATGGACACAAATACCGCCATACAAACACACCTACACTTACCTAGCCACAATCACGTATATGTCAACATTGCCTTATGCCTGATACGTGTCGCAGTAGTAACGTAGAACATTTCTACAAGAGTTTGCATAGAAACTGCTTACCCAGACTGATGTTGCAAAAACATGCTAAAATACCTTGTTTGATTATACCAGCAAGGTTATTGGTGATTTGAGCTTGGTAAATGGCAAGAACATTGTATGAGACATTGGTATGAGCTTGCTTTGTGACATACCAGAGAAACTCTATGTAGCATTGGTAATTTGATGCCATGGATGCTTTTCTGAGCGCACCATTTAGTTTGTGAAGTGATCGAAATTCACTTGACACTTTACGATTGGTGAAATCAGTCAATTTGTTCGAAGCAATACAGGAAGTTTACTCGTAGTATCGAAATGGATCGTAGTATAATAAATGGTAATTTCCGGAGCATGGAAAATGTTGACTATGCCACCAGGTTGTTATAACGCACATTGATAAGAAATAAGGCGCCCTGCTAGTCGCTGTGGTTGAGATGTATGGTTTGTGCCTCGGGGTCCCAGGTTTGAGCCCCATCAGCGCCCTATCAGCGCCGAGTCTCTTTTGGCATGAAACCTCATAGCCCTGGCTAAACACATGTAAGTCCCGTGAAATGCGTTATATAACTGAACACATATTAAAGGCCCATTAAAGGAGATTAATGCTATATCAAACTGTATTATTTGGTAAACTTTTGGACAGATTCAAATAGTTATCACCAGAAAACACCATCAGCACAACTTAAATGTGAAAGTAAACCAGAAATAACCCAGATTAGCAAGTTCAAGTTTTATAATTCAGATTTCCTGATTCTTCACCTCTAACCTTGACAGTTGATACAAACATTTTTTAACCGACCAATCAGAATTCGTTATTTTAAATATGTAAACAAACAGATGATTGATAAACATGATTGAATTGGAGACAACTATATTTCAAGCACAAACTAACTTATTTTAAATGAGTCTGTTTAATAGGGTCTCGATGCATTCCTTAACTAATTATCATGACTTTTATGAACATGATAAAAGAACTCCATATATTTTTTCAGTGATTTATTTGTACTCCTCTCCTTTGATGTGCCTTTAAATTAACAAGGTGTCAAACCCCTCATACAAAAAAAGAAAAGAAATGGATCTTCCACACTTTTCCTTCTATAAGTCTGTTAAAACAATTTGACCCGATGCATGTTAACAGTTTCCTCATTGTCTGGGTTTGAAGTTGACTATTGTCAACATCTGTTTGGTTGTATTATTGATTTCAGTAATGAACGATGCTGCTCACGTTACAATCAGCACAATGCTAAAACAAAGCACCACTATTCAACAATAGTACAATATGTCGCACACCAGGATTGAATTCCGGAGTTAATGTTTGCAAATAATGGTAACGTAATAGACCCTATCCTCTTGATGAGATAGTGATCATGCTATACAATGGCGGAAGTATCGTTTCCCCATCTCTAACACATTGGGATGTTGCCATGGATTCAAATCTAATACAACAGGCGACAAAATAGCAAGAAGAAACACAATGTCTGAATAATATTAGGAAGAAACAATGGCAACAAAAGGATAAATGGCTCATTATGACATTATAAAATAATGTTGAAAACGAGAGTAAAATCTACAAAAAAATGCAACAACCCAAGGACGTAAAATGAGAAGAAAATAGATAATAACATGAAGACTAAAATAGCCCTATAAATCATTCCAGCGATTAAAAAAGCCAACGCCTTTTTTTATCCGACAATTACCTTTAGAAGAGCGAATGCAACACGTAGAGATTATCATTAAATTGTTAAGTTGGTTATTGTGCGAATAGAAAATATTGTTGAAAACGATAGAAATTTTCAAAAGAACTGCGACAATCTAAAGACGAAAAAATATACTTACATACGTATTAAGATAACATATATGCTTTTCCAACAGCAAAACGCCAATGTCGCACACCGACAATTCACAATAGCTCAGCGAATATAACGCGTAGAGATAATTTCTTTTCCTTACCCATCATCACCACGGATATTCACACACTTCGATCGGTTCCACCCAACTCTTACTATCGCGCTGTCATGTCCTGGGAAAATAATGTCGACTGTCTCTATTGGTTTTCCCCCCAAATCAAATGTTAGGATTTCACCGAACAAAGCCGTCATTAAGCACACAGCAGATGAGATTTGTATCGATCCTGTTTGGAGGGGGGAGACTTCGTCTGCTATGTCAGCGTGCTGTCGCGTTCCATTGGAATGCGGAAACTATCCGTGATATCGGGGCCGATGCCGATGTCTGAGAGATTGATGTGGAATTGTCCTTATTTAGACAAAACTGGGATGCGTCATCTTAGTTCACCATTACCAAACATTAACGAAATTTAACCACTTTGTTGCAGACGACTCTGGAAAACAGTGTGGAAAAGGGAGAAATTGCTCATAATGACCAATTTCTCCTTTTACCACAGTGTTTTCTACCTTATCAAAAATTCATTTTCCAATTTCATCACATTTTGAAATGTCGTCTGCAAAGTCTTCCAATTAATTTGGGACAGTCTAAAATTTTGAGTTTGATAAAGGGTTAAACCATTACTCTTTAGATATTAACCGACAAACTGGTATGTGTGCAGGAAAGAGCAAAAGAAATTAATTTGGTAAAGAAGGAATTAGACTCTATATGAAAGAAGCAGTTAATTGAATTGATTCCGTTCTTCCATATATATGAACGAATGTACAAACTCTTTCCCATGTTAACTCTCGTTAACTGATTGGCGCCCTACAAGTAAAAGATTTCTTTGACAAACAGACAAAAAAGGTGAAATAAAAAGATTTATGAAAAGGTTTTGAAATCAACTGACCTTCGCAAGCAGCTATTACCTAGTTCAACTATTTTTAAATAACCACATTGAATTATTTTTCTCTGTATGCTTAAGACAAAATATAGAGACTTTCGTGAGTAGTAAAGGAGGGTAGCCTGGGAGTTTTTTCGAATTCGAAAACTCCCAGGCTACCCTCCTTTACTTCTTTCGTGTTATCAATCGAGTTTGTATGCTGGTTGTATCTTCGTATACATCTTAAGTTTTGACCAGCAATAAAAATGCGATTTGGTTGATGTAATAATGGATATCGAATTGATGGCATGTATGAGTACAACATTCTTTACGGGCGTATAATGGTAACTCTGTTTTACCTAGGCTGCTCGTCCACAAACCAGTTTACGTCTCCAGATGTAATAACGGATATGAACTCGTTTGTAGGAAAATAAACTTTCCATAATAGTTCGAAAAATTGGTAACTTTAGAACATGCAATTGGCAAACATGGCATATTTCACCCGTTAAGTTCTATGTCATACGAACATGTGTTTTAAGGTAGAAACCTCATAATTCGCAATTTTGAAACTTTTTCTTTCGTCGGATTACTTTGGTCGTTCTCGGTACACATCGGTCGGAGCCTGAACTATTAGATATACCGAAAACGACCGAAGTAATTCGACGGAAGAAATAGTTTCAAAATTGCGAATTTTAGGTATTCTAGATTAAACTTGTAATGATATTGTGTAAGTTACACATCAAGATGGACTTCGACGGAGTTGTGGCTGATTCCCAAAATATCTCTATAAAGCACAATTTTTACACATTCGCGAAGATGAATGCCATTTTGAGCAAACACTGATTCTCCTTTACACATGACATTGCGTTTCCAAGATTGATCGTGTACGTGTTCCCGATTGTTCAATCCCCCCTCGATCTCACATTCAGCAGCCTTAACGAGAAACGATGGCCATCGGGATAGAAATTCTCCCATCAACCAAGACTTCCCTTCTATATCCCTGCCTTCTTTTTGATATAGCAACGGGCCTTGCGGACAAAACCAGCATGGGGCCCTAGCCCGTGCGTATATCCCGCACTTGGCCTAGTGCAGGGAGGGTATACGCACGGGCCAGACCCCAGGCTAAGACGGGACGTGTAGGGGTTATTTCGTGTTGTTTTTTTTAAATTTTATTTCATTTACTTATTCATTTATTTTTTGGTCTTTACATAATAACCTCAAAAGCTGCAAAGGCGTAGATATTTTAATTTTCCCGTTTAATGTAACTTGCATCACGCAACATAAAAGTTATTTACAAAAATAAATTTGATATGAAAGGAGATTTCGTTCATAATTACTGTATTTCAAATAAGGCTCAAACAATGGTTGGCTAAAGTGTCGTTGGAAATCGTTTGTGTAGATTATTGTCACAGAAAGAGTGGAAATGCGAATAAGGAAAGTGTTCGTTAAATATAGGGTTTTATTTTCTTCTAGCTGTACCTTTTCAATAATTCATTATTTCTGTAGAAACGTTCAGGGGAAGACTGAAAACCGCATCAAGTAGAAATGTATCGTATTTGTCTGGAGAAAAACATTTCACATTTAAAACTAGTCGCAAAATGTAGACATAGACAGAGACAAATGTTATTGTCATAAGCAAGAACAGCTTCTAGCTATAATGTAAATAGTCCCTCAGGATGATAACTAATAATATTGTGGTAATGGTAACTGATTTCTTGTGAAGAGACACGTTCTCTTTTTGTAACAATATTTTCGATTTTGCTTCATAGCTACTGTAGGTTTATCTAAATGCGTATTCACGATAGTGATATAGAAGAAAAGTTGTATCAAAATGTGTGTTAAGTTGTGCGCTTCGTCATCAGGCAATTACTCGTATGATCACAAAATGAGATCAATGGCTTTTATCCCCTGATACACTGTGTAATTTAGATAATTGGAGAGGAAGTTCTGGGTAAAAAAAACTAAGAGAAACACTAGTTTTGATCAAATAAAATGAGATTAGTCTACAATCATAAATAATTTAACCTTTTCGTCACCGTGGTACATGCATCTACCTGACACATCCGTGGTTATCATGGTTAATATCAAGTCCAATCCTTTGAACGAAAATCTGCACTTATTTTTCATCTTGAATGTTGAGGTTGTAATATATAATAATTAAAATCAAAGAGCATGGCGAATTTATGATTTCTGAATCCAAATTATATACATAAAAGAGAAAAACAGAGTGTGTGTAACAGTACTACCATAATTCAAATCCTTGGTAAGGCAAAGTCGAAGGGGTAATAGGTTGTGAATGAATCTTAAAGCTTGTTCAAAGTCAACCTCGAAGACTGCTTCATGGATACTAAACCAGATACTCGCACCGATGTGTAGGTTAGTCCCGGAATGTATAAACCCTTGACGTCTTAATGTATTCTTTTTGTCCATTTCCTAACATAATAGTACATTATTGACCCTGAAATCGTCTAGAAAACACCATATTGCACCATTGTTTTGTGGAGCATGTCCCAGGACCCCCTTGATTAATCCTGAATCCACATCCATGCGCCTGCACCAACATGGGAAAAGAAGGCGAAATGTCAGATGCTACATGTACCACTGAAAGGTCTCGATCACCAAACTGTGTTGGTGCAAGTAGCCCTTCGATATAAATTTCCACGATTTTCGATTTGGGCCTCGATTTAAACCACTAGCAAAGGGAAGTAACTCTGTCGATTTCCGGTAAATCTGGATCATTCGGCTGCTTTTCAATTTCAAAATAGAAGTAAAGTCCAGCCAGATAAGAATTAAAAAAGAACATATTTGTATATGTTTTCTTGCTGTAAGTATAGTTATCCGTGCAGGCTACTGCCTGGCATACACCTGTGAATTTGTGTCTCAAAATGACGGAATAGTTCATCACATCTTCAGCCCGATCCTGTGTCGCCAGGAACCACTAAACTTTAAAGTCGCATATGTCCCATTGATCGAGGAACTCCGCAATATTCAGAATATTTCTAGTTCATGATATTTTAACCCAATGTTCTAAGGCTTGCATAAATGGCGATTTGTTGGACTGACATTATGCTTCGGGGCACCGGCATATTCATTATCACGATGATGGTCTTTTCCTTTTAATCGTTTCTCCATTGTTTATTTTGGACGTCCCACTTTATTTCTACTCTATCCGTTTAGGGTAGCAAGTCGTGTTGACTTTTATAAACCCCTCGTTGTTCTTTTACAACCTGTTTTGTCAGGTGTGTCAACAGTGATGATTATGTTTAATACATTCGTTTGAGATCTGAGACTGATCTTGTTCATTTTTTGTCAATTATGAGGGCAAGATGCGAACCATTTATGTCTACATTATTGTCCTACCAACAGGTACTTGATACAATCCCCTGAGGGACAGTGGTACATTGGTAGAGCACTGGCCTCTTGTACCAAGAGTTCTGGGTCCGGAACCCCATTTGGCGATGAGAAAGTTGTCAGGACTAACCCACAAATCCGTGCAAGTACTGGTGTAGTATCCTGGAAGCATTCATCGAGAGTGACTTTGAATCAAGCTTCCATCACAATCGATGTAAAACAAATCAAACAAACAATGTACGAAAATGCCCAAGAGTTGGCCTTGTACATTAAAGGAAAAAGAAAAAAAAAAGAACAATGTTCAAATTTATGAATGGTGCTATATAAGAGACAAAGAATACAACTGCCTGACACACACTCCAATAAATCACCCCAAAGTCATGTAAAATCAACAGAACAGAAAACCTTTATTGCATAATGTCTATATTTATCATTCTTTTCAAAACACTTTCTTTTTTTTCATAAAGATCCATCAATACATTCGTAATTATCGAAAAGGTTTCACAAAATTCCACTTAAAATTTGCCAACAACGTTTTTTGAATCAACAAAATGAATTTCTAGTGCCAGGAGTGCATCACTTGAAAGAAAAACGCTTTTATGGAATTGGTGAGAAGAAGACACAGACTTAAGGTGTTATTTTTTTAAGTAATAAAGCCTGCTGATCTAAAAGCCAACTTTAATGTATATGTATACATTATAGATTAACAGAGATGTGTAGTAGATGGTGATCCACAGAATTAATTCAAAATTGTCAAAAAGGTCACTTTAGGAATAGTTCACGCATAAGTTGTCACACAAGGTAAAAATCTTAAACCCTATTAACCCATACCTGTAAAAGTTTTTTTTTCCATAGATATGAATAAAGCATGTGAGCATGTTTTGCATTATGCCAGAAAAAGGAGATTACTGAGACCAATGCTTCTTTTCAAACACAAGTATTGGTTTAGGATAGATCTCAGGTAAAAAGCATGTGAAAGTGGTATAATATATCTCATTTTAATTACAGGTATTTGTGAATCGCAAAAACTGATGTTTATTGATGAACAATGTCCAGATATGATGAAGATTTGTATGATAATCCATTTTTCATGATATTGGAGCAACAGTTTACAGCGCTATTTGATAAAGCAACAGCTAATAGATGGATTGTAAGTTGAACATTCATCATTTCTCTATAGACACATCAGGCTAATGAATGTATTTCTTTCCATTGAATACTTCTAGAAAAAAGTATTCCCATTATATCTATTTTAAGTTATGTCAGGTTGTAGACTGACTGTAATATACACAAATACGAAAATTACAAGATTCTACTTGTGTTTGTTATTTTAGAAAATCTTTAAGTTCTGTTAGAGGTGATATTCAACTGTTGAGTGAGTAAGTTTGTCTAAATACCTTTGTCACTGTTTTTTTAGCCCAATACTAATTTTTATAATTGGTATAGATAATTAGATGGAAATAATTATGTTATCTGATAAACTATTAACATATTTCTAAACCCAGGGCTTTTTTTACTTGAATTGGGAAGAGGCCCAAGCCCGTTGAATTTGGGAAATGTTATCGCTGAAATTGCTGATTTGGGAAGCCAAAAAGCTAGTGTGACTTTGAATTTTTGGGGAAACTGCATCATTTTATAGAAATTTCCAATTGGGAAGGTGCTTTTTATGGGCCCCTGTTATATAACACAAGAAAGCCCTAAACCCAAAGAAATATAAATTACACTCTGCTCATTGGCAGGCTGAAGAAAAGGAGATTTGTTTCAGTTTTGCCAATGTATCAGTGGTTTACTCTGTCAAACCATATGGTAACATATTCTTTTCTTCCGTGATAAAAGTTTGTTTGATGAAGAGAGGTTTTTCTGTAATCATTCAGTGGAATGTATAAAAAAAAATGTGATTGCATTATAACTTTAAAGAATATGTCACAGCATTTACGAACTACTATAAGACATGCACATCTTAAGATCTTGCTGAAGTTATATGCTATTAAAACTCTTTCTGTGGCAGGTTTGTTATTTCCATGGTTTTCTTTTGTTCTAGATTTGCATTCCAAGATTTGCTACAGTACAAAAGGATTCCCTAACAGAGAGGGACATTCAAGAGCACATACTGAAACCACTGGCTGGAGATCAGTATGAGACTGTTGCTGGCAGTGTGAGTGTTTTCTGTTACTATTCTATATATTAACTCTTCACCAAACGCAAAATTTCCAGCTGTTCCAAATTGAAAGAGTTTGAAGACGACATTTCAAAATGTGATGAAATTGAAAAATAATCTTCTGATAGGGCCGAAAACATTGTGGGAAAAGGAGCAATTGCTCATTAAGAGCAATTTCTCCTTTTCCCACAATGTTTTCCAGAGTCATCTGCAACAAAGTGGTCAAATGTTGTTATCGTTTGGTAATGGGTTGATTCATAACAAAACTTTGGAAGATTATTATGGAAAGAGTCAATATGTGCTCTGAAGAAGTGTGATTTTCATAATGTGTTATGTTCTGACTTATCAAAGAGGTCATTCTTAAAGCCATTTAGATGATATCTATGAAAAGGAAAGTATTCTCAATTTAATTAATCTTTCACTAACCCACAATCGGGACCAGCACTGGGCAGGTATTCATGAATTGTTAGTTTTGACAACTTTAAAACCCTTTGTTCCAATTCTGTTGCTAGCATTACTTTGTCAAATGTTTCAAGTATATTTGCACATTTTTAGCATTCTGTGCAGATGACTCTAGAAAACGTGGGGAAAGAAGAAATTGCTCTTAACGAGCAGTTTCTCCTTTTCCCACAATGTTTTCTGTGCTATCCGAATATTATTTTTTCAATTTCATGACATTTTGGAATGTTGCCTGCAAATTCTTTCAATTTGGGACAGTCAAACATTTGTTGTTATGTAAAGGGTTAAAGTAGATCATTTTATTTCATGTAATACAGTTTATAGTTGACAAAGAATGTAACAATGCATTCATTTAGATGGGAACCAAACTCAAAACCCAGCTATATGAGGGAATGAGCTAAGCACAAATGTATTCTGTTTTTCAGGAGCTTGCCATCACTGGAGGTGAAATATGTTTGCAAAGAGGTTTCCCTAAAATAAAAAAGGTATGTATTGATTTCTATCTTACATTATATTATGCTAGAGAATAAGTGAATGGAATTGGTCATATACCTTTTTGAGGGAGAGTTGAAAGATATCACTCTGATATGACAGAAAAATGATGTTAAAATGCGACTAGAGCAAGATCATTTTACTTGAATTTCCAAAATTAGCTATAAGCATCACATACAAAAAGCAAATAAGATCCTTTGATTGTTCACTTTATTGTCAACTGAATATTTCTTCAATTAGGTGAAGATACTGTTTGAGGAGACCTTTTACAACAATAAAGATGAAAGCTACAGAGTGCTTTGTATTCAGGAATTCTTTAACAAGATTGGTAAGAGTGTTTTTATTTTTAGTTATTAACATGTTTTGATGATCAAATTTGAAAGCATTAAGCAAGTTAGTTGCATAATTAAACAGTAGCGTTTTTTAGTAAAGAGATACATTTTCTCAATAAACTTTGGTATAAAATAGTTTATGACTAGATAGTTGGTTGAAAAAGGAATTAAATGAATTTGACTTTTTTCGGTATGTTTTATCAGTCTATTTCAAAATTTGATTGAGCTATGGATTTGTATTTTTTTAATATGAGCTTTGTGGTTGGTGTTATTTTGATATTTTGAATTCCTGTTTTGTGAAGATGGTGTTAAGATATTATTGTGCCACTTGTTGTTGTATAACAAAATAGAACAAGTCATAATTATGATACAGTGATAATTTTTGGCCCTAAAAATCTCATAAAATTTCCCCAAAACTCATTGCTTTTATACATTTCTAATATTTGTCTATAGAAAAACCCATTGATTTTTTAAGCTTTGGTAAAAAAACTCATTGATTTAATTTAGAAAAAAATCACTGTGATATAAGATCTGAAAATCCAATCGCAGGCAATACTTTCTGCTCCATGAACGTGCTGGGGTTACCTCAGACTCAGGCATGAACTTTTATAACCACACTTGAAAGATTTCTTTCTGGCTCTTGTTTTGTCATCATTTTAACAGTTTATGGTTAAAGGACATGCTTGACTGAACAATTGATCAATGCAATCTTGATTTAATATCAAGTTATTGTCTGCAAGCAAACTTAGAGATTTCCTCTTATAAAGGAGAGATAGTTTGAATGGTTGTCTTCAATTTCACTATCACAGATTTTTGGTGAGACAAGAGTTTATTATGCATAGAGCAAGATATTGTGAATCATTAATTCTCCACAAAATAACTTGGTTCTGAGAGATGGATCATAAGATTATAAAGAATCATTACTAAAAGTGTTATGAATCATTAAAATTATGAAAAGAACAATTAGAAAGCCAGATACCATCTCCCTATGCTTTTGGTTTAGGTTGGTGAGACAATGCTTTATGGGTTTATAAATAATTATTAATATTTTCAGCATCTGACGAGGCTCCCTCGAAAACAGGAAATAAATCAAAAGCACCATTTACCTATGATGAATGCTGCTATGTCTTGTGGAGGAATGCAGGTATACCAATAGCCAATGTGTTGTTTATATGAGAAATGCAGGTATACCAATAGTCAATGTGTTGTTTATATGAGAAATGCAGGTATACCAATAGCCAATGTGTTGTTTATATGAGGAATGCAGGTATACCAATAGCCAATGTGTTGTTTATATGAGGAATGCAGGTATACCAATAGCCAATGTGTTGTTTATATGAGGAATGCAGGTATACCAATAGCCAATGTGTTGTTTATATGAGAAATACAGGTATACCAATAGCCAATGTGTTGTTTATATGAGGAATGCAGGTATACCAATAGCCAATGTGTTGTTTAAAAAGAACATGACAGATATAAAAGTATGATCGACCAAATTACCAATCACATTCCAATTATCTTGATGTGTCAAGAATTTGACTGCTTGGGTTTAAAATCTTTGCCCCAAACTCGACCTATTACAGCTTTAACTGTAATGATTTTGAATTAAGTTTAATTGCACAACCTAGTGGTCATATTCAAAGATTTTGGTCCTTTGAAAACATATTTTTTAGGGACTTATGAGCCTTATGTCTCCAGATACAAAAGAAACTTTTTTCCTTCTGAGCTACTAGGCAGATTTGATAGGGTGTTGTCCTTATTGTCCTCCTACATATTTAAATCACACAGCATTGCTTCTAGGGTTGGTACTAATTTGTATTAAATGTCTGTTGGATAAACTGATTTTGTGAACCAGACTTCACGAAAATTCGTAGGCCTTAGGCCCGTGACCGACTGAAATCCCTGAGGTCTGACAGAGACCTTATTTGGTCTAACAGATTTTTACATAGACAAAGAAGAAAGTGTTCAGTTTGGTCCTACTGGGGCTCTCAGAGTATCAGAGTAATGGTTGTTTCTATGATTAGGGTCCATTCATTTGCCTTCATCCGCCTGGAACTTTTAATATGTCTAAATGATATCAAGCTATAATTATCTTGAACAGACCAGTGGATACAAAGTTGTTTAATTATATACATGAATATTGTATTTTGCAGTCATGGCTAGTAGTCCTGTATTCTAGATATTCAGTTAATCCTTTACCAAATGGCAAATTTTCGACTGTCCCAAATTGATAGAGTTTGCAGACGACATTTCCAAATGTGTTGAAATTGAAAAATTATCTTCTGATAGGGCAGAAAACAATGTGGGAAAAGGAGAAATTGCTCGTTAGAGTTGTCTGCAAAAAACTGGTCAAATGTCATTACTGTTTGGTAATGGATTGAAGAAACCAGCTCAATCATGGTGCTCTGAAATCTTTTAAATATTTCAGGTAGTGCAAAAACAAAGGATCATTTTGACAAAGACTTAACAGGATTTTGCTTTCAGTACCAAAACTTAAAGGAAGAGAACATAGAGACATTAGCTGTAAGTTAGGGAGATATTTCTTTTGTTTGTTCTTTAATATAGCACATACATTCTGACAAGTTTAAGGGCAAGCAAGTAAAAGGTTTATGCGGTACTTCTTGATGAAGAAGGCTAAGATAAAGATAAATCATTGCACAATTTTCAGCTAAACTTGTTAGAACTAAAAGATATCAGATCATTTTAGTCATGTTTAGAAAGTACTGGATAAAAATTGATATTGATTTGCAAAAGTAGAAAAGTTCCATACGACCACATTTTGAAGAAGTAATGAAAGACAAAGAAGCGATCTCCATTTTTGCTTCATTGATTTTAACAAGCATATTTATCAAAGGCTCTGAAAAGTGTCTGCATCATTGAATGGATTTGTGTCATTTACCATTCTGTATAACATATGGAAAGGTTTTATCCAAATTGATATTATATTGGGAACTAAATTGTATACTTAAAAAGTCTTATCTCAATAAAGAGAGTTTTAAATATCCTTCTTTCTATTTCCTTATATTGTTTTGTTCTTTTTGCTTATTTATCACAGGAAATGGTGTCCGGTCAGTTGACACAGGCTATGCAAACAGTGTTAAAAGACCAAAATATTGTAAGTACATGCCTCCAAATGAAGCTGTTGTTGAGAAATGCAGGATATATAAAACTAACAAACACAAAGATGGAAGACTGATTGAAAAGTTGCATTTACTTTAATATAATTGTGAGAAACATGAATAACAGAGAATTATTGCTCATTTCAATCTCTTTCCGAATTTGGTGTTTCTCAATGGTTTCTTAGTTCTTGTATTGCATACATGTTAAAACAAGTCATATTTGAGGCAAATTGTAAAGCCTAACCTGTGCTACATGGTAACCACTAGCCAGTATTTGTCATACCACAATGTTATTTCTAATGTTAGACTTTTTGTTATTGAATGTACACAGTTGCACAGGCATGGATCCTGCATGGCCTAGTGGTTATGGTGATGGACATGTAACCTCAGGGCTCAGAGTTTGTGCTGGAGTCTCATTCGGAACACCTTGGTCATTTCTTAAAACAACCTCGGAGGTAATGGGGAGCCATTTTGAAAGTAGGCCAGCAACAAAGGGCATGTCCGTTTGCAATCGTATCTACTCGGAAATCCCCGGCACAAGCCGTGGATTGCCGAAAAAATACGATTGACAAAATATGAAACAAAGATGTGTTGATAAAATAATCTTTAATGAAAAGAGTAAAAAAAACAACAATATTCAATTGTGATATATAACCAATTTGTGTGAAATGAATACATATTTAGTGCCTGTGTGCATGTTGTAATCATGTGCGTTATCCGCCGGAAATAAGGCGAATTACCCCAGGATTTCTGGTGTATTCATGAACTACCTACGAGGTATATCTACCGACTTATGACGGGGATTGCCAAGTTGATACGATTGCTGGAGTCTGTGAGAGTTCTTTGGTGAAACACTTATACAGATGAATCCTGGGAAAGTCTTTATATAAGGCAACAAATTGTTGACACAGCATTAAACCACAAAGAAAAATAATGATTGCAATTACATTTAAAAAATGTAGAAATCTGACATTGCTGTTTTATGGAATCTGTGACCCCATTTATTCTTCCTATCTTGATTAACTTGTTGCTGAAATATGATTATCTCCTCATATTCATGAGAAAATATCAAATGCTACTGGCACAACCCATTCTCATATTCTCTCTTTTTTAGAGACGTTCAGTTCAACAAGATGTGGCGTTCATGAACAATCTGAAAATAGCAGTTGAGGTAGGAAGATTAATCCCATTCTACTTTTTTACTGTTTCCCTTATTGTATCAAACCTTCTCCTAGGATTGATTGATTCATTAACAGATGGTGTGATAGGTAGCACCTTTTTTTATTTGATATCATTTTAAAGACACCAATAACATAAATAATTTCTTTAATATCTATGGAAAATTGCAATGTTCCTTCAAGTTTGGTTCAAACTCTTAACACAATAAACAGATTGGATCAAATTTTCCTAAATACTGATAAATTTTCATTTTATTTTCTGAATTCAGATGTACATGATGAATGCAGTTCACAAACATCTGTTTTCTGCTGTCCAACTGTTGACAAAGTCATCTGATGCTACCATTAACAAGAAGACAAGGAATCTTGTGGATATTCGTCTCCACCAGCTTGGTGTGCGAAGGGAATTTGAGGACAATCTACCAGGGGCCAAAAAGGAGCTTGCCATGTTAAACCAGTACAGTACTCCAATGGGAAGGATGCTGTGTTTAAAACGAGTTTTTATTGCCATTTCCAAACCCTTACATGAACATACTGGTAAGCTTTGTAAAACTTTCTTTAAGCTTATATTTATTTTGTTTAAGGCATTGGATTAATATATTTATGGCTATGATAACAATGGAGTTTTAAAAGATGAAACTATTTTGTTTTTGAATTTATTTCATGAAAAAGATTTATTAATTAACTCTCTTTACTCTTCATTATTTCTAAAGTAAAGAAAGGTATTAGGGTAATTTTGGTAAAGACCTTAGCTGGTTTATTACCAAATTAAGAGACTAAGATGTAAAAGCAGAAAATATATTTCCTTTGTTTGGAATTTTAAGAAAGACCAAGAAAACCGTCATCTTTGATTCCTTTTGACAATTATAAGGAACGTTTAAGATACTCAAGTTTTGAAACTTATTCTGGATATGTAGAAAATGTTGTACATAACGGAAACAAGATAACTTTTTCATTCTGACTTAATAACTTTGAATGTATCTAGCATTAGCAATACAGATTAATGTGAACAGGACTTAATGTTGTTTCAGATATTGTCATGACAACTGATGACTTGCTTCCACTTTTGATTTACTTAATAATAAAATCACAGATTCCAAATTGGTGAGTTAAATATCTGTTATCTGTTAATTGATGAGAATTAATTGTAAAAGTAACATTTTTAAAGTTCTCCTGGTCTTTTTTCCGACTTCAACACATGTCCTGGACATGATTAATGTGGTTATGTTTTGTGATCAAATATTTGAAATAGTAGATGAAATGCATAATTGAAACAAGAAAATCTCTATATGCTATCTTTTTTATGATTGACTACCCCATCTTCACCATATCCATGATTTAATCATTTTTATTAGAAACATGTGCATGTATTGTTATGGATATTTCAATCTCATGCAATTATATATGTTATCAAAAGTATTTTGACCACATATTTAGAGGACAAGTGTCATGAATTATCATAGGACATATGTATTAAGAATTCAATCATTGTAAGCATGTGGTTTCATGTCATTTTTGTTTTCTGTCCTTAATTGTATAAGATGTGATTTGTTTACCTGACTATGTTTTTGTTCATATTTGATACGATTTTTAGCGCACATCAGACAGTTGAATAATTTCAACCTTTTTGTTTCAACCAGGTTTGCCAATTTGATGTATATGAAACATTTCCAGCAGGCTAATGTCCTCGACAAAGATGAGTTAAGGTACTTATTTTTAAAGACTAAAAAACATGTTTATCCAAAACCAAAAGTTTTTCCAAATCATTGATTTGGACATTTGATGGTTGCTGACTAAGTGTTGATATAAATCCTTATTTCTGTTTATGGGCAATGTTTTTTCACTTTCAAAAGTCTAGAAAATGAAGTGTGCTTGAGTCTTTTGCATGTGATTTGTCCAAAAGAAGAGAACCCTCCTTTGTAGGTAGTTGTTAGAATTATCCCGAAAAGATGATTGAGATAAGTGCCTTCATTAAGGGGTTAGTTGGAAACGTTACATTGATAAACATCTCTCTAATCTGAACCTCTGACCTGCCTCAATAGACACATTTTCCTTTTTCATATACTGCATAGATTTTGGTGTTTTTGAAAACTGATTACATCATTGACACAACATCTGTGTTACATCATGATGAGATGAAAGACACATGTCACTAGGTGAAAGTGGTTCAACTTTTTCTTAGCATCTTTCCATTTTGAATTTCCTTTTTGTTATTTTTTGAAGAGTTGTCTTTTTTTCTCTTTTTGAATACAGTTTCCATTTGGCTACAGTTGAAGCAGCTTTGAATTACATCAGCAGTGATGAACTGAGGGTGGACAGTAGACAGTTTTCTCCACAAAAGGTATATCTCACAACATCCTATTGTTGATCATTTGAAAACACATCAAAGCAATTTAATCTTTGATAGCATCTTGATATTTAAGTTGTGTGTATAAAGACATATTGTGCTTTCTTTTTTACACTGTAAAGAGTGACAGAAGGATGAAGAAATTGGGGTTCATGGATAGAGAAGTCCTAACATATTGTAAGATTGGTGACTAAAAATTCTCATATAGAAGACACTTTTTCATTATACCCTTAATACCGGTATATATATTTTTTTCTCTCTTTTGTTTTGAATAATGTACCTTTTGTAAAGAATACTGCACCAAATATGATCTGAAACGGCACATGGCATGTAAAGAAGATAAAAAAAGACCTGTCCTCTCTCTCTCTCTTTCAAACATACTTTTCAAGATACCTTTTCTTGATAACAGTTTATACAGATCAATGTGTGTCACTTCATATTTGCAAATACCTCGTGAAAGTGTGGTGTAGTGTTAACATCTTTGTGATATTTATTTTCTTTGTCTCATTTGTATTAGGTCAGCAGACCCTCAGGTAGTCAAGATGGTCAGTTAAAGAGACAGGTGTCAGGAGGGTCATCTACTACAAAAGAAAAATTCTTTCAGGTACAGTTTCAGTAGTGTTACCATTCTTCCATTTTGGAAAGAATTCTATGGATCGCTTCTTAAAGCATATTTTCTTTTATTAAACACTTAACCTTCATAAAAAATCAAAATTCTTCTTACAATGATCACAATCTTTAATGTCAAAAAGAGTCTGTCTCAAACATGTTAAAAGCAGTCCTGGGTCACTTCCTGAGTAAAGATTCAATATGGTATTCTCTTCTGTCATCTCATTAGGAATTTGTTAAGAAACCTTATCCAATGCAAAGACGTTACAACAGTTACTATAAATTATTTTGGAAGACATGATTTTGAAGTTTAAAATCAATCACGAATCCTGTATGAGTAAATTAATTAAACATTTGCTCTCCTTTTTAGATTGAACAACCTCTTTTTTAACAGCTTTTGAAACAGTTTAGTCTGGTTATCTTAAAGGGTTATCATGCATGTAAGAAACTCTTTTGATATGAATCTTTAGAACAGTTGAACGTGACTGTCCTCTTAAAGCTCTTGTTAACCACTAACAGATTTTGTTTTTGTCGTGTATGTTCATGTCTTGGAGCTTTTACAGAAGTGAAGAAATCAGTTCAGAGGCTATGTTTAAATACATATTTTATAGATGAAACATGAGAATTGTTGGATGATGTTGTAGGAGTGAAGCACATGTTTCAGCATCATAAGTATGATACTTTTGTTTTATTATTTTAATTGTTTGATCGTCTTAGATTATTTTCGTTGTGTTTATTTGTGGATTTCTTCAAATATATCTCTTCATACATAGGTTGAAGAAGCTTTACATCAGCCTTAACCCTTATAGTGCTGGAATCAACCTCATGCTTATGCAAACAGGTTAGATCCAGGCCAAGTTAATTGGCGGCTGACTTGTGATCTAACCTGTTTGTTACTCTGAGTATCTTTTTTCATCAAAATTAAGCAGATATGAAGGGTTTTGGAAAGCAGATGACACTAGAATCTGTTTTTAGAAAATTACCCAGCATTCTAAGGGTTTAGAATGGCTATAATATTGTCCATCTGTTTTACTTTCAGTATGTGCAATATGGAGATGAGTCTGCGGTTAGATTGATGTTGAAGAGATCTGATGAAGGTGAAGATGAGGTGTCCTCCAAACTCTGTCACCCTCTGTGTGACTGTGCGAAGTGTGTAGAAATCCTACAACAAGTCAAACAAAACTCAAACAAATTCTCTATCAATGCCAGGGATGACATAGGCAGAATAGGTAAAATAGCAGAAAAGCTGAAATAGATCAGTATTGTCACTATTGTATGAACAGATCATTTTTCTGATCAAAACATTGTCTAATGTCAAGCATTCAGACATTGTATTCATGACTAAGTTTGATACTTATCAAATGAAGATCAGTTAATATTATTACACTTGGTAGCAGTATACTGTTGAAAGGTGGTAGAATAATTGTCGATGTCTGTTTATTTAAAAGCTGTTCAATTAGGATTACATGACTTCAAGTCTTTGTTTAAGATGCTAGGCCACATCATATTCGTTTTTTTGTCTTAAAGGCTTGCTGTTAAACAACATTCATTTGGTGTTGATAATTTGCAAACATTCACAGGTAAAGAGCGAATGATGGTTAATCCTCAACCATTTGCCCCCTCCCCCAACTTCAACAATACAACATGATTCCCTTCCAATTTTTCTTTAAAACATAAATAGCATGTAAACACTTTTGATAGAGAAATGAATCACCTTAAAGGAAAGGTAACTGTCATCCCACATTACTAATGTTATATAATCCGAATGGGTACTGCCTAGTTACAAAACGGAACACTCATCACCATCTGTTGGTGGTCAAAACAGCTTGTAGCGCAACATTTTCTCAATTTCCAGGTTCATACATATATAGCCTTAGAGTTCACTTATTTATTTGTGAATCATGCATATATTGGATTAATTACAGATTTGAGCAATTTTCAGATAAACACATATACAGCCTTAAACAGTCCACTTGTTTTATTTGTGAATCAAGCATATATTAAATTAAATCACAGATTTGAGCAATTTTCAGATACACAGATACACACATATTCAGCCTTACATAGTCCACTTGTTTTATTTGTGAATCAATCATATGTTAAATTTAATTACAGCCCTTCACAAAGCAGCATTCTTTGGTCAAGCGAGTTTGATTGATATTCTTGTTAAGAATGGGTCCCTCACAGACGCGACTGACTTTATGGGCTTCACACCATTGCATCTCGCCTGTCAGAAAGGATTCCAGAACATTATAGTAAGTTAGTCCTTAAATTTAGGGTCATATACCTTTATGAGTATGAATTGGTGTTATTTTTTTTCTTGCATGAATATGGAAAAACTGGTAAAACATTTCTATTCACCCTTACAAACTAAACAATAGTGGAAGTAATACTACTACAATTTATGAAAATTGTCAAAATATGTTGTATTGAAAGTTATAATTCTGTTAAAAAGTGTTTATTTGCATTTTATATTTGCATACAAAAGTCTGTAAATTGTGCAGAAAAATGACTACCATGTATAAAATCAACGAAAATTTGAAACTTAACACCACTCAATGCTGTGATTTTTCTTCTATGCACATGTTAAAATGTTACGAAGATTGTCATTTGAAGATGGTCATTTAAGTGAATATCAGGTCAAACAAGAAAAAAAAACCAAGTGATTTAATAATATTGGCCATTTGAAAACCTTGTAAAAGTTCTAAGCATGTATGTGAATATCATGCATGAGATTTATCAAATGAATTATCAGACATTTTCTCCTTTAAGTTATTCAATAAACTTGTTAGCACCTTCCCATAATCATTTCAGTTGCTTCTTGTCCATTTTGGTGCTGATATTAGTTCGCAGGACAATGAGGGTAATACTCCCCTCCATTTATGTGCCAAGAATGGACATGAAGATGTGAGTATTGTTTTAACCTTTTAGTAGGACAAACCAAGAGTTTGCATGCTATAGAAATTACTAGAGTGCGACACCTGAAGGATATCACGGGATAGAATGTAATAACAACCCATTCAAGCATCACATTTTCAAAATCAATCGAATCCAGTTGGTTATGCAGTTATAAAATGATCATTAGTTAGGAGCAAAGTTCTAACGTTCGCAACTGTTTGATATTTACCGAAATTACCGGCATAACGTTAACTTCACCGAATTGTACCGAAATATTTGATATCATATCCGTCCTTCTAGATGATTTAAACTTATTCAAAATTATTTGTCGTCCAAAACATTGAATTTACTAGTAATCATATAAGGGCATAAAAAGGAAGAAAATTACATAAAAAATATTTGGTTGCATGATGAATTTCCAACACCGACCTGGCTGAACATGAACTGCATGATGCCGGTATGTACCGTGACTTGACATTTCTTCTGGCCCTCACTACACACATTTGCGACTTGTTTATAGGTAATCGGGTACATATTGTCGCGCGTCTCACTGTTTAAAATCGATAATGTACATGTGCGAATGCAATAATCTGTGTTCTGTAAGTCTAGTTCATTTAAAAACAATATATATCTTTCGTTTTCAATGAAATAAAATCTTTCAAATCTTAGAAAAATGGCCACCATTTTTTACGTCATTTTTTGACGTCATCGCAAAACTGCTCAAGACATTTCGCTTTTTTTGCCCATCGGAAAAAAAGGAGTAATAAACTACGATTTCTCCAAACACAGATTTTTCCCAGCTATGACACATATACCAGAACAAACTTAGGCTTACCTTACATGATATATATAGTGTGCACTAAAAGTTAACGTCCAGATTTCACATAAAATAAGCATGAAAATTAAACCTTCAAAATGAAAAAAGTAGTCGTCTTAGATAACATTTCTGTCCTAGAACAGAACAGAATAGAATATTCTGTATCTGTTCTCTACACTACATTCTATATTTTTATGTATTGTAGATTCTAAATGTCGATTATCAAGCTATGATACTTTAAAAGCTTGTGTTGATTGGTAGATAAAGCAGTTGTGTCTAACCAACAGCTATAGAAAGTTTTAAATGATAAAATGATTAAAAGATCACTGTCTTGTAAGTTTAAACCTGTACCTCTCTGTGCTGTTCAGTCTTACCTTGCCGCAACTCCTATGTAAGTCCTTGAAAGGAAATAAAAAAAAATGGTGCAGACTTTGTTTATGGTTTAAATTCTATATATTTTTAAATATGAAATTGATATTTGTACTTATTTTAATGACAAAAAAGACTTATTCTGTGTCTTATTTCAGTGTGTTAAAGCTATCTTGTTCCTTGATATCCTAAAGAATAAGTTGAATGTGAACGCTAAGAATGACATGGGGGACACACCATTACATTTGGCAGCCAAATGGGGATATGGTGAGTTGTTCTCTTTATATGGAATGCAATTTCATATACATTTTAGTTGCATTTTAACCAGTATTAAATCTTTATGTTAGGTTTTTCAGTATTGTCTTTTCGTTTTTCTTTACTTATATAAGTTATATCCTTCTGAAAGTCATTGGTGCAAAATGATAAATTTATGACTTAAAATACCAAGCAATTCTGGTACCAACCTTTCTTGCTGGTGCTGTACCTTAACTTCTGTACAAAAAGGGTATACTTATTTTTCTGTAAGACTTCACTATTTGCACATGGCTTATCATACATGAATTAGTCATTTCCTGATCATTTGATCATATTTGTGTCTGGCCCAATTCAAAATAGCATGATACAAATACGTTTTCTTTATTGTATCATATAGAAAACAATGTAACAAAAGGATAGACTGCTCATTAGAAGCAACTTATCATTTTGTCTCTTTTGGTTTCTAAATTCTGCAGCAGATGTGGTAAAGTGAGTTTTAATGAAGTAAAGTGTTGAAAGTTGTCTGAGAATATTATGTTTTAAATTCAACAGAGGGAATTGTTAGGTTTCTTTTGGAATCCGAGGCCAATCCCATGATGAGAAATCGTAAAAAACAAACACCTTTAGATGTGGCTCAGAATCCCTCCATAAAACAACAGCTACAGATGGCGACTGATGAACCCATGCCTGTAATGGTTCCTTATGGGGTGAGTTTTAAAGGGATATATGCAAAGAGTGAGAATTAGTAAAAGATGTAATGTTTGATAAGTCTAGACATATTGTAATCAGTGGTAGTCATCAGTTACCCAAAGGTCAAACAATCTCGGCATATAACAGGTCTGCTGCAGAAGACTTTATTTTTTTTGGGACTTTGAAGATTCTGTATACATGAACTTTTTTTTCCCTCAACAATAATTCTTTCCTGCCAAAGAATAGTCTTCTTGTTTTTATCATTTTGTATATCTGTACGTAAATATCTAACTTCTTCAATGTATGATCTGCATGAACTTGTGAAAGAACTGATTGTTAGTCTTTAACACATGATTTGGCGAACTCCCCCATTTGTATTGTTTATTTCTAAATACGATGAGTTTTCATGTACTGTTACATTTCTAATGGATGTGAAGAGTGAGATCTAGTAAAAGAATGTAATTTTTACAATGATTATTAAGACATAATGATTAATTGTTGAACTAGGTATATGTTTCCCTTGCAGTTTTCTGACCCTCCTCCTGTTACCCCAACCAAACCTGCCCCTTCCCATACCTCCCACATTGTAAACCGCAGATCCTCACAAAACAGTCCTGAAGTCACTGTAATCTCTCCTACTGATCAGGTATCATTATTTTTCATTATTTTGTATTTTGTTATCTCTCCTCTCTCACTTTTCAGCTTAGTTACCAACCTGCTGGTGGTTGAGACAAGATCTGAAAATGATAGTGTATAAGTAATTGTCACTATTGGACCTCTCTGACATCTACAATTTGCAATTTGCCCATATTACATTCTATGATTCACTCCACTTCTTTGTGAAAATGATTGTAATTAGAATTTGTAAATCTGTGATTATTACTGTTAGAAATAGAAATATATTTGTTTGCATACATGTATGCATTACTTTTTTCAAATTAAATTGGGTCGAGCAAGGAGGAAAACAGACAATGAATAACATTGAATATTGAATCTTGCTCAATTTGATAAAAATTTAACGAAAAATACTCATACTTTCTACTAATTCTCCATTATAAAAAGCTTTTTCAAATTCTAGGTGTCTTGAAATTTTGCTGGAAAAGAACAACATGATTTATCATTACCCCCCCCATACTTCTGAATATTGCAACAGCATTAAACACTTGTGGGGAAAAAACGAATATACCTTTATTTTAGAAAAAGCTTTTTTTATTCTAGATTTAATAAGACAATTAAACATTTTATTATACTTACAATTTTATTATATTCATATCCAGTCATCTCCTCCGGGCTACATTTTCATCGAAAGCAGAAACTCATTCAAATCCTCTGTGGCGCTGACAGACAATTCCAGTAAAGCCATGATGGCGCCCACATCTACTCCAGTAACCAGCCTGGACTCTGTCTATCTGGGACAGTTAGAGAAGCTCTATAAGGCCATCGCGGATAAGGACTTACCATTGATGAAATTTTACCTGGGCTTCTCTGACTCCGAGGACTCGGATGATGATGATGATGAAAGTCCTAGTCTTCCTGAGGATAAAACTTTGTGTCATCCTCTCTGTCAGTGTCGTAAATGTCAACCCAAACAGAAAGTAAGTGATGGCTTGAGAATCAATTTTTGTGAAAGTTTTGGTCAAACTTTATAGAAAGTCTTTGATCTTTGACCTTTGATCAGATTTCAAAGGGATATTTTTTGTTTGTTTATGAGTCTTCATAATTTTTAATTGTCTGTTATAAAAGTCTTTGCTTTCTTCATTGTATGCTTCCTGATTTGAATTTTATCTTCAGGTCCTTTTAGACAGATTATGCATTTTGATATTTTAATTATTTTCTTCTCTATGTCTCATAAAATGTTGCTTGTGTTTAAGCTTTGGTATCTTTTGTGATTTATGAAATCATGTTGGGCCCCATTTATGACTATCAACCCAAACAATGCCAATGAAATATGATAGTTTGATCAACACTTAGTAATACAGACAACAAAATATAACTCAATTGTGACATATCAATACCTGTACATACATGGTCTATAAAAGATAGTATTTCCTTTCTAGGTGCATGAGAGAACCAGTCTTACAGTGGATTGTCAGAACAAAAAGGGCTTTGCTCCTTTACACATATCTGTGATAGAGAAAAATATGGATGCATTCAAATTGTTACTCCGGAGAGGTGCTCAAGTCAATATGAAAACAGCAAAGAATGTAACAGCACTGCATCTGGCATGCTACTACAGTAATTTAGAGGTAGATTTATTATATTAAGTAATAGATTTAGTTGTTAATTAGTTTGATAAAGTATGTCCTCAGACATAAAATAATGGTTGATTGCAGAATCTTTTCATTAGATATGAAAAAAACAAATATTGATCAAGTCATCTAGATACCTTCACTCTGATTTCAAGATGGCCTTTTTTTATTCTTCCCTTGAAACTTTAACAACGATTTTCTCATAAAAAAAAAATGAGTGAGAAAATAATTGTACAGCATTTGTTCATGTATTTTGCTTTTATATTTAATATAAACTATTAAAAAGTACAAACTTGCTTGTTGTCATATAGAACCAAACAATCTTTAGTAAGTTTTGACAGCCAAACAAGATTACCATGAATATAGATACGCAGGTCTTGGTTTGTAGGTGCAATGATGTTAAAAGCCATCTTATACCTTTAACTCATACCTATGATTGTGTTTAAATTGAAATCTCTTAATCCATGGAAAGTTCTTTTCAACTTGATATATCCAATATTGCACAATTACTTGGTAAAACAAATACTTATTATCTCTATTTCATAATGTGCTTGTTTTGGACTAACGCTTTTCTTCTTTCACTATAGAATAAAATATGAATCCATAGTTTCTATAACAAAATGTTGAAGTAAGGTAAATGGGAAAAGTTATATAACATACTTTTTGTTTGATATTTGTGAGTTTGCAGTGAAATTGTTGTTAGTGTTCAGAAAGTCTCCATTATTAATGCAAACACGGCAGTCTTCATTCAAGTAATCACACTTGACAATAGCTTACCATTCATTCTTTTGTAGATGGCCAAACTGCTTCTTAAGTTTGGTGCGGATGTAAATGCTGTGGATTTATATGGAGAAATACCTCTTCATCTCGCCTGTTCAAAGCAAAACTCACAGCTTGTTCAATTCCTTATTCAGGTATGTACATGTGACACAAAAATCAGAGAGTCCTTTATGTTTCATGTAATTATTTATTTACTATTGTTAAGGCATTACATATTGTGTATTTACTTTCATTTATTCATTAATTCTTGTTTATTTTTCTTTAACCAAATACGTTTTAGCCTGTAGATAATTTAATGTATGTATATCAACATCATCATAATGCGCCCTAAATCACCTTAGCTGTTGACGCACTTTAAAACATCATTCATTCATGTAAAGTAAAATACTTCAATCTTTGTTCAAGAAATAAGGGTAATCAAGTGATTAGAGTTCATAACTTGAAATCTTGTGATGTCTCTCTGTATGAATTCAAATCCGGTGGGTATTTAAGTTTTCATGAGGGGTGATCTTCTGGCTGACTTACGGAATGCCCAGATTTCTGGCTGGCTTGGCCAGCCCTTGTCAGTTGTAGAGTTTGGAGCCTTCCTCCTTTACCAGAAGTGAGAATCACAACATAAATGACATATTATTGACTTATATAAAACCACTACATAGAATGAATTGTTCAAGAAATCGCTTCATTCCGCCCAGTTTTTGATTTGGGTATTAAGGAATATTGATAATACTTTTAGATAGGATTAATTGTACAAGTTTTTGAATCTCCCACCCCTTTTGTAGTACAGTGTATCAGCTCTTAATATATACAGATATATATTATCATGTTAATATGTAGAAACCCTTACATTGCATGTTAAACCAAAAACCATCTTATTGCTTTTCCTTCTGATATTTATGGTGTCAGCTGTAACAACAACTCTAAATAATAAATATGGCACTGTATGCTTCTATGCACAGAGTTTTATGGATATCTCCCTTTATTGCAGTCATCTAGTGAAGTAAACAAGGCCAATGTAAAGGGAAACACACCACTTCATATCGCCACATCCCATAATGCAGTTGGTGCCGTTAGGGTTCTTCTCCATAACAAGGGGGATCCCAACCTCACAAATAAAGAGGGTCAAACCCCATACCATCTTACTAAGGTAAGCATTAATCTTTGTGTTTAATCTATAGATATTGAATCTCCATGAATAAAAAATCAAATGGAGGAATTGGTGTGAGATATCTAGGGTTCATAACAAGACTTCATATTTGTGACACTCTAGTCTTGTTCTAAACCCCCCTATATTCACTGCTGCAATGGAGATAAAAACATCTTTTTTCAAATTTGTTAATAGAATTTTCTTCCAAACTCAAACAATGGAGTTGGGTGTCAAACATGCTACAAAATGAGTTGAAATTTAAAAGACCATTCATTAACTTTTTACTTTTCCCTTGAATGTTATGTATAAGAGTTTTGTCTTCCGTCCAGAATGGTGATTAAATGGAAAAAGTTAACTTACTCTTACTATTTTTACAGACTGGTCTAGACTGCGCTTTACCAAGTTCTTAAGTTTGTTTACCTCTTCGTATCCAAACATATTATAAAATATACTTCAGGATCATCTTGTTTTATACAACAAAGACCCACTTTTGAAAAGCTTTCCTTTTAATATTTTAGAGCCTAGAAATACAGAAGCTTCTTTTGAAAAAACAAGAGGAATTGAAATCTGCGAGTTGTCATGAACTTAGTACAGGTAAAATTTTTGAAAGTCATTAATATTTTGTCAAGATAAGCTTTATTTTGTTCATCCAGATATGAAACTTCATATCTAGAGAAGTTGCTTGATAGCACTAAATTCCCCATGTTTAATAGTTTTCTGAATGTCTGAAATCAAGTTTGTCCTTTTTAAATGTTAGCTAACATAGAAGGGAAACATGCCATACTTCCATTAATAGTCTTTTGTAACTATTTTGGCTTCTTTCAATGCAAAAGCTGTTTTTGAAAATTGATTTGCAATTAAAACAGAACTTATAAGTTATTTGTTTTATTGAATAGACTCCAATTGCTGCCCAGAAATGAATCCTGATAATTACCTGATAACTTTTCAAATTGATGTGAGATGTAAACTTTACCTCAATCTCTTCATACTTATTTTCCTGTTTTCGTGCACATGAAGTAGATTCTAGAAGCATTTGTGAAAGATGGAGAAATTCCTTTTGGCAAATTATTTCTCTTTTTCATACCTTATTATTATGTTCCATTGCTACAAATGTGATAACTCACATACTTGCAGATGAGGAAATGGTTTAAACCAATACTTTTATAACAAATTACCATAGAGAAAGCAAACACAAAAAGAAACGGTTGGTACAAAAAAAGAAATTATGAAATGATTTATTTCTCAATTTATATAACTTTTTGATGAAGGTAAACATGAATGTTGATTTCACAATTACAATTGATTCTGGGTTGGGTTTTTTCCTTATCATATGAGCCATAAGACAATATTGTTAAGAAGGTTAAACTCTCTTTTTTTATTCCAGATCCTGAGATACCAGAGTCACATGATGTAGATTCCATAGGAAATGTCAAACCCACAGACAACAAACTTTTGCGGGACATAGCATCATTCGATAAATCCAAGTCATTAAAGAGGAGCAAGACATTTGACCATAGTACAGCTCTTCTCAATTCACAGGAGTTAAAACTCTCACTGTCCATTAAATCCTTTGATAAAACAATGTGCCTTAAACACAGTAAAACATTTGATAGCAGTCAATCCAGTTTACTGAATATGAAACGTAACATAGCCATTGAGAATTTTGATAGTTTAAAACTGAGACATGTTGATTCAGTGGATAAAAGTGGACCTTTACACCTGTACTATTTAGCTCAGAGTTGTTACATAAATTATGCAGATGAAATTCAAAGTGATCCTGAGAGACATGAGAAATCCGAAACACAAAATGATGATGATTTGACAGATTCAACAGAAATTCCTGAAAGTTCTAGTTTTGATAAACCTAGTCCTGAAGATGGGTGTATCAATTCGAAGGATGTTTTGGAGAGTTCAGTAATCTGTGATGATGGAAAGTCAGAGAATACAGACACTTTCAAAGTTCCAATAAATGATGTGGTAAGCACAGAAGTTCCAGTAAATGATGTGGTAACCACAGAAGACTCTTCCAGTGATATGTTAAAAGGTAATCCAAAAGGTGGCATTGATCATAACAATACTAGTGAAGTTTTAGTTAACAGTTCTGAACTGTTAAGTGACAATTTAGATGTTATAGAACCAGCTACTAATTTAGATATTTGTCAAATGGATCAGAAAAGCGTGACTGGGAGTGCATAATATTCATTAAATTTGGTTGGAAAAAACTTTGTCATTGATTAAAAAGGTTTAAATAATCATTATAATAAAGCAGCAATTTTTTTTTTATATCAGGCCTTATTCTAAAAGAATCATAATTTTTTTTCTGAAATAAGAAAGTCTTTCTTAATAGGGAATTATTTTTGTTTTAAATCTTGTTCCATTTCACTGGTTGCCTGCATTATCTATCATCAATGTGTCAAAGTGATATTTTCAAAAATTGTGTAGCATACAATTTGACTTCATTGTTTACATTCGAGTTATGTCTAAAATTGGGGATGATCGCTCGGAAAAACAAGTTGCTGTCACCTGGTAAGAAAAGTTTCATGATACGCACATCACTACTGTCTACACAACAATGCGAATATTCAAAATGGGGAATTGCTCAACTTTTTGACCTAATCGTAATTTTTAAAGCATCATTTGAACATGTAGCCGTATCAGCTACTCTTTTTATAAGGGACCTTTATGTATATCCATCTAAATTGTTAACTGTTCTGGAACTAACACAATTTTAGTGTAACTTAGTGCAAGTATTACTTGAAGCAAAATATGGCCGTTTTGTTCAGAGAAAATCTTTCAAGTTTAGCATGCAAATTTGCATTTCAACATCTTCTGTAGGGCATTGATTGAAACTTGGCTCTTGTGTGTGTTTGGGGGTCATAATGTAAGTTGTCTGACCAAGTCCTTTAACTCTGGTTTTGATTTTATGGGATTTTTTTCTTTTTTTTATATTTAGAAAATTAAACTTCATCAGGGAATATATTTAATCTTTACAAATGGTTAAAGGGTCATAATTTAAGGTTACTGACAAAGTGCAATAACTCTGCTATTGATTTGTAACAAATTATACCAGTTTTTGTACATTATGCATTTTCATATTTCAGAAATAAGTTGTTGTTCACTGACCTGTCTCCCTTTCAGACAATTATTGAATAGTCGAGCATGCTGTATTATGGACAGCTATTGTTTTATATATGACTGTTTCTTCGAACATGTGCTTTGATCAATCTTCGACAATATCCCAACATATGCACTATATACAATATATAGTGCATATATTGGGATATTATTGAAGATTGTTTCAAGCACCTGTGTTTCTTCCTACAATCACAATGAAAGTGCTATATTTCATACTTACTTATTGTTGCTTTCTGGCGCATTCAATTTGACTCTTTCATCAAATTACAGACAAGGAAAAAGGGTCATTGTATGATTGATAGTTGTGTATGCTACCCGTATGTTGATATGTAAGTTTTGTCTTCAGTTTGACCTACCATGTGAAAAGAATGGTTTGATTCTTGAGTACAGTATAACATTGTATACTGAGACATAATTGTCAAATGGAAATCTTTCTTTAGAACCTTTATTTACAATACCACTATTGAGTCATATTTTAGACTATTTCTTTGAAATCTTTATATTATATTTAATTTTGTGGAAAAAATGTATTCATTTATATTAAAAAGAAAGAAAATACTCATTTAGATATTTGTGGACTGTATATCATTTTATTGGCTCAGCTGTTTAAAGTATAAGTAAGTTAAGTTACATTAAGGTTGGTTTCTGACACAGGTCCCATAGGGATCTTCTTCTACAGTGCCGTATCAACACTTTTCAGTTATGTAACAGCTTTTCTGGATCCACCAGTACACGGCTAGTGCTCTAAAGAGGCTTGCCAAAGGCCACTTCTCTGAAAACTAGAGGTGTCGATGGGGCTTGATATGGAGACCCCCGAGTTCTGAGTCCACCATCTTAACCCTTGAGTCAATTGTCAAGTTTTACATGAGATCACTGGATAATCTAAAGGCTTTAAATAGTCCATTAGCAGAGTTAATGCCCCTTGTTCAACCTTGAAAATCTGTATCAAAATTTTGCTGTTAGCTGGTATCTCTTGAGAGCAAAACATGCTACAGTAGAGACTGCTGGGTAACTTTCTAAAAATAGATTTTGTGTTGTCTCCTTTCCAAAACCTTAAATATTTGCTTAATTTTGATGAGGAAAGGTACTCAGAGTAGCAAACAGCTTAAATCACAGGCCATCCACCAATTTACTTGATGGCTGGCCTGGATGTAACCTGTTTGCATTAGCATGAAGTCGGTTCCAGCACTATAAGGGTTGATGCTACACTGCCCAATTCTACTGACTCCTCGCCAAAATGATTGTCTCACAACAACAACAACAACAATGCGGGAAACATCCCTCATTTGAAACCAGAACGACCAAACAATGATAAAAATGCCTAAATTACCCCAACAGATGTAGAAACTACGAGGTGCTCCCCTCCCACACTTGTCACAGACACAATCTAACCGGAGATGTTCTCAATGTGATGTGCTTCTTTGCTTATTATTATTACATATGGGTTTTACATCACATCAACATTATTTCAGTTATGTAGCGATGCCCGACTATAAATGATGGAGGAAGACCCCATACTCAACTGCCCATAAAGGCTGGTCAAGGAGGGTAGAACCATCGGCATTCCGTAAGTCAGTCGGGAGACTGCCTCTCATGAAAATCCATATCCCTCTCAGGATTTGAAACCACGCGGAGAGGGGCCATGTGATTTCAAGTTCTGTACTCTAACCACTAGGCCACGGAGACCCCCGCTTCTTTGCAAATTGTAAACACACAGGTAATGGTTCATCTGATTTTGTTCCTAACTTGTCCATGACATTTTTTTATTACACAGAAATTTGGTTTCTTGACCAATGCCCTAATCGCTCATAAAAGGCCTTAACATGAGTATCCTTAACAAAAACATTTCCCTGGTAAGTATGATAAACGATAAATCAAACCAAATTTTATTTTAAGAATTTCGAAAGACTTATGTACAATGTGGCATTAACATCTTATGAAGTAGGTGGTAGACGTTATTCATGTTTTAGCCTAGTGAAACTTAAATGGGCTAAAATGTCAATAATTGGTTTTTGAATAGAAAAGCTTTTCAACACCTTTGTTAAAAGTGATGCTTTGCGGTGATAATTTGTACCTTTTAGATTGAAGACAAGTTAGGCCATTTGATAATGCATGAAAAATAACCTTTTCTTGAGCAATTTTAACTATTTCATATGATTTTTCTTCACTTTAAAAGCATGATGCGTGTTTTAATCTCGAAGAAAACAGTTCTTTTCTTCAGAGAAACATTCAACAGCTGCAGCAAAGACATTTACAGAGAAAGGCAAACCAGAGTGAAAGGTAAGCCCTTTCTTTCTCTGATATTCATTTCCATTGTTATGTTGAAGTGCTGCAATCCAGTTCATTTAAGTAAAAAGAAAAAACAAACTATTTGTATGCAACATGCAATGATGGCAATGCTAATCAATGCATCCTTTTGGGGTTCATGTTTTTTAATGATGCTATGAAATCCTCCAATTCTTTTTCCATTTCTAGATAATTTAAAGGATATCTAAAGGATGTTAACGTCTGGGAAGTGTACAGTATTACTTTGAACCAAAGAACCCATTATTTTCTGTCTCCGTTAAACTATTATTAACCTGCTGAGTTTTTTGGATGCATTTAGTCACGAGGAGATTCACTGGTAGCTATATTTTTCAGTGCGTTGTGTTCTTTGAAATATCAGGACATATTTCGTGCATTCAAAGATTTAATCTAGGATTTACAACTATTTACATCTAAGAGTTTTTGAACATTCTTACCATTGATAACAGGTAATCAAAGTTATATATAGGAGATACAACTATCTGCATTTAAGACTTTTTTGTGATGATATTTCTGCAATAGATTACATTGTACATGTATTTAAATTTTAACAATGTGATATAAGGATTTATTAAATGTTGACTAGTAATGGCAGTATCGTTATAATGTTTTTGTTAATAGTTAGTTATATATATAAATGGAAAGGTTTTTAATTAGTCCATACATGTAGGCACATGAAAAAAACTCATAACGATGACTAATAACACAGCATTGTTCTATTCTATCTTACTTTATGATTATTAGCAGAACATAATTTCTGAGTTGTTTTTTTATGTGTGTGATAATGTTTTCTTTTGTACTCCGTTTAAAAAGAAAAATGCTGTCAGTATTACATGGTTTTTAAAATTGTTATATACAACCGCTTTGGTTAAGGTATTTAATAATTCTGAATTAGGTACTGTTTTTACAGCTTCCAAAAGATAGTGTTCTGACATATTGTAACTTTATATTTCCCACGAAGTATAGAGAAACTGATTGATACAATGAGTAAATGTGGTTTTTGATCATCTGTTTACTACCATTACAAGGTATATATCTACATGATTATTTTCAGATAGTTTTGTGATTTGAAGACACAAGGGATGAACATGGAGGAAACTTCATCAATGTGAGTAGATTATTTAGATTTTACAAGGGCAAGCATGGGATAGTAGTATACATGATATTTCATTATCTTCGAATATATCAAGTGATGATGCTTATTTGCAAAGTGGTGGCATTTGGATTTTCATGGGAGGTAATCTCCCGATTGACTTGAGGAGTACCAAAGGTTCTACCCGGTTTGACAGCCCCTTATGGGCCTTTCCTTGAGGCATCCGCAACACTAATAACTTAAACGATGTTTACGCAGATTTTATGCAGTGTTTACTAAGTGTTAAATCTCTTATAGATAGAGGATAGAAATAACTGATCATATGGCAAGGGATTTTAAAGGATTAGCCTTAGTTTATATGTTCATGACAAATATATACACAGTTCGATGCATATTTCCTTATTTGGGATATAGTAAGTTGTCCATAGTTAAAGCAACATCAGCTCAAGTAAAGTCGTGGCTGGCCTGTAATCTGACTTGTTTGGTACTCTGAGTATCTTTCTTCACCAAAATTAAGCAGATATTTAAGGTTTTGGCAAATTGAGAAAATTTAGAAATTTAGAAAATAACCTAGTATTCTAAAGGTTATTTGTCTTGTGATATTACTTTCAATCTGAACTAATCCTAAAACTTTACATGGCAGAATGGGTTAGATATTTAGAATCTCTTATAAAAAATTTCAAACATTTTGATGAAGTGCTTTAATTTTCTTTTGAAACTTTCATGATATAAAGGCAAGGGTAAACTGTCTATGTCACAAGACAGCTTACTGATCATAAAGATATGGTCTGTGTCGTCTTGGTCAAAAGTAATAAAATATGTAGAAAAACGGTAAAAAGTTGGATAATGGGAAAATTCTATAATTATCATAATTTTGTTTCGAAATTACCCACAAGGTGTCATGGCCCCTGGGGTTTAGTAATGGTATTCGCCTGGTAGCGTAATGGCCTGTAATCTAATTGTCGTAAACTTGACTAAGTGTTACTTTATTACCGTTAATGTTCACTGTTTGAACAGTGATTTGTGCAAAGGGATTCAACTGGATTGTTCCCTCTTTTAATCATTCTCGCTTATTTTAGAAATCTCATTTATGCATTCCCCTTAGTTATATGCAAATTTTTGACTGGTCTTAATATCAAACGATATCAGACAAGAAAAAAATACATAAGAAAAATATGGTTTCATTATTATATTGGATAGACAATACTGTAACAAAAGAGTAAAATCTAATCAAAATGAAGGTTATGCAAAATGTGACAAAATGAAGTAATCGTAACAATTATTTTCTCCAAATGTTTTCTATCTGATCGAAATTAAAGATGGAAAAAAATGCCTTGGGTGCAGAGTTTGAACTTGTGCTAGGTCATACCAAAGACCATAGTATAAAAATGTGAATGGCTTAATTCCTTTAAAAACATAATATAGGAAATAGTATAACAATCCAAAAGTCAGTTCTTTGCAAAGCAAAGAGAAGTACTGGTTTAGATTAAAGAAATACAGGTAAAGAAATGTGAAATGTAGCAAAATAAAGCTGAATCATGGTTGAAAATAACATTAAACAACAAATCAAACATGGTTTACTGAAAGTATTATCTCAATATCTAAATCTTTAGACATTTGGATCCAAATTTCATTTTCCTTGTGCAGTTGGTATGAAGTTTGTAGCCTTGGTAGCTTAGTGTGTAGGGTCATTGAACAGTTAGTCAAACTTCCAGGTTCAAGCCCCATACGCTGGCTGCATATCATCAGGTCTTTGTTACACATCAGGATTCTGTATGGGGATATGGATCTATCAAAGCAATTTCATAACATTTAATTTAGTAAATACAACTTTGTACGCATTTGTTTCACCTATTTCGGATATACCCTTCCATTTTCTCCCCGTCTTATCTCCAGAAAAAAATGACATTTATATAAGGGAGTTTTCATTGGTTTCCTGTTTACTAGGATTAGAGAGTAAAGAAGGCAGAGATTAATGTATTAGATCCACTTAAATAGTTGTTTTCCGCTGTGTGTATGTTACACAGATAAAGAATCGGACAACACCACTGATGTAGGGAATGTCTGGTATCTATTGTAGCTCGGAACACTTTCTCTTTGTTAGGATGTAGTCCTGAAAAGCTTGAAGAGAAGTTCTTAAAAAATGTTCTCAAATTTCGTGCCCATCTCTGAGATAATGTATGTGAGAAACTGATGAAAGTGGAAAACATTGTGAAGAAATGTGACAATGCTCATTATGAGCATTGTCACTTTTCGTCACATTGTTTTCCAAAGGTTTTCTGCTGCATGTGCATGGAAGGATCTTTAACCTAGAAAAGGACTAATGAGAGTATAAACTCAAAAATACTGTATCCAATAAGCACACATCTAAACTTGGTTCGTATTTGAAGACTTCAACTTTATTGGTCCATATCTTAAAAAGTATATTTAAAAACAGTCCCTGAACAGCCTATATATATGATGTATTTTTGGCTTAACCCACAAATTCACAGCTTTTCATTTTTGTAATGATATCATACTTATATAACGGTTCGGTTTAAGGTAGAATACCCATAAGACGGCATTTCGAAACTCATTGTTTTGCCAGAATACTCCGTTCATTCTCTGTATTCAACAATCAGGGCCCAAAATACAGTCTAACTTGTGTTAAGCAGCCACCCTTTTAAGCAGCCAACCTGCCTTAAACAGCCACTACAGAAAGTCCCATTGTTAGATTTATAGTGTAAATCAATTTGTGTTAAGCAGCCAACCTGTCTTAAACAGCCAATTTACTCTGTCCCATAGGCTGACCTCTTAACACAAGTTTGACTGTATTCGGTTTAATGCAAATAATTCGGGCCCCTACTGTTGTATACTGAGAATGACCGGAGTATTCCAATGGAAGAATGATTTTCAAAATGGCAGATTGTAGATATCCAACCTAGGTAACCTTTTGGCTTAATTCATTACCCCATAGCTTTCTCTATTGATATCCAATCTTGGAAATCTCTTGGCTTAACCCACCATCTTAATTTCACTTTGACTTGACAAACGGTGAAAGATTAATGATTAGAAAGACTTTCCTTAGCTGTTTTACAAGGTTTCTTGATGAATACTTACTTTTGTTTTATAATTTTCATTTATATTTTACTTTCATTTAACTGTCAATCTGATCATTTCAATTTGAGAAGACTACTGTGGAAATTCAGATAGGAAGTTCAGGGTCACAGTCAATGGTTGCGGGTTGTACAAGTTGATTGTAGATACTACGGTAAGCCATGTCTGCAACAGTACCTGTATCCGAGACTGAAATAATTAAAGTAGATTAAAGTATTTGTTGCCACTAGATGAGAGATAGTGTTAAGATCATCAAACAAGAGGATTTGGATGGGGGATTATAATGATGTCATTGCACATTGCTGCTGCAGCTATTAATGTAATGATTGATTAATTAGCTAAAATACGCAATAGTTATTGTTTATAGACAATGCAACTTAAATTGTGTCTCTTTTCACATTCATGTTTATTTAGAATATTGAGCTAAATGAAAATTGCACATTTTTTTTCTTACTTGACATGACTTTGCTATCCTATTTGATTGATTGATGCTGTAGCTATAAATCTAATGATTAATTAATTAGCTGGAATAAACATTTTTTCTTGTTTTTGGATAATGTAACTTAAGTTGTATCTCTTTTCACATTCATGTTTATTTAGAATATTGACTTAAATGGAATTTGTACATTTTTTTGTTACATGCCGTGACTTTTGCTATCCTATTTCTGCTGCGGTGAGTCAAGGTGGTATCAAATACTTGAAGAACAATGGCTTGCATTGAAGTGAAAGTGAATATGGCACCTTTGGAGATTGACAATTCCCATATGGTTGTTGAAGTTTGAAAGGTGTGTAATACTGTTGCCACAATGCATGCATCGGGTCACAACTGTGACGAGCCATTGCGACATCCTGTCTTACGGAGTATCATCAAGTTCATGAAAAGGTATGTCTAAACATTCTCCGTGTACAGTCAAACTTGTGTTAAGAGGTCAGCCTATGGGACAGAGTAAATTGGCTGTTTAAGACAGGTTGGCTGCTTAACACAAATTGATTTACACTATAAATCTAACGATGGGACTTTCTGTAGTGGCTGTTTAAGACAGGTTGGCTGCTTAAAAGGGTGGCTGCTTAACACAAGTTAGACTGTATGTTAACATGTCAGACATCATGTCTGGTCTCATTGGATCTCATATCTAAATGAGCATGTCATCCAATCTTTCCTTTTGTCACTATAGTTAATCTGCCAAATACTTTAAAGGAAATGTATTTCTTTTGTGTTACTTTTTGTTGTCTGCTGTTTCTTTCAATTTGGACAACTCACATTTTTCTATACTGGTGATGGGTTAATGAAGTCAATATGACACGATTCATTTGTCTCTCAAAACAGAGAAAAACTATTCAAGAGTGGAGGCTGTCAATACTATATGACAGATAAACTGTTGAAAGCAGCTTTAAGTATTATCAAAGCCACCTCCAAATTTTTTTGTTGGGAAGGAAATGCAATATAAAAAAGGAATTGTTTCTATGAGATATATTTCCTCTTTTAGCAATAGTGAGATGATTTTTCTACACATGAATGCAGCAGTTTTGTAGAAAAGCGCTGATCAGGTGTGCGTAGCATAGCTTCTATCATCCATCATGATGACTAACTTTGATGCTTTTTGAACAGGAAAATAAATAAATTGAAACTGAAGGGTGACAGTGGTGCAGTGGTAGAGTGGCAGCCTCTTGTACTTAGAGTTTCAAGTTTTATCCCCATAAGTGGTGAGCTGAATATTGCCGAGACTTTAGCCCTCAAATTGGTGCAAGTACTGGTTTAGTATCCAGGAAGCCGTCATTGAGAGTAAATTTGATAAACATCTAGCTTCTGTCACAATCAATGTATAACAAATAAGTTTAAACTTTAATTGTAATTTAAGCTAAATGACAATAATATTGAATTTGTATGGCGAAATGTGAATGTAATAAAAGTAACATAGTAACCTAAAAAGAAACTAATTATTGGCTTCCTTTTAGTTATTCAGGTTTTATAAGCTTTATGCTGTTAGCATTTCTTATCTCAGCAACAAGTTTTTTGAAATCGAAGGATTGTTTTCGGATTGTTAAAGTATTCATGAAGTAACATGATTGTACTCCAGTAGAAAATCTGACCAATGTTGTAGAGCCATGTTCTGATTTTGGCAATTCACACCTTGGTACGAAGTGAACATAATTCTACCTTCAGGCTATGTACAATCAGATGTAACCAATTTGTTTACATGAATGGCTTCTTCTTCATTGTTTTCAATTACTCATGAATCTTTGCCCCTCTCTGACACCAAGCAATCAGCTTTGATCTTTTTGCGATGGAGAGTCATGGCTTGGCAGTCCAGGTTTGATACCCTCTTGGTGAAGTCTGCCATCACCTGAAACATAAATGCAACAGATCCTTTACCATTAAATATAATATACACAAAATATTATTTGACTGCATTGATTTTCATAGATTTTTTCTAAATATCTCAATGTAAACACTCTTCAGAAGCTTTCAATTTGAACAAGGGTCCTGTGTGGCACAGTGGTTAAGATGTCAGACTCTTTATGCACAGGTTCGGGGTTCAGGTTCCATCAACACTGGAGAGTCCATTTGCAGCACATTTCAGAGCAAAAGCCTAGTACTAGCTAATTCCAGGAAAGTAGCAATATAAATGAAGAAAATGTTGACATAATGTGAGACTTTATTAAGAAACAAAATCAATTTTGTAACATTTATTAATAAAACTTATTTTCATTGTCTAATTTTAGTAGTAGTCATCATGTAATGCTTCCAAATTGAACAATAAAAACAAAACACATACACATAATTATGGGAAACCATGAATTTCATAAATAAGAGGACAATTCAACAAACTATTTTATTAATAAAAAATTGTCTAAAAAGGCATAATTTCATGCTCATTAATAATTACAGGAAGTTCAAGTCAATATTTCGCAGTGTGAGAAGTCTTCCATAACAGACAAATTGTGGACGCAATGCAAGACTATATCAACTCCTTCACAAAAATGAAGGCTTGCTAAAGTCATGCTTTGAACCACCTATTTTTTTTTCATAATTGACATACCCGTAATGAAAGTTTGCCCATACAACAAACACTTTCAGACAATATCATCCAATAATTTTGTTTGTTTGAGTATTTATGAGGTATTGGGAACATCGTTTGTTTACTAGCTATACCTGTGTACCCCTAGCCTGTGGCATTGTATTGTCTTAGTGAGAAAATCAGTTGACCATACCAATTGGCAGAACAAAGACCAACCATATTTTATTGACATAGATTGTTGTGAGATTGGACGCTGTTAAGATATCATATTTTAGCCATAGTGTGATTCTGGGAAGTTTACTAGAAATATGGGAGGATGTGTATGACGATGGTTATTGTGAAAAAATATTGGTTTAGTTTCAGGTATGAATTCCGCTTTGAATTGCAGTTGCTTTGACATAAAACAGTGCTTTGTTATTATTGGATGAAGTGTGAAATATTTTAAATATTTCAATTGATAGTCCGAATACATTGAAACAGTTTGGAAGTTTTTCTTGAAAAGAAGCAATTGATGCTAAAGCTACATTGTTTTTCAAAAAATTTCAATTTGAAATATAATAGCATTTAGTTCCGATATATTCAAATTATGAATATTCCGATATTTGTTCAAACCAAATTTCCAGGATTCAATGCAAGACTTTTGTAACTTTTTCACAAAATTGAAGGAGTTACTATATATTACTGTTGCATTTAACTCTCGAAATGGAGCTTTCTGGATGCTCTTGATCAAATTTCAGGCATTTATCATTTCTAATTGATTAACATTTTGAGACAAAAATAGCAAATAGAGAAGAAGATGAAAATATTCCACAATCTCTACAAGTCATTTTAGGGATAAAAGAATAATTTCATATCATTAGCAGTTCCTATTTTTATGATAGAAATTTAGAGATTGAAAAATGTGTCTATTGTGGATGATACTGCAAACCCTAAGATTCTTTGGTAAAGAATGAAATTTTCTCAGGTTTAGGGTGATTACTATTACTAAATTTCTTATATTGCCTTTCTGAAGATAGAAATCATCTGTAAGAAGGCAAAATTATAATTGAAAAAACAGTACATCAAACAGAAAGAATTGTGACAAAAGCAGAAAACTTTTGTTTAGCCCGCCTCTTTGTCAAAGTGAGATGAATGCATTGTGATTTGGTGAATAAAAGACACTTTTTGGTGACATTTGCCAGTTTTAGTTATATGACGCTCTAATGTAACTTTAGATTATAAAATGTAATTAATCTCATCATAAAAAGGAAGTAGGAATGTCACGCTTGAGATGTCATGGAAGCGTAAACATCTCCAATACAACAGTCAAACTCACTACAGAAGCTTGTTTGACGCATCACTGCATGCTGGTTGGACGTTTGCATCTTTAACCCTCCAAGTGCTGGAACCGCCTTCATGCTTTTGCAAACAGTTTTAGATCCAGGCCAGCCGCCAAGTAAATTGGCGGCTGGCCTGTGATCTTACCTGTTTGCTTACCTGAGTATCTTTCTTCATCAAAATTTAGCAGATATTTAAGGTTTAGGAAAGCAGACGACGCAAAAAATGTATTTTACGAAAATTACGTAGCATTCTAATGGTTAAACATCTCCAATACAACAGTGAAACTCAGTACAAGAGCTTGTGGGACTCTTCACTGCATGCTGGTTTGACATTTTGCGTCTTAAACATTTTGCATCTTTAAGTGTTTTTTCCCTTATTTTTCATAAAGACTGGCAACAATTATACATGTACATTCAATTGTTATAATGTAGAAACAACTGCAACAAAAGAATCTTTTATCTGTTACAAGTAATTTCTCCTGGAATCACTTGGGCTCCCTGCAGGGGCGATTGAATATGTATATTGAGGGCTCAATGCAAGACTATAGTAAGTGCTTCACAAACATGAAGCACTTACTGTAGTCTTGCACTGAACCCTCTGACTATATGCAATGGATGGCTTGAGCCCACTACCCTGTCTTACTAAGGCTAATGATCTACCTACCCTTGAACCACTATCCTCAACAAATATTTTTATCAAATAAACCTTATATGTAAATAAAAACAAACTTGATCCTAAAATGGTATTCTATTTCTATTATTAAAGTATCATTGTCATAAACCTGTTGTGGTATAATGCTTGATTTCCTCTCTCTTTACTTCTTCAAGGATTGAGTCTCCATACCATTATGAATTTGGCTCTTAGTTGCGTTATTTCCCAGTAATCAGAGAAAAAAAGTATGACCTTGCATAGCTGTTCATTAACTTATGTTTTCTGAGTATATATTTTGCTACTCTATTGAATGGTTATTGAGTCATTAATATGATTGTTATCTTCAAAGAAATGAAAGTGATGGTATACAAAGAGAATCTGCATATTTAAATAAACAGAGATGAAACATACCATTTGTTTTATTCTATAGATTAATTATATTTGGCTATTCAAGAGCATTGGTCTTTGATTGTCATTTACATTATTGGAAACATGGTACAAAGGACATTCTGAATCATTTCTCATAAATCTTGTGGATCATGCCACATAACATCAGAAATTGGTATGTGTGTTCTCAGAGTCAAAATTGATAAAAAGGACAAATACTTTACCCTTTAGATTACAAGAAATTGAAAAACTTGGCTATGGATGCATTGAGTTGCAGATTAGAAATATAATGATAATAATCTTCACGAATTGAAATAAGAGAATTGAGAACATGGTGAAAAAAGAAGGATTTGCTTGTGACAAGCAAATCCTTCTTTTGTCACCATGTTTTCAATAGCTTACAAATTACAATCAATTTCTCCTTAGTTATTTGTTTTATGAAGGACTGGGTTCGGTACATGATATGGCTGTTTTACAAGATTTCAGAATAATGACCGGTTCAACTGGGATTGTTTACCCAATTAATTCTAGTCTGAAAGTTGTGTACATTTACTCTAGTTTTGTTTGATGTTTGTCGTCAGAATTCTAGTTCGACATCTTTGGTGTACCAATGAAAGTGCCTATATTTATAAATGATTGATTGAGGAATTTAAGGTTTGGGATATATAAAGTTGATGGTAATCAGTTCTCTTCAGGAAATTTTACTTTTTCAAATACCCAAGTGTAACTTTTTACCATGTTTATTACTTATTTAATGATCAGGGTATCTGATCACTTTTAAAAACAAGACTGTTTAATGACCCAAGAGAATCTTTTTACAGTGTTTATAACTTATTCTATTGAATAATTAGAGTATCTGATCACTTTGAAAAACAAGAACGAGTTTATTCAATTAAAAGACTTAAACCATTTTATTGGAATTGAGACTATTTCGTATCATCAGCATACAACTGACTTCATACTTCAAACAGTTTTAAATTGATTAGTCTTTCTTTTAATTCTTTCTATGGCTTTCAAAATTTTCTTTTAACCTGAATAATCATCTTAGAATATTGAGGCAAATCCATATTCAAAGTCGGCAGATTAATATAACGAATTAAGTTAAAAAAAAAAATATGGGAGGGGGTCCTGTATGGCTCAATGGTAAAGGTTATGGACTTGTGATCTTGAGCTGCCAGGTTCAAGCGAGACTCAGTTGAAATGCTATTTTCATGTTAGCGTCCTTTGACAAGACACTGCACAAACAAGTACCGAAAAATCCCTGGGAAGATTTGATATAACTAAAGAATTGTGGTGCTACCCCATTCAAACAATTGAAAAACACTAGATTTCTTTATGTGAACATATCAGATACAATGGCAAGTAAAGACCGGCAAATGGTTTCTGATCCAGTTTCTTTTTCTTTTTATAATAACTTTGTTTTTGTTTGCTGCAGATGTGATGGGTTTGTGTAGAAAGAAATACTTAAGAAGTTCAGGAATACAGCTATTTGTTTAAATGTAGTTTCCTTTTTGGTCTAAGGGTGCGTCGTAAAATGTCCAGATGTTCAAAAAATAGACTATCGTTCAGTCTCTGTTCACAGAAATAATAATCATAGTAATGGTGGTAAAAGGAGCAGCTGTTTTCCTCGAGATGTTGCCCAAAGAAATTTTCAAATGTATCCTCAATCATTATGCTTTAAACGCACCTTAGTCCTTCAGCGCTATCAGCGCTTTGATTTCTGGAAAAGAACAGATTGAATATGACATATCTGATAGATTTGTGGGTGTTTGAGAACAGTTTTAAATATTATTCTGTTTGTTACCTAAAACAGTAGGTTATGGTCAATTTAAGTATTTACTTCTTTTGTCACAATCCTTTCTTATAACCTGCTTACCCATTACAATGAGAATATAAGAGGACAGTGGTCCAGGGGTAGAGCACTGCCATGGCCTCCGGACATGAAGGTCAGGGCTTTGAATCCCATGAGTAGTAGGATCTGCCTTGCAACCTTTTATTAGTTCACATTCAGCGCAAGTACTGCTTTTTGATCCAGGAAGCAGAATCAAAAGTGTTAAATCTAAGTTGTAAGAATTTGTTTCACAATGACTGTAAAATAAATAAGAATTATAAACTAAACTTATAAGAATATATGAGGTTAAAAATTTTGAAATTTTTAGGGTTTAGAACAGTTCTACTTTCATCACTCAGCATTTGTGAAGGACTTACTATAGTCTTGCGTAGAATTCTCAATTTGTCTGAAAGCTGATGACAAAAATAATTACAGGTGTCTTTCAAAGCTATGTTAGTTTATGCGTCAATTTTATGGATAAACGTAGAGTAAGGAAAGGATAAGAGCATCATCATATTCTTCTTTAGCCCCTCTGTTCATAAGAGCCTATCTTCATGATACATAAGTCTGTTTGTAGGATATTAACCCTTTCCCAAACAATAATGACATTTGACCACTTTGTTGCAGACCACTGTAAAAAACATTGTGGGAAAAGGAGAAATTGCTCATAACGAGCAATTTATCCTTTTCCCACAATGTTTTGTGCCCTATCAGAAGATTGTTTTTCAATTTCATCCCATTTTGAAATGTCGTCTGCAAACTCTTTCAATTTGGGACAGTCAGAAATTTGTTGTTAGGGAAAGGGTTAATAGCATCAGGCATATCTACAACTTTACCAGTTGTAAAGAAAATGAAAATAAAAATAATTTTATTTCCAATTGTTTCAAAATCTGTTCAAGTTGACAGATGCATTGTGCCTTCAGGTGTATATATGCATACATATGATGATACTGTTTAATTTGATTTAGACAGAACAATGAATGAATAGATATTAACTATGTAAATTACATAATTGTTCATTGTGTGACAATAAAATGTTTGGACATATTCATATCAGATGTGCTGTATCAGATGAAATATTCACAAGTGAGTGTTTTACTATGGGAGATTGGTTATATGATGCCTCAGTTATTCAAAGGATCCTGAATGCTTTTGGTTCTAAAGGATATGCTCAGCAGTGAGCTGAAATTGAACATTTCATAAAAAAAGGAATACTCCATTCAAAAGGAAAACATTATAAGAAAGGAAAACTTTAACAAAAACATCATTAGAAAGGAAGACTTCATCAGAAAGGAAAGCTTTATTAGAAAGAAAAACTTCATAAGAAAGGAAGAATTTATCTGAAGGAAAAGTTCATTAGATAGGAAAACTTCATTAGAAAGGAAATCTAACAAGAACATTAACTAACATGGAAGAAGCTTCTGATTCTTGTCCCAGAGTGAAATCTCTATTCTGGGCAGGATGGAGGTAAGTTACTCTTATTAGATATTTTTCTTTTTTATGTTATTATGACCTGCATCCTTAAGCAGAGGATACATATATATTAACATGCCAAAAGAAGTTATTCAATTGATATTGAACTCTCAACATAGTATTCTTATAGCTATTGTCGTTTGTGTTGGAAATTCGTTTTTGTTTGAAATAAGTAATTTTGGACAACTTCAAGATGTTTAAACATGGCTGTTCTCAAACTGCTCTTGTTAATGCCATCAGATGATATAAGTTAAGTCAGTATCTGTAGAATAGTTCTGCAGTATTTCACACTTATAATTGCCTGCAAAATGTGCAAAGGTGTCTTAAGTCTTTGCCACCTGCAGACAACATTCTTTTACTTGAAGCAGATGACCTTAGAAAACATGTGAAAAACCTTTCAGTTTTGCTCCTGTGATGTGTGAATACAATCATGTAGATTGAAAAGGCATTGTGGCTAAAGGAGAAATTGCTTATCACATGCAATTTCTCCTTTAACCACAATCCTTGATAAAAGTTGTCTGCTGCAAGACACAAAAATGTGGCTTTAGGTGGTAATGTGTTAAATGCATTCAGACACCTCAGCAAACTCTTTAAGCTATTTTACATTTAAGATTTATTGCAAAATCATTTAAGGGTAATTTGGGGAAATATAACCATTTGGTTTCGTAATTAAGTGTTTTAATGCAGATCATGTGAAGTAGCTGATTATTTGTAGAAGGTGTTGTGAAAAAAGGAGAGATTGCTCATGATGAACAACTTTCGAATTTGTCACAATGGTTTCTATTCAAAACAATACAGGAAATGGTTTTTAATTTTGTTCAGTCTACATAATTTGCGTCTGCTTCTGTTTTCAATTTGGATCAACTGTAAAATTCAATATGAGGGAATTGTTTAGATTGACAGAGGACAAGATATGTGATTATGACACATAAAGATATTCTATGAAGAAAATACCCCGAGTCTCATGTATCACATTTATAGCATACTTGTATCAAATGACTGTGAAATTGACACACAAATAAAGTTTAATTGGGAACATTATATTCGTTTTGCTGTAGGTAAAAAGCATGTTTTATTGGGGCTCTGTTTATGCCTGTCTGTGACGCTTACTATAAAATCATAACCCCACTAAACAGGTGTGAATAACATTTCATTTTTCAGTCAGAGAAAGTATGGTCACAAATAATTACTAAATATAGATGTAACTCAATTGTTCTGACTTCTGATTGGTCAACATTTTGATAAAGTAAATTATTGAACATTCAGCAGGTATGTTACGTAAAATTGGGTTTGGTCAAAAACCCTGAATCATTGACAAAATCAAACAAATTACAATGTTTTCATTTTTTGTCACAATCTTTTCAAATGTATTCTAGCTAGGTTAGATTTGTTTTTGGGTAAGGGAAAGAGTAAAGCTGAAGTCTCTGTTCCTTGCTATTGTATTTGGATGCTTGGTGTCTAATTGAATTATAAGTCTACTAAACCCAGCCTGGATGTTTAACAGAGGTGTTTTCATCAGAAGACCTACTTAACCCTTAGAATGGGTTAAAAATCTACTAAAAATGGCTTGAAATTTGCTAAATTTTTGATGAGGAAAAGAAGATACTCAGAGTAGCAAGCAGGTTGGATATCACAGGCCAGCTGTTATATTTAAACATAGATTTATTTAATATTATTTTCAAAATGATAGGTATAAGAAAAGGCTGAAATGTCATATGTCACAGTATGCACACATTCTATGATACCATTTTGATTTCATTCATAGCTCTATGCTCACAAATTGAATGTACCATGACGGGTCATACAGACAGATAGGTATTACGTTACACCTTTCAAAGTAAATGTAGCATGTGCCTATTACAGTGCCCCAGCATGAAAGGTCCTAAATAATACAGAAACTGTACAGCGAAAGTGTGAGAAATATACACCCTTACTTTTGATATGAACACTTATTTTAAAAGGAAAAGAAAGAAATAAAGACCAAAATAATAGGTAGCTTTGGCAATATCATATCTGAAAAAAATGTCTCATGGTAGTTAAGAACTGATTTTTAGAAACCCATTTGAAATTTAATCGATGTAACTGTAACTTGTTTTCTTTAAATATTTTCATTATTTGTATTCTTTAAATTATAACCATAATAAGAATAACACGATAATTCCATCATTTGCCAAAATATAACCTTATTAATGCTTACAAAAAGAAATTTTTTCTTACTGTTAAACTTATCAATTTTGGATGAGATCGCATAATGCTTTCAGAAAGGTTATTTAATCAAATATCATCTAAAATGTTCATTGTTCATCATCAGGGCTATGTAAAGGGCATAAAACTGTTGCATAACATAGATCAGGATCATTCTGATGGTTGGATATGGGGAATAATCCAGCTTGTGTTCTCCCTCGATGTTTACTGTGTAATATGTGCCATTCCTCATATTTTTTTTTCAAAATGGCAAAAAATATCTGACAGTGTTTTAGTTTCTGTTTTTGTCTTTATTTTTTACATCTTAGTTATGCTTTGTAAGAGAGTGAGTTCAGGATAGAATATGAGTGAATTCTGTGGTTTACTTATGTGAAAGTGTGAGGGTATTTTCTGACAATTGGGAGTATAATATATAATGGTTTGCAAAAGAACAATTCCTTATAATCAATATAAATGTCTTCAGATATGATTTTTGACAAAACAATTCCATATTCTATTCATGTTTTCTCATGTTTATTCCAAAACTTTACATTCTTGTAAAAAGAAATATCAAAAAAATATCTTAAACATTTATATTGATTAGTATTATGTATTATAGACATTGAGCATTTTCAGTTCATGAAAAACCAATAACCATGTCAAGAAAAATTACTTGTTTGCACATTATTCTGTCTGATATGAACAAGCAGTCTCTCTCTTTTATTACATAATGTTACTCCGTTTCTTATCCAACATAACAAAATATTTCAATTATCATTCTGAACCGTTATAGTGCTGGAACAAAATTCAGTTAATGCAAACAGGTTGGATCCAGGCCATCCGCCAAGTAAATTTGCCGCTGACCTATGATCTAACCTGTTTGCTACTTTGAGTATTTTTCCTCATCAAAATTAAACAGATATCTATGGTTTGGGAAAGCAGATGACGCAAACCTCTATTTATAGTAATTACAAAGCATTCAAAGGGTGATGATGATTGTCTATATAGACCAAATAATTCCGCCTGAGGAAATGGATCAGTGCACATACTAAATCAGACTAATTAAAAAGTCTTGTTTAACATGATGGGTACAACAAAAATATAGCTCGACAATAATGAATGATGATCAATGATTTTATACATCATTAACCTCTGACTCTAATATTAAATCGCTTTGACATATCTCCTTTAGAATACTTAAGAAACCACTGTGACTAAAGGACAAATTGCTCCAAAGGAGCAATCTACCCTTTAGCCATATTGGTTTTATGAACTTTCTATTGTTTCTAGCAATTATCTTAAGGAAGCATCTACTTCTCATTACCTGCTGTTCATTTGAAAATTGGTGGGCCTTGCATGGCCCACTGGTTAAGGTGGCGGACTTAGAACTTTGGTGTCCCATGTTCAAGCGCCACCAACACCTCTGGTTTCTTGGGAGTTACCTCTGGCAAGTCACTTCAGACGTAGTACTGGTGGATGGATCAGGAAAGCCGTAACATAACTGAAAAAATTGTTGAGATGGCATTTAACACATTACTGTTGAATATTGGCCAGTAACAAATCTCTACATGGGGAATGGGTCTAGCAGAGTGCTTAATCACATCAATTCATTAGTGTCAAGAATTGTTACAACTTTAATAAATGGTCATCTGTGAATATTTACTTCATAGATGTCATTTCAATGTTATTTTTTGCTCCTTAGTAGTTTTTTTGCATTATAAACAAACATGAACAGAAATGGTGTGGCTGAAAAAATAAACCAAATCAACTCCCAAGAAAAAAAAAAAAAAAAAATATGGGCAATGACATACTTGTTCAATTGTTGTTCAATTATCTGATTTTTTTTCAAGAATTAATTGATAAAAATCAATTTGACACACTTATCATCTTATAAGACATTAAAACACTATTAGCAAATGTATGGCTAAGAAGTCAATTAGGTGTTTACATTTTTTTTCATTAGAATGATCATGGCTAGATATTTGTAACTTAAACCAAGGTAAATGTTTAAAAGGGACCAATCTTACCGATTGACATTACAATGAATTTACATTCATGTTAAATCAACTTTATGTACATTTAAAATGCGTATGATTTCACACTGGCAATGACTTAAATGCAAGTTTGAGTTAAGCAAAGTAATGGTTACCAATTTCTTATTTTTATAACCTCTTTGCTACGTCACTGAATTCATCATACCATGTCATTGCATTAATTTATGTCTGATGGAATTCAAAGATAGTCACTTAGACACGTATAGTTATTAAACAAAGATTTGCTCATCATGGCCAAAATGTGCTCTTGTGTGCTCATGTCACAGTGTTTTGAAGTGTTTTTTGCTTATACATAATATAAGACGCTTTTATTTCATTGTTGCCTAATTCAGGAAAAGGCAAAGTAATTTCTTCAGAATTAATTGTCTTTCAAAAATGGATAGGCTTGGGAAGCTGTCAATAATCTAGTTCAAGGTTATTTTAGAAAACTCCCTTGTTTTTAAGGAAGAAGACAATTTATTTAAAAAAAAAATAAAAATTAAAATCTCTGAGAGAGTCTTTAAACCCAGCAAAGATTCATGTGTTAATTGAATCTTGTCTATATGATAAACAAAAAAGTAATGACTGGTTGCAATGACTATTTAACATAGGAAAGAATTATGGTTAAGCCAAGTCTTGAACTAATAACTGCTGTATTTCTAGTTGAACAAGCTACTTACTAAGCTAATGTCAGGTTTGGCACTGCAGATAATAAAATAGTAATTGGTTAGAATGGTTTATTCAACATGGGAAGGAATGATGGCAAAGCCAGGTCTTGAACTCACGACCGCTGTATTCCAAGTTGAATACACTACTGACTAAGCCAATGAGGTTAATTGGCTTTGCGAACAAGAATTTTCATTAATGATCGATAGTGAAGAGCGAAATAACATGCTGCTCATGCAATGATGCATAGAGTTTAAAACAGATTTAATGGTGACTATTAGGATCCTTTATATAGTTTGAATTATATCATTAATGCTCTATCAATATAATTACCAAAACACAATAGCATGTGAGGTGTGTGATTTTCTGGGTTTTGGATATCATTATACACAGCAGTCAAATCATTGTATTTCAGCAACACCTTCATCAGGATCGATGTTTCAATACATTTTGGCATAAAAGTCTTAAACCAATTTCAATCATGATCTTATTAGTCTTTACAGCATACCTGACATACGTATTGTTCACCAACATTGGTCGTCTGTTGCCCTCTATCGGTGAATAATTGTGACGCGGTATATTTAATACTCGACAGTCTTCCAACCACAGTCGAGACCATTCGACAAACTCCTTCACGATTGATATGTTTTTTACAACTGCAAAAATACCCAAACAAAATAAAGTTATATTGATGGACTGTTGTTCAGTACTTGATTGATTTTCTTAATTTTCAACTTATTGAATTGCGGTATGGGCAATGTAACATACATTGTAACCCTTTAACACCAAAATGACACAACCAGTTGTATGACAGCGTCCATGCTTTCGTGGTAACAGTGTACTCTTTATAAACCACAATTTAAACCATGTGGTCGAACATTACGGACGGCTCCGAGGATATTTTTAGATACTCAGCATAGCGTGTATATCATGCTAATCAGGCAGGTCAACAGGCGGTGAATGTTGGTGAACAATACTACTCACATGCTTTGCTTTTGTAAAACTTGATGAATTGGTTAGAATGTCAACAGGGCGGAGTAATAAAAATAAATGTTGATATATCTTAAAGATATCATAAATATTGTCATTAATGCCCGTTGACTGGTTTACTTTGAAAGTGAAAATGAAATGTCTTCTATGTTAACTAGATTGAGACTACTATATTATAGCGATTGCAAGTCATTACATTCACATTTTGAATTGATCCATTGGCAATAAAGGTAATAGGAAAAATTGGGAGTTTACTAAGTGAGTGAGTTATTTGGTTTAAGAATAATAAAACTTTGTGAAAGAATTCAAATCCGCACTAGATCCAATAAATCTGAAACCTCATGAAACCGCGTGTTAAGCAAATGATTTAAAATAACAGCAGAATTGTGACAAATAACAAATTGGTCTGGTTAACCTATCCTTTATTCTGGGATTTTAGGGCTGCTCCTGATTGAAAATAATGTCAGAATAGTATAATAAATCATTTATTTCAAAAAATTTATTATGCATAAATGGGAAGAACCATCATGACAAAAGCTAAACATGTCAAAATATGCCAATGAGAAGATAAGTTTCATCATACGCTCATCTTTAACCATTAAATTGTAGAGCTTCTAATTTAGATGCGAAGTAATCCAGACAGATTTTACAAGTTGTTATTTTCTTTTCGAGGTGCAAAAGTGAAACCCGTCTGCATGAAAGGACTTAATGTAATGTATTGAAGGACATTCAATCAATGGTTTCCTTTATAACTTCAGATGTTAGATTAAGTTTAATGTGCTCTCTACCTTATTTCAGTGAACTTGTTTTTGCAGTCATTCAGTTTATAGAGAAAAAGTGTAAGAATGAGGAGGGTAACTCATAAATACAGTGTTTTTGGATTTAACTCAAATGTATGCATTTTCTTGCTTTTTGAATGAAATGGACTTTTGAAATAATATTAAAAACTGAAAAATTATTGACAAAGTGTTAAAACTCTTAAAAGAAAAGTAAAAAATAGTGCATCAAACTATGCTTATGATCTTGCTCTTAGGCTCTCTTCAAAATGAGTGATGGTAATAATCTATAAATTTATGCAAACATATCTTTTGTGATTCGGGAGTTTACCGCTATATTGAAATAGTCAGATCTTAATAAAAAGCCTGAAATGCAAAATAAGAATGCATTTCCCTTTGTAATTCTTTAGGACGCATTTATAATTTCACAAACAAAACTATCTGACACATGGAAGTTTGGCATATGTAATGAGGAGACAATGATATTATGTCACATAATTATGTTGATGTTTAGATGTTTAGATGCAAAGCTGAATAACTCATAAAGGTTTTCTTATTATAGCAGGAGATATGAATATCATGGGAAACATAGGAAGTTAAACTATTTAATACTTTAATGCAAAGTACTTTAAGCTGTGTTAGTGGGCTGTATAGTGATATTTTAGCATTTCAACCAAGATGGCAACATATTTATAGTTTCTACATTAGTTTATGGAGTAAATAGTAAAATTCAGGATGACTATGAAGACCAACACGTTTGGGAAATTACAATTTCTGTAAGTATTACTTTTGTGGTATAACTAATATTATGTTTGCTGAACATTAAAACCCTTATAGTGCTGGAACCGACTTCATACTTATGCAAACAGGTAAGGTCCAGGCCAGCTGCCAAGTAAATTGGCGGCTGACCTATGCTCCACTTTGTTTGCTACTCTGAGTATCTTTCCTCATTAAAGTTAAGCCAATATTTCAGGTTTTGGAAAGCAGACGACACAAAAATATTTTTTTAGAAAAAAATTATCCAGCATTCTAAGGGTTAATGTAAATTTGAGAAGCTACAGCATTTTTATATGGCACCATCAGGTAAGACACCACAACTGATCAGAGAATGACCGTGTTTTTAACTGATTGAATGTGATTTTGCCTTTTAGAGGTCTTTTTGATTGGTGTGTTACAATGTCATCTCTTGAACATCTGTTCATATAATTAGGAAGCATCTATTTCTTACAATTGTCCTAAATGGCATTCAGATAGTTTCTACTAAGCAGTTTTCAGATTGTGAATAAATGAACAAAATTGTTCAGACTGTGAATAAATGAACAAAATTGTTCAGACTGTGAATAAATGAACAAAATTGTTCAGACTGTGAATAAATGAACAAAATTGTTCAGACTATCATTGCAACATGTGCCTAAAATTTTGTTTTCCATGATATTTGGAGAAGAGGAGTTTTAAACCCCTTACTCCATAGTATCACTCTCCCTGCATTTTCTTCAGGAGTCTTTAGAAACCATTATGACAAAAGGATAAAATGAAAGAGAAAACTGTTGTTTTCTTCTTGGACCAGCAAATCTTATGTGCTGGAATAGGCTTTATCACCAGGACTATAACTGTGTGTCATACAGGTTTTGATCTTTTACATCTGTACAGCTGATCAAAGTTAGTGCACTAGCCTCATTTCTTCTGGAACATTTGTGCTTATTATTATGCAGACAAAAGCTACAAAACAGGATGAGAAAAGGAGAAATGTATGCTTTTGTCATAGTAATGTATCTGAAGTTTTCTTCAGCAGATGCTGTTTAGAGAGGTTTTTGGTAAAGCTATGATAATGTAAAATGAAATTTATTACACCATATGGCATGCATTCAAACGGTGCAATAGGAAACGGCATTTACATGCAACATGAGTCATCATGATAGTTATTATTATCAAACACGTAAACTTCATAGCATATTCATGGTGCACACTTTATATATTATAGGTATTTATTTTGTAAAGGACTTATTGTAGTCTTACATTGAACCCTCTTAATGCCCATATCTAAGTTAGAAGTTTAGCTGTTTTATGCCAAATTATGCAACCTTGTTATTTAGATCTAAAGCATATAACATTTCTTTTACCTATAAGTTTTATCCTCATTAAAGGCATAATATTTTGAACATGAAGCTCACAGGAAATCTACAGTGTAGGTATGTGGAATCTTCAAATCTGTAGTTCAATGCAAGACAATTCTAAGTACGTCATGAAGGTGAAGAACTTACTATTGTCTAGCATAGAACCCGCGATATAGTTTAAAAGGCAGTTATCATGTGATCATTGAGCTGTCAGATCTGACAGCTGATTGGACGATAAGTGCACGTTAATTACAAGATTGTCCTTCAAGATTGTCAGAATGTTGGCCGATGATCAACATGACATGATTATAGTTTTAATTAAAACCCATCTTGATGGTATTATTAATTATTTGTACAATTTAACTGGTGGCTCTTGGATAAGTCAATAATCGAACATATTTTATCAAAAATGTTTAAACTTCTTTGATTCTGTTCATTAAAGTAATAAACATAAAACCAAATGGTGGAAAAATTGCTAATCATACAGAATTTTTCTCTGTTTCTTAATTTCTCCTTCTAGTTAGAAAGTTTTCAAAATTTGTGTGTGGATCAAAAAAAAAATCGAACACATTGATGACCATGTAATACAAGAAGATAAATGCCCTGTTAGGTCCTTGAAATAATTAATGACAAAATAAATGTTTATTGTGATCACTGTGAGACTCTGCCACCGGTGATAATGAACAAGTGGATATTAAGGAGTTATTTGTATAACGGATACCTGGATAAGTAAGTATATGGTGATTTATTATCTGAACACCTTGGTTTCTATAATATATGTCTCATCTTTTTCACAAGAAGTCAGGGATGTATATAACTGCATACAAAAAGTTTCTACCTTGCTTGAACATATCAACTTATGTCACTGTCTTTGCCAAAATTTAATGAAGATTGCATATTACACTATTTCAATATTCAATTAGCCCTAAGAATGCTGGGTAATTTTCTAAAAAATACATTTTTTGTGTCGTCTGCTTTCCAAAACCTTAGATATCTGCTATTTTTTGTTGAGAAAAGATACCCAGAGTAGCAAACGGATTAGATCACAGGTCAGCTGCCAATTTACTTGGCAGCTGGCCTGGATTTAACCAGTTTGCAAGCATGAAGTTGGTTCCAGAACTATATATAAGAGTTAAAAAGGGATGTTTTACATTAGATTACAAGATATTTCTATCAGTTTTTAACATTTCTTTAATGAAAATAACAATTATAAACAGCTTATAAGTGGAACATTTCTGTACACGTTTTTTCAAAATGTATGATAATATCAGACTTTGCTCATGTCTAAAAGAAACTTTGATAAAACTAAAATGGATTTATTCAATTACATATTGACATAGCAGAGAATGTGATTACAGAGTATCCATGAAAAGGCAACAATGAAAGCATTAGATTTTGCACCAAATAACCCCAATAATTGAAAGAATTGAAATTGCTTTTTAACGAAAAGTATCCTTTTCAAAAGGAACCACTGGTATGCTTTCCATTTTGGCTTGGCAACATTTAACAGTTACAGAAACGTTTATATAAGTGGATGGATGCTTCACTGTATCAAACAACAGACCTTTTAACCACGTACCAAACAATAACGACATTTAACCAATTTATTGCAGGCGACTCTGGAAATCATTGTGGGAAAAGGAGAAATTGCTCGTGAGGAGCAGTTTCTCCTTTTCCCACAATGTCTTCTGCCCAATCAGGAGATTGTTTTCCAATTTTTGTCACATTTTGGAATGTCGTCTGCAAACTCTTTCAATTTGGGACAGTCGAAAATTTGGCATTTGGTAAAGGGTTAACCCAATTTGATTATTTTTGCATAAAACAGTTTTCACCTTTATAAAATAAAGCAGCTATTGCTTATGAATCAAAGAAGTTAGTCGATGGATTATCAAATGCTTCTTTTCAGGATTTTTTTTTTCGAAATTTTAGGAATTATTAGAAATTTACCTGCAAGAACCATATCTGATCTTAGAATCTGATAATTGTTTCCAAACAATGACAAAATATAACATCTTCTTCCACCTGAGTATGAGTCAGGCAGCACCGCATAGCTGAAATAATGTTGACGCAACTAAAACCATAATGATAATTGATATAACTTATTGAAAACTGATCTATACATCTATAACAAACTGTTTGTGAAGTTCAAAGATAATATTTCTTTAACAAATTACCTTTAACGATATATACTAATGCCTTAATGCATTGCAGTTTAACCCTTTTCCATGTTTAAAGTAACATACAGCCAAAGAGAGAAAGATTGTTAACTTAATGGTGACAAGAAATGTACATAGAGAAACGCATTATGCTACAACTTCTCCTTTTCACACAATGATTCTCAAAGTTTTTTTTTACAGTTGACATGTTATATCCTGAGGTCGTTGCATAATGCATCAATCCACCTACCTCATGATATATTATTTGACTGCTCCAATTTTATAGCGTAAGCAGACAACAAACACTTAAGAAGATATATAAAAATTTAGTTTATAGCAATTTCTTCTATTTCTGCATTGTTATTTAAATAATATATCTTTCATATTTGAGCAATTTCCATCTTCATTTGTCACAATGATTGTATTGGTCATCTGTTGCTGGGGTATCGTTAGATTGAGCGTTAACCCTTACAATGCTGCAACCATCTTCATGCTAATTCAAACAGGTTGGAACCAGGCCAGCCGTCAAGTAAATTGGCAGCATGTCTATGATCTAACCTGTTTGCTGCTCTGAGTATCTTTCTTCATCAAAATCAAGCAGATATTTAAGGGTTTTGGAAAGCAGACAACACAAAAATCTATTATTAGGAATTACCCATCATTCTATGGGTTGATGAGGGAAAGTGTCATAGATGAAGAAACTTCTGACAAGATGAGCCCTTGTGAGCTGAGGGAACCAATTTTGAACTTGAGCACATTATACAAATACCTTCATAAAGCCTTTTCTCATTTATGTCATCAAAATGTCTCCTCTCAAATGCATTGAATGATGCAAAGAGTTTGTATATGAACCAATTATGCAAATTTGATGTGTATTTGAAATAACACTCATGCATAATGTATGAGTCATCTTCAGACAGTTTGTACTTTAACTCTCGATTTGAAGTTTTTTTGTATGGATATGATCTCAATTTTAATGTTGATGATTCATTAATGTTGTTTTGCTTTTACAATTCATATACTTATTTTCCCAAAATTCAAGCAAGTGCTTATCTTCCTTGGCCTGCGAGCAGCATCTGGAGGTTTTTGCTACTTTAAAAGCCAGTGTACCGTTGAGTGAAATAATTGTTCTTTATAGGGTTTAGCACTTTTTCAGCAATCATCCAGTTGTATTTTTTTCTTTATAAATTTACAATGGTTTCAGTATGCTATTACCAGCAGCAAGAAAATGCTTATGTCCAAGCTTTGTCAGTATCATCTGTTCTGTATGGATTAGTAATAATTCAATGTGTTGATAGGTCCCATTTTGGCTCAGTGGTTGGTGGTCTTAGAATTGAAGAGCTCCGCGGGTTCCTACTCCACTGGTATCTTGTTTCATGTGAGTGTCCTTTGAAAAGATAGTTCAGAACCCTATAGCTTCATACTGGGGAATCCAGGAAAGCCATAATATATCGAGGGTTCAATGCAAGACTGTAGTAAGTGCTTCATGTTTGTGAAGCACTTACTATAGTCTTGCATTTCACCCTCAATATAACATAATATAAATTGTTGACATGGCGTTTAATCCCTTATAAACAAACACACCTCTTTTACAGTGATGATACAGATTAAAGTTTCCCACAGGTAGAGTTGTGGGACAAGTGTCATCTTCATTATGGAAAGGGTTAAAACATGTGTGTCATTCAAAGAACAAACAAAGTATATGTTTGTTAAAAAGAGAAAACTTGTTTTCTGGATGAATAAGTTTGAATTGAGATGTCTAATTTCCAACCCTTTACATTTGTTGTTCAGATGCAAATTGACTTGTTTCTTTTAGGGGAATATATATTGTAGACAGACAGATCAACTGTGCATGCTTTGCGTTTCAAGTTAAATCACTCCTTAATCATTGTTCTTTGCCTTGTCACACTTATGAAGTTTTCATTAAGCCACATTGTGAAACTCTCATTATACAATTTATCGCTTTATCGATTGAGGGGGTTATAGCCCAAATAGAAAGTGTTAACAGGTGATTATAGTTGTTAATGACAAAAAAACTTTATCGTGAATTTGAGATAAAACAATTAGACCCATAACTATAACCTTTTAATGTACAAGCAATTTTTTTTTGCAACATTGCTTTTCAATCAAGCTGTGAGTAGTCAATAACTTATACACCAATATGAGTATGAGGATTTCCTTTTTTTCTTTAAAAATAAATGGGTAATGATTGAAACAAAAGGAAAAATGCTTTTGATATGAATTAAAAGTTGTTTGATAAGTGCTTCACATTTGTCAATGACTTTCTACAGTCTGAGAATCTTCAAAATGTAATTATAGATTTCATTGTTAATTATCAAAACCAGTTTGTGGTCAATTGATTGGGCTGTTAAACCATTACCAAACAATTACCATATTTGACCAGTTTGTTGCAGACGACTCTAGAAAGCATTGTGGGAAAAGGAGAAATTGCTCGTAATGAGCAATTTCTCCTTTTCCCACAATGTTTTCTGACCTATCAGAAGATTTTTTTTCCATTTCATCACATTATTGAATATTGTCTGCAAACTCTTTCAATTTGGGGCAGTTAAGAATTCGATGTTTGGTAAAGGGTTAATTGGGCTGTTTGCCCGACATTTACTTGTATTTCTGTATCCTGGGTCCAGTCCTAAGCTGCTTTTGAATGTTTTGCCTCTAAAGCTGTTGGTACCATTTTGAGACTTAATTCAGCATGGAGTATTTGTCATGTTCCTCCATCTTTCATGAGCTTATATTATTGGTAACGACGAATAATCTAGTTTATCCAATAAATAGTTCAATCACTTAAAAACTAGACTCTTATATCTACTGATGAGTAAAGTTGTCTTCTGTAGGTACCATGAACTGCGTATTTAGCACGATTGAAATGCTAAAACATGTCTCCATGAGGGAAAAAAACATAAGTAAGAAAGATTTTTGTAACTGGAGTAAATTTTAATTAATTCCTTAATCAAGCTTGTTTGCCTCAGGTCTAATGGAAAGTTCATATTATAGATATAATGGAATATTAGGGTAACATGAGAACTTATTTTGAATATCTGATAGGATTCTTCTCATTAACACTTATAGTGCTGGAACCGACTTCATGCTTATGCAAACAGGTCACTAGATCCAGACCAGTCGCAAAGTTAATTGGCGTCTGGCCTGTGAACTTACCTGTTTGCTACTCTGAGTAACTTTTTACATCAAAATTAAGCTGATGTCTAAGGTTTTGGAAAGCAGACGACACAAAGATCATTTTTAGAAAATTACCAAGAATTCTAAGGCTTAAAATAAGCAGTTTTGCCTCTTGCCACAATACCCCGGTACTTTCTTCCAATCATAATGACATTTACCATAAAATTTTCGGTTTCATGCTTGGCAACTCAAAACTGCTGCATGATCCTCTCAAATAGGGCTACTCTCAAATTTCCCTCATCTGGAATTTTATGATGAACAGTGTTGAGGTATAAAGAATATGCAATGTTTGCTTTGGGATGTCAGCAACCATTGTTAGCAAATTTAAACAAAAAATGTTTATGAAGTTATTGTGTCTTTTGATACAATTGATGTTGTTGTTTTAAGTACATGTAATTTGTTTCAGATGCGCAAATATGTGTCATATATGGAGTAATGGGTAAAGTTGTTTGTCAGTGTATATAACAGATCATGTAAATCTAGATGGATGGATATAACATACGTCAAATATACCTGACCTATAATGAACATTTATCAAGATGTAATGAAACATCAGTCTTGAGATTTGGGACAGGTATTTTCTAATATCATTCTTGTACCTCTCTCTCTCCCTCAAAGTCATTCGGAACACCTCGGCCATTTCTTAAAATAACCTCGGAGGTAATGGGGAGCCATTTTTTAAAGTAGGTCAGCAACGGAGGGCCAATCGTATCTACTCGGCAATCCCCGTCACAAGCCGGGGATTGCCGAAAAGAGCCGATTGACAAAATATAAAACAAAGATGTGTTGATAAGATCATCTTTAATGAAAAGGGTGAAAAACCCATTCAATTGTGATATATAACCAATTTGTGTGTATTCAATAACATATTAAAGTGCCTGTGTGCATTTTGCGTTATCCGCCGGAAATAAGGCGAATTACCCCAGGATTTCTGGTGTATTCATGTACTGCCTACGAGGTATATCTACCGACTTGTTACGGGGATTGCCGAGTAGATACGATTGCCTCAAATTATGTACTTATATTAACTGATTTTCTCAAACATACAGCTAAACTTGTTTTAAGTGACCATAGTTAAAGGAGACATAATCATCGTGTTTATGACAATTGAAAACTTAATACAAACACCAGTGATACAGAAAGAGTGATACAGAAAGCTAAATCAGAATCTTTCAGGATGAATTACTTCTTGTAACAATTATATAGTCTCAGACTCATCAACTTTTACATTCACTATTTAAGGGTGGTTGTTTAACACAAGATTGACTGTTTATTGGATTTGGTGAGTCGTCCAAATTAAAGCTACCACAGACAACATAAAGTAAATACGGGTTCCCAAATCATTTGTTCTTTATCTTTTTATGTAAGACATCTGTATGATGAACACTCTATACGTGGAACATTTTCATCAGGTCTCTTGAATTTTAAGGTATAGATTGTACTGTTTTTGTCAGAAACCACAGTGACAAAAGAATAATTTGTTCATCGAGATCAAGTAATATTTTGTTTGTCATATTTGTTTCTAAAGTCTCAAATTGTTTGATTTAAAAGATATTGTGGGATTATAGATGCGAAAAGTCATCTGCAGGTCGTATCAAAGCAGTTAAGCCTTAGCCCTTTCCCAAACAATACATTTGACGACATTTGACTATTTTGTTGCAGACGACTTTAGAAAACATTGTGGGAAAAGAAGAAATTGCTCGTAACGAGCAATTTCTCCTTTTCCCACAAGGTTTTCTGCTCTTTCTGAAGAATATTTTTTAATTTCATCACATTTTGATAAATCATCTGCAATCTCTTTCAATTTAGGACAGTCGAACATTTGTTGTTTGGGAAAGGGTTAACAGAGTGGGTTACTGCGCTTAGTGTCGGTCAACCATGTGTGAAACGCAGTATAACCCTCACTGTAGATCAATCCAATAGTGTACCGACGCAGTCAAATAGTGGGGGTTAGTTCAAAGGATTAAATTTGTAAAATAAATGTAATTACGTTATGATTGGATTCATCGACTGTCGAGCTTGAAATTGGGGGGAAATGGAGACTGCCTGGTGGGCGGAGGGACATTAATTTGACTTTTTGGTGATTTAATATAAAGGTATGTATATAGAAAAAAGAGATTTACTTGCAACTTCATTAAGAAATTGGAAATGAGATTTATTTATGATTTAACCCATGCTCCCACAAATGAGACTTTGTGACTGGTCCATTTTGAAGGACCAGCAGTCAAACAAAAGCAGTAGGAGAAAATTCCTAAATGATGTTGATTAAAAGCCATTGTGAATAAAGGATAAATTGCTCATTACGAGCAATTTATCCTTTTGTCACATTGGTTTCTACTCTGCTGCCGCAATAAAGTGAGGTATTTTGTAAAATAGGCTAGGAAAGGATTTTGTAGAATTAACCAGCTTAGTCTGATGTTCCCTTGACTTCATCAAAGAAATGCTGGGCTTAGCAAAACTTGGCTTTTTGTGACAGTGAAGATAATATCATAAAAGTAATTAATTAAATTGTTCTTCATGAGCATATCTTTCTATAGTTCCGATGTTGTATGATTGATCTATAAATATGTTGAACATTAAACGGAAAGAGAAGTTTTGATATAATTAAGATTTGAGTATTTCATTGCTGCTGTCTCCCTACAATGAATTAATTTTCTGTATTACTGACTCATACATCAAGGGTTCAGTGCAATACTATAGTAAGTGCTTCATAATCATGATGCACTTACTATAGTCTTGCATTGAACCCTCGACATACCGGTAATCATGATTCTCTTTATGTATGATGGAGAATCCTCTATGTCTTAATTATTATAGATTGCAAGGGTTTGCATCTGACAATTGCAATTGGTATAAATTTGAAATACTATGCTGTGTGAGTACAGAAATCTTGGAAAATAATGTCCAAGCATGTAACGGTTTCTTATCCCGTGATAATCATATTTCTTTTTCACAAAATGCAGAACTTATTCATTAAGGGTTTACTTAATGATTCAGCTCATACATTCTAATAGAATAACTTTCTATCAGTTAAAATTTCGTGACTTCAAATTAAAACAATTAATCTTAAATGTATTTCTTTCATTGTGTTGTAATAAGTTATGAAGTAATTGGATTACAATATATACAGAGTAATGAGTTAGCTAATTATAATAAGTTAATAGGTTACCATGATCGGGGTTACTAGATCTAGATTGTAATCAACAACTTAGATCGGTATCAGTGAACATTGTGTTTTTAATCTGATTCTCCTATTGACCCTTTCCGTATGAGCTCCAAGAAATTGCCACTGACAGTTGAACATGTAAATGTATGCAGAGCAGTGACGAAAGAAGAAGACAGAAAGCAAGGAAGAAAATCTTTGTTTTGAATATTTAGAATATTTATTGGTACATGTATAGATGTAATTGCTATGACTACAATTGAACCCTTGAAATGATTGTAATGTAGAAGTTCCCTTCTTGGTAGTTTTCTCTAAAAGCATTTATTGCAGATAATGTGTATGGTAACTTTATTCTATTCAGATAACTTTGCTGCTGACTAATTTTGCCTTACTTCAAAAAGACAAAAAAAATCTATGATAAACTGAATCCTGATTGAATGAAAATCATTTGTAACAGTTTTTGCTATATAAAAAGGATAATTCATAATCTCAAAACGGTGCATCAAACTATCAAAAAACTAAATTAGTTCTGTTTGAGATGGTAAAAAACTTAACAACTTGGATGGGCTGGGGTAGATTGTGTGCATGCTAAAATTGGAAGGAAGGAGGAAACAAAGCCAGGTCGTATACAAGACCTACTAACAAATACAAGATCATAACAATTGGAGTGATGGCACGCTTGCTCAAAATTTTAACCTTTAATGATATGGACCAATCAGAAGCCAGTTTATTGAAGTTTCCTTTTAGTTTAACATGGTCAAAGTTATAAATTTTGAGACCAGCACTTAATCCCCCCCTCCCTCTCCGATTATGGGCTGCCCAGTAGGCCAGAATAAAGATGCCAAGTATAAACAAACAACTTGACAAAGGAGAGTACTTATCATCTATATTTGTTTGCTTTAAGCAATCAAGTATACTCTGTACCTTTTCCAAGATGTCAAGATTTTTTTCTGGACTTGACACCATGCAGAGTTTGTTAAAAAAAAATTTAAATGAAATTCAGCATTATGTTTGACAGACAATTTCCTTTTGCACACAAGGCTGGTATGCAGTCTTTTGTTACAATCATTCAGACTCTGTACTGTATATCTGATGTGCTCATTCATTCTGTGTACCATACCTTTATCTAAGAAACACTGGTTTAAAGGATGTATTCTCATGGTTCTATGCAAGACTGCAGCAAGTCCTTCACTTCCAAGAAGGATTTGCTTTATTCTTGCAATGAATCCTCTGCATATGAATAATGTATGAAGAAATAGGTTTGGATATAAGGACATGAGGTTTGTGCCCACCAGCGAAAGCCGTAAGTTCATGTAAACACTGTTGTTGACATAATCCACCAGCCAACTGTTTGTGTTTCTTGTCCTTATGTTGTTACATGACATAGACTTTCTCTTGTGAAACAACCAAACCCCTGGCTAAAAGTGTCTAAAGTGAGCTCAACAAAGTCACCATACAAAAGAAAGTGTTCTGATGAGTATAGATTTGTAGTAGTTTGACTGTCCATTCAGAACTTAAATAGTATTTGTGAGTAAGTTGAATATTGACCAATTGAAAGAAACTGATCAATTTTTGAATGCATTGCAAGAAAAGATAGAGTATTTCACAAAACTGAATTATTTACTATAGTCTTGTGTTTGATATGCAAATTAAATATTGTGTTTTATTACCAAAAGGTAATACTATGTGATCCTGAGGAGAAGATAAAGATTAAAAACCATTCTTCGCTGATAAAGATGATTACTTTGACCAAATATAAATCCAATTTTATGGCCACCAGCTGATTGGACTAGTTGTTGGAGAATATCAGTACAAGCCACTTCACTGTTCTTCCTCTACAGAAGGCATATAAATCGGATACCGGTAAAACATATTTTACTTTTATTGTTATCTTGGACTTGATCAACCATACAAAGGAGAGGTATATCAATTGGACACTGGGAAAACATATTTAACTTGAATTCTTTTCTTTGACTAGTGGATGCTTGGTGGAAGTTCAATACTGGCAATACATCTATCGAAGTTCTAATTAGTCAACAAACTTTCACTCATGAATTGAATTTGTTATTGTTTTAGTAATTTGTTTGAACCGGGATGAAACTTAAAGATCCTGGACGTCATACACTAAATATATATAGGTAGAAAGTAGAATTTGCGTATGGTACTTGGCTATGCTTCTAACAAATATTCATAAAAAAAAATTGCCGAAATCCAGTATAAATGAAGATATTGACGGAAAACCCCACAGACTCGACTTTTGTATGTTACTACAGCTATATGGTTATTTGTTACGTCACATGGGCTGTCAAGTGCATGTCACGTGACAAAGTACACCTAACTTAGAAGATGCTAGTGTCAGCGTCCATTTTTGTTTTCAGCGTGTAGTCTTAGTATCACGTGAGCATCACATGACCGGTTGTTCATGATGCTAAGATTTAGATTATATGGGATTTCCCTCGGATTTTTATAAAATGAAAAATGTCAAAATTCATCTTATGTGCTATTGGTTTCTCTACTGAAATGTTAAATTAATCTATATTCCTTTATTTTTCAAAGTTTCAAAAAATAATCCTATGATGCACAGAAACTTTAAATATATGAAGGACATTTAACAGTTCACTGAACTTTAATCTGAACATTTTAATTTGTTGTAATGTATATGGGTTTTTAAAATCCATCAGTATTACATATACTTTGCAATGCCAAGATAGTGATAATTGATGGAAGATATCCCTGAATGATATCTGCCCACAATTTAAGGGCCTTACGACTCTCACTAATCTCATCGTCGGCCAGCTGGGCTCGTACTTCTCATGAAATTCAAAATCTACTCGCATCTGGAATTTTAACCGAAAGAGGTGTATTGTTTGTGATTTCAAGAGCAGCATTCTTCCCATTCTGCCACTAAGTTCCCCAATGATATTTTGAAATGTTATACATTACAAGTTATACATCTGGGGCCCGTTTTACTAAACAGTTTACGCTTAAGATTTGCGTAAGTCTAAAACAACAAGTCCTTTTATTTCAATATTTGGCAAAGCAATATTGCAAAGTAACACATCATTGGAATCGTCTCTCCGAGACGCTTCCAATGACGTGTCACATTGCAATATTGTACTTTCATTGAAGATATTACCCATGTTAATCAATTATGACTTACGCAAACATTTTCCGTAAGTTGTTTAGTAAAACGGGCCCCTGTTTACCAAAATGAGAAGTTGAACCTATTGAAAACAACTATATTTTGGAGCTTTATGCAGATAATGCTTTCAAAAGGGTGAAATAAAGATTATTTCATCTGTCTCAATGACATATGATATACTGTTTTAATCTGATACACAGGTTTATTTGTAAAAATCTAGTACAAAACTGTATTTTCTCACACTAACAAGGAAATAATCTAAATATAACTGTGAATACATGCTCATATTTCTGCTATACTGGCTGTCAATTTAACACTTCCTTGTTTTGAAGACAACCTCTTATTTATTGTTGCATTAATTTTTGACCACAAATGAGTATTTCAAAACGAGGGAATTTCTTCTTTATTGCATTGCTTTCTTTTACCTATTCCCATATATAATGACTTCCCTTTATAGAAACTTGTTACAAGGCGTGTAATTGGTGGGCTAGATCTCACTACAACTTACAAAATATGAAAACTAACATTTTCTGTGTAAAAAGGAAAAAGGATTAAAAAAATGCAACTAGACTAAAGAAAAATTTGTTTGTTACCAACAACTTCTATTTATATGATTATTCTCCCCTGTAATCTTAATTTTTCACTAAAATAATACATATGACTAATTTATGTTTACAGCTGAAACTTGGATAAAAAAAAAAGTAGAAGTTTCTGATCATCAGTGACTTCTTGTCTAACAATTATCCAATTCAAAATTTGCCCTTGAACTTCAAATATCATTTCTTTTTTAAATGAATACTTTAATTGGGTCATTAATGATTTGTTTCGATATTATCAGCTGTATCTGGAGAAAATCTTTAGAGCAATGTACATATATGGGTTTTTTTCTTTTGATATGAAAAACACCTATGTCATGATAAAAGATAGGAAACACAAATGTTGAAATATACTAGTGATATTTGTTTTTCTATTGAAGTAAAGGTATGTTAATAACTGCTATTAGTTTTTAAGATATTACTTGATATCAAATATACATTTCTATTACCAGGTACTTACTAACTTGTCACACTCATTCTAAATTTGGTAATCATCTTTTATCAAGCTGCTCATTTGGTTTATTTTCATACTTGGATCAAAACTTTGTCTTGAAACATTTTTTTGTTTGAGTTTTTGAAAAAACAATCCACTTTGAAAAAATCTCTACAGTCACTTCTTTAGTTTGACTGTTTTAGACTGTGATATGATTGAATGAATGCATAGATTTCCCATTACATCATTACAATTCGAGGATTCAGTGCAATACCATAGTAACTGCTTCATATTTGTGAAGGCTTTACAATAGTTTTACATTGAACCATTGTTATATCCGAGTTAACATACATAATAGAATCATCGGTTTGCTTCACTGAAGGCAGAACTAATCTTAGCCACATCTTAGGGACCTATTCAGAAATACAGAGGATATCAAACATTGGGCGACATTGGGGCAGTGGTAGAGTGTCGGGCTCTTGTACCGAAGGTCCCGGGTTTGAATCCCCGTAAGGCGGGGTGTAAAATGTCCGGGACTAACCCACAAACCGGCGCGATTACTGGTTTAGTCTCCAGGAAGCTGTCATCCAGAGTGGCTTTGAACAAGTTTTAAGCTTCCTTCACAATCGATGTAAAAACAAATACGATATGATAAACTTTTTTGCTATATCCAACCCTTTAAAAACATTGTGACAGAATTAGACTTTGTTCATTATAAGCCAAATCTTATGGTGCAACACTGATTTTTATTCCTTGATATATATAAGTTTTGCAACTTTTCTGGGATGTTCTCTTTATTGTTTGATGCATTTTATTGTTTTTGACCAATGAAGAATTTCTGCATCAAACAAAAAGCTGTTTCTCTCATCAAACATAAATACTACTATGAACAAACAACGTTGAGATTTTGTCTTTGTTTGGCCGAATAACAATAAGAATATAACAATATCATTTTGCATCTGTGGTCTAGAAAAGAGTGACATATCATTGTCTATAAAATGCCATATTTTGAAAACTACAAGACAAATATTATTTTGTAGGCATCTCATAAGAATCGTCTCATCGAGATGATTCTGTGAAGTTTCCACAGTTTTGAGAGGTAATAAAGTTGTAGCATAAGAAATAAACTTCTTATTTGCACCTCTGTGGCATGCATTGCATTAAAATCGAAAACAAGATATTAAGATAATGTCAAAGACAATGAATTAATCAGATTTTATGAATTTTGTTTTTAATACAAATACATATTGCAGACTTGTACACTGTCAATTTTTGGAATGAAAATTCTTTAGAAAAAACTTAAAACAAAAGAAAAACATGGCCATGTGAAGTTTTATCGAACAGTGATACTTTATTATTTTTCTGAATTGAATAAAATGGTCAAAGGATAATACTACAACAAATTATTATTATTCTCCACATTAAATGTAATGCTCCGATAATTCAAACCCGATAAGTTAATTGATTTCCTACAGTAATTGTTGTTTACAACCTAAATTGAAATACGCCACAAATAATTACCCACGCTAGGAGAAAATGGATTTAGATGGATTCGAGAAAATTGAACAAGTCTAAGGTGACGCTGCATTCTTTCCTTTAAATGAATTTATGAATGTTTTCTTATATGCTTTGTCAACCATGAGCTGTATATGCTTCAGTTGAAATAAAATATTATTGTTCCATAAACCTTTCTTGAGAAGTGGAAAAATTGCTATTAATGGGCAATTTCATCTTTTGTCATATCAGTTTTCTCAGTCACATCTTCCATTCCACAACACTTGACTCCGAAATAGTCAAAATGGTTTTCTTCAATATCAAGATTAATATTCAGATTTGTTATGGTCTTTTTTTTCATTCATTCTGAGCAAGTTATGGATTCAATTAGGACCAATCCAAACATTTTACATGGGCAAATGGATCAAAGAGCAAATTATCCATTTTCTAACAATATTCGGCTTCTACAAGATTATAGTTTTGCTTTTTTTATTTCGATTATCAGTGGTTATGTCTCAAAACTCATTCAATTTGTGAAATAAAGTTGTGGCGCAGGCAAAGACTCAAAAAAGAATTCAATAAGAAAAAAATGTCATTTGGTGTGGGTTTTTTTGTTTGTTTTTTATTAATAAGAAAAGAAATAGCCTGTGGTAATAATCTTTTTTCATTATTTTGCACTATAAAAAAAATAGCCTGGGATAATATTTTTCCAATTAGAAAAGAAGTACATGTAGTTCTGATGACAATTCTTCAATATTAAAAGAAATAACTTGTGAGGTTATTTCTTCAATAAGTAAAAAAATTGCAGACTATGACAATTTTTTTTTCATGTTTTAAATTTGATTTTTTTTTTATATGAAAGTGTTATGCAATTCATATCTTATCCTGCAGTTATTAGATAAACAGTCTTTTCCTACAATACGTACATCCATTATTAAATCATTTTGATGTTGACAAGGCTTCAGTGGGTTTTTTATGCAAATCTAATGAACAATGAAACACTTCTGACCATTGTATGTATACACTATAAATTTATTCAAGGTTGCTATTGAAGCTTAGGTCATTATGATTCATGTGGTATTAAATCTGTCAATATTAATTCTACCATTTTAACCCTTTCTCTGTCACGCCCTTTGATGACCAAATTGTTCATAAAAACCTTAAAGAAAACAAGCTAATGACAATCATCTGACATTTAAACCATTTTCACTTTAATTAATTTACATTTCAATTTGGATTTAGTACTTGACAAGTTACTCACAAAAGCGTGGCAAAAGAAAAATAAGTCTTATCAATCTCTCTATTACATTGAACATGGACTTTGCAGCCTTGTACCTTTACTTTAAATCATATTCTTTTATCTGCCATATGTCATTTTGTTCAGTAGAGATTGGCAACAAATGTGATTATGTGATGATATAAGGCTTTGGTTGAATTCGTCATTGATTAAGAGATAATGTATGAAACTACCTTTAATTTATATTAATGTTGATTTTAGCCTTGTGAAACAAGACACTTTTTACAGCATTTGTTCATGAAATCTCAAAAAAGATAATGGAGAGAAGAGAAGTGTTGACAAATTGAATTTGGATGTTAATCATCTTTTATTCATGTTCTTACATTGTACAAATACGCGGCAGACTTTTGTATTCATAAATGGTTAGCTCTGGTCTAGGCCATGAATTAACGTATGTAAATTGCTAATGGTATTATAGACTTATTGGAGGGATTTCAGTCTATAATAGACATCTTAAGTTGTTATGGAATGTGTTTGAGTTAAAGAATCAAGTGGATTTTATGTGAAATATTTTTGAAGTGTTTCTCTTCATGTCTTGTACTCGTTTTCAAACTATAGATGATAATAAAGTGTGTGCAGTTACTTCAAAGCAGGATCTGTTTGCGCTTAAAGTGAAATATTTTCTTATGAGCTAGTTGGTGTAAAATTTTGTGTTGTTTTTGGAGTGGACGATTACTTTACCCTTTTCGAAGCTATACTTTATTTATCTAGAAGATTTAAGAACCTTCTGAGGTAACAGGAATGATTGTTCAAACTGAGGCATGAAATTGAGGATTTTATGCCAATTTGGTTCAAACTCAATATAAGTAAAGATGTCTGTTCAGTTGGTTTTGTTTTAAGGAGACAGAAATGGTCTACAAGACAACCAATGGCTAAATATGGGCGCCAGTCATTCTGAAACCTCTAGTAGGAGCTTTCAGAATAACTTTCATCCTGTTTTAAGATAAAGCTTCAGACAAAAAAACTATACAATAGTATACAAGAGTGGTCTCTTAAAACAGGATTAACACATTACCAAATGCCAAACTTTCAACTGTCCCAAGTTGAAAGCGTTTGCAGATGACAATTCAAAATATGATGAAATTGGAAAATAATCTTCTTTCTGATAGGGCAGAAAACATTGTGAGAAAAGGAAAAAATTGCTCATTACGAGTAATTTCACCATTTTCTCACAATGTTTTCCAGAGTTGTCTGCAACAAAGTGGTTAAATGTCGTTATTGTTTGGTAAATGGGTTAACTGTATAAGCACTGTCTTCTTCTGTTGCTATGATACATGCCTGTCTCAGAAGCTGTATCAGTGAATGGCATATAAAACCTTTGAAAAGCCAGAAATTTTTGTTCATGGATTATATATCTTGTATTGTCTGTTTTGCTTTGAATTTGGACCAGTTGAAAAATCCCATATTGTTGAACTGCATAAAAGCCCATTTGTACAGGCAGATTTCTGGGCAATACAAACTAATAAATGAAATTTAGGTAATGGATTATATTAACCAGCAAGTTATTTTCCTTAGAGTATACAATCTGGTACTGTTAACAGGGTCTTCCCAAGGCCTTGTGGGGTCCCAGCGCCTGAATTTTAAAAATCAGCAATCCCCACGCGCCTTGATTTGTCCACAGCACCTTAAATCTGTCCACAGAGCTTTGAAATTGTCCTGTAGGCAGTCAACTTGCTTCGTACATTGTTTGATTCATTTGATTTGGTTTAAAAACAGTGAGTTTGGTCTTTTTATTAAAAATGTACCTAGAAACTTACCATTTTGGGATGCAACTTTAAAATTCTTGTGGAGGACCCTGGTTAATTTTAAACAATCAATTCTTCAAGTCTAGCCCTTTCTCAAACAACAGATTTTCGACTGTCCCAAATTGAAAGAGTTTGCAGACAACATTTCAAGATGTGATGAAATTGAAAAATATTCTTCAGAAAGAGCAGAAACCTTGTTACGAGCAATTTGTCCTTTTCCTACAATGTTTTCTAAAGTCGTCTGCAACAAAGTAGTCAAATGTCATTATTTTTTGGGAAAGTGCTAGCCATGCTATCAACTCCGACAGCCATATCATCGGCATGTGTTTTTCTTGTCTCAATGATTTCTTATTGATTAGATATGGAATATCAGGAACATAAAGTACTCACAATATTTTGAAATTTTATTTAACAAGTCGTATTAAGTGGGAGCCCATTAGAATCGCCATCTTGTGATGATACTAATGAGTGCCCACAATGCAAGGGCATTCCGACCTTCTTGAAAGATTAAGGAAGTTAAGTAAGGTAACTCATCTTGACCTTTAAATAAGTCTTTTTTCTTGAGTCATTTTTTGGCCATTGAGCTTTTCTAGTAAGTACCGGTAAACATAGAGTTTAGAGAAGTAATTATGAAGTCAGACACTAGTATATGCTTCTTCCTACGATCCACATCATTCCTTGCCTAAGTTTTTTATCTTTAGTAATTGGTTGTTGATATTTTCTAATAAGTAACCATAACATACGGTTTAGGGAAGTAATTAAGACATTTAAGCCCAGAATATATCTAGAGCTGAACGGAAAAAAAACTGGTTATTCAATGTGTTTAAAGAATGAGTTATGACGTTTTTCCACTAAAGCTTCAATAAGCTTTTATATGTCTCAGCTTAAGTCCTTTATCCTTAGTAATTTGTCTGAAGTCTTATGCTACAAATGTCAACAACCAATTACTAAAGATAAAAAACTTAGGCAAGGAATGATGTGGATCGTAGGAAGAAGCATATACTAGTGTCTGACTTCATAATTACTTCTCTAAACTCTATGTTTACCGGTACTTACTAGAAAAGCTCAATGGCCAAAAAATGACTGAAGAAAAAAGACTTATTTAAAGGTCAAGATGAGGAGCGTGTTACCTTACTTAACTTCCTTAATCTTTCAAGCTTAAGTCCTTTATCCTTAGTAACTTGTCTGAAGTCTTATGCTACAAATGTCAACAATGAATTATCAATAGAGTAATTGATATTTTGTTTGCATGTAAAACACATTGAATTTTGTCTGTATCTTGGACGGATTTAACCCTTCACCAAACGCCAAGTTTTCGACTGTACCAAATTGAAAGTGTTTGCAGACGACATTTCAAAATGTGATGCAATTGAAAAATAATCTACTGAGAGGGCAGAAAACATTGAGGGAAAAGGAGAAATTGCTCGTTAAGAGCAATTTCTCCTTTTCCTACAATGTTTTCCATAGTCGTCTGCAACAAAGTGGTTAAATGTGGTAATTGTTTGGTAATGGGTTAAGATCAAACCTGCATTTTGTGCATTATTCTATTGAAGCGTTTCTATTAAGTTTCATAATGCTATTCAAATATAACAATGATGTTCTGCAATTTAAGATTGATTTGACATATTGTGAATGATCTTCATATTTTATGTGATTATATTTTAATGGAATAAACTGATTCCCTTAGCACCTTGCGAACTAAAGGCAACTTTACATAACATGGAGCCAACACATTTCCTTGAGATATTTTCTAAAAACCATTGTGACAAAAGTAAATATTTCTCATAAGTTAACAATTCATCCGTTTGTCACAGTGATTAATTAAGATTTATGGAATAGAGGCATCAAATGGGTGTTTTTTTGGCATAGGCTATAGTAAAAGTGTTGAAGAAAAAAGATTTTGTTTCATTGCAGATATTTAGATCTGACCATTAGAATGTCGAATGTCTATCTAAACAAAAAAGTTTTAAACCGCTTTTTCTGCAAACAATGACATGAAGTATGAGCAAAATGCATTTATTGCTGCACTGATTTCATTTTTTTCAATCAACAATAGATTAGTTCTTCTCAGGCACATTTTGCCATTTTGATAACTGGTGCAAATGTTGTCTGCTTCAAAAAAGAAGACTTACATGAACATAAACGTATGTAAACGAATGTTATATTCTACAATATTTCGCTAAAATTAAAGGATAAAATGAATTAGGCTTTTGAGATAAATATTATTGCATTAAAGGAAGTATTTAAGAAAATAATATACCTTGTATGTTTTGAAAGGGTATTCAAAACTAATCATTTATTAGTTCTTATCTTAAGTGGATTGTTATAAAGGTACTTATTCAATTCTTTTGCATGTATAACAAATTCAATTCAATTCTTTATTGGCATTCATCGACAAAATTTGTCTATGGCCATTTACAATAACATAGAATATGGCTTAGACAAAAAAAAAGGGAAAGAAAAAGATGATCAACAAACATTGGGCACAATATACATAAAATGAAATTTCAAGAATGGTGATACTATAAGAATTAAGAAAGTCGGTGGTTAAGGAACAGCAATAGTGTTTAAAATTTCATCACGAATAGCAAAGCTCTCCGAAAGATATTTACAAATGCTCAGTAAAGTCTTTCTTTTTGACAACGACATTAACTGTATAAAACTATTGGAATTAGCCCGTAGTCCGCTACAAAGATGCTTTCTACGTATTTGAGTGTACTTGGAACAGGGAGCAGAGAATAAAAGCCTGAATTGAATGACATCAAAATAATTTAAAAATACATTTTTGGACTAAGGCTGCGTCATCACCTTAGTCCATTGAATTTACATACCACTTTTTGAGGGACGGTAATTTATCGATACACAAACAGCGGTCTGACCCCAATTACTCATTAAACATCCGCCTTCACTGTGCGGACTAATACCTTCTTGGAACTAGGAATGTAGTCCGGATTTACTCGCTTTGTTTTGCTCTATATTATCATAACTGTTGCCTCATGGGAAATCGTAAAATGTCCAGATGTTCGAAAAATAGACTATCGTTCAGTCTCTGTTCACAGAAATAATAATTATAGTAATGGTGGTAAAAGGAGCAGCTGTTTTCGTCAAGATGTTGCCCAAAGAAATTTCCAAATGTATCCTCAATCATCTTGCTTAAAACGCACCTTAGTCCTTCAGCACTATCAGCGCCTTGATTTTTACAGGACTGCAATTGACCGAATGTAATCAATCACTTATTCTTTTTTCCCTTGATTTGTTTGGCTTTCGGACTGATTCGAATTATAAACAAAAGCAGATGACATTTAGAAGACGTATGAAAAGAAGTATATTCTTTGTGATATTAGTATTGAATAGAATTTATTGTGACAAAAGGTAAAATTTCGGATTGATATAACATATTTTTGACATTTTTAAGTCAAAACCTCTTTGAAAATCCTGTGCTTGAATGATGATATCATAATACAAATTCAAACATTGAAACAAATTGCAGTGAAAGGGAGATAATTTGTCTGCATGAGTCCGTATCATCTAGCCCCTCTTTTTCTTATCAACACCTTGAGCACAAACACGGTAAACAACTTGTTAAGAAATTTGTGATAAAACAAGAAATTTCTCCTTTTATCACAATACTTTCTAGACTTATACCACAAAAAATATGGTATCTGTTATGTTCAAGAACTTTTTACTACTTCTGGTTGTTTTAAATTGGACATGTCCAAAAATTCAATACAGAGGAGCCTATTGTCCCATTACCAAACAATAAAGACCCTTCACCAGTTTGATGCATATGACTCTGGAAAACATTGTGGGAAAAGGAGAAATTGCTCTTAACGTGCAATTCTCCTTTTCTCACAATGTTTTCTGCCCTATCAGAAGATTATTTTTCAATTTCATCAGATTTTGAAATGTCCTCTGTAGACTCGTTCAATTTGGGACAGTAAAAAATTTGGCGTTTGGTAAAGGGATATAAGCTCAGACAAATTTACGGAGTTGCTCCAACATACAGACAGACTGTGACACAAAAGGTGATAATTTGCGGAGAATGGTGGCACGTCTTGAGGGCATGTTTAGTTAGGATGTACCCGACAATTAATGTCTAACCAAGGGTAACACACACAATGGACGGTGTTAAATATTTTATCTGGTTTGTTGGTAATTGGGCTCTGCATCAGAGCTCCTTCAAGATGTTGATGTTTATTTATGGCTGCCCTTCTTGTACACTTTGGTGACTCATCTGTCACTAAATAGCCTGTTTATCACATGTAGAGGGTGTATTTTGACAGTTAGTACTAGATAAAAAGGCCTTAATTTTGGTAGACTTCTAAATGAAGAAGGTGACATCCGATTTGCAATTCTTTTTTTGCTCACCATGCTCGTGTTTGATTGAAATAATGATATGTGATTTTTCATACCGTTTTATTATCTTCATCTGCGTTTGCTTTGAATTGCTGTAAAAACTGAAATCCTTTTGAAATGCTGTTTTGGTCTTTGATTAAGCATTGAATGATTCTGAATGAAATTGATAATGTCAGTTTTCAACACCTTCAGTGTTCATGTTAACACAAAATAAGTCAAAGTTTCATTGCAATTCTATTGTCATGCATCACATAAGTGATACTTACAATAGTCCTGTCTTGAACTCTCATTTAAGATATAAAGCTTGAATTCCAAGGGAGATAAGTGATACCAAAATATGCATCACAGTTGCTTCCCTTTACAAGCTAATGATGAGTATTATAAATATTGATATTAGTTAAAAAAAGCAATTAAGTACAATTGCATCTAACTGTGCTAAAACACATTATTGCCAAAGCATAATTTGCTCCCTGAGCGAATGAATTAATTCTGACAGGTTTTCAAATTCAATTGGTTGCTTAAAGTCAATTAGAAAATGTGCTTTAATGAATATCATCACATCTATTGTCTTTGCTATCTACAACCTGCCTTCTGCACTTTTAGTACCTTAAAGAAATTCATTAACAAGGCCTATATAGGAAACAGTAGGGGGTTGCAAGGTCAAACAGTCAACCTGGTTGAAGAAGTGAAAATAGTAACAGTTTGGGTGAGAATGTAGCAACCCAACAATACACTGTTTTTAGCAACTATTTTTGGATAGACCCTTTTCCTGACATCAGTCACTCTATATCTCTTTTCTGTTCTGTAAAAGTTTCATGTAAGCAATTTTACCAAAAATGGGGATTTTAAGCGGTTCTAAAGAAATGCATAGATGAATAAATACAGTTTATTGAAGTTAAAGAATGGGAAGAAATGACCTTGAGAATAAAAGAAATTCCTTTTTACAAGTGATACCAGTGCTATCATCAAATATTATTCTTGAGATATAGTAGTATGGTCCTTCCTCTATGAAGCATACATTATTGGACAACTTTCAATGTATCAAATGAACTTCCATTTGAAATAATGAGGAAAAACAATTGTAACAAAAGGATGAATTACTCATTCAATGAGGTGCCTTTTATTCTTTTGTCACAATTGTTTCTAAAGCCTGTTCGTCATCAGCTGCAAGGTAAATGTGAAACATTCTTAAAGGGTTATTAAAGAAAGTTACCCTTGGACAAGTTTTTTCCAAATTACTGTTGTAGGTAATAGAAAGGCTTATGTGGTAGCTAGAGCACTGAACTTAAAATCACATGGACCAACTCTGTATGGGTTCAAGTCCCCCTATCTGCAGATATGGATTTTTTTATATTTTATTATTCTCCCAGCTAAATTTATGGAAAGCTGATACTTTTACCTAGCTTTATAACAGTTTCACTTTGAGTTCTCCTTAATTGCCTGTGAGGTGGATAAGACAAAATAACTGAAATACTGCACGATATGACAAAAATACTAAAATTCTGTTGTTGGTGACCCCCTCTAAAAACGTAGCACTCAAATCAGCATGAGTACTGATTAAGTATCCAAGAAGCAGTCATTGGGAGTGAATTAAATAAGCTGTACGCTTATGTCATAATAAATGTAAAATTAATAAGTCAAAACTAAAAGGAGAAAAATAATGGCTAAATTTACATGATGTACTTCCTGCATTGGTCTGTTATTATTAAAGAAGCCTGATTTAAAGGACAGCATTTTTCTGTCTTTATCCTGAATGTCTTAAGCATTAGCCTGACCTTGAACTGTCCCAAGTCGAGGATGATTGTGTCTGAGTGAATGGTCGTATACAAACGGATAGAGGCCTTCAGGCAGAGACATCCCATTAATGGGTTAAATTGAACTTTAACCCTTTCCCAAACAATAATGACATTTGACGACTTTGTTGCAGACGACTTTAGGAAACATTGTGGGAAAAGGAGAAATTGCTCGTAACGAGCAATTTTTCCTTTTCCCACAAGGTTTTCTGCTCTTTCTGAAGAATATTGTTCAATTTCATCACATTTTGAAATGTCGTCTGCAAACTCTTTTAATTTGGGACAGTCGAAAATTTGTTGTTTGGGAAAAGGGTTAATGTCCTTCTTAACTATATCATTAAGATGCCTTCATACCTTTAACACTTTCTGAATGTTATCTTCTTATACTTTCTTTACTGGCTTATCTTGGGACTTTTGTAAATGCCGGCATTTCTAAAAAACAGAGGGAATAAAGGTGTAGAATGTTAAAAAGCATCTGACTTGTTCATCTGCTATGCTTTTTACATAAAGTTTTCGAATTCAAGTAATGAAAGCCTAATTGACATCTTTGTCAATTTGAGATGACAGCCAAAATATTTTGGGTGGTAATTGGCCAACATGTATCACCACCCTGGTTGTCTGTGTTCCCCTGGCGACATTCTGACCTCTTTGTTATAGAGGACAAGATGAATCCTCTCACCGATAGTTCTGTGCAATACTTTATTAAGGTAGAATACCCATAATTCACCATTTTGTAAACCATTCTTTCGTCGGATTTCTTCGGTCTTTCTTAATATACATTAGTTGGGACTGGAACAAATCGAATTTAACCGAATAATTCAGGCTTTGACCGATGTGTACCAAGAATGACTGAAGTACTCGAATGAAAGAATGATTTTCAAAATGGTGGATAATGGGTATTCTAGCTTAAGTTCATCACTTATTAAAGTATTGCACTGACTTATTGCCCTGCCCCTTGTACAATACAGGCTTAGCATGTTACACTCGTAGCTGCAGCATTTGATTCAACTTCTGTAGAAATGGAGAAAAATAAATTAGATAGCTCTTGATGTTATGTCTTTAATGCCATCATGAGTTTTTTGGTTAAAAATGAATACAAAATATTGGTGCAATGGTAGAGCGTCAGCCTCTTGTACTGAGGGTCCCGGGTTAGGCGAGGTAACCCACCAATCAGCGTAAATACTGGTTCTAAGTATCAAGGAAGTAATTGTTGACAGTGAATTCAATAAGCTTCAATCTTCCATCACAATTGATGAAAAATATATAAGTTTAAACTAATACAAGATAAATGAACAGCTGAAAGCTGTTGATGGCTAAGAAAGTAGTTGTTTTAAACTTACAGTTTTTAGGGACTAAGAAATTTGTTTGTTTAAAATGTTTTTCTTATTCACAAACAATGTCATATTAAGTTGTCTAGATGTCTATGATATCCTCAGTTCATTGTAAGGTCAGTTGAAACCTTGTTGACCGATGGACATGACTGATAGATAGAGGATTTTAACTTTTGACCCAGGGCATACCCCCATTCTTTAACAAGTTCTGCAACAAACAACATTCTTTCATAATGGAGATAAAGTATTTCAACAATAAATAGTAGACGGTATTTCAAATTGTCGTGACATAAGCAGATATTCTTTTTTATGACAATGATTACCTTCCTTTATCAACCGTTTTCTAGTTTAAACTTATTTATTTTACATCAATTGTGAAACAAGTTCTTACAACTTAGATAAATCACTAACCGTTTTTTCATTTATTTTGTTGACACTTCGATGTTTGTTTTAATAGATATTGATTATCAAGTAAACATTTATAACATGTAAAGGGTCTATGCTTTAAACGGTCAAAAGAAACAAACCATACTTTAATGAGCAGGTGTTTATTTTGAGTAACTACAATATAGCTCCTGCAAAGGATTCAAGAACTGTGTTCATGAACTAATTGAACAGAAATGAAATATAGTGTTACAATACATATGCGTAAATTGAAAAAACACATCCCCCATTTATTTTAATATTGCGATAAGCAATATTGGAAATGAACAAGTCAAGGGAAGTGTCTTCTCCGTCGATGCTTCCAATAACTAGCCTCATATTGTAGTTTGATTTAAGATACTATCCATGTATAACAGTTTTGACTAAACCAAATATTTTTCATTAGTCATTTCATAAAATGGTTCTCCGGTTCATTTAAAAAGTAGGGTATGAGGATTTTTTTTTTATGTTGAATTGGATAGAAACAAGTCAAAGTTACTAATGTTCACGATAAAAATCTTTTTGGTTTGAAGTATATTGTAATCTCATTCACTTGATATAATTCTTGAAATTTACCTGATGTAAATAACATTTGGTATTCGTATTATAATGCAATGTTGAATTACACAAGGACAGCATTACTGATTGTTTTATCCGTTGGTCACATTATATTCATTTAGTAGTTACATTGTTATCATAAAGTTGTTATAAAAATGCTTTCAGCAATTTAACTCTGAAATCATCTGTGATTTATTACAATGATGCAATAGAATTAATAATTTATGTAACTCAATGCAACTTCAGGTATTATTGAAACTTATATTGGGCATCTTTCTGTGTCAAAAGCACCAAACTTTTTTTATTTCGTACATCAAGATTTACCTTTTTTTATACTGACCGTAGAAAACTATTTGTTGTGTGGCAAAATCAAAAATAACTTGATTTAATGCTTCATTGACTAAAGTTCAGGCCTTTCTATTTATCTCAAAACATTGAAGATTATTATCATATAAATGGTCATTTAGACGCAATTGATAGATTTATTAACATCAATAAGGTTACACCAAACTAGGGTAGATTACATACCATTGATTATATAGAGAAAGGTAGATGGCTGTACATCCAGCTGAATTTGTCCATATTCTCTCAGCAATGTTTAGGATTTCAAGTGAAATACATTAAATGAATAAAGTAGGAACTCACTTGTAACGTAGGCTGTGCTGACTCTACCTTCAGGCGCGTAACCGCCTATGCGCGAGTACAAGGCTGAATCCACATGATTCTGACAACAACAAAAAACAAGGATTTTTTTTAAGATCACAAAAATCTACTATATCTATGTATTAACCCTCGACGCTTAATGTATTCTATTTGACCGTGAAATTGCCTGGAATGAACCAGATTGCATCATCATTTTCAAATTTTTCTGTGTGAGCTTGCTTCCTGAGCCCCTAGCTCGATCCTGAATCCACTTCCATGGAAAGCTAATTACACACCTGAAATAATACATACAATACCAAATTGGGATCATAGAGGTACTGTCCAGGGAAAGAAAAGTATTTGGATTGTCTTGATCTGTTGTTTGTGTGGCCGAGGTACAGTTTTAAGCCTACTCAGACTCCTCGCACATTCAAACTATCATACAGAAGAAAGCCCGATATAATCTATGACCACCCTTGGTTTTCTTATTTTCAATGTTTAATTTTGTCGGAGTAAATGAAACGTAATGTTATTAGAAAAAGGTAAAATATTCACAGCAGCATCCCATTTCAAAACCCTGGGATAAAACAGTTTTCACTTACTTATGTTATTCAATTACCAAACAATAACTACCGGTACATTTGACCAGTTTGTTGCAGACGACTTAGGAATCTCCTTTTCCCACAATGTGTTCTGTCCTATCAGGAGATTATTTATCAATTACATCATGTTTTGTAATGTCGTCTGCTAACTTTCAATTTGGGACAGTCGAAAATTTGGCGTTTCGTAAAGGGTTATGACTAATATATACCAATAACATTTATTCATACATGGCACACTTTTGGATGATATTGTTAAATCCTGGGTTTAATTTTTAGAATGCTTGGTAATTTTCTGATAATAGACTTTTGTGTCGTCTGCTTTACAAAACCTTAAGTATCTGCTTATTTTTTTTAGGAAAGATACTCAGAGTAGCAAACAGGTTTGATCACAGGCCAGCCTCCAATTTACTTGGTGGCTGGCCTAGATCTAACCTGTTTGCATAAGCATGAAATCAGTTCTAGCACTATAAGAGTTAACAAAAAAGAACAATTTTAGGACATCCTAGACCTCAGTTTTCAACTTAGATGAGATTTCTCAACTTGTGCATTTTTTAAAATATTTCCCCCTCGAATTTGAGGGACCTCGACCGAGAAACGATTTGAGTAGGATTTTATGGTGCTAATAGAGAAGCTTAAACTAGCAATTTCAAATGGAAGATTAAGACTCTTTTTACTTTGTTCTAAATCTTTTATGCATTTTTCCACAACATGCCTTGTGATATGTTATGGATAGTTTGACATCATTCCGTATATATTATTTCAAGACCAGGTCATGTCATTCTAAAGATAGCACAGAAAGATATGTCATAATTACATTTTAGAATACCCACAAGGATCTCACTTTAAATGTAAATATTTAGGGATATAATCAGTTCAGTTTGCCCTGAAAAATCCTATTAAAATGTAAATGTTACCTAGCCAGACTTTAAATATTCTGGCATAATCTGTCTATTTAACACTGATGGATGGGCTATGAATAGAAAAAGAAAATGGGGTGCAAGATAAGGAAATCAAACATGTACCTCGACATATTTTAGATTTTGTAATCATTGAAGTTCTCCTTTTCAATCGATGTTTCCACAGTCTTCTGCAACAAACTGGTCAAATGTTGTTATTGTTTGGCAATGAGTCAATCAGCTCTCATGGGAATCACAATACAAACTGAAATACCATTGATGCAATCTAGGCTATATCAAACAAACTACAATACAAACTGAAATGCCATTGATGCAATCTAGGCTATATCAAACAAACTACAATACAAACTGAAATACCATTGATGCAATCTAAGCTATATCAAACAAACTACAAGATACCTTTAATTTAGTTTTGGGGAGGGTCAAAGTTATCAAGATTCAATTCAAGAATTTATTTTTCTTCTTGAGGTGTGCTAGTCTAAACTTATTCTATCTTACGTTGATTATGACAGAAGCTTAAAGCTTATTAAATTCACTTTGGATGACTGCTTCCTTGATAGTAAACCCTGCAGTACTCGCGCTGATTTTGTGCTATTCCAGCAATTTTTCACCTAGACTAACAAGGTTCAAACCCGAGACCATCGGTTCAAGAGTCCGACGCTCTGCACCTCTGTGGCAGGTGTGTTCAAAGGTGTAAATATGAAGATTTATTTTTGCAAATAGTAACATATGGGCTTTGTTCACCCAAGCCCAAATGTATTGCTCATCGTTGACAGTGATTTACATAATATGAAACCCATTACCTTATATTGGGTCACTTTACCCATTACCGAACAATAACGACATTTAACCAGTTTGTTGCAGAAGTCTCTGGAAAACGTTGTTGGAAAAGGAGAAATTGCTCTTTATGAGCAATTTCTCCTTTTCCCACAATGCTTTCTGCCCTGTTAGAGATCAATTTTTCAATTTCATCACATTTTGAAATGTCGTCTGGAATTTTTTTAAAAATTGGACAGTTGAAAATTTGGAGATTTGTAAAGAGTTAAACATGTACGCTTTTGGAAACTTAGAGAAACCATGTGACAAAAGTAAAACCAATCTTTTCATGAAGTTTTCTACTGATGAAACAGTTATCCAACCGTACTTTGGAATTGTCTTCTGCTGTTGAGTGGAGTTTTGACTAATCACAAATCCCATTATGTGAGAGTTGGATAAGGATGACATCACCTTCGGTCTGTAGGTGTAATACCTGTGGTCGATGACGAATATTTGCTCAATATACACACACTCCTTACCGCCTCTTCAACAAACATCATTGTGGTAAAACGCTTAATTATATTTTCTTATTTCTCATAATAAGTTCTCAAAAGCTATTCAAAAGGTATTTGATGTTTGATACAGTATGTTGTTGGTAGTCACTTTTGAATTATTGACATTCTCTGTCTAACTCTAAAATTGGGTTTATACAAATGATATTTATAAGATCAGTACAACCGTGGGAATTTGAGTAAAGGGACAAATCGTAATTAATCATTATGAATAGATTTTTGGGGATAAATGCTGGTAGAAAAAATGATAAAGATTCAATTTTGCAAATTGTGCAGTATAAAATAAGAGAACAAATTTTAATGTACAAAATCCATGCCACTTACCCTTATACTGTGCCGGAACTGACTACATGCTTATGCAAACAGGTTAGATCAAGGCCAGCCCCCAAGTACATTCTAGCATATGGGAATTTGTGACTGATTAAATCTTAAAGCAACAGGAGACAATAGCTATGAAGTTTAGAAGTAAACTATCTTTGTCATTTTAAATGGGAAATCATTGTGACCAAAGGATAAGTTGCTTAGTAGGAGCAAGGATTTATGCTTTTGTCATAATGGTTTATAGATTCTTCTGCAGCATAATGTATCATAGCGAGGTTTAAGGATTATAAGGCATTGTGCAGCAAGGATTGGGTCGCCCGATGCAAGGAAAGCCATAGAAATTCAAGTGTTCAATGCAATACTATTGCAAGTGCTTCTCAAATGTGAAGCACTTAATTACTATAGTATTGCACTTAACCCTCAATATGGGACTGGATATGAACAATCTTTTGAGTCGAAAATAAGGGACTTCAAAAAAATATCAAGGATTCATCCATCATAAGTTATCCAAAACATACAGACAGCTCTCTATATTTATACAGAAAACTGTTACGATGGATTTCTGTGTTATTTACATGTTCTGCTCCAGCGCCCACTAATAATCTGGGTATGGGAGCCTCCAAGTCCCTATTATACCTGATCTCACAGCCCAATATGGTGGTCACACCAAATGTTTACATACAAGTTTTTCTATAGGATGTTAAAAGTTTAATGGATTTGTGTCTTTTGTTGTGTTTAGATAAAAGGATTAGCTGGTAAATTAGGTACACATTCTGTGTCTGTTTCTATGGAAACAGTTTTTAGAGGAGATAATTTTTTTGTTGGACAAATCTGTGTTTTTGAAGTTTTTTGGTAAACGTGATTATTATATTTGATTTATATTCTAAAAAAATAAACTCAGTGCTAAGGTGGATCCCACTATTCAGAAAGATTCTGTTTTACATAAAATCCTTCATTCAAACAAAAGTTTTTCTCTTTTTCAACTATACGATGATGAAAAACTGCTTTTTTAATTCAACCCATTAACAATTACCATATAGGGAATATTGGGGTGAATCACTTTTAAGTGTAAAATGTAGACAAAAGAGAAGTGAATTAATCATTTTGATATTGAGTAGAAAATGTTGGCAAAAGAAGACAATTCAACAGACACCATTTGTCGGCATTTAAAGTATTGGAGACTTTGAAGAAAAAATTAACTTTTATCCCAAAGATCTCTTATCTTGCTAATTCAACTTGATTGTTTTCTAAACTATGCATTTGGCAAACAGTCAGCAGGCTGCTGTAAGCGATTAACCCTTAACCAAACGCCTGATTATCGACTGTCCCCAATTGAAAGAGTGTGTGGACGACATTTCAAAATGTGATGAAAGTGAATAACAATTTTCTGATAGGGCAGAAAACATTGGTGGAAAAGGAGAAAATGCTCGTTAAGAGCATTTTCTCCTTATCCCACAATGTTTTCCGGTGTCGTCTGCAACAAACTGGTCAAATGTCGATTTTGTTTTGTAAGGAGTTAAGGAAGGATTATTTGGTGAAGCCATTTTGTTAAGTAGGGAAATGAGCCAACAGCGCTTAGCAGAGTAGCTGTGAAAAGGCTTTGCTCAAAGGATTCCTTCTCATAGGACTCCATGACAGATCCAAATTGGAAAAGACAAAGAAACAATAGTTGATGATAATGAAGAATGAAAAAAAAAAGATTTAATTGTGAAATTGTGTTATGGAACCTTTGAGACAAAAGGGAAAAGATTTAATGGTTATTGTGATTAGTATGTTCTTTAACAGAAGTGTCTAAAATTGAAAAAAAATTCTCATTGATTCTTCACCAATTACATATTTAAAAGCTATTGTTTAAATTTATGGTTGTTGCTTTTGCTTTTAATAAGACAGCATGAAAAATAATCGCCTTATTAGAAAATTGGTTAAAAGCCATCCCCCAATACTCAACACAATCGTAGAGGATTTAATTCATGCACCTTAATATAATAATGATCAGTTTAAGAGTCTGTTTAGACAACATTGCAAGGGTTGAATGCAAGACTATAGTAAGTCAAGGGTTCAATGCAAGACTATAGTAAGTGCTTCATAAACATGAAGCACTTACTATAGTATTGCACTGAACCCTCGAAGTGCTTCCCGTCTATGAAGGACTTACTTTAGTCTTGTATTTAATCCTCAAAGTTAAGTTTGCATGATGTTCATGGACCTCTGAAGCCATTCACTGATTGTTTGAGATAAAACTTTAGTGAGAATATTTTTTACATCAGTCTAAATGTGAAGTTCAAGGAATGAACTTATGAATTGGGTATCATGACATTTAGTTATGTCCATAATACTTAAAGTTTTAAGCTCACAGTTTAATTTGAAATCTTGAGTTTGTATAATTTGGTGTTGAGGAATTTTGAGAAATGGATGAATTTTCTTTGTTAAATGATATTTCATTTCTGAACGTACATTGTCTTTGTATTCTATAAAAATGTGTGTGTTGAAATAATTGGTAACAAAGGATGTTTTTTTAAACTACAGATACATAGCCTAACCTTGAGTGTCTCGATTCATGAAGTGAAAGATACATTTTGTACTCTGAATGTGAAACATTTTCAAACAAGCCGGAAGAGAAATATTTAATACAATGGATAGAATTTTCGTAACATGAATAAAGAATTTAAAGGAATTTTATTGACGGTGTGTTTTCCCAAAACTGTGATATAAGTTAGCAGAATACTGTTAGTGAATGTGTGTAATAGTGAGATGACGATGAAAGAGGTATTTGACAGGGATGGACTGATTGTCCCACCCAAACAAAACATGGTGTTTAAAGTACAGTTAAATGTACCCACTGCTACAACAAACTCACCGTAAGTTATTACCTTCCATATGTGATTGGTTTGATCAAATCTTTCAAAGATGCATTGTTTCATCGTTTTTCAGTTTTCGGCAGATTTTTCAGTTATATCATATAGCTTATTTAGCTCAGATTGAATACAATTGTATCCAGTTTTTGTTCAAGACCCTTTTTTGCCAATATTCTTTCTTAACCCTTAGAATGCTGTGTAATTTTCTAAAAATGAAGTTTCATGTTGTCTGTTTTCCCAAACCGTAAATATCTGCTAATTTTGATGAGGAAAAATACTCAGAGTAGCAAACAGGTTAGATCACAGGCCTGTCGCCAATTCACTTGGCAGCAGGCCTGGATCTTACCTGTTTGCATAAGCATGAAGTCGGTTCCAGCACTATAAGGGTTAAATTTGACAAACTCAATGGGACATGATTTATTCGTCACTCACCACTGATAGTTGTGTTCATATTGGAAAGCAGTCACCTGCTTTAAAAGAATGTTTTTCAGTGCTGATAAGGGAAAACCATTATGGTAACAGGAAATATTGTTCATCATGAGCAGTTTTTCCTTTCATTTTTCAGGTTTTATTTAAGTCTTTAGTTGCAGGTGTGACAGAGTGGATCTTATGTTAAGAAAGATGTTCAAAGATTTATTTTGTACATCAAAGATCCTTTGACACTTAATCAAGTGTATTAATGCAATAGATCACATATGGTGCAGATGTTATAGCCAATAACTTCATAGCAACCTAAAAGTTCTTTATCCACAGCATTTTAATTGGCTTAAAAGAACAAAGGAAGCAAAAATAAAATGCTGTTTAGCATCATACTTTTACTATTTTCCTTGTTCATGTTTGTTGTTAGAGTTAAGAACTTGAAATCACACAACCCCTCTTTGTGTGAGTTCAAATTACAGGATTGAACTGGTGTGCCACAGATAACTAATAATCAACATGGTATAAAAGAGAAGTTGCTCATTTTATCAATTCTATCAGTTTCCTCAAGACTGCTACGATGACCGATAGATTGAGTTTTACCATTGTGTGTGGAATGTTTCTGGTCAAATATGACTATCTTAAAGATTGAATATTTTATCTTTTTAGAATAAAATGTCATCCGGAGATAAAATGGGCCACGTCGCGGGAAAAGGGGCACTTGGACATAGCAAACAGTGTAGCCCCAGACCAGCCGCCACGTCACTGACGTGGCGGCTGGTCTGGGGTTACACTGTTTGCCATCTTAGAGGACATCAAGTTCTACCTTTAAATAAATACAAATGATAACTGTCGTGACTAGATGCTGGAATAATAGCGCTAAGAAAGAGCTGAGTCAGTGGTTTTTATTTATGTCCGAGTGCCCCTTTTCGCCTGACGCGGCCAAAATGACAACTCAGATCCATATGTTTACATAAAACAAGAGTATGTATATGCTTCTAAAATATATTCAAATGGTTAACATTATAGCACATTTCCCTTACGGATAGATATATGACACTGTTTAAACAAATTATTACAGTCAAACTTGTGTTAAGAGGCCAGCCTATGGGATAGAGTTAATTGGTTGTTTAAGTCAGGTTGGGTGCTTAACATAAATTGATGTGCACTATAAATAATCTAACAATGGGACTTTCTGTAGTGGCTGTTTAAGACAGGTTGGCTGCTTAAAAGGGTGGTTGCTTAACACAAGTTAGACTGTATCCTTATAAGTCATTGAAATGTGTATTGTGGACTGTGGAACAAAAAATAAGAAATGGGTCTGCTCCCTTAAATCACTTGACACTAGAAAAGCTCGTCAGAGATCAAGCCATCCCCCATTAAAAATTTGTCTCCTGACTGACTAAAAGAATTCACCCTTCTTGACAAGAAATATGGGCAGTAAAGTTTCAGATTTTCCTTTAGTATCATGATTCGTACATCACAACTAAACTGAAATAATGTTAATTGGTGTTTGAATGCATAAACAATATATATGTGTGTCTACTTTCAGAACGAGCGTGGAGATAGAGATGCCAGCTGGCTCTAGCAGGGAGACTCTGGGTACACACAGTTCGTACAGCCACGCGGAGAACAGTCCCCGCTCCGAAGGGGGTTCGGACATGAAGTTCCGCGGCGGAGAAGCCTGGTGGAGTGTCGGGGACTTTCTACATCCTAGTATTGCCAACAACAATACCGATAAAACCAATGATGACGATACCTGGGACCTGTCAGACTCTATCGTTGATTTATACAAGGAATCTAATAAATATGATGGCGTCCATTTCCAGTCTCCCATCACGCGGAGAAACGAGGTGAACGTTAAGGAATGGATTGAAGCGGACACTAATAACGGATTTGTGAGGGTGTATAAGTCTGAGACTGACGCCTCGCCACGATTATTTCCATGTACATTGTCTACGACGGCGCAGCGTCTCTGTGTTCAGAGTGGAATGCCACCGAACTCATTACATGTACAGTTTAATGGTGACATTATACGTCGATTGGAACCATTCGACAGTCCACTCGCTATACAGAATGACTACCTACACAGTATTGGTTACACAGAACAGCAGAAGATACAAGAAGTGGGGACAATGGAAGATTTGTCCTATCTAGTCAAGTTTTATGCAGGTAAAACACATAATGTCTAAACTATATCTGTATTTAACAAGCAATGTGTAGTGAAATCAGCTTCTCCATCTATTTAGCACTTGTCATGTACTGAAAACAGCTTTTGTCATAATTGGCATTGGAGATTTTAAAAGGCTGAGATGTTAAGAAATTGCTAAGAAAGATGTCAGGAATGATAAATGGTACAGCTGAATGCATGGTATTTTGCCTGTTTCCAGGGGATAAAAATCATCTGAAGCTTTCATTGTAAGACTAAAGTAACTCCTACACAAATCTAAAGCATGTACTATAGTCTTACATTGAACCATTGAAATCCATGCAATAATGAGTTGGATGAATTTCATAAAGGAAACATAAACCACCCGATTTTGAGTTATGCAACATTTCATCAAATGCCCAACCTAGTCTTTCCCACAGTCCTTTATTGTAGGTATGCTTCTGTCTGTTCAAGATTCATTCATTTTTGTGTAGAATTTTTGGTTACTTTAATCATGAAGAGATCTTGTTTTCATTGATTAGACATTAATTTGCATCATCTATTAGGTTTTATACAACATTCCATGTTTATGAGTTTCTATTTTTATTTGCTCCCTGTGAACCAAATGGTAACTTTTTCCATCTTTAAATAGTCGTCTTTTTGACATGCTGTGGTCTTTTTGGCTTTTGTTGTATCTTAACTTAAGGAAATGTGTTGCAATAAGAAGAAATTGCTTTATAAATACATAAGTGCTAATTAACTGTAAAGTGGTTTATGTTCAACCATTGTTATATGTTGATGCTCTCCACCTTTTTAGGTGAAGAGCTACTGTTGAAGGGAAGTATAAGTTTCTTAACCCTTTCCCAAACAATGACATTTGACTGCTTTGTTGCAGACGACTTTAGAAAACATTGTGGGAAAAGGAGAAATTGCAATTTTTCCTTTTCCCACAAGGTTTTCTGGTCTATCTGAAGTATATTTTTCAATTTCATCACATTTTGAAATGTCATCTGCAAACTCTTTCAATTTGGGACAGTCGATAACTTGTTGTTTGGGAAAGGGTTAAGAAAATGTTGTGTAACATTTGATGTTACGTTAAATGTAAAACTATAAAATGCAGCTTGAAGATGACAAATTACATCTGCAAATTTGCATTTGTACATACCAAGCTAATGTAGAACTGTTATGATTTTCGTATGTTTATGATGTGTGAAATTATGTGTTCACATTGTTAAGTAGTCACGCATCACAAGATTACCTCTAAGTTCATGGCTAGACTGTTGTCTTTTGTTACAATAGTGTTTTGTTAACCCACCATGCCATTCAACCCATTTACAAAAAGATAGTTACATTTTATATCTCAAAGAATTACTATTTTTGTCTTTATCTCTTTTAAGTCTCTTGATTGAACTCATTTTTTTCTTCTTCTTGATACTTGCATTTCCAGGGTTTAATGCAAGACTATAGCAAGTCCTTCCAAAACTCAAATCACTTACCATAGTATCGCACTGTTCCTTTAATATGCTGTCAAGCTTAAATAATTGCAAAGTCCATTTTCTGAAATGGAAGTTGATAAATTGTCTCGATGGTAAGCAACACAAGATGACAATGATATCAAGTTTGAAAAATGCAATTTATTAATGGGAATCTCTTAGAAACCATTGTGACAAAAGGATAAATTGCCTGCTACAAGTCCCACTTAGAGTACAGTGGTCATGTGCTCAAGACCATGCTCGACTGTTATTTTTCCAAACGTTTAATGAAACCAATGGGGCTGGAAAAGGAAAAGGTTTGTGTGAGGAAATACACTGTACCAGAGACATAGATTGGTGCACTGAAAGCCATGATATGACTGAAATACCGTTGAAAATGGCATAAAACTCCAACCAAATTAAAACCTGTGTGGCCCAGTGGTTAAGAGAGAGGGGGAATTAGAACTCGCGGCTCCCCTCCCACTCCATTGATTTCGTGGGAGTGACCTTTGGCAAGTCACTTTAGAGCCCTTCGCCTAGTACTGGTGAATCCAGGAAAGCTGTTACATAACTGAAAAATTGTTGATATTGCAATAAACACCATACAATCAAACAGAAATGAAACTTCAGTTCAATAAAGAGGACTGCAAGAAAAGAAATGTAAATCATGAAACAACTGTTTTTTAGTTATGGGAAAGAGTTAAATATTTGCAAATTACTATTTAATCGTAAATCTTTCCCACCACAATTTTCTACATTTTTCGACCTTTCTAGATGTTAGAGAATCATAGTTGTAAACTTCTTTATGTTCAACCTTATGAACTGTGGGTAGGGGTAAGCTGTTACATGTTAGTTAAAGGTGGCAAGCTCCTTCTTTATGTAGCTGGCCACCAATTTTTCGTAGAATTGAAAGAAAGGAATAATCCAAATGAAGTTAAGCAAAGGAAAAAGAACATTTATCAGGAAAACTCTTGTTTAAAGCAGTGGCTAGTAGGGGGACAGCGTGTCTTCATAATTAGGTATGAAAAATATTTCTTTAGAAATTGAATAAGGACAAGTGCGATAAAAGGAGGTAGTGTTTGTCACAAGGAATCTCTCGTCTTGTCAATGTTTCTCCACAAGTTGATCAAAATGAGTTCATATGATGAAATGGGTATATAATTGAAAAATAGATTTATGGAAATTTAGGCAGATAAAATCTTTAGATAAAGCTGAAGGTGGTAGTTTCCTTCATTTTGTATTATGCTTTTGAATAGTTTAACTGAATGATAAAGTTTGATTATCCTCACCTATATTAGACCTTGATTTTTTTGACAAGGAAATCTGTTATGTCCTTTTCTTAACCAAACCTTGTTATCCCTTTGCAGCGAATGAGATTTAAAAGCATTTAGTCATAACAAGAATTTGGATTTTTTTTCACAAATTGCTTCCAAGCTGACTAATCAGTTAAATCAATCATCTCTAATGGCTATTTTTTGCGACATTGTTATGTTCCCTTATAATAGAAAACAACAGCTATTTGAGTCACTGGTAAGGTGTGTATTTTGCTTCTCCCTACCCTTAATTTAGTTATGGGTGTTCCAACTTTATGTATTAAAGGTGAAAACATGTTTTTCTTGAAAAATAAGAATGGAATAGGGTTGTGGGTTTGCAGAGAAGGATAGCAACATAACGTGTTTTTCCTCTGCTTGGAGTCACTCTGTCTGTTGGTTACCAAGAAACATTGCTTCCACAGTTTTCAAAGGATGCAGTGAAATTCTAAGAATGGTACATTTCTAATTTCTTGAAACAAACAAAGAAGTTTGCTAGAATAGCTAGCTCATTAACTTTGGTTTGACCACATCTCACCCGGCATCTCTTACATTTAATGCATGATAAATGCTTTGGTTCCTTAGTAAAATTGGCAAAGTAAGTCTATGATGCTGTAGTAGTCACAGGCGTAGGCCATTACAATCGGATCTACTCGGGTATTTCCGTGAGCTGTGAAATACACCTCGGATATAAGTGTAGGGTTACAATTTTTCGGGTAATTCAGCATCCAGCAATTAACACATTTTCTAAGCGTGCACATTAAGTAGTTCAATGTGTATGGAAGTGTTGGACATCCTTTTAAATCATTTTTTATCAGAAACTCATACCAACTGGCGAAATTGTTGTTGTGACATGTATAGTTGTTTCCTCAATCAAATTTAACAACTTTTAAGATTTCACATTTAGGATCTATCTTTAGAAACGAAAGTAAAGTGACACCATTCTCGCGGGAAGCAATATGGCATCATCCCTATTATTTCAGAGGTGTTTTCTTTTGATAAACCTGATGTGTTCAGATTGAGGCCATTATTCCGTACCCATAAACGGTATGATATTGGTAATATAAGTATCTTCGTCATCAGAACTGTCTGTGTTTTGTGACAAAAACTCAACTTAGGTATAAACACATTATGCCATAGAGAATACTGTGATTCAAATTTTTCAGATCAGTTTATAAAAGTCACGATTACTTGCAAAACATAGTCCTAAAGAAATTGAAAGTGATTTAAAGTTTTTTTTGTACTAAAATAGTTTTCTAAGTCTTCTGCTATATGTGCTTTTAATGTTTGTATCCTAAGAATTGGGAAAAATTCATATCTTTTGGTAGTAAGGTAGATCTGCAAACATTGTATTTTTGCTTCTAATATGATTTCAGGAAAGCCAGTATCTGACAGTACATATTCACGGAACCAGTTATCTACCTTTGCTTATGTAAGGAAAGGGAAGTTACTCTATCAGTGGGTCAGACGACTCTGTATCATCTCGGGTACCAGGCTACTCATCTATAGAGGTAATTCTTGTTTGTTATAACCCTGCTTTAGGTCCAAAGTAGTCTATGGCTGAGTTTAAAAAAATGTTAACAGGTGATAATAGGCAAAATGTAACGGTAGGTAGATAACTGCGGATATTCCAATCATCCATTTCTTCAGTTATTGTATCGTTCGATTGAAACATACACATCGCACAAAAATGCCATAGACTTACACAAAGAAATATTGTTTTGATACAGTCAGAATTGAAATCAATGAACTATCTTCATGCATTCTGTATTGATAATAGTTATCTTGTATACTATGTGTCTAGTAGTTGAGGGCATTGGTCCAGCTAGGGGTAGAGTGTCGACTTCTGGAGGGTCGTGGGTTCGAATCCTGTAAGTAGCTGGATTAGCCTTGGGAACTTTCATTAATCCACATTTGGCGCGAGTTCATAGGTTATGTATCCAGGAAGCAGAATCGAGAGTGATTAATCTAAGTTACATGAACTTGTTTCACAATGGATGAAAAATAAACAGGTTTAAACTAAATATTTTTTTTTCCATTTTCCACCTTTAATTTCTAAACTCTCTGTTGAAGACAGGTAGTCTTTCAATATTTTGGTTCTTCTTCTTGAATCCATTTTTTTTAAGGATCTGAGTAGGAAAGAAAATAACAAAAGTGCAAGAGTATTTAAAAAGATGACACAAGAAAGATTAAAGAATAAATCATATTGACAAACAAACTATTCAAAATATTTTTTTTTTCCGTTTTGAGAAGGGTATCATACCCCGCCGCTTGCTTTGTTGTAAGTAAAACGATAAGCGATGAACTATTATAAAGAATGTTTATGTGCTTGCTGGTTAGCATGAACAGTGGAGCATGATTTTATATATATCCAGAATGAGATGAAATCAAACATAAAGAAATACATTTAAAATTATACCTTATTTGAACAAGATATATTCCCTGATCCACTGTTCTAAATAACTTAGTATTTCTAAAACACTGGTTATCTCTCATAATTAAACATACCTAATTAGATCCTTTTTATGAATCTAGTAATTTGTACAATTCCAAGAGGTCCTGCATTGACCTGTGGTAACTTTGATGGACTTAGAACTAGGAGGTCTTGGGTTAGAGCCCCACAGACACCTGGTTTTGTTGGAGTGACCTTTGACAAGTCACTTTAGAGCCCTAGTCTAGTAATGGTGGATCCAGGAAAGCCATTACATAACTGAAAAATTGTTGATATGGCATTAAACACCATTGAAAAAAACAAAGTACAATTCCTTTTTTCATTTTGCCATGGTTCATGAACTTTTAAAGACTCAGTGCAGTACAAGAGGAAGTTTTACAGATTTTCAAAGATTTAATTAAATCTTGCATTGAGCCCACAATGTATGAAAAAGTATGTTTAGTCTGTATTGAGTTGAAACATGTCGCAGCTGATCTTTCACTTGAATCATTATCAAATCAATAAATGGGCGTCATTGGTGCAGAGGTAGACTGTGGGCCTCTTGCACTGAGGGTTCCGGGTTCAAAGCCCTGTTAAGCGAGGTGAAAATTGCAGGGACTTACCCATGAATCACCACGAGTACTGGTAGCGTATCCAGGAAGCAGATATCAAGATATTTAATAAGTTAAGCTTCCATTACAATCAATGTAAAATAACTAAGTTTAAACTAAATCAACAAATTGATGAAAGAAGGGTATATATGTTGTTTGATCAGTGAATAATTTATTCAATTATCATTATGTGCTCCATTGAATTTCCTTTGTTTTTTTTAAAAAAAAATTTTTTTTTAAATTTCAGACAAAACCAAATCAGGAAAACCCACAACTGTTCAACTAGCCAAAGGTTCAGTAGAAGAAGTTCAACATGTCAAAGGTCAAAGCTATGTCCTTAAACTGACCTCGACCCTTCAGGGTGAAAGGTCAGTGTATCTCTCCTTCACAGATGAAAAGGACTACAATAAATGGATAAGGAAAACCAAAAAGGTATACCAAAGAGAAATTATTATGAATATACCAAAGAGAAATGTTTATAATTAAACCAAAGAGAAATTTTTAGTGTTTCCTGTCATTGTTTTTGTTTATAATGGGGGAAATGGATTTAGTACTAATGGATTGATATAGGTATAAATTCATGTATCAATAGGTCAATGTAAAGGAACCTAAACTAGCTCTTTATATGTTACACTTCAAAGTATAAATCTTTTAGTGTATAAACCAGAGCAAGAATTGTTTTAAGTCAAATTTTTCGCAACAGGGAATGAAGTTTCCTTCCACAGTTGTCTTAGTTTAGACTTGATTATATTAAGCTATTGTTGGCAATGATTGCAATGAATCAATTGCTTATTGCACAATATTCTTTATTTCATAGAGTTCACTAAAAATACCCATCAGGATACAGAAATTTAAAAAAGATATCCTATTTTTGAGAGAAATTCAATTGTTCATGTACAATTCTATCTGTTACAGGCAACATCAAAACTACCAACGAAAGCTGATTTATCAAACTGCCATCTTGAATTTCTACCGGAGACTGTGTTCATTAATGATGGCCTTGAGATATTGAACTTGCGGCACAATGTGTTGAAGCAAAGACCCATTGAGGAGGATATCTATACGATAGGATGGCTGGACGATCTTCCTAGGTGAGTTTCAACCATTACACCATAACAGCTCCAGGGTCTTCTCCAGGGTACCGTTTTACTAAGCAACTTAAGGAAAATAACTGTGCAAATCATAACCGATACACATGTATAATTATTATCTTTAAAAAAACCACAATAATGCAATGTGACACATTATTGGAAGCGTCTCTGAGAGACGATTCCAATGATGTGTTACTTTGCAATATTGCTTCACCCACTATTGAAATAAGAGGGAATGTTGTTTTAGACTTGCGCGAATCTTGAGCGTAAACTGTATAGTAAAACGGTACCCATGACTTTTTTCAAGGGCTGGGGTGTATGATGGGGGGAAGGGGTGTGATAAAGGAGAGGGGATTCCCTTCCTATGTTGATTTTTTTTCTAAATGTGCACATCCTTAAATGGTAAATATTTAGGAATATTTATAGAATTTAAAGAATTGAAAGAGTTTGCAGACATCATTTCAAAATGTGATGAAATTGGAAAGTAATCTTCTGATAGAGTTGTATACATTTTGGGAAAAGGAGAAATTGCTTGTTACGAGCAATTTCTTCCTTTCCCACAATGTTTTCAAAAGTTGTCTCCAACAAACTGGTCAAATGTCGTTATTGTTTTTGTAATGGATTAAGGTTAGTTACCTTAGTGACAGATTAGAATCTGAGAGATAGTCCCTTTAAACCATTATTCAAGTGTAGAGGTGGTACACATGAATGCTTGTTTGCTTTTGTGGGAAATTGGGTTGATAACATCTTCTGAATGTTTCTAACTGTGACATTTTTGAAGCATACTATTGTACAAGATTATTTATTTAAATAAGATGACATTCACAATAGAATTGGAGTAGAGTCGTTATTGAAATTAATTACATACTTCAGTTGAAACATAATATTGTTGAGATTGCTTGGAAAATTCATGAATATGCTATATTAAGAAAGTTGAGGCTTCAATGCAAGACTAAAGTAAGTGCTTCATTAACATGAAACACTTACTGCAGTATTGCATTGGACTCTCAAAATATTTCATTAATCTTTTAATAATTTTAAAAGATATCATTAAAGAAATTATGAGTCATAGAACTAAAAAAAATGTTTATCTTACATTAATTTGCCTTAAAGTACATTTTGCTATTTACAGGTTTTCGAATCTAAGAAGTCTGAACCTGGCAGACAATGATTTGCGATGTTTCCCCATAGCTGTGTGTAGGATGAGGACGCTGACTGAATTAAATCTGGCCAGTAATAAGCTGGAGGACATACCACCAGACATTGTTGACCTGGATAAGTACGTTATTAACCCTTATAGTGCTTATAGAACCAACATCATGCTTATGCAAACAGGTTAGATCCAGGCCAGCCGCCAAGTAAATTGGCAGCTGGCCTGTGATCTAACCTGTTTGCTACTCTGTGTATCTTTCCTCATCAAAATTAAGCAGATTTCTAAGGATTTGGAAAGCAGATGAGACAAAAAATCTATTTATAGAAAATTACCCAGTATTTTAAGGGTTCTGAGAAAATTTTATTATTATAAAAATCCTGCTGTATTACTGGTCGTTTGGTTCACAAATTTTTTGTAATGTAGATTTATTCTTGTAGAAATTATTTTGTAATTCGTTCTTCACCATTGTGAACAGCTTGCTGTCATGACAGTTTCATTGTGTTTATTGATCCATGCTTATGTGTCCGGTCCTGTGTGACCCAGTGGTTAAGATGTGGGACATGTGACACAGAGGTGCTGGGTTCAATTTTCACCAGTGGCACTGGACACTGTAGAGCCTGGCCTAGCACATGTGAAATCCAGGAAAGCAGTAAAATAACTGAAATATTGTTGATATAGTGTTAAACCTAATATAAATGCTTCTATTTGATTGTAATGATTGAATGACATTAACTTTTCCTAAAAGTGTTAAGACCTGGTGAGAGAGAATAATTTGCCCTTTACATGCAAATACATTTACTAATTTTGAAATTGTTATACTGTAATTAAACATTTGAAATGGCTTATTATAATTTAAACAAGTCTAACTCCTCATTATGAATGATGATTTATGAAGTTAAATTTATAAGAATTTTGAAAATTTCTTGTTAGTGTGACACAAATCTTTGTGAGAATTTTTTGTTTTGTTTCCCATATCTTCAATATACAATAATGTTTCTAAAGTCCTCTAGACTTATTGCCCTTTATCTATCCTTGCAGCCTACAGATGCTTCACCTCCACAACAACATGTTGAACTATCTACCGGAGGAAATGTGTCGAATGCATCGATTGCTCGTGCTGGTACTTGCGTTCAATCAGTTCACATCAATCCCAGCAGTCCTCTTACAATCCCACGAGTCCCTGCTCAGAATCGACAGCTTGATCATGGCAGGGAACCGTATAGAAAAACTACCACATGATGTTCTTAGTAAAATGAGTCATATCAAAAAGATAGATTTTCGAATGAATAAATTAACTCTAGTGCCCAGTGAAGTGGCGAAGTTTCATTTGTTAGAACTTGTGACGCATTTGGATGTGAGAGACAATTCTGTGACAGATTTGGATGTTCGGTCATTGCGTAATTTGGAATACTTGAATTGTGAGAGGAACAAAATACAGAGTCTTCAAGTGAGTGGAGGTGCTATCAAAACTTTAACTGCTTCACATAACGGTAAGTTTTGTGGAAAGTAAAAACTCATTAAAGATTACTGATGGTCTAGCAGTCTTTGTATGTAAACAACATGAACTCCTAATAAAAATAAATTAACAATGTTTGATTGACATGCAATTACCTATCTTTAATACAGAAGTGCAATATCATGCAGATTTTATCACTTTGCACTGTTGGTTGTTGCGTCATCAAGCCTTTATTTTAAATTGTTCCCATTCAAATTTAATTTTAAACATGATATTGCTAATAAAACATTTGAAGATAGTTAACATAAACTATTTTCAAATGCCTTTATGATTAATCTTGACTTTCAATGATTCAAAATAAAGTGTATTTTCTGTGCAAGTTATTACCTTTTCCAATTTACAAATTTTGAATCCTCAAAACTTCACCTAAGTTTGAAGATAACATTAAGAAATTAAAAGCTTTTAATCAGGTAGAAATTATTTAACGTGATTTCTTGTTTTTCTGTTATAATTTGTTTTAAGTAATATAAAAAAGGGATTTTTTTTAATTATGGTTATGGTTATAGGTAGAAAAAATTAACTCAGATTCAGAAAAGTTTACATAACATATCGAGGGTTCAATGCAAGATTATAAAAAGTGTTTCATAAACATGAAGCACTTACTATAGATTGGCACTGAACCCTCGACATACTTTTCTAGATAGAATTATTTGAGGGTCCACTGCAAGACTTTAGTAAGTGCTTCATGTTAGTGAAGCACTTACTATAGTATTGCAGTGAATCTTGTATGCTTTTTCACACCGTGTATAATTTACAAAGGTTATTTTGTAATCAGACATCAATGTGCTATTTTATGAAACAATCCTAAACTGTAAATTGAAAGAATTACATCAAATTTATTATGTTCAGTGAATACACTAAATGTTTAAGCTTTTGTTGTATTGATTTATGATCAATGATTTAAGATGTGCAATTGCAAAATTGGATCCTGGTTGCAAATAAATTGCAGTATATGGTGATAATGTTATTTATCAAAATAACCTTAAATGTGCCCAAAGAACGCCAAAACAGGTAAAAAAAACACTGTAAATCATTGTAAGAACAGATGAAGGTATTCACACCAATATTTTTATATGATTCCTAACATAAACTGGAAAATGGTTGTCCTGTTTTGCAAAAAGTTAAACAATTTAGTAAGTATTCAACAGAGTTCCAGAGCTGATGGATATTCATGAGAACTTACCTCTTAAAATGATTACTTTATAACATAAAAAACAGTCTTCAAGAAAACAAATGTGGAAAGAGCAGTTTAAGCTATACACAGCAGAAGCCATAAGGTTTTTGTTGGTAATTGTCAATTATTTCTTTTCATTGATATTACAGAGATTGTCACGTTTACTGTCAACCCAAAACCAGAATGGCTGGCCATGTTAGATTTATCACAGTAAGTAGAATAGGGTTAGACGTTTTACAGGAACTGGGGTATTTTACAGGAATTAGCAGTAGATTACGGGAACCAACCTGTTTTTCCCTTCAATTTTCGTTTTCGCAGTGATTGGTTACGGGGATTAACATTTATTTTAATCAAATGGCAATGAACTGCATAATGCATATCATAAAGTTTGCGATCAAATTGTTTTTATAATGGCTTGTTAGGGTTTTACATTGTGTGAACAGTATTTCAGTTGGTTTGTGATCCCCTGGTAACTTTGATGGAAGGAGAACTGATGCGTAACTGCTCTTAAAGGCGCCAATATAAATAATAATCCAAAGTTGTACTGCTTATGTGGTTGAAACACACTGGACAAAAAATTATTAACACATGTCATGGCTGTAAAGAACTGTCATGCTGGCCTTGGACCTTGCATTATGTTTAATACCCTCTGCCATACAGGAACTTAACACTGATCAAAATTTTAACCATGAGCAGACAGCAAAAAATGGAAAGAAAATAGTACATTAGTTTTATTTATGTTATAAGGTTGAAAATATTGTGACAAAACGATAAATTGTGAATCAGGAGCAATTGATCCTTTTGTCATAGTCTTTCCAAAAGACTTTTCTGCAGCAGGTGCTTGAAAGTAAGGTAAGGAATTGACATGTCTTATTTTCTTTTACAGCAATAAACTTGAAGGGCTGCCTGGCTGGATTTGTGATTGTTTCTTTCTGGTCCATCTGAATGCTAGTCATAACCAACTTATGGAACTGCCCAGTAGGTATGTATAAAGTGAGTCCTTCGGGACTTGTGCTAAGTTCTTATTACTTTGAGATTCTCTATTATGAATTTCCATATAATTTTCCTTGCCTCGGCTCTAGTCCCCCGTGGTATGAATATTGATATTTCAAACGCTGCACTCTTTCACAATTCACTTGAATTCTTATACCTTTAGATGATTAATTTGTTCAAGGATAGTTTTTAGATCAGCATATGGAAAACCTTTAGATTTAGATCAAGCTTTTTTGGCTATTTAGCTCAGGGTCTCATACTATAACTTATAAGTAGCATATATTGCAAATCAATTTGAATAATCATAAATGGATTATGAAAGCAATAGATGGAAAACAAATTCATTGTACTTGAGTTTTGAAAAGAACCAATGTAAACCAGAGGCATTACTTGGCTGTATTTCATTACATATGCTCCGCAAATTTATGAAAAATATGTGGGAAGTCGTTGGTATCTTCCATGAAAATGCTTTTTCAAGGACACATATGGATCTGTTTCCTGAATTATTTTTTTAGGAAGGGCAAACACTTTGGTATAGGAAGGTATGCACCTGTAGATTTCTAGATGAAAGATCAAGGTCACTTGGATATCATTCCGATATATTTTCAGGTTGTTATCCGATGCCCACAAACTGAAGACGTTACAGTTGAGCCACAACAAACTACACCAGCTCCCCCTGGAGGTGGGAAGCTTGGTACTTGAGGACCTCTGTCTGGATCATAACCACCTAACGGAACTTCCAGAACAACTCTTTAAAGGATTACCCAAGTAAGACCCTTAAGTTAGCTATTGAGGGACTATCTATGGTGTGCTAGGTTGGGATGTCTAGGTCCGATTGTCCACATTATAACCATGAATCTTTATAGGAACCCTAGTAGCTCTAGTAGCTGATTGTTAAATTCTGTTTACTTTTATTGGAATCATTTCATAACTGATTAGTTATTAGCTGATTAATGAATTATGTAATGTTTTTAACTGAAGTATGAAGTAATATTTGAATTTATTGTCAGTTCAACATATAATAAGACATATTGAAACAAATGTTTGTGAATTTTGTTTTGCGCCTCATTAAATAGGGGCATTGATAACAGCACCATCGCACTGTAACCCCAAAACAAAATAAATTTCACAAACACAAATTAGTGACAGAATGATGAAATAGTGCTGTGAAAGTCTCCTAATATCAATTAATTGATTGGGAATTCACCAAAGAGTTCTATAAAGTGCTATTCCATCCAGAAGATGTATAAGATATTTCTGTATGCTTTGAATGACATTCTATTGAAAGAAATGCAGACAAATAAAGAGGTCAAAAGCAGTACATAATTGGTAAAATATTTTTTTCTAATCAAGATCAAAAAGATTCAGAATGATTCAGATATGCAAATTAAAGATATTGATATGAATATGAATGTTACAAAAACTCATATGGGGAACTGAATCAATCACAACCTGAACCGTTCATTTCAGGCTTCGGTATATCTGTTTAACGAGTAACAGATTGGAGGATATGCCAGACCCAAGTAGTGATATCTATCAGAACAAACTACAAGAGCTCTATCTATCAGCTAACAGACTCAATGATGAGGCTGTTGGGAAAATATGCATGTTTTACAAACTCAAGATTCTCCATTTGGCTTACAACCAAATTACAGAAATACATGACAGGTAAGGAAAAACTGAATTAATTTTTTCACATGATACATATTAAGATTTTGGAGTTAAGCCTCTTCACTATTCTCAAACCTAAAATCAAGTATACATGTACTTACTGTTGTGCTTTTGACTTAACACTATATGTTTTGATAGGACAATAAACCCAAATCAAAAAGTTGACCAATAAAAAAAGTTATTGGTTAGAATTACTCTATCCCTCAAAATGTTATTCCTCTACTTATCACAAAAATCATTGGGTAAAAAAATTGGTAAATCAAAAGTAAATCATCTAAAAAGATTCTGCTATAGCCAGCAAAAGTATTATGAGATAAGAATGTGGATTACCATTTATGAATTCTTTTTTATTATTATTAAAAAAAAAAAGAATTGAGAATTCTTAGTTCTGTAGGACTTTCATTTACCTATCAAAAATATTAATAGGTAAGAATTGGATTAATTCGAAAAATCATAATTCAGTAAGACTTTGTTTAGCCCATCACAAATATGATAAGTCTTGGACTGTAAGTATTTCAATGGATTTGAAAAAGTAAGACAATTGTAATTCATTCACAATGCTCAATTAATGCATGTGCTTTTTTAGATCAGGGAAAAACATATGAAATGAATTAATGTAGTTATGATGTAGTGTGCATGTACATGTATTGTCTTATGATTTAAAATAAAAACCATCCATTCTGTGTTTCAGAGATCTTCGCAAGTTGGAATCCCTGCAAGAGTTGAACATATCTGGTAACTTGCTGCGTCACTTACCTCGGTGTCTGGGCCGACACACAAAACTACAGGCACTCAGGTCTAACGCCAACTTACTGAAGGAACTACCTGACTTCCGATATTCACCACATCTAAGGGTAACTACTGCTGCACACTTGACTTACCTGTTGAAAATGGACAAGTCGATAAATATCCAGCCCCAATGTTTATTGAAGGTTATTTAAACAACATGAGGGTTCAATGCATGACCATAATAAGTCCCTCACTCATTGTAGTATTAAGGACTCATTGTAGTATTAAGGACTCATTGTAGTATTAAGGACTCATTGTAGTATTAAGAAGGACTCATTGTAGTATTAAGGACTCATTGTAGTATTAAGGACTCATTGTAGTATTAAGGACACATTGTAGTATTAAGGACTCATTGTAGTATTAAGGACTCATTGTAGTATTAAGGACTCACTGTAGTATTAAGGACTCACTGTAGTATTAAGGACTCACTGTAGTATTGCATAGAACCCTCCAATAGACAAAGTAATAGAGATATATAGCCATTTGCATTTGTTTGTAGGCTGTGTTAATACAATTTCATTGGTCAAATTGGTGAATATTCATTTTCAGCGTTTTGGCGAAAGGTCATTTAAGAAATTTTACCTGTCGCTTTTTGAAAATTGACAAATGTTATGTAGATATAGTTTCCCTCTGTGCATTAATGTAGCTTCTTAAATCATTATATGTCAACTTTATGGTTTCATTGAGTTTTTAATTATACTTTGATAGATAGAATCAAAAACATTTGTTTTTGAAGAATTAGCTTTTTCTCATTACTCATAATTGTTCAACTAGTTGACAGACCTGTTTAATTATGAGGTTGCATAGTAAAGTGTTAGATAAGCCTAACCAGCCAGTTGGAAATTTTTTAGATAGGACTTTCAAAATGCTTTCATACTCATTTTGTACCTATATTTGTAGGAATCACCAATTATAGTGTAAAGACTGCTGACAAATATAAGTATTTAGATAAATAAATTAAAAAATATTAAAAAACTCTTATCTGCAGGTGCTAGAAGTTGGTTCCAATAGACTGACAGATGTCTCCATCACGTCTCTGATGTCGTCCAACGTGAACCTACTGGATATCTCGGGTAACCCAGAAATGCAGGTCAACACTACCGAACTACAGGGCATCAGGTAAATATGACTTATTTCAAGGCTAGCTTGCTCCCAGTTTGATTTTTATCCATTCTTTTTTAACCTTCCCCTGATATACCTTAATTGTTATCTTATATAGAATATTTTTGCCTTTTGCTTGCCTGGTAAAAGTTGTGACAGACCACCACAGAACTACAGGGCATCAGGTAATGATGACTTACTTCTGGGCTAGCTAGCTCCTGGTTTAACTTCCGTCGGCGCTTTGAGGCTGGAACAATTTAACTTGCTCCTGGACAACCTTGTTATCTTATAAAGCAACTTTTTGCCTTTTGCTTGCCTTGTAAAAGTTGTGACAGACCACCACAGAACTTTACAGAATCAGGTTATGATGACTTACCTCTGGGCTAGCGAGCTCATAGGCCCATGTTCACGAAAAAGTATACCTAAACTTTAAACCTTACTTTTACTTAAGTATGGTTATCATTATACGCTGAGTTAGATGAGACATGTTCTTGACATCACTTGACATTCTCAACAACGATCGCAATGCTTTAGACAGCATTTTGATTTACTAAGAAGACATTGGTGCAGGGGTAGAGCGTCGGGCTCTTGTACCGAGTGTCCCGGGTTCGAATACCCGTCAGACGGGGATGAAAATTTCCGGGACTTACCCACAAACCGGCGCGATTACTGGTTTAGTATCCAGGAAGCAGTCATCGAGAGTGGCTTTGAACATGCTTTAATTAGCTTCCTTCACAATCGATGTAAAAACATATACAGTGAATGAATAAGAATTATTGCTTATTTTAAGTTTAAGCAAAATAGTTGAGTACAAGTTAATTTCTAGATCACCCTTTTTCTCCTATGCACATACTTATACTCAAAGTTGAGCAAGAATATTGAGTTTAACTTCTGATAGTACTGTTGGAGCATAATTGGCATTATTTAACCCGCTCCTACTATAAAATGTATCTTGTTACCTTATATAGCAGGTTTTAGCTTTTTCCTTGCCCTGTATGAGATGTGACAGACCACATTTGATTAAGTTGTACAAATGGCTGCAGTATTTTAAACATAGCAATCATTGTGATTTTAGAGGGAAAATGAGTAACTGTCATGCCTTCTTTCTTGTGCTTATTAAAGTCTTCTGCAACAAATGTATTAAAGTGAGATATTTAATATACAGAGTAATGTGTTAAAAAAGTTTAATTGCATTTTTTTAATTTTTTATTGAGTTTGTTAAACATATATTTATATGAAATGGATCATTCAAAACTAATAATTGTTCTGACTTCTAGCATATATCAGTATAAGCAAGATATTCATGAGTATGTGACTGTCTCTTCCAGAGATTTCTTAATGACGTTTAGAGGGTAAGATAAGATATTCGGGTGAAATATGTGTGTAACACTTTGTGTATATCTAAGAATATTCATGATAAAATGTGATGAAATAACTGTAAGTGGAAACTGGTAGTGGTGTGAATTAATGATCAAATGTTTGCCAGGTATAGAGTCATTAAACAGTTTTAGTATATAGAAGTAATTAAACAGAGAATACATATGCAAATACATAGGCGTAGGAGCGTTTTCAACATTGGGGGGGCCAACTTCAGATGAAGACCGGTCTAAGAATAAGTGTTCCTAAACTTTTTAATGACTCTTCATGCATTTACAAATTCAATAACATTATGAGAATTAAAAGAAAGCGTATGAAAATGTGTATCTTTAATAATAATAAAAAAAAGGGATATGCCAGGTCTCGATCTCACGCGGAAATCAAATGTATTGATTTAAACAAAAAGTAGCAGCGACCAGACTGTCACAGCCACGGATTCATCTACCAAAAGTACGAGAATAACTTATTATTCAACCTTTAGCTAACAATTGAAGACAATATTGAGTCTGACTCCTTAGAACAAATTCTATTACACCGTTGTTTTTGTCAATCAAGACTTCCCGGGTATTTTTGTGAGATGAGTTTTCATTGGATAAACCCGATGTGTTCAGATTGTCATTTGCGATGATGACGTCAAAAAGATTTTGGTTATTGTTCGTTACAAAAGGCGAATTGGAATTAGATAAAGCACAAAAATACACATTTATTTTTATTCTGCTGTTAAATTTCGTTTCTTTTCTTTTTCTTTTCAAATATCTTCATTTGCCATTGTGAATATTGGGGGGGGCCAAAGTATAGTCTGGCCCCCGGTCTGGATATTGGGGCCGGGCCCCCCCCCCCCCCCCCCCGGCTCCTACGCCTATGAAATATAATGATTATTTAGTGTTATCATATATTCTACATCATGGTTTACTCCTTTATAAATAAATAGGTAGTTTTAATTGTAATCATATAAAACAATTGATATAAGGATTGGGTTGTTGGCATTGCTTTGTATGAATTTAAGTTGAAATTAACTTTGTTCATAAAAATAGAGTTATAATATTTGCAGTTGACAAAGACTTTTATTTAATGATTCTTTTATTGATGACTGGTTAAAGGGAATGAATGTGAAGAAGGCATTTAATGTTAGATTTTGTCATAGACAAGTCAAACTTCTAAAAATCTCAAATCTAGAATGTAAGAACTTATTTTTCATTATTTTGATGTGAATACCTCCAATATGTTTTGACTTAACTAATCATTTCAACTTATAAAAGGATAAAACTCATACCAGATGCCAATTAATGTTTGTACCACATTGCTTGAATCAGTCCCTTTGCAATGATCTTGCATTACCTGCCTTTGATAGTTCAAGATATATTTCATTTATGAAAAGTGCAAGTTCGGTCCAAGCCTTCATCTGGATAAAACCAGAAACCTTGTATGGTCAGATAGAAAACCTTTTATGAAAATCTGAAATATGCAAGTTAAGAACACATACTAGACTGTAAATACAGTCAAACTTGTGTTAAAAGGCCAGCCTATGGGACAGAGCAAATTGGCTGTTTAAGACAGGTTGGCTGCTTAACACAAGTTGATGTACGCTATAAATCTAACAATGGGACTTTCTGTGGTGGTTGTTTAAGGCAGGTTGGCTGCTTAAAAGGGTGGCTGCTTAACACAAGTTAGACTGTATCAAAGTAAATGATGAGCCTTTGCTCAAATAAATGTAGCACATTACTGGAATACTTTTAGATGTTTATTGTGATAAATATAGCATTAAGAGCTAGAAAATTGACAAACAAGACATGCAGTTAATCTAGACAGTATGTTTGAATTATAATAGTAATTTACAACCATGTTGTAGTTTTTGTGGTTTATTTTGTGTTTAACTTAATTAATGATTATGTTTAGTCAAAGTTTTGAAATGTGACAATCTAACCAATTTCCTATTGTTAAAATAAAGACTTGTCCAAGTTGAAGGCAACAACATAATGACAATAATAAAAAAACAAATACAAGAATTGCTTTTTGATATTGGGTAGAATCTGTTGTGACAATTCTCATTGGTGGACTAACAATTTCTCACTTTGATTTCAAACTACTTTTGTAGCAAATGCAAGTTAATTGTGATGAATTTAGACCAGCAACAAAGTATTTTAGTGGAAAATTGGATATTTGTAACAATTTTGGCTGTTTTGTTTTTGTTGGGTTGATATTTTAGTGAGTGTTTGTTTTTGTAACTAATATTCAAGGTTTATATTTGTATTGATTAAAACCACAAAAATGTGTTTGATAAGTTTACCTGTAAGATTATTTGTATTTTTTTGCAAATTTTGTGTCAGATTACCAGTAAGAAAATGCTTGTGCTAGACATTTCTCTCTTTTGTAGAAAGCTCTATAATTGTCACAGTTCAAGATGATCTATACACTGAATATAGGACAATGCGCAACTTAACCCATAAAATGTAGGGTCATTTTCTAAAAAAAATATTTTGTGTTGACTGCTTTCCAAAACCTTAGATATATGCTTTTGTTGAAGAAAGATACTCAGGGAAGCAAACAGATTAGATCACGGGCCAGCCATCAATTTACTTGGCGGCTGGCCTGGATCTAACCTGTTTGCACAAGCATGTAATGGCTCCAACTTTATAAGGGTTAATGTAAAATGAGTCATGTTCCAAGCTCTGAAAGGGGTACTGTCTGATAGTGCTTCACATTAAGATAGATTAAACATTGTACATAGGAAAACTTACAAAACTTGTACAATTTAAGACATGATGTTATCTGTTTTCCAGCACCAAGAAGAAGGTTTGCATGGTGGACATGAAGGGACAAAATCGCTCCCTGTTGGACCTTCGAACAGCTGGCTTTGATGATTTAGAAATACCTTGGCAGAGTGGCCTCTCACAAACCTCCGGCATGAGAAACAAGTATGTTTTACATGTATACGGGACTGTTAGTCCCTCATCAATAAAAAATAGGAACAAACATGTGTTACATGTATACACTTAAATTCGTCCTCACTCATCAACCAATAATAGGAATGAATTGATACATTAAGGTGATATTTGGAGTCAAATAAAGCAACTTGAAGCAGATTTTGAAGAAATGGTGCCACAAGGACACAAAAATTGAGCTATATAAACTGATACAATTTTATGCAGATTGTATTACATCTTTGTTATACCATTGTCAACAGTATTCTATTTATCACAACAGAACATGGTCAGTTCATGTTTCCATGTCCATGGAATTTCTATACCAGAATGGCTTAATATTGTTTCAAAGCCATTCCTGTCTTTGATTTATAAGTGGTAAGAGACAAGTAAAACATGTAACAATGAATGCATTAAATGTGGGAAAGTACCATGGCCAAGCCTGGGTAATGAATGCAGTACCTCTGTAAACCAAGCCAGAACGTCTACTCATTGAGTAACCTTAAGGCTTTGTAACTTGCATCTTTGAACAATGTGATAGAGGAGAAAGAACCTACAATAAAAAAGTTGTAATATCAGAGTCAAACTTATTGCTAAGGCTATAAGTAACTTACCATCATATATGTTTTCAACACAATTTTATATGAATAATATGATTTCTACTTATTGTTGTCATCTCCTAATTTCTTTTGGTATCTTCGTTCATTTCTTTTAAAGTAAGTGCTTTTTATTTCAGAAAACTCCAATGTTTTGTTGTTCATTGGTTTTATTCTTTTTGGTTTTATTTTCAGGTTATCTGTCAGCATTGTCAACAAACCAAGATTTAATGAGGGTCAAGAGGGGCTATTTGCGGTGTTTGATGGTGGGCGTAATGATGAGGTCATCAGGATACTGACCAATCGTATCGTACCAATCATGGAGGAGGAAGCTCAACATGCAGTTACCAGTCAGGATTATCTGAAATATACCATTCTCTCTGCTCACAGGTAATTAATATATATAAGCTCCACTGATTTTATAATGTGACCTTAATGTAGAAGAAGTTTAAGGACTATATATTTGCACTGGGTTGGAGTGTACACCTTGTTGTTGAAAGGTTGCTTGTTTGGGAAGAACAAGTCTGATCAAAGATGACAAAGAACAATGTTAGAAATGCCTTTCTTCCATAACTGTCAGGAAAATTGGAGACAGACTTTCAACTTGAAAGCCATTTTATTGGGTTTAAAGAAGGAAAATCGCTTGTTCAAAAATGTAGTTTAAACCCTAAACAATCAAACCACATGTAGTGGACAATGCATTGTTAAAGATGGGGAAAAAATGACTTGGGCAAATTGTGCATTTGCTCCTGTTTTCAGGAAATCTGATCTTACTGTTATTGAAAAAAACCCATTTAAATGAAATTTTAAAAATTCCTAAATTTATTTGTTAGACATAAGAATAAGAGGTAGATCACATACAGATGTTCCCTTGTTCAAAAGTTAAAAACACTTCCAAATGATTATGTTTCACGAATTGATAAACTCTAGTATTAATAAACGATTTTTTTAACAATGCATTGTCATAGTTTGCTGGCATATATTTTTCTACCCAGAGACAAACACATCATCTGTCAAAAACAGAATAATACAAACTATATTTTCTATTGATTTCAGGAAGCTGAAATCTACAGGTCAGAAAGTTGGAGCATGTGGTGCGATTTGTCACATCCATAAACACAATGGAAGTTACAACCTACACGTAGCTAACGTTGGTGATACGGAGGTGGTGATGGGTAGAAGGGGAGAAGCTGTCCTCATTAGTAAACTCTTCACTGTTGAAGATAACAAAGAGGAGATGGATAGAATTCACAGCTCTGGTGGAATTATCACAGAGGTAATAGAAAAGGCTGGGCTTCTCAAAATTTGAATAAGACAGTATATTGTACCTTTTCTTCATTTTTATGGTGTATATGAAAAGCATACAGTTAACTTATTTTCTGTCATAAAGTACCATTTTGTGTCTGAAGTATCTTGCTTCAAACTTGAACAAACAATTGATAAGTTTTAAGAGAAAACTGCTTTTTTATCATTTATCTAAGCTTCATTATTTATGAGACTAAAGAGAACAACTGCCTTAACAATACATCTATGAAAAGAAAGGATTAAAGTTTATATTAGGGAACATTATTGAAAAACAAAATTATTTAAAACATTACTAACATTTTCTTTTTCAGGATAATAAAATCAATGGTGTAACAAGAAACACCCGGCTAATTGGCTCCAGTTACTTATTCCCCCATGTGATCCCTGAACCCTATGTAACTACAACAGCCCTGCTCCCAGATGATCAAGTGCTCATCATAGCTAACCAGGGACTCTGGAAACACATCTCCTACCAGGAGGCCATCAATGAGATCATAGACATCCCTGATCCTGTCCTTGCTGCCAAGAAACTACAAGATCTAGCCCAGGGTTACAGATCACAGGAGAATATTGGAATTCTTGTTGTGAGGCTTATGGTATCCAAGCAAGAGAGAAACAGAATGAGAGCGTTGCTCCAGAAACAATTTGATAATGAACAAAAGGTTCTTGCTGAACTAAAACTAAGGGACATTGAAAGAGATGAGTTGAAAAAGCGAGTTGAGTTGGAACAAATGAATGACAGTGTTCCAATGGACATTGTAAAGTTGAAAGGTGGTAAAAAGAGAAAACAGATTACTGGTATGTTCGTTAATGGGGACACAGAAATATCTAGCACTGATCAGCATGATACAATTGATGGTGTCCAACTCACTGCTATCAATGGAACCAAGGTTCCAAAACACACCGCAAACTGGGAGAAAATGTTACAAAAAAGACTTACAGAGGAAGTGAAAGACAAAGAGCTGATTCATGCAATGAAGGTTGAAGACTATGACCTCCATCAAGACACTGGCAACTGGTCCACGCAAACAAAATTAAAAGGTCAAATGAAAGAACGGGTCGTTACATTGCCACCCAAAGATGTGAAAGGAGGATTTAAAGACGTTCCTCCACCACTTCCACATCTTAATCGACGACCAATGTTGCCAGATACGGCCCGGCTCTCGACTGAGTCTGTGGAATTCCAGAGAGAATTGAAACATCCTCTGAATGTGGATAGAGATGCAATTCTGTTCCATAACATGCAGCTTACCCGTAACAAAAGTAGACACTTGAGTACCGGTAGTATTGACTCCACCCAGTCTGATCCCGCATATGTTTCTGTTAAAGACATGAAAAATGAAGGTCCAACATCCTCCCTGAGTATTGAGGTCCTGATTCATGGACCAGCCAAGAGGAATCTTGCTGGCGTATCAAACACTATTGGTGGTTCATATAAACTTCCAACCAAGGAATCGCCAACTGCTGATCGATCTTCTAAAGGTGATAAAGCTCCAACAGAGAAACCAATGGCAGATCGACTGAAGATGTTGGAGGAACAGGGCTTTCTTCCAAAGGATAAGGATGTAGATGATACTCATACCAACGATTCAGCTAATCTTGACACATCGTTTGATACATGTTTCGAAAGTGAAGGTCATTACGATACCATTAAAAACGTCATCCCTGCTAAAGATGATGCAGCCAATGGAGTTGTGAAAAATGCAACTAATTCTAGTGAACAGAAAACACAAGCTAATGAAACTTTTAATATGAATGATGATGATTTAGGACATTATAATACTGTGGGTGAAATCGAATTTGAAAATCAGAAACTTGGTTTGTCCTTGAAAAAGGATAGTGCACAAGATGATCAATTGACCACAGCAGATGATACGAGTGTCATAAACGACACAATAGACAATGAACCTGTTGATAGTCTTGAAAAAGAAAGTAACACTATTGATAAAGGATGTGGTTCAAATGTTTCTGCAGAAATCAAAATAATGCCTTCACCAGATCCGAATGAATTGTATGCGACAGTGTTAAAGGTTAAGAAACCACCAGAGCCACCTGCCAAACCAGAGCCTTTAACACGAACATTGGAGAGGAAACCCAAACCAGCTATCAATGGAAACTCTGATCACATGTCACACGGTGATAAAGATGTGGTAGGGGAAGTGTCTAAAGATGTTAAAGTTGGCGGTAAGGGACCTCCACCAGTACCTCCAAGAGTCCCATTACAAGTCCAACAAACACCAACTGCTGACATTAATTCAAACTCTCTGAAGAGTTTAGAAGACCTTATTGCATATAATAGACTCCATCAGCAGAAAGTGAGTTACAAAGCTAACTCCAAGGCTGCTCCTCCCCCGCCAGCTAAAATACCGGACACAACCATGGTGACCAAGACTGCAAGTCAACGTAGTATTACAATTACATATCTGTAGCTGAGAGCGAGTTTACACGACTGGAATGCTGAAGAGAAATTGTAGTTTCTGATAAAAAAGAAAAGTTAGATTTAGATGATCAAAATATTTACAAAATGACTACAATTTGACAGATTGTATTTTACAATAAGGAAATGATATCTGACCTATAAAAGCAAGCCTCTGCTCTATAATCTTAAGAAGTATAATCTTAAGAAGAATGAAGCCTTTGCTCTATAAATCTAAGAAGACTAGAAGCTCTGTTCATCTTACAAAGAATGAATCATCTGCCCTATAAGGACATATAAGTTAAATCCAATGCCTTATTAACTTATCGGGTACGTCCCTTTATCGTACAATTCTGCAATTATATCATTATAAGACACTGTTGATGCTTGCTAAATGTGTATGAAACTATTGAGATGTAAATGATGAAGTGGTTTGTTGTAATTCAAACTTCTATCATAGCACCATTTTGAAATCAAGTTTTGTTTTATGTATATTTACAATTTGTAACTCTTGATTTGGTGGGTTGCTGGTCCGATCCGCCAAATCAATCTACATGTTCAGTATGTATTGTATGTGTAACGTTCTCAGAATTTTCATGAAAATTAGGGGACATATACTGCATTGTTATAGAGATCGTGCAGGTATAGAAATAGATAGCACAACTGCTCAGTGGACAACAGTGTTTTTCAGTTTACATGGAAAAATGATCTGTATAAAGAAAATGTCTGAACAAAATGAAAGATAAAAAGAAATGTTGCAAAGCTCAAATTTAACACACTTGAAGAGTTTGCATATTATTTTCATGTATGAATCTAATAATCAACTTCATCATTATTCGATGAACGTTCATAATTTGTTTCTGAAGGACATGTTAACCCGACCATCCATCAAATAATGTTACAAGCATGCTTTTAATTTGAAACTATCTGGTTGAATATGTTAAATATGTGATATATACATAGGCAATTTCCTCGTGAAAGGTTCATCTTTTTGTAACAATGCCTTATTCCCAATATGAGAGAGAAAAAGAAAATAGATGGTTGGTGTCGTGAATCGAAAATGTTATCGGGCAAGGCATAGGAATATTATCCGGTGAGCTGAAGGCGAAACGGATAATATTCCGAAGCCGAGTCCGATAACTTTTCCCATTCAAAGACAAACATCTATTCTATTTATCCTGTTACCTTTATGTTTTCTTTAAAAAAAAAAGATGAAAATAAAACACGAGAAAAAAGGACAAAAATAAGTAGAGAATGATGTAAATATGACGTCATTTCGTTCTTATGACGTCATGATTCGTCACGTGCATGTGTTACATGGTTAGTGCCGGATATCACAAATGTTATACGGCACCTACTTATCGGTCCCAAAATGGCACTAGTAACAGGATAGAAAGGGTTTTATTCCGACACTTGATATGTCATAAACTCCCTCAGGTAAGGGTTAATCGGTTAATTAGATCCCCAATGGAGCTACCGTAACAGGGTTGATGGAACATAGAAACGATGGGGTGACATTCTTGGTTAGTCCATGTTGTCTGTACTGTTTGATATTTGAGAACACTTTATGAGGTGCAAGTCTTTCCACATTTTTAGTTTGAAAAGATTACAAAACTGGATGAGGCATGTCTTTATTCAAGTTGTTACCCCATCATCCTTGAGTTATTGAACAGCTTGGTAATTCGTGATAACACAGTGTTATTGTTCCTTAACATATTCTCTTGTATGGTAATATGTTATTCGTCCGAAATGGAGGGAACAACATACGACAAAAAGTACAAAAAAAGCGGACTCATTATTTTCTGATATTTGGTAGAAACCCGTGTATGAAAAAAGATAGATTATTCATATAACAATCATTATAGTATACGGGACAATCATTGGGACAAAGAGATAAATTCCTATGAATTAATCAGTTAATCACAGTAGTTTGTAAAGACGTCTGCATCAAGTGTGTCAAATTTGGGGTATCATAGGATAGAGGGTGAAATGTCTATTTTTATCATCGATGACTTAACATCTAGGTTGATGTAAACATTGAAATTTAAACCCTTCTCCATTTCAAAGTATATTGCTTCAACTAACACGAAAATACTCAGTTTAGAAATCTTCGGGAGAAAAAACCCTATGGTTTTCATACAAAGGAATGGCAATCAAAAGAGACATACACACATAAATAGTTTAACTGATTTTTAGATATTGTTTTACTTTTGTAATCCATTTATTTCGGTTATATTAGGAAACAAATCTTGGAAATGCATATATACGAGTAGACTTTGAAACTTGAAAAAAGAGCTTTGTATTTGCAAAACATCCGTTTTCTCAATAGCTTATCTAACTGAATTAAATGTTTGACCGTGCCCTTTTTTGTTGCATTTAATGCAGTCTGTTGTTGGATGACACCAATGTGTGTATGTCATGAGATGTTGATATTCTTTTATGTATGCTATCATTTCTTATTTATCGTTTGGCCTTGCTAACCCAAATCGATGACTTTTAAGTTGATAAGACATGTTTATGCATTCATTTTCTCACCCAAGATATGCTCACTGTCTGGATCTAATTATTCATCTATAATTGAGTTTTACCCTTTATTCCTTTATATCTTGATTTGGCGCCTTTTCTGCAGGAGGTGCTAGAAACAAAAATGACACAATGGGGTAAACGACTTTATCCTTTTTTCACGATTGTTTCATTATAATTTCATAGACAAATGCTGTTTTTCATTTTTTTATTCATCATATTCTGATTGCCTTTAATTGTGACCAATCACAAATTCATAGACACGAAAAAGGGTTGGCTGTCTGATTTAAGACAAGGTAGACTAGATCCATGTTTGAAATGTAATAAAATATACATAAATAGGACTCTCAACCAAAAGGACTCTCAACCAAAAGCTAATTTTGAAATACTTTTTGTCTGTCGTTTATTATTGTAGACTCATATCGATCATAACCAGCGACACCAAAAACGAAGAAATTGTTTGAATGTCTAATGACTTCGTTTCCACCAAATGATAATAATTATGTGCCTACATATTGTTTGCTTAATCCCCCATATTGAAAATTGTAGCAGGTTCAAGTGGAAAGCAGAATATAGCAGTTGACAAAAAAGCAAATAAAAAAAGAACGAATTAAAAAAAGCATTTTCTTTAGAAAGCGATGTATTTGTGGTTACAGTGGTGTTTTTTTGTTCTTTCATTCATTACCAAACAATGACGACATTTGACCAGTTTGTTGCAGAAGACTCTGGAAAACATTGTGTGCAAAGGAGAAATTTCTCGTGACAAGCAATTTCTCATTTTCATACAATATTTTCTGCCCTACCAGAAGATTATTTTCAAATTTCATCACAATTTGAAATGTCGTCTGCTTATATTCTATGAATTTGGGACAGTCGAAAATTTGCTGTTTGGTAAATGGTAACAACTCTGGAATTCCCGTACCGGCAGAAATACGCCTTGTACATAAGTGTACGGTGTTATGTAATTTGTCCCGGCTTAAAACTAGTTAGTTTCCTATGAGTGTTCAATGTATATGGAAATGTTGAACATAATTTACGTTTTTATTTATGAGTAGCAATTTTTACACTTATAATTTAAGATGGTATTATTTTAAGTAGATAATGATATATTTCTGCTTCCCTCGATCAAATTCAATGACTATTTTGATTGTGCACTTGACAGATTCATTTGAAAACGAGTGTACATGACGGTGAGAAGGGTTCCTTTTTATGTAAGATGTGTTTTCATAAACCCGACGAGTTCAGATTGCTGCAGCTCAAAAGATGAGGAACAGGTTATTATGTATGCTGATACATTGTTTTTGTACAATTCAAATTACCACCATCATGTCTTATTATATTTCATTTTGTGTTAGCCTTTGTTTACTTTGCAATGTTTTTACCTATTGATTCATTGAGCCCAATAATTGTTTGTACCTATTGATACATTAGGCCAAATGAATGTTTGTACCCATTGATACATTGGGCCAAATGAATGTCTGTACCCATTGATACATTGGGCCAAATGAATGTTTGTACCCATTGATACATTGGGCCAAATGAATGTTTGTACCCATTGATACATTGGGCCAAATGAATGTTTTTACCTATTGATTCATTGAGCCAAATAATTGTTTGTACCCATTGATACATTGGGCCAAATGAATGTTTGTACCCATTGATACATTGGGCCAAATGAATGTTTGTACCCATTGATACATTGGGCCAAATGAATGTTTGTACCCATTGATACATTGGGCCAAATGAATGTCCCATTGATACATTGGGCATAATAATTGTTTGTACCTCTTGATACATTGGGCCAAATGAATGTTTTTACCCATTGATACATTGGGCCAACTGAATGTTTGTACCCATTGATACATTGGGCCAAATGAATGTTTGTACCCATTGATACATTGGGCCAAATGAATGTTTGTACCCATTGATACATTGGGCCAACTGAATGTTTGTACCCATTGATACATTGGGCCAAATGAATGTTTGTACCCATTGATACATTGGGCCAACTGAATGTTTGTACCCATTGATACATTGGGCCAAATGAATGTTTGTACCCATTGATACATTGGACCAAATGAATGTTTGTACCCATTGATACATTGGGCCAAATGAATGTTTATTCCCATTGATACATTGGGCCAAATGAATGTTTTTACCCATTGATACATTGGGCCAAATGAAGGTTTGTACCCATTGATACATTGGGCCAAATAATTGTTTGTACCTCTTGATACATTGGGCCAAATAAATGTTTGTACCCATTGATACATTGGGCCAAATGAATGTCCCATTGATACATTGGGCATAATAATTGTTTGTACCTCTTGATACATTGGGCCAAATGAATGTTTGTACCCATTGATACATTGGGCCAAATGAATGTTTGTACCCATTGATACATTGGGCCAACTGAATGTTTGTACCCATTGATACATTGGGCCAAATGAATGTTTGTACCCATTGATACATTGGGCAAATGAATGTTTGTACCCATTGATAGATAAAGCCAAATAAACGAGTCAGGAATAAAAGGGGAACAAGCTGCATCTTAAGTGTTGGTGTATGTGCAAACTCCATTATGCAACCAACATCAATGCTTGGAATGGAAAGGATGTTTTAATGTCAATAGTGCGTTGTTTTACCAAGTTATCAGTCAACAGAGCGTTGGTTGACAAAGTTATATTCCTCGGTTTGGGGAAATGAAATAATACGTATGTGTCTTTAGCTTATAGCTAAACCCTTTTACCCTAAAGGGGCTGGAACCGACAGCATGGTTATGCAAACAGGTTAGATCACAGACCAACCGCCAATTGGCGGCTGCCATGTAATCTAATCTGTGTGCTAATTCGAGAATCTTTCCTCATCAAAATTTAGCAGATATGCAAGGTCTTGGAAAGCAGATGACACAAAAATATATTTCAAGATAATTACCCATCATTCTAAGGGTTGAATCCGGCATCTGAATACGTCTGGGACGAATACAGACCAATCAGAGATCAAGTTAGGTTGTTAACCCAGTTAGACACTAACGAAGACTAATGTTGACATCATCCATAGATAAGTGAGTATCGCTGAGTTATCAATAGAAATAGCACTATAATCCGGCAATGTGAAATTGTGTATATATCACGTTGTATGAAATTCAAATTTGTATTTTTTTATGTTTTTTAATCAGACTTCATCGTGCAATAAGTAAAGAAGCAAAAATAAAATTTATTATGTTGCAACGTGTTATCTTGTTTTCTTATTCTTTCCACAACGAATGCATCCTGTTCAGTGGTCAACGTCATCAGTAACGACAGTGCAAACTCGCACCTATCGAACAAAATACCACGCATGTTGTAGTCGGAATGATCCAGGCGTAGATATTTCATTCTACACAGTTACAGCTTGGATCATCCGAGATACGCATTTTGTGATATTGTCGCTTTGGTCAAATCATTCGGTCTGCCACACTGGTTTTATCCTTTCTGAAAAAGACTACCCGAACCTTTTGTATAACAAGAATACTCCTGGTTGTGTACGGAGACATATATTCATAGAGAGTATTCATTCAGAGAAGCTTTTTGTTGCGACTAAAATTCTTCGAATATGTTCGGCATTTTTTGAACAATTTAACGCTGTCTCAGTTTTAATCCCTGAAAATCGTTCTTTAAAAGAAACACTTGAATACTTTGTTCAAAGATGGGCTTTAAGCGAGACCAAAATGACCGCAGAGACTTTAATGGCTATTTAAAAAGTTAAGCTTCGAATCGTTATCGACTGCTAAAGTTTTATGCATATTTAAAAGGTAAAATTGTCTCCGTCTAGGCACGTGTTTGTGATACATTTTCTGTCATAAAAACGAAGGACTCGTGCAAGATTTAAAAGTACCTCATTAAAATACGCCGGATTTGATCGATAATATGTAAAAGTACACATGCTTTGAACATAAAAAGGTGTCACATTGATCAGACTAAGTCAGCAATGAATCCGAACTACGCGAAAAATAATGATGGAGCGGATCGAAATTGCAGTTTTTACAAATAGGTGGCATATTTTTCGTCAAGATATATGATATCCATATATCTTAAGCAAATGGTATTCGGAAGTTGGTAGGGAGATTACGTAACCGGTAACTGTCCTCTTGTTTCATAAGCTGAACTCATCGGGGTTATCCAATGAAAACTCCTCAGATATTTGAGTATGAAACAGTCTTAAGCACCTGTTGTGAGTGAGGTGGTTTGAGAACGAAAATCAACAATCATCTTCAGCATGGAATCCCTCCGTCATGGATGTTTCGCCCCTGAACCATGTACATCTGATAGAGGGTGGGGCCACCGTAGGAACGGTGTGATTGTCGATAGCTCTACTTCTTCCAGCTTCTTTCTTCTCGTCTCAGCCACAGCCAGCTAGAGGACCCTATTGCTGTCATCAGCCGGCACACAGATTGAGAACAGAATCCTCTCGCGCCTACTTCTATCGGGAAGAGCCATGTATGCCAGCCTCGTTGTTTACACTCGTCGAGGAGCTCTGTGTACTTCGCTTTCTTCCTTTCATAGGCCCCTTCACATCTGGTTTCCCAGGGTACTGTCAACTCAATCACGATGAGTCGCTTTCCTGTATTAGACCATAACACGATATCAGGCCTAAGGTTTGTCTGTACTATACTTGGGAATACCAGCTTACTGTCTAGGTCAATCAGCATGTTTCAACCTGTTGTACCATCTAGGATTGACGACGATTTCTGTGGTAGCTGTCGCTCAATCTGAGCACATCGGGTTTATCCAATAGAAAACACCTCTGAAATAATAGGGATGACGCCATATTGTTTCCCGCGAGAATGACGTCACTTTCTTTTGTTTCTAAAAATAGATCTTGACTGTAAAATCCAAAAAGTCGTTAAATTTGATAAGGGAAACAAGTATACATGTCACAACAACAAGTTCGCCATTTGGTATAAGTTACTGATCAAAAGTGATTAAAAAGGATGTCCAACACTTCCATACACATTGAACTACTTAACATGCACGCTTAGAAAAGGTGTTCATCGGCGGATGCCGATTTACCCGAAAAATTGTAACCTTACACTTATATCCGAGGTGTATTTCACAGCTCACGGAAATACCCGAAGAGTTCCGATTGGCTGTCGCTGTGTAGTTTCACCCGTTTTCACAAAGTTGATTCTATGACGTTGCGAGTTACTCCTACGCTCCTTCTTTCTCTCTCGTTCCAACCAGTCAGCCACCTCTCTGAGGACGTTGCCATGACGCCATCTCATATAATTTGAAGCCACCATAATTATTCAGCCTGGGGCATCACGTGACCAATGTTAACGATAACATGTCCGAACAAGATGGCGGCGATCATATCGGAAGAAGTTTCTTTGCTTTGTTCACCTTAGTTTACCAATGATAGCCACATTCTTTGCCCCACATGAGTTGACGGGCGATGTTTTTAGGTCATTCGCGCCCGTCGACTGCGATTTCTCTACCGAGTGTTAGACGTAACGCCGTTATAAAGCATGGGTTATCATATACCACCAGAACCGGAGAGTAGGTGGTCAACGCATGCAGGGTACATAATGTGGATATCATTGGCCAAACTCCTCACAGTGATCTCCCTTTATGGGGTTGATCACTGCCATCCCAAATGTCACATGACCACCTACTTAGAAACGAAAATGGCGCTAAAAGATGGCGGCGAAACTAAAAAATTGTAATCCATTTGTGCTTTATTTATAAACAAAACCAATTTTTTTTCAACTTAACTGGTCAGAAATCAATACAACAAGATATTGTTACTAAATTAACTAAGATATCAGGTAATCTCTTAACAAAACAGCATCATTTGAATTTCATCCAAATCTGGATGAAAAATCTTGTGGTGGCAGTGATCGATGCAGCGTAGCAAGGGGAGATTACTGTGAGGAGTTTGATCATTGGCAAAAATAGGTGAAAAAAACAAAAGTTCCTTTGGCGCGGCCATGTTGTTCGGACATAAGATCGTGAACATTGGTCATGTGATTCCCACCGCCTGATATTACTTATGACAATACTACTTTCGTTTTCTAATGCAAATGTCGAATACAATATCTAAACAGAATAAGAAAACAAAATGATATTAAAAATTCACTATTATTTAAACTCTACCAGTTAACGACCAAGATACTAATTTAAAATGATGTTCAACACTTCCAAATACATTAAACTACTCAACATGGAAGATCACAGGATACATGAAATTAGCCGTGACGCATTGCTTAAAGTTTGTAAAACATAAACTTATATACGAGGTGTATTTCTCAGGTTACATAATACCCGAGTAATAAAAATGATGATTTCAACGTACTCTTCTCAAGCCTAGAGTTCCCTCCCCTGCCACTAAACTTCTGGTCAGGCAAAGAACGGCTATTAAAATGGCGGTCTCCACAGTACGTTATGAGGTATTTACATTTCTAATCCGTGATTAATTAATTAATCATGTTTAAAGAATGGCACTAATTGAATTAATTGTCTTAGATTTAGACACTACAGTGTTTAAACTATTGCATAACAACTGATTTCAACAGGAATTACCCTTTACAAGAAGTGGCTATATAATACGGACGTTTCTTTTCGGATACAAATACAAGAAGTTGTCTTAATTAAGTCTAAATATAAATAGACCTTAGTCTGACGTTTCCTTACCACTACGTGAAAGAGAGACCAGCCTTAGCACATGTATACGAATAGGTCATCGTTTAAATCGACGAAACAAATGAAACGAACCATATAAACCCTCAATGAAACAGTAACATCTGATCATTGAAAAACGCTTCCGTCCACTGATTGCTTGTACTGTCTATAAATATACCGGCATTGATTCTATAAAAAGGCATAATTTGCTCAATTTTGCATTTATAATTTTCCACGAACTTTACAAAACATTGTTCAGTCTTTTTCCTACGGAAGATAACGTAAAATGATATCCGCATTTAACATTTTTATAGAATACTCTGCCATATTTCATGTTTGTTTTACTGACCTTAAAACTAAAGATCACTTGTTTATTTGTCAAGTACCTGCCATACGAATGCCTGTGTCGCGGTCTTCTTTGCTTCAGTTTTCCAAGACAAATCCTCGTTGATTAAGACACCGATGTACTTTGCATGGTCCATTGATTCTAGAACATGGCCGTGACGCGTGTATTTGTGCCGCCTACGTTTGGCTTGATTAGAACAGATAACATGGTGTTTTCCTCTGTGAAACTTTATAACTTTATCTGTAAAGTATTCGTTGAGTGCTTACACGTCTTGGTCTGATCTTGCAGGCGGGTATATAAAACCGTCGTCCTCGAATAAACTGCAGCCTGAAGGTGTGCATTCTGGCAGGTCATTGTTGTATTCCAAGAAGCACGTTGTCAATGTACGGTTTTTTGAGGGACACCGGAAGTGACGTTAGCCTTTGCTGAGAACTTGTCATCTAGAAATTCCTTTTGTTTTTGAGCAATTTCTTAACGGATTGAATTGTAATTACAAAAAAAAAAGATATATATGATATATATTGAATTGGTTTGTGATTAGTTCAAGCGATAAAAAAAGTTTTAATGTGACCACTTTTTAAATGAACCGGGGTACCGTTTTACTAAACAACTTACGGAAAATATTTGCGTAAGTCATTACTGATAAACATGGATAGTATCTACAATGAAAGTACAATATTGCAATGTAACACGTCATTGGAAGCGTCTCGTAGAGACGATTCCAATGATGTGTTACTTTGCAATATTGCTTAGCCCAATATTGACAAAAGAGGAATTGTTGTTTTAGACTTACGCAAATCTTAAGCGTAAAGCTAGAGGCCCGTGTAACAAAAGAACAAAGAACTCTCTAATAATGCCAAAACCACAAAACGCAAAAAAGAATGAAAACTGCATGACATTACTTATACTCGTAAAGTGACTTGTCACTGACAGCGAGACAAGTCGCCATCACAAAGGCACGTGGTATTCAAACTTAGTCAAAGTTAAAGTCAAAAGAGATGCAAAACTAATAAAACAATTTATTTTATGAATATTTGTTGGTTGACGAAACGGAAACAAGTTTATGAAATAATATCTTAACGTGAGTTATCAAGACACACTTTGTATTTTATTATTTATTTAAATGTTCAAGGTTGGCGCTAACGATGAATAATGAAATGTATCATAAAAGCACTGTGGCGACACTATATCCTCAATTAAGTTTTCGGTGAACAGTTGCTGCAGCTGATAGATCTGGGAATTTTTTACATTATATAATAGGGGCCCATTAAAGACGCCTTCCCAATGGGAAAATTCTTTTAAACCACGCAGTTTTCAGAAAGATTCAAATCTACACCAGCTTTTTGGTTTCCCAATTCGACAATCAAATCGAAACAATTTTCCAAAACTAAACGGTCTAGGCCTCTTCCTAATTAAATCTAAAGAAGCCCTGCAGGCATGAAGAAGCCTTGCCAATAATATTTCAGTTCGTTATTTGTAACAAGGTGTTGTAGCCTTTCGACAATAATACAGTGCGTTCCAAAAAAATCTTTATTCACAGACGCAATTTGGAGACTTGTACATTTGAAGAAAGCACTAAAGGATAATATGTACAATCTACAATGGTGGACTGGACTATTTAGGAAACTGGACTCGACCACACATAAAGGGTACAAATCGCGTTTGTCGAACAAAGAAACAAATGATACTTTTGTTCACTTTATAAAAAACAATATATCTTTATTGTAATTTAGTCATTAGCGGTAGTAATCTTCAGACTAACAAACTTTATCATCCTTCATCGGCGATTATCGTACAGAAATATGGATGAGAGCGAAAAGTGCACCAATGCAAATACTACAAAATAAGCTTAGAGTAGAAAAAAAAAATATAAATAAATGAACAGTTGGCTGATAATTGAAAAAAGAAAAGAAAAAACAGTAATAAATTAAAACGATATTAAATTTAAACGTTTTTCTTTTTCGCAATCATTTCCCCGTTTAGTTCTACTTTCGACTTGACAAGCCTAATGACATCACATAACATAACATAACATAATTTCATTTCAACATTAAGCTCATAGTTATTACAATTCTATATGTTTACATGCATGCTATGAAACATATAGAAAATGGATTTGAGATTAGCGAGAGTATATTAAAATCACCACTAGCACCAGCCCTCCAATCAATAGTACTAGCTACGCTTCTGTATGGATTTGTGTTGTGAGAAGGCAATCGTATCTACTCGGCAATCCCCGTAACAAGTCGGTAGATATACCTCGTAAGCAGTACATGAATACACCAGAAATCCTGGGGTAATTCGCCTTATTTCCGGCGGATAACGCAAAATGCACACAGGCACTAAATATGTATTTAGATACACACAAATTGGTTATATATCACAAGTGAATGTTTTTATAACCCTTTTCATTAAAGATGATCATATCAACACATCTTTGTTTCATATTTTGTCAATCGGCTCTTTTCGGCAATCCCCGGGATTTCCGAGTAGATACGATTGCAAACGGACATGCCCTTCGTTGCTGACCTACTTTCAAAAATGGCTCCCCATTACCTCCGAGGTTATTTTAAGAAATGGCCGAGGTGTTCCGAATGGTGAGAAGGAGCATATATCTGAGGTCACTTATGTAACCAACTTATATGGTGGCTGGTTATCTGGTTGTAAACTTACTGTGTGTCTGTATGTACACCTACCTAGATATACGTTTATGTGGAATATTTTATGCATGCATCTTGGTGGATTTTGTATTTTAAACGTTGTGGCAAAACTGCATGTATGAAATATTTGTATGTATCAACATACCTTTCTAAATGACATGGTATAAACAGAGTTTATCGGATTTTGTGCTGTAGCATTGGCTCCGTAATTGGATATATAGTGAATCGGTTGTAAGTATAACTTGGTTACACTAGAGATAGCAAACAAGGATATCTATAGTGTTTCGTTTGTAAGTATTACTTAGAAGAATTAGTAAACGCACACACAATAACATCTAGCTAGGGTCGGCACACTCCATTGTCTTTGACAAGACGACATGAAAAGGGTACGTGTCTTTCGAGAGCTTTCGTGCCACATGTAGTTTGATTTAACCCTTTACCAAATACCCAGTCGTCGACTGTCCAAAATTGAAAGAGATTGAAGACAAGATTTCAAAATGTAATGAAATTGAAAATAATCTTCTGATAGGGAAGAACACATTATGGGGTAAAGAGAAATTGCTCGTCACGAGCAATTTCTCCTTTTCCCACAATGTTTTCCAGAGACGTCTGCAACACAGTGGTTAAATGTCGGTATTGTTTGGTAATGGTATAAGTTGTTAAATTCTCCTCAACAAAACGATTCCCCCACAGGGGTGCATCTAAAGGTTGAAAGCTCTGTATAGCAGAAAACAAGGTCTTGAACATGAGCTAAAGTTTTATATAATATCCATTGGTTGAAAGCACGTGTTATGAGAAAAGTTTTAAAAGTGATTTTTTTCTAAATTAAATCAATGGGTTTTTTTTTTTTACCAAAACTTAAAAATCAATGGGTTTTTCTATAGAAAAATGATTAAAATGAATGAAAGTAATGAGCTTTTGGGAAACTTTATGAGATTTTTTTTGGTCAAAAATTATCATTGAGTTTAGAAAATAATTAGATGTATAAAAATGCCAAAAATACCTGTTTTTAAAATCTGTCTTTTCAAATCAAACCTAAATACATGCATGATCAATCGCGACGTTAACTTATCCCGTACGTTTGTATAGTGGGAAGGTGTTTTTAATGAGCCCTTGATTACATAAAGTGAAAAAAAAGCCATGTTTATGATCCTTTAGATAACCATTACTCCTACACGGGGTTTTGTAACAGGTCTGAATTGTAAAACTAGAGCATAACAAATATACGTATTGTAAATGTCATTTACAACACGACATTTATGTTGAAGCCGCTGCGAACAGGTGTTCCAAATATTGTCAACTTTACTTCCTATTTTAATTGCGTAAAACAGTTTATTCCCGATTGTCCCTAATTTAGAATGGAAATATTCAATACATAGTATATAGAACTGGTAGTGATTTGAAGCCCCAGTAGTAAAAGCCATAAGAAATCACTGTGACTAAAGGAGAAATTGCTTGTGAGAAGCAGTTTCCCCTTTTGTCACAATGGTTTCTAACCATGTCAATATCTTCTGAATTATTTCGTTTTTACTTTCTTGTCGTCTACTGTTCCTTTCAATTTCGACAAGCGACTACTTATTATATTTGGGAAATGGGTTATTGGAAGACTGGTATATTGACGGCAAAGTTATATTAAGACCTACGCATGGTTATGACAGTCTCTTGCAGCCACAAAAAGGGTTTATTGATTTCGTTTAAACATAAAATAGGAAACACAGGAAGACACGGTTAAAACTTACTATTTAAGTAAGAAAGCCAGCCTATTAAAATAGCTGTGTAAATAATTAAATTGTATCTTATTGACCGACAAAGCTATACATACATACCTCTTCCCAAGGTTATGAAAGTCTCTTGCAGTCACATAAAGGGGTTACTTGATTTTGTTTAAGAATAAAATAGAAATATCGGGAAGACACAGTTAAAACATACTATTCAAATAAGAAATCTAGGCTATCTATTGTTGTTGAAAAATAGCTGTGTAAATATATAAGACATGGTTTTAGTATTCATATTATTATTCAAGGATAAAGAAGGAATAAAAGAACGTTCTCCAAATTCAATTACACTGTACAATGGATTTACAAACGGTTGTGTAACACGAACATTCACACACGCGTTAAGCTGTAACGAATACAAAAGTACAGCTATAAGTCGTAAACTTTTAAAGGCACATAAAAGGAGATAAGTACAAATAAATCACTGATAAAATATATGGATTTCTTTTATCATGTTCATAAAAGTCACGAGAATTAATTTACAAATGCATTTAGACCCTATCAAAAATACTCCTTTAAAATACATTATTTTGTGCTTTAAATATAGTTGTCTCCAATTCAATCATGTTTATCAACAATATGTTTGTTTACATATTCAAAATAACGAATTCTGATTGGTCAGAGGTGAAGAATGAGGCAATCTGAATTATTAAACTTGCTAATCTGGGTTATTTCTGGTTGACTTCCACATTCAAGTTTTGCTGATGGGGTTTTTTGGTGATAACTAATTAAATCTGATCAAAAGTTTAAAATAGTTTGATATAGCATTTATCTCCTTTTATGTGCCTTTAAACACCAAATGAGATAAATTTGCATGCAGACGAGTTGAGATAAAACAAAGATACTCATAAACATAGATCGCGGGATTGATAGACACAGCAGCACAATCACACAGGGTTTGTTAATGTGTAAAGGACTAAAGGCGGAACACGTGTTCTAGTTTTGCGCTTATGTATTTACGGTTTGTATGTTTAGTGTCTAAATGTCTGTCTGTATGTCACCGTCTTCTTTCACAGTTGTTTATGCTCTTGTTTCCGCTCTCCCACTTCTGTATATTCCCTCTACTTGATTGTCTTTCAACCGTCCGGTATGTGTGTACATAATTGGGAGTAAAGCTTGCCTTAAATTGATCTATTATATGGACACGTGCTTTGTACCCGGCCTAATATGGGATCTGGTATATACTCCCCCGATGGAAAGGAACAATTTAAAGCCGTCCTTGTGCATTATGTCATTCATCTAGGGGTGGGGAAGACCAATAAGTTCTATTAAAGCAAGAAATATGGGAATTTTTCTAAGATACTATTTCAAAGGCATCTGAGAAAATGTAAACCAGGACCAGCTTTTGATGTTTATAAAGTTGTCGAAGACCTTGATAAATGCATGCATTGCAAGGGAAGTCTTGGTCAGTCTGGGGAATACCTATAGAGATTGCCAAAATTGAAAGTGCATAATTATCATAGTCATTTACATTGTTGTCAATCATGACCATTATATTAATAATCATTACTATTATTATTTAGATGGGATCTGACGAAGATGATGGGCCACTCTTGTGTTCCCAGCGATGGATTCTGGCTTATATGGGTTTCCTGTTAGGGCTTATCAGTTACGTATATCGGACAGACATGAGTGTGGCGATCGTGTGTATGGTGAAGACGTCACCTAGTCTGAACCAGTCATATTTGCAAGGCTATTCCAATATCGCCAGTAACCATACGTTTAATGGTACAGCACTTGTGATGCATTCACCAAGCAACGATGAATGTGCTCAGCTAGACGTGAATGAGGGGAACACAAAGTCTCTGGATGAGGTAAGTGATAAAAACCTTTTACGGTATCTGGATCATGTGCTAACTGAAAAGAATAGATATACAGCTTTATACATGTCTGAAAATAATGATTATATTCGGTGCCTTTAAATATTTGAATTTCTTGACAGCACACGGACTATAACAGCAACACATAAAGTACCAAATATGAACATGCCTATACTTTGATTTTTCTACGTATATCTATCTACTATTAACGCGTTAGGCTTGTGGGTGGGGGGATGCACTGGCGGACGTGCAGACCCATTCGGAACACCTCAGCCATTTCTTAAAATAACCTCGGAGGCAATGGGGAGCCATTTTTGAAAGTAGGTCAGCAACGAAGGGCATGTCCGTTTACAATCGTATCTACTCGGAAATCCCCGGCACAAGCCGGGGATTGCCGAAAAGAGCCGATTGACACAATATAAGACAAAGATGTGTTGATATGATCATCTTTAATGCAAAGGTTAAAAAAAACATTCAATTGTGATATATAACCAATTTGTGTGTATTCAAATACATATTTAGTGTCTGTGTGCATTTCGCGTTCTCCGCCGGAAATAAGGCGAATTATCCCAGGATTTCTGGTGTATTCATGTACTGTCTACGAGGTATATCTACCGACTTGTGACGGGGATTGCCGAGTTGATACGATTGGTGCAGACCCGCATGTTTGTGACGTCAAATAGAAATAAATGATACTACTTTAAACTTATCAAGCCCAGGTTATCTTTGAATGGAACTAGGTTTAACGATGATGGACTTATTTAGGAAAAACCAGCGTGATGAATTAGTGCTATTAGGAGTACGATCTCTCTTCAGAGAAATGCCTTCCTTGCCACTGAAATGAACACTCTTTCTCTTAAGATAGCCAAAGTTGACCACTATGTACAGTTTAACATCACAATTCCTAACATTTTTAAGGAAGGCGAGTTTGACTGGGACAAGACGGTACAGTCGATGGTGCTGGCTGCTTTCTACTATGGATATATCATCTGTCAAATTCCCGGTGGCTGGTTGTCAAGGAGATACGGAGGAAAACACGTGATCACGGTATGCGTTGCTACGCAAGCCGTGGCGACGCTCCTCGTGCCGGTTTTAACTAGACTGAGTTTTTATGGACTTATCGTTGTTCGAGTCATCATTGGAATATGCTCAGTAAGTTATTTCTTTAACTGAATCCCACCATATAGTATCATTGTTATGCCTATGCAAACTGTATTTTGAAAAGTGAATTGTGATATAAGCATAATCTTATAAATAGTAACAAGCAAGATGTGCTCTCGGACTGTTCTAATCTTTGAAATGGGTAGGCCTAATGTACAATATTGGAGCCTTCTATCAATTTATATATGACGAAATATCCGTACAAAACTTACCTACGTTATGAATTCGTTTGATACTCATTCGATTCAAATCGATTCAAAGTCAAAGAATATAATTTGACCCATAGAAGGTTTATCAAAAGGCTATTGTAAGTCGCCACAAACGCGAATCACTCAGTACAGTCTTGCAATGAGCCCCGTTCAGTCCATGTCATGCAATGATTAAAGCATACATTGACATCTGTTGTAGGGTGCGTCAGCCCCCTCCATCTTTGATCTGTTTGGTGTATGGGCGCTACCCTCAGAAAGGAGCCGATTTGTGACACTATTTTGGTTAGGTAAGACTCATTGGATCAAGAATCAATCATAAATTTGCCTAATTGGTATATAGGTTATACAAATGCTTCTCCCTTTTTTTTCATAAATAGATTTTTAATCCTTTAAATATGAACAGAGTTTAACTCTTTATGTTTTCTGATGTCAGAAACATTTGTAAATGGCAAATGAGAATCAGTATGCATGCATGTGACAATTACATAATCAGTTTGTTTCCAATATGTAAGTAAGCGTATGATTTCGATAACATTCTGAGTCACTTTGCTCCCATCTGTTGGAGATGTGTGAAAGTGCGATGGTATTATGTACTATTTTCCAGTCCATCATAATTGAACAGCCCGGATTTCCAACAAATACTGCCAAATCCTATAGAACGGTGCATGTAATACGCAATCAAACTACAACAATAGATGGGCTATCTAATTTGAATAGTATTTAAACAAACGTAACTGACGGTCATACACTGTACTATGCTATTCTATCAATGTAACCCCCCTGTTTCAGGCAAAGTGTTTGGGACGGTCTTGGGTTATGCAAGCTCCGGGTTTCTATGCGTCCATGGATTCGACCATGGCTGGGGTTCTGTCTTCTACGTTCATGGTAAATACTACCCTCACTTTTCAGTTCTCGAATGTATGATAATGCCATGATAATGATGGTGATGATCGGTGTAAACGGTACATTTCGTTCATATCGCTCGAGTTAAATAGAGCTGTTAAACGTATTTTTTTCTCTTGCAATGGGTGCATACGGTAAAAAAATTAAATTGTGAATTGGTTCAATTTGTGTTGTTTGCAATTCTATTGATGTTTATTAATGATGCTTCACCTATCTCTTGTGTTAAGGTGCATCATGCGTCATGCTTGTGTTGCCATTGTTATTTTCGCATATGATTTTCAAATAGCGATAGGTAAAGCTGCATTGGTTGTTATGTTTGTATTGCTATTGGTGTTAAGTCACACTGTTTACGGTTAGTAAGTTAGTAAAACGCTTATGTTGTAGGTGGGGCTGGTGTTATATTTGTGTTGCTTTGGGTGTTTACGGTGTATGGGTCGCCAACCGAGCATCCAAGAATAACAGAAAACGAATTCATGTACCTACAGCATCAACTTTCCAGTGTGTCGAAAGAACAAAGGGTGAGTTCCGAGTCATTTGTTTATAGTAATGGTACATGTATTAAAAAACAATATATACAGAAGGGTCATATGTAAAATTACTTCTGATTATTGAAATAGAAGGGTATTGTTTATGTATTTCTTATGACGGGTTTCTTTGATTATCGTACATGCTTCAGACATTCAAAACCCAACAAAAAATGGTTTCTTAAAAGTGAACCATTGACTTAAAAAGAGCACATTCAATAGTAAGCTATAAAATAATCGAACAGTGACTTCTCTTGTAGAAACGATAAGGGTTTTATTTTCAAATTCTGAATTTAACTTCTTTTTCAAAATACAAGCCTGTCTGTCGATTGTTTCAATATGTATCATTCACAAAAAGGCACTTATAATGTTGTCTGAGTTCTTACAAATTACCAATTGTAATTGAAAAAAAAAGAAATTATAAGAATAATTGAATGAATAACATGTTATGTTTTAAGTCCTATGTAAAAAAAACGCTTTTAGTTTTAAATGATTAAAAAATGATTTGTAAACCAAGAAACTGTGATTCATTTGTTTTCAGAAACACGCCGTACCATGGAGTAAAATACTGCGTTATGTCCCAGTGTGGGCAATATTCCTCACACATATCTGTGATAATTGGTCAAGTTCCCTCCAATTAACATGTCTACCTCTATTTATCAAAGAAGTTCTCAAGTATGATACACAGAGTGTAAGTATGATATATGTTACAATATAAATGATAAATTGATTTGCTAACTACATCGTCGCTGCGGTGTCCGATGCGTCTTATACATTTTGCACAAACAAGGTATTTGGGTTTTAAGCAATTGGTTTTCTGATTCTTTTTTTAATAATTTAGTTTAAAATTTTGTCTCTTACATCGATTGTGAAGAATGATCTTACAACTTATATCAACCACTCTCGATTCTGCTTGCTTGCTGGATGCTTCCAGTCGGTCACCAAATGTGGATTATAAAAGGTCGCAAAATTGACTCCTTGAAATAGAATATCAGACACTGAAATTGAGTCAGTTTGGTGTTGGAAATCATTCGGGATAGCTCTTATCCCCTCTATGTTTTAGCCAAACTCCTCACAGTGATCTCCCCTTGCTACGCTGCATCGACCACTGCCACCACAAAATTTTTCATCCAGATTTGGATAAAATTCAAATGATGCTGTTTTGTTAAGAGATTACCGGATATCTTAGTTAATTTAGTAACAACATCTTGTTGTATTGATTTCTGATCAGTTAAGTTGAAAAAAAATTGGTTTTGTTTATAAATAAAGCACTAATGGATGACAATTTTTTAGTTTTGCCGCCATTATCTTATGCCATTTTCGTTTCTAAGTAGGTGGTCACGTGACATTTGTAATGGCAGTGATCATCCCCATACAGGGAGATCACTGTGAGGAGTTTTAGCTGGACTATTCGAAGAACTAGGATAGCTATACTACTCACCAGGCGTCAAACCTTGGTTAAGTTTTTACGTCTAAGTGTGTACATATATCTCGTTAGATACTGTATTGAATAGGTTGATGATACTTCACACATGTGTTCAGTGTCATTATGTAAGGTCCCTGGCCAAGCGTCATAGCTCTGGTTTCGAATTCAAGCAAATTGTCCAGCCGTTTGTACTTGAAATTCTTTTTCGTGCAAGTTTGTATCTCATGGACTACTCTATTGAATGGGTTGATACTTCACACATGTTTTCAGGGTCATACTCTTAGGTCCCTGATCACGTTTCATATCTCTTGTTTCTCATAAACCACTATAGGGAGTTGATTGAAACTTTAGGCATGTACTAAGAGTCGTTTTGTTCGGTTACCAACAAAGGGAAATAACTCTGCTATTGAATTTTACCAGCAAATTGTACCAGTTTCTCTTATTAAAATTGGTTTATGTTGTGTGCACATCCTCATGTTTTAGAAACAAAATGTATATCACTGACCTATACCTATGTCCGACATTATCAAATTGTCGTGCATGTTGACTTATGAACATCTGAACAGCTAATGTGTTTTTACGGTGAATATCCACGGGGTTCGGCCGTATTTAAAATCAAAATGGCTCTCTTATTCTCGGCTGACTTACAGATTGTCGATGGTTCTATCCGGCTTGACGTCTTGACCAGTCCTTGTAAAGAATCAAGATTGGAGTCTTCTTCTATCAATTAGAGGCGGGTATCGCAGCATAACTTTAATACTGTTTACGCATGTGAACCACTAATGAAGAAATAGGTGAAATGACTCTGGTTCGTACCATATATCCATTCTCGCACACTATTCTATCACAGAACAAAACAGAATTATATTTCTCCATTTGGGCCAAGGGGGAAATAGGAAATAATTTCTTGTTCGAAGATTAGCAGAAAATACGGGAATGCGAAATTTTCTTCCATTCAGAGGTCCGTCAAATCTTAAAATAAACGTTGGAAAATCATTGTGCTTACAGTACAATTCAGCACATGAATTCATCTGGTGGGCACTTTCTATCTTTCCTACTGATCTTTTTCAGAATGGCATATTCTCGTCATTACCATCTATAAGTACAGCTATTGGGCTAACACTAGCCGGATTTGCGGCGGATAAGGTCATTACTGCATCATGCTTGTCTATAACGGCGACCAGAAAAATATTTACCATTATCGGTTAGTAGGAATTATAATCGTTCCTATTCCTGACGTTACCGTATGTAATTCTAACCTCTAAGTAGATATTTCTCATCGATCAAATTCTAGCAGTAACGATATGCAATTTCAACCCCTAAGGAGACAATCCTATACTTGCAGTTAACATATGTAATTTTAACCATCGTTCCAATGTTTGCATTTACCATTTGTAATTCCTACCCCTTAGTAGATATTATCGATCCAATTCTTGCAGTTAACATATGTAATTTTAACGATCGTTCCAATGTCTGCATTTACCATATGTAATTCCTACCCCTTAGTAGATATTATCGATCCAAAGCTTGCAGTTACCATATGCAATTTTAACCATCGTTCCAATGTTTGCATTTACCATATGTAATTCCTACCCCTTAGTAGATATTATCGATCCAATTCTTGCAGTTACCATATGCAATTTTAACCATCGTTCCAATGTTTGCATTTACCATATGTAATTCCTACTCCTTAGTAGATATTATCGATCCAATTCTTGCAGTTACCATATGCAATTTTAACCATCGTTCCAATGTTTGCATTTACCATATGTAATTCCTACCCCTTAGTAGATATTATCGATCCAATTCTTGCAGTTACCATATGCAATTTTAACCATCGTTCCAATGTCTGCATTTACCATTTGTAATTCCTACCCCTTAGTAGATATTATCGATCCAATTCTTGCAGTTACCATATGCAATTTTAACCACCGTTCCAATGTTTGCATTTACCATTTGTAATTCCTACCCCTTAGTAGATATTATCGATCCAATTCTTGCAGTTACCATATGCAATTTTAACCATCGTTCCAATGTCTGCATTTACCATTTGTAATTCCTACCCCTTAGTAGATATTATCGATCCAATTCTTGCAGTTACCATATGCAATTTTAACCACCGTTCCAATGTTTGCATTTACCATTTGTAATTCCTACCCCTTAGAAGATATTATCGATCCAATTCTTGCAGTTACCATATGCAATTTTAACGATCGTTCCAATGTCTGCATTTACCATTTGTAATTCCTACCCCTTAGTAGATATTATCGATCCAATTCTTGCAGTTACCATATGCAATTTTAACCATCGTTCCAATGTTTGCATTTACCATATGTAATTCCTACTCCTTAGTAGATATTATCGATCCAATTCTTGCAGTTACCATATGCAATTTTAACGATCGTTCCAATGTTTGCATTTACCATATGTAATTCCTACCCCTTAGTAGATATTATCGATCCAATTCTTGCAGTTACCATATGCAATTTTAACCATCGTTCCAATGTTTGCATTTACCATATGTAATTCCTACTCCTTAGTAGATATTATCGATCCAATTCTTGCAGTTACCATATGTAATTTTAACCATCGTTCCAATGTCTGCATTTACCATTTGTAATTCCTACCCCTTAGTAGATATTTTCGATCCAATTCTTGCAGTTACCATATGCAATTTTAACCATCGTTCCAATGTTTGCATTTACCATTTGTAATTCCTACCCCTTAGTAGATATTATCGATCCAATTCTTGCAGTTACCATATGCAATTTTAACCATCGTTCCAATGTTTGCATTTACCATATGTAATTCCTACCCCTTAGTAGATATTATCGATCCAATTCTTGCAGTTAACATATGCAATTTTAACCATCGTTCCAATGTCTGCATTTACCATATGTAATTCCTACCCCTTAGTAGATATTATCGATCCAATTCTTGCAGTTAACATATGCAATTTTAACCATCGTTCCAATGTCTGCATTTACCATTTGTAATTCCTACTCCTTAGTAGATATTATCGATCCAATTCTTGCAGTTACCATATGCAATTTTAACCATCGTTCCAATGTTTGCATTTACCATTTGTAATTCCTACCCCTTAGTAGATATCATCGATCCAATTCTTGCAGTTACCATATGCAATTTTAACCATCGTTCCAATGTTTGCATTTACCATATGTAATTCCTACCCCTTAGTAGATATTATCGATCCAATTCTTGCAGTTACCATATGCAATTTTAACCATCGTTCCAATGTCTGCATTTACCATATGTAATTCCTACTCCTTAGTAGATATTATCGATCCAATTCTTGCAGTTACCATATGCAATTTCAACACCTTAATAAACATAAAAAACGTTCATATTCTTGCAGTTTTCTTATGAAATATAAAAACCACTTACCCCATGATACCTCTTATTAACTAATCTACCAAAAAGAATGCCTTGGAAACAAACAGCTGTGGCCCAACAATAAATTGCTTTTAATGGGGTAATTTTCTTTTTTGATACATTGGTTTCTCAAGAAAAGTATGTTATCTTTATCCTTGCTATTATGATTCCCATATGGAGAAATTAATTAATCATACTCTGATTGGTTATTTCGTTTTGTAAGATGAAACTTTGTTGTAAGTCTTTGTGACTTAAACTTTCCGCATTAGCAATATTGTTTATGTAACCACATTGAATGGTGCAAGGAGAGATGAATATGATATTATTGTTAATTGATCTTGATATCAGTTTCAAACTATGTTTATTGTTTTCTTTATAATTGTACCGGCTCTGTCATATTCATAAACAGTTTGAATATTTCAGGTTCCATTGGTGCAGCAGTCTTCGTTGTTGTGGCGGGATACATCACATGTGATAAACGAGAATTAGTGATCGTCGCTTTCTGTCTCTGTATGTTTTTCCTATCGTTTGTGTCGGCAGCCGGCTACCCATGTAATCCTGTGGAAATCGCGCCAAGGTATTGTTAAAACTTACGTGTTCAAGTCATGAAATAAACTTTTGCTCTGTTCTGTTAAAACTTCTCACAGTGATCTCCCCTTGCTACGCTACATCGACCACTGCCACCAAAAGAGCCTCATCCAGAAATTTAAATGACGATTTTTATTTCAAATTTTTACCGATATCATAGCTAATTTAGTATTAATGTCTTCTTGTGTTGATTTCTGACAAGATAAATTTAAAAAATCTTCTTCGTTTTCATTACAAATAAAGCATAATTGTGTGATTGTTTTGCTTCTCGTCCCATTTTTAAGCGCCTATTTCGTTTCTAAGCTGATCGCCATGTGTCATTTGTGGTGGCAGTGATCAAACCCATTAAGGGAGACCACATTGGGGAGTTTGGTTGTCATTATCATTTAACCAATTACTGTTGCGGTCTGACACACCGTAATAGACAAGATAATAACGAATTTAATCAGCCTTCTTTTATTTACAATAAAATAAAATCTCCATCTTGTAGCAGCTCCCCTATCCGGCCACATCACCATCCTAAACTTAATATATTTAAAGGGACGTAATTCATATACCTCAGTTGGTTTCACATGTATATAAAGTAACCCCCCATTTACCATTCCATGGTAACACATTAATTTCCAGTGTAGGAATCTGTGACTGGTCCATATAAATGATTTATTTTCTTTGTAAATATAAGAAAGAAGTATCTAGAAAACAGATATATGATATAAACTACCTCAGACACTCTGGTGTATTTCTATAGGGGACATCAATATTAACTTCATCAGACAATCTCGTATGATTGATATACAGATCTAGACAAAGCAAACATTTCCAAACATCCTGATGTATTTTGATGCACGTCTGAAATATGCACTTTGTGAGACACATTTTGTGTATGCTAGATGCACATTTAAGCTATACACCTAATCAGACATACCGATACGTTTTGTGCACACGTGTAGAGTATATACTTTATCAGACATAGGCCTACTGATATATTTTGTGTACAAGTTTAGAATGTACACGATAAAAGATAAACTGAAATCTTTCGTTTACGGATCTGTAGTGTACACTTTATCAAACAACTTGATACGTGGCAGGAACTTTTCTATGTTAAAATCTTATCCAACACACCGTTATGTTTCAGATACGGATCTATAATCTACGCGATTTCAAACACACTGGCTGCTCTTCCTGGAATGGTGCTACCTCTAGTTGTAGCTCATCTCACACAAAACGTAAGTATTCAAACAGGACAGAACCGAACTTACATATTATTTGAATATATCATGGTACAAAGTCACCTTTACATGCAGTTAACCAGCCATGTCTTATCAATTTGAACGATCATGACTGAGACAGTTATCAAATGTGCTACGTAAATGATTACTCGTCGCTGATGATGTTGAAAAGATCTATCTGGATGAAATTGATCTGAAACCAATCCAACCAATCTGTTTACTGATGTTTATTTATGTATAACAGTGTTGTTTGTCGGCGTTTATTAATGTTTCACTTGGTTTGTTTGCTGGATTTTATTCATGTGTCATTACGTTTGTTGGCTGACGTTTATTTAACGGTATATCAACGTTTGTTCATTTACGTTATTCCATGTATCACATTTTCGTTGACGTTTTTCCATGTATCACAGCGTCTGTGTGTTGACGTTTATTTCAGAACACACGTGGAGAGTGGCTGACCGTGTTCTATATAACAGCGGGGTTTACCGTGTTAGGTATGCTGATATATACGGCACTTGCAGACAGCCAACAAGCGCCCTGGGCAGATAGCGATACACACATAGAGAAATATATAGAACCTGAAGAGCACGAATTACAAGCTCTCAATAAAGATATATAAAAACAACCTCGCTAGGCTTTACCAAATGTATTATTGGGTTTCCTCCAATAGGTAATTTATCTTTTCGTCATTACAGTTTCTATTCGTTATCACAGTGAAATATCATTTTATCCCTGATGTGTTGTGTAGTTTGTTATGGCTTTCCAAATGGACCGGTCTCCCATTCCTGCACGAGAAAATGGGCTATACAACGCCATGTCAGCTGGTGTTTGTCTATTCGACGAACTTAAAGATTTCTACATGTAGACTTCGTTGCTGTTGAAAATATAGTAATTGTGCTATGTCTTTTTTGAGAATTTTGTGCTTACACTAAATCTAAGATATGAATGTGCTAAAGAATTTGATCAATTGACCAAGTAATTAAAGATCTTAAATCAATGACCTTCACGAACTAAAAACGGATTATTCTGAGAAATATTTGGATTTACTTTTCAATAAGAACGTGAACTTTGAGAAAGACATGGGTGCTGCTGTGAATAAGGTAACAAGATAAGTGGACTGATCAGAAGAAAATTTACATAAACGGATAAGATTCTGTTTCTGACCTTGTAACCTAAGCTTGTATAAATCGTTGATCCGTTCCCACTTGGACTATGGAACTTATGTGTGTTATTCTACCACCAAAAGGTGTTAATCAATGATGGGGGATAAGACAGTCCAGATTCTAGGAGACATTTTTACTTGAAAAAAATGATAATACGATACTGGATAAAGCATGTCTTTTTTTTTATATTTACTTCATCAACCATTTATTTACCAGCTTTTTTATCCGTGATAACACAGTTATATAATTCTTTAACCGAATTTTTCAAAATAGAGGTAAGAATAAGCGACTAAAAGTACAAAACAAATTAACTCATTTTTCTGATATTGGGTAGAAACCAGTGTTACAAAAAGATGAAACTCATTTGACAATCATAATGATATTCGGGAAAAACATTAGAACAAACCGATTGATTGCTCATGAAGAGAGATTAATCATTTAGTCACAGTATTGTGCAAAGATGGTGTAAAGATGGTGTAAAGATGTTTGCATCAGGTGTGTCAAATTGGCTATCATATAGTAGAGGGTGAATTCACGTCACTGAAATGTCTATTTTTATCATTGAAGACTTAACATCTAGAGCATGAAAAGTTTCCATTTAAACCCTTCTCCATTTCGAAGTATATTGCAAAAACTAACATCAAACCATCCCAGTTTCAAGCTCCTCGGGAGATACATATGGTTTTCAAACCAACACCAACGGAATGGAAACCTTAAGAGAAATAACATACGTGTACATCTGAAATGATTTTTAAATGTATTATTTGAATTTTGCAGTACATGTATTTCGGTTGAAGTAGAAACAAATAGTAGAAACAAATCATGAAAACGAATGCATGCATATACGAGTTTAAAGTCTTATGAAGAAACGGAGAACTTTGTATCGGTAATGTTTAATGTTGCCTTTGTGTTGCATTTAATGTCGTCTGTTGTTGGTTACCATCTTGGTATGAATGTCACGAGATGTTAAGATCGTTTTATGTATATTGTCATTTCTTGTTTTATCCTTTACCCTTGCAAACTAATATCTATGACTTTTTAGTTAATAGGACATGCTTTTGTATTCTATGTCTCACTTTTGATATGCTTTCTGTCTAGATCTAAATAATCAGCTATAATTAAGTTTTACCCTTTATTCCATCATACCTTGATTTGGCGTTTTTCTGCAGGAGACGCTAGAAACAAAAACGACAAAAAGGAATAAACCTTCTCTAGTAAAGAAACTATCCTTTTGCCATAGTTGTTTCATTATCATTTCATAAAATACAGACTGATTTACATGTTTAGCTCACCTGAGCTAAAGCTCAAGGTGATCTGTTGTAGTCGTATTCTGTCCGGCGTCCTTCTTTCCGTCCAGTGTCTATTCATAATTCAGACGTCTTCTTCTCTGAAATTATTTATCGAATCTCAACTAATTCTTGTCAAAAGTATCAATAAACAGGGAACAAATTACTGTTAAATTATTCTGAATTGCGTTATTTCCCTTGTTGCCATGGCAACTCGGTACCAAATCTTCAATAAAAAAATCTTCAAATCCAGTGAAAGGATTTCAAAGTCTCTTATGCAAAAAAAAATTCCTTAATAAACTTTCTATCAAAGTTGTTCAACTAATTTGATTCTATTCGATAGCATGGCTGCTAGGGAAGGCCACGCCTACTTTCCTTATATACCTTAAGAATAGTTTCTTACAATGACTTCCCCTTTGAAGATATTTTAAGAAGAGTAATCAAACTTGGCACAAATGTTCTTTGTGTGGTTCTCTACCAAACATTTGGAAATAGTTCCGATCCATATATATAGGTCAAAGGAGGTATAGAATGTTTAACACGTTACAAATTCTTCTTCTTTGAAATCACAAGACCTAAAGTTTTGGTTTAAAGCTTCATTTAATGGTCTTCTAACAAGGTTTTTAAACCACGAACCGCGGGCCAAAAATATCCCCGCCCTAGGGGCTTATCCGTTTTACACAGCCTAATATTGGAAGTATCTTTAAAATCTTCTTTTTGGGCCGCAAGGCCTAGAGCCTTGATATTTGGTATATACATGTAGTATCATACACTTGTCCTCTACAAAGATTGTTTAAATCATAACTCCTGGGCCTAAATAAGACTAGATTATTGACAGCTTTCCAATCATGTCTATAACTATAGAAAAATCTTATTTTGTATATGATAATTTCTTATGCAAGTGTGGCATGTAGTATCAACTGGAATGAATCTACCAAGAATGTTCAAAGCATGACCCTCACGGCCAATAAAAGCCCGGCACCTGGGGCTTATCAGTTTGGTTGCACTATTTATAAGGTACGCGACCCAGGGCCTTCAATGCCCTCTTTTTTATATCGTCTGCTGATACTTTCAATTTGGCACAATCACAAATTCACATACACGAAAAAGGGTTAACCGTCTGATTTCAAACAAGATTAGACTAGATATACGTTTAAAATGTAATAAAACGTGCATAAATAAAACTCTCAACCGACTTTTCTGTCAGTCGTTTATTATATAGACTGATTTCGATCTTTACCATCGACACCAAACACGGATTAATCACTTGAATGTGCTATTACTTCTTTCCACCCAATGATTGCATGTGCCTTCTTTAACCCTTAAACAAACGGTAAGTTTTCGACTGTCCAAAATTGAAAGAATTTGCAGACGGCATTTCAAAATGGGATGAAATTGAAAAATAATTTACTGATAGGGCAGAAAGCATTGTGTCAGATGGAGAAATTGCTCATTAAGAACCATTTCTCCTTTACCACAGTGTTTTTCAGAGTCGTCTGCAACAAACTGGTCAAATATCGTTATTGTTTGGGGATAGGTTAAAGAAACAACATATTTTAGCACGTTCCCCATATTGAAATTAGTCACTGGTCCAAGTGGAAAGCAGACGAAAACAAAACAGAAAAGAATACAGTGAACTCTCGTTTATCCGAACATGTCCGTTCTCAACAAAATGTCCGGTTTACCGAATAATCCGGACTAATGAAGCAGAGCATGTTCTTATTCACATTAAGACATAAACGTCGACCGTCCCAAATTGAAAGAGTTTGCAGAAGACATATCAAAACGTGATGAACTTCAAAGATAATCTTCTGATATGGCAGAAAACATTGTGGGAAAAGGAGAAATTACTCGTCACGAGCAATTTCTCCTTTACCCACAATGTTTTCAAAAGTCGTCTGCAACAAACTGGTCCAATAATTCCGTTCCCTTACAATTTCGTTCGGATTGTGAGACATCCGGATAATCGGGGTCCGGATAAACGAGGGTTCACTGTATACTGAAAAGCGTTTTCTTCATAGAGCATTTTTGCTTGGACCCAGTGTTTTCTAAAGACTTATGCAGCAGTAATGGTAACTACTTGGACAAGTTTATAGTAAATAATGTGCCTTGTACAAAAGTGTAGGAGTAAAAAGTTGTGTGCATAGTAAAGAATGTACCTTGTACAAAAGTGTAGGAGTAAAAAGTTGTGTGCATAGTAAAGAATGTGCCTTGTACAAAAGTGTAGGAGTAAAAAGTTGTGTGTATAGTAAAGAATGTGCCTTGTACAAAAGTGTAGGAGTAAAAAGTTGTGTGCATAGTAAAGAATGTGCCTTGTACAAAAGTGTAGGAGTAAAAAGTTGTGTGTATAGTAAAGAATGTGCCTTGTACAAAAGTGTAGGAGTAAAAAGTTGTGTGCATAGTAAAGAATGTGCCTTGTACAAAAGTGTAGGAGTACAAAGTTGTGTGTATAGTAAAGAATGTGCCTTGTACAAAAGTGTAGGAGTACAAAGTTGTGTGTATAGTAAAGAATGTGCCTTGTACATAAGTGTAGGAGTAAAAAGTTGTGTGTATAGTAAAGAATGTGCCTTGTACAAAAGTGTAGGAGTAAAAAGTTGTGTGTATAGTAAAGAATGTGCCTTGTACAAAAGTGCAGGAGTAAAAAGTTTTGTGTATAGTAAAGAATGTGCCTTGTACAAAAGTGCAGGAGTAAAAAGTTTTGTGTATAGTAAAGAATGTGCCTTGTACAAAAGTGTAGGAGTAAAAAGTTGTGTGTATAGTAAAGAATGTGCCTTGTACAAAAGTGTAGGAGTAAAAAGTTGTGTGAATAGTAAAGAATGTGCCTTGTACAAAAGTGTAGGAGTACAATGTCTTATGTAATTTGTTCAGGCTTAAAACACATTTCCTATGGGTGTTCAATGTATATTGAAATGTTTAACATCATTTCCTTTTTTTTTTTTTATGAGCGGCAACCTTTACTCTCATAGTTCAAGATGGTATTAATATATGTAAAGATGTATTTCTGCTTCTTCGATCAAATTAAATGACTGTTTTGATGTTGCACTAGACAGATTCATATGAAAACGAGAGTACAATACGGAGAGAAGGGTTCCTTTTTATGTAAGATGTGTTCATAAACATGACGAAATCAGATTGCTATAAAATTCAGTAAGACATAGTAATAGCGGTTGGTTTCAACGTACTCTTCTCAAGCATAGAGTTCCCTCCCCTGCCACTAAATTTATGGTCAGGCAAAGAACGGCTATAAAAATGGCGGTCTCCACTGGACGTTATGAGGTATGTACATTTCTAATCTGTAATTAATCATTTTCAATGAATGACACTAATTGAATGTTTTGTCTTAGATTTAGACCCTTCAAAGTTAAAACCATTACATAACAAATGATTTCAACAGGAATTACCCTTTACAAAAAGTGGCAATATAATACGGACGTTTCTTTTCGGGTACGACGACGGTCTAGATAGAGGTTGACTTAAGTCTGGAGATCCCTAATCACTATGTGATAGCAGAACCAGACTAAAAACATGTATACAAATTTGTGTTAAAACCGACAAAAAACAAATAAAACAGTTCGAGAGAACTATTTTATGACACAGTCACATCCGATCAGTGAAACCCAATGTCGTACTCTAAACGGCTGTGTTGTCTATAACCATCGCGGCATGTTCTCTATAAGAATGCGTAAGCTTATCAAATATTTTATTAATAGTGTTCCATGATCGTTACACAAACTTATTTCAGTAATCTTTCATCGTAATAAAACAGAAGAAAATATCGAGCATATATATTGATATGAAATACATTGCCGTATAACATGTTCGTTTTACTGGCATAAAAAGAGTTAAGGTCAATCACTCTTTGATATGTCCCGTGCAGGACATACGCTTGCATTTTTCACAGTCTTCTTTGCTTGAGTTTTCCAATACTCTAGGATTTATAGACATAAATGTACTTGACATAAGTGCATACGTACTCAAGTGCACGGTTCACTGATTCCAAAACATGGACGTTGCGCGTGTATTTGTTCCGCTTACGGTTGGCTTGATTAGAACAGAAGGCATGGTTTTTGTCTCTGTGAAACCTTATAACTTTATCTGTCACAGTTATTCCCACTTTTCTAAGAGGCAAACTATTCATTGTTGCTGGCACGTCTTGATCTGATTTTACAGACTGAAATACAAAACCGTCTTCCTCGAATAAACTGCAGCCCGATGGTGTGCATTTTGGCAGGTCATTGTTGTACTCCGAGAAGCACGTTGTCAATTTACCGTTCTTTGAGGAATAACGGTAAAAATCAAATCTTCATTCTTTTGGTGGCACATAAAAAAAGTTGTTTCGAACAATTTTAGTGATTGGAAACCACCGTCTGCTCTTTCTGTCCCCACCCGCTTCTCATGACCTTCATTTGCTGCTCTTAAAGAAAATAGGCTATAAATCCCTGAATTAGAATTGAGATATCTCGAAAAGATATGCAAATAACATGATCAATGGATAGTTTGAATTGCTCCAAGCAAAGCATCCTTAGATTTTCGATCTTTTTGTTAAAATTGACTTATTATTGAAAATTTATCATCACAACTTACCATGTTCCATTATTTACAGCCTTTTCCTGATCCTCGGAAGCATCTTCGCTAATTTTACATTCTACTCATTTTAGAGAAGCATGCGCAGATGGAGGGCATGCCATTATATGATCATTATTATTATCAGCATTATCTTTTATCATTACTCAGATCATGGGATCCGACGAAGAAAAAGGACCACTTTTGTGTTCCCAGCGATGGATTCTGGCTTACATGGGGCTCTTGCTAGGGCTTATCAGTAACGTAATTCGAGCAAACATGAGTGTTGCAATAGTGTGTATGGTGAAAACGTCGCCTAGCATGAACCAGTCAAATTCGCAAAACTATTCCAATATCGCCAGTAACCACAGATTTAATTGTACAACACTTGTTGTACCGCTTCCACCCAGCAACGACGATGAATGTTCTCAGCTTGGCGTTAATGATAGGAACCAGAAGTCTCTGTATGAAGTAAGCGGTAAAATGTGTTCAACTTTATATGGTACAAGTTTTACTTATGTGCTTAACTAAGATAATGTGTCTACAGCTTGTAACATGTTTCACGATCATTTTATTTCAACGATTACATATACAGCTTATGGTTGAAAAATGATATAACAACAAATTCATTTTCGCATACAATAAACATAAAAACTTCTTAACCATTTGCTGGCCTTAAAGAAGACCTACGTATTAACACATGTCTAGCAATAATGGCTATCTTCGTGCCTTAAAATATTTGCCTTCCTTGTTTATAGACGGACTATTGGCACAACCAGAAATACCAAAGATAAACTTAAAAACTCCAAATTGCGTATATCTATCGATGTGTGATATGTGTTAAAGTGTTAGGGTTTTTTTGGTTTTTTGGGAAGGGGCAATGGCTGCCATCCGGACTCGCATATTTATGACGTTGCATCAAAACAAACGATACTTCTTTAAACCTTTCAAACCCTAATGATCTATGAAAGGAGCAAGGTTGAACGATGATCGGTGATAAACCGTGTTAAAGTGTAACTTATTAGTGACATGAGGAAGGAATACGCCCTATTTTTGGAGAAACATTTTGCTATTCAAATTAATATACTTATGAAAGCCAATAAGATTGACCACTATAGTCTAACTTCACAATTCCTAACATTTTTTAAGGAAGGCGAGTTTGACTGGGACAAGACGTCACAGTCGATGGTGCTGGCTGCTTTCTACTATGGATATGTCATCTGTCAAATTCCCGGTGGCTGGTTGTCAAGGAGATACGGAGGGAAACGCGTGACCGCCATATGCGTTGCTACGCAAGCCGTGGCGACGCTTCTCGTACCGGTCCTCAGTAGACTGAGTTTTTATGGACTTATCGTTATTCGAGTTATCATCGGAATATGCTCAGTAAGTTTTTGTTTGCATTAAACCTGCTCTCTATCTATAATTCGAAAGTCTATGAAAACTGCGTTTTGAAAAGAAAATTGTGACAAAGGCAGAATTCTAAAATAACAATCAACATGTTCTTTAGGACTGTTCTATTCTTTGAAATGAGTATCGACCAATATGTGAGCCAGCAATATGTTAATCTAATGCAAAATATACGTGCAAATTTGACTATTCTACGTTACGAATTTCGTGAGATACTCAATCAATTCAAAAGTTGTAAAGGAACCAGCTTGACCCACCATCGAGGATTTAACACAAACGTGAAGCACTTGTTATAATCTTGTACTGAACCCTCGCCATGTCCTGTCCATTTCATGTGGTATACATGTACATTGTACATTAACATTTGTTTTAGGGTGCGTCAGCCCCCTCGATCTTTGATCTGTTTGGTGTGTGGGCGTTACCCTCAGAGAGAAGCCGATTCGTTACACTATTTTGGTTCGGTAAGATTTATTTTATATTGGATCAGGAATCAGTCAAAGGTGTTCCCTATTGGTATGACAATTGTTACATATTATTGTATATATTTAAATTTGCATTAATTTTTGTCTGAACTGAGTTTAACTTCAACTAATGGCAAATAAGCATCAGTTTGCATACACGTGACAACTTCACACCAGGGTTGTTTCTAAAATGTAAGTAAGCCTATGTAACAAACAGTTTTTTAAACGCAGGCTAAATTACTTGGCTCCAATCTGTTCATTTCAGCAGTCCGGGTTTCCAACGGAAAGTGGCAAACCGTTCAAAACGGTACAAGAAAGTCGCAAACAAACAACACTGATTAATGTATACTTAGCTTTTTTTTATCAAAACAAAATATTAACTATCTATTTTGAATAGTATTTCAATATACTTTACTGGTACTCAAGCAGTGCATTATGAAAGGTTTATTTTAGTATTATCGTATAATAGTGGCCAAAATAAGGCACTTCCCTGTGGGAAAATTCTTTGAAATCATGTATTTTTCCAAAGAAAATCCAAATTCAACATAAAACTTCCCAAAAATTAACATGGCCTCTTCCCAGTTCAAGGCACAGATACCCTGTACGATATCATACCATTGTATCTTTCCTGTTTCAGGCAGATTGTCTGGGACGGTCTTGGGTAATGCAAGCACCGGGTTTCTATGCGTCCATGGATTCGACCATGGCTGGGGTTCTGTTTTCTACGTTCATGGTAAATAACACTCTCACTTCTCAGTACTCGAAAGGTCAAATAATGTGCCGTTAGACAACGAGCCTACACTTACAAAATTATTTGTGTCCAGACAGAGGCAAAAATAGAATATTTGAAGAAAGGAGAAGTCGGTCGATAAGTGCACATTTGCGCAATAGTGGGTGTTGTATATTTATAAGTAGAAAAACGTGTTTTTATTGAATTGTTCAAGTCGGTCAACTACACGCCCTGGCATAGTGGACCGCTCACATACCCAATCTATCCTGGGAGGATGGTGTTCGGCGAAATGGGAAACCCGTGACTATGGCTTCCTTCAGACAGCCCGTTTCTATCTGTAGTTGAAAGATGTCCGTGAAGTTGGGAGTCAGTTCGCAGTTCGCAGTTCGCGATTCAAATGCGAACCGCGAACTGCGCTCTAACTTCACACACTAGCTGCCAATTCAATTGTTTCTAAAATAACAATTTATGAAATATATGTGTACATATAATTTGAATTGACGAAAGACGAACTGGCGTCTGCCTTCACACGTAGAAACCTATTCGAATTGCGAACTGCAAACTGTCAGCTATCTCCAATGTATTCTACATACAGTATACGGCGAATAGCGAACTGCGAACTGTCAGCCAGCTTCACAACCAGTTGCCGATTCAAATTTTACCGAAGGAAGTCCATAAGTGAATCGGCTTCAAAAAGCGAACTGCGAACTGTCAACCAGGTTCACACTCAGCTGCCAATTCAAAATAGTGTTTTATGTTGATCATTATTCAATCCCTTACGAATCGCGAACTGCGAACTGTCAGCCAGCTTCACAACCAGTTGCCCATTCATATTTTACCAGATGAAGTTCCATAAGTGAATCGGCTTTGAATAGCGAACTGCGAACTGTCAACTAGATTCACATTCAGCTGCCAATTCAGATATTATTTGATCGAATACAATAAGTGAATCTGCTTCGAATAGCGAACTGCAAACTGGCAACCGGGTTCACACTCAGCTGCCAATTCAAAATATTGTTTTATGTTGATCATTATTCAATCCCTTACGAATCGCGAACTGCAAACTGTCAGCCAGCTTCACAACCAGTTGCCGATTCATATTTTACCGGATGAAGTTCCATAAGTGAATAGGCTTTGAATAGCGAACTGCAAACTGGCAACCACGTTCACACTCAGCTGCCAATTCAAAATATTGTTCTATGTTGATCATTATTCAATCCCTTACGAATCGCGAACTGCAAATTGTCAGCCAGCTTCACAACCAGTTTCTGATTCATATTTTACCGGATGAAGTTCAACAAGTGAATCGGCTTTGAATAGCGAACTGCGAACTGTCAACTAGATTCACATTCAGCTGCCAATTCAGATTTTATTTGATCCAATACAATAAGTGAATCTGCTTCGAATAGCGAACTGCAAACTGGCAACCAGGTTCACACTCAGCTGCCAATTCAAAATATTGTTCTATGTTGATCATTATTCAATCCCTTACGAATTGCGAACTGCAAACTGTCAGCCAGCTTCACAACCAGTTGCTGATTCATATTTTACCGGATGAAGTTCCATAAGTGAATCGGCTTTGAATAGCGAAATGCGAACTGTCAACTAGATTCACATTCAGCTGCCAATTCAGATTTTATTGGATCGAATACAATAAGTGAATCTGCTTCGAATAGCGAACTGCAAACTGGCAACCAGGTTCACACTCAGCCGCCAATTCAAAATAGTGTTTTATGTTGATCATTATTCAATCCCTTACGAATCGCGAACTGCAAACTGTCAGCCAGCTTCACAACCAGTTGCCGATTCATACTTTACCGGATGAAGTTCCATAAGTGAATCGGCTTTGAATAGCGAACTGCGAACTGTCAACTAGATTCACATTCAGCTGCCAATTCAAAATATTGTTCTATGTTGATAATTATTCAATCCCTTACGAATCGCGAACTGCAAACTGTCTGCCAGCTTCACAACCAGTTGCCCATTCATATTTTACCGGATGAAGTTCAACAAGTGAATCGGCTTTGAATAGCGAACTGCGAACTGTCAACTAGATTCACATTCAGCTGCCCATTCAGATTTTATTGGATCAAACACAATAAGTGAATCTGCTTCGAATAGCGAACTGCAAACTGGCAACCAGGTTCACACTCAGCTGCCAATTCAAAATATTGTTTTATGTTGATCATTATTCAATCCCTTACGAATCGCGAACTGAAAACTGTCAGCCAGCTTCACAACCAGTTGCCGATTCATATTTTACCGGATGAAGTTCCATAAGTGAATCGTCTTTGAATAGCGAACTGCGAACTGTCAACTAGATTAACATTCAGCTGCCAATTCAGATTTTATTGGATCCAATACAATAAGTGAATCTGCTTCGAATAGCGAACTGCAAACTGGCAACCAGGTTCACCCTCAGCTGCCAATTCAAAATATTGTTTTATGTTGATCATTATTCAATCCCTTACGAATCGCGAACTGCAAACTGTCAGCCAGCTTCACAACCAGTTGCCAATTCATATTTTACCGGATGAAGTTCCATAAGTGAATCGGCTTTGAATAGCGAACTGCGAACTGTCAACTAGATTCATATTCAGCTTCCGATTCAGATATCATTGGATCGAATACAATAAGTGAATCTGTTTCGAATAGCGAACTGCAAACTGGCAACGAGGTTCACACTCAGCTGCCAATTCAAAATAGTGTTTTATGTTGATCATTATTAAATCCCTTACGAATCGCGAACTGCAAACTCTCAGCCAGCTTCACAACCAGTTGCCGATTCATATTTTACCGGATGAAGTTCCATAAGTGAATCGGCTTTTAATAGCGAACTGCAAACTGGCAACCAGGTTCACACTCAGCTGCCAATTCAAAATATTGTTCTATGTTGATCATTATTCAATCTCTTACGAATCGCGAACTGCAAACTGTCAACTAGATTCACATTCAGCTGCCAATTCAAATTTTATTGGATCGAATACAATAAGTGAATCTGCTTCGAATAGCGAACTGCAAACTGGCAACCAGGTTCTCACTCAGCTGGCAATTCAAAATAGTGTTTTATGTTGATCATTATTCAATCCCTTACGAATCGCGAACTGCAAACTGTCAGCCAGCTTCACAACCAGTTACCGATTCATATTTTACCGGATGAAGTTCCATAAGTAAATAGGCTTTGAATAGCGAACTGCAAACTGGCAACCAGGTTCACACTCAGCTGCCAATTCAAAATATTGTTCTATGTTGATCATTATTCAATCCCTTACGAATCGCGAACTGCAAACTCTCAGCCAGCTTCACAACCAGTTGCATATTCATATTTTACCGGATGAAGTTCCATAAGTGAATAGGCTTTGAATAGCGAACTGCAAACTGGCAACCAGGTTCACACTCAGCTGCCAATTCAAAATATTGTTCTATGTTGATCATTATTCAATCCCTTACGAATCGCAAACTGTCAGCCAGCTTCACAACCAGTTGCCGATTCATATTTTACGGGATGAAGTTCCATAAGTGAATAGGCTTTGAATAGCGAACTGCAAACTGGCAACCAGGTTCACACTCAGCCGCCAATTCAAAATATTGTTCTATGTTGATCATTATTCAATCCCTTACGAATCGCGAACTGCAAACTGTCAGCCAGCTTCACAACCAGTTGCCGATTCATATTTTACCGGATGAAGTTCCATAAGTGAATCGGCTTTGAATAGCGAACTGCGAACTGTCAACTAGATTCACATTCAGCTGCCAATTCAGATTTCATTGGATCGAATGCAATAAGTGAATCTGCTTTGAATAGCAAACTGCAAACTGGCAACCAGGTTCACACTCAGCTGCCAATTTCAAAATATTGTTTTATGTTGATCATTATTCAATCCCTTACGAATCGCGAACTGCAAACTGTCAGCCAGCTTCACAACCAGTTGCCCATTCATATTTTACCGGACGAAGTTCCATAAGTGAATGGGCTTTGAATAGTGAACTGCGAACTGTCAACTAGATTCATATTCAGCTTCCAATTCAGATTTTATTGGATCGAATACAATAAGTGAATCTGCTTCGAATAGCGAACTGCAAACTGGCAACCAGGTTCACACTCAGCTGCCAATTCAAAATATTGTTTTATGTTGATCATTATTCAATCCCTTACGAATCGCGAACGGCAAACTGTCAGCCAGCTTCACAACCAGTTGCCGATTCATATTTTACCGGATAAAGTTCCATTAGTGAATCGGCTTTGAATAGCGAACTGCGAACTGTCAGCTAGATTCACATACAGCTGCCAATTCAGATTTTATTGGATCAAATACAATAAGTGAATCTGCTTCGAATAGCGAACTGCAAACTGGCAACCAGGTTCACATTCAGCTGCCAATTCAAAATAGTGTTTTATGTTGATCATTATTAAATCCCTTACGAATCGCGAACTGCAAACTGTCAGCCAGCTTCACAACTAGTTGCTGATTCATATTTTACCGGATGAAGCTCAACAAGTGAATCGGCTTTGAATAGCAAATTGCGAACTGTCAGCTAGATTCACATTCAGCTGCCAATTCGGATTTTGTTGGATCAAATACAATAAGTGAATCTGCTTCGAATAGCGAACTGCAAACTGGCAACCAGGTTCACACTCAGTTGCCAATTCAAAATATTGTTTTATGTTGATCATTATTCAATCCCTTACGAATCGTGAACTGCAAACTGTCAGCCAGCTTCTCAACCAGTTGCCGATTCATATTTAACCGGATGAAGTTCGACAAGTGAATCGGCTTTGAATAGCGAACTGCGAACTGTCAACTAGATTCACATTCAGCAGTCAATTCAGATTTAATTGGATCGAATGCAATAATTGTTCTGCTTCGAATAGCGAACTGCAAACTGGCAACCAGGTCCACACTCAGCTGCCAATTCAAAATATTGTTTTATGTTGATCATTATTCAATCCCTTACGAATCGCGAACTGCAAACTGTCAGCCAGGTTTACAACCAGTTGCCGATTCAATTTTTTTGAAGAATTTCAATAGGTGAATCGGCTTTGAATAGCGAACTGCAAACTGTCAGCCAGCTTCACAACCAGTTGCCGATTCATATTTTACCGGATGAAGTTCAATAAGTGAATCGGCCTTGAAAAGCAAAATGCGAACAGTCAACCAGGTTCACACTCAGCTGCCAATTCAATATATTGTTTTATGTTGATCTTTATTCAATCCCTCACGAATCGCGAACTGCAAACTGTCAGCCAGCTTCTCAACCAGTTGCCGATTCATATTTAACCGGATGAAGTTCGACAAGTGAATCGGCTTTGAATAGCAAACTGCGAACTGTCAACTAGATTCACATTCAGCTGTCAATTCAGATTTAATTGGATCGAATGCAATAATTGAATCTGCTTCGAATAGCGAACTGCAAACTGGCAACCAGCTTCACACTCAGCTGCCAATTCAAAATATTGTTTTATGTTGATCATTATTCAATCCCTTACGAATCGCGAACTGCAAACTGTCAGCCAGGTTTACAACCAGTTGCCGATTCAAATTGTTTTGATGAAGTTCAATACTGTCAACTAGATTAACATTCAGCTGCCAATTTGAAATATTGTTTATGTTCATCAATATTCAATCCCTTATGAAACGCGAACTGCGAACTGTCAGCCAGGTTCACATTCAGGTGACAATTAAAAAAAATGTCGTACGTTCATCAATTTGGAATATACGAACCGTCAACCAGATTCATACTCATTCGTATTCTAGTCGATGGAATAATCCAAACCGTTTGAATAGTTAACTGCCGACAGCCATGTTCACTCTCAGTTGCCAATTCAAATTATTGTCCTAGGTTTATCATTATTTAATCCTGTTCTAATTGCGAACTGCGAATTTTCTCCCAGATTCACAACTTGTTGCTGATTCAGAATTATTTTTGGGGGCAGACCATAACCCTAACCTTTTTGAGTAGGGAACTGCAAACTCTTTACCAGATTCATTATCAACTGCCAATACGACATGTTTTCTTTTTATCCATCATTATTAAATCCCATTTGAACCGTGTTTTCTTTTGAATGTTCTTAATTCATAAATGTACATTGACTTATTTATCATTAAATCTATATTAAGATGCCCTTTCTCCTGACTCATCACCACTCCTTCATTTGAATTCTTACTAAATTTGTTTTGGTTTACGTCTCATACAATTACATATTGTGATCTGTGAAAATGAAATAAAAAGATACAACCGTTCAAGTCTTCCATTAGTGTAAAGGGTTGTGTATCTCACTCAGTCTGCACCTGCGTTACTCTATTTCTCGGTCCAGGCAACTCGTTGACCAGCTCTTACTTCCTTTGAAGTCTCTCTTTGAATCGGCAACTGGTTGTGAAGCTGGCTGACAGTTTGCAGTTCACGATTCGTAAGGGGTTGAATAATGATCAACATAGAACAATATTTTGAATTGGCAGCTGAGTGTGAACGTGGTTCACAGTTTGCCGTTCGCTATTCGAAGCAGATTCACTTATTGCATTTGATTCAATAAAATCCGAATTGGCAGCTGAATGTGAATCTAGCTGACAGTTCGCAATTTGCTATTCAAAGCCGATTCACTTGTTGAGCTTCATCCGGTAAAATATGAATCAGCAACTAGTTGTGAAGCTGGCTGACAGTTTGCAGTTCGCGATTCGTAAGGGATTGAATAATGATCAACATAAAACACTATTTTGAATTGGCGGCTGAGTGTGAACCTGGTTGCCAGTTTGCAGTTCGCTATTCGAAGCAGATTCACTTATTGTATTCGATCCAATAAAATCTGAATTGGCAGCTGAATGTGAATCTAGTTGACAGTTCGCAGTTCGCTATTCAAAGCCGATTCACTTATGGAACTTCATCCGGTAAAATATTAATCGGCAACTGGTTGTGAAGCTGGCTGACAGTTTGCAGTTCGCGATTCGTAAGGGATTGAAAAATGATCAACATAAAACACTATTTTGAATTGGCAGCTGAGTGTGAACCTGGTTGCCAGTTTGCAGTTCGCTATTCGAAGCAGATTCACTTATTGTATTCGATCCAATAAAATCTGAATTGGCAGCTGAATGTGAATCTAGTTGACAGTTCGCAGTTCGCTATTCAAAGCCGATTCACTTATGGAACTTCATCCGGTAAAATATGAATCGGCAACTGGTTGTGAAGCTGGCTGACAGTTTGCAGTTCGCGATTCGTAAGGGATTGAATAATGATCAACATAAAACAATATTTTGAATTGGCAGCTGAGTGTGAACCTGGTTGCCAGTTTGCAGTTCGCTATTCAAAGCCGATTCACTTATGGAACTTCATCCGGTAAAATATGAATCCGCAACTGGTTGTGAAGCTGGCTGACAGTTTGCAGTTCGCGATTCGTAAGGGATTGAATAATGATCAACATAAAACACTATTTTGAATTGGCAGCTGAGTGTGAACCTGGTTGCCAGTTTGCAGTTCGCTATTCGAAGCAGATTCACTTATTGTATTGGATCCAATAAAATCTGAATTGGCAGCTGAATGTGAATCTAGTTGACAGTTCGCAGTTCGCTATTCAAAGCCGATTCACTTATGGAACTTCATCCGGTAAAATATGAATCGGCAACTGGTTGTGAAGCTGGCTGACAGTTTGCAGTTCGCGATTCGTAAGGGATTGAATAATGATCAACATAAAACACTATTTTGAATTGGCAGCTGAGTGTGAACCTGGTTGCCAGTTTGCAGTTCGCTATTCGAAGCAGATTCACTTATTGTATTCGATCCAATAAAATCTGAATTGGCAGCTGAATGTAAATCTAGTTGACAGTTCGCAGTTCGCTATTCAAAGCCGATTCACTTATGGAACTTCATCCGGTAAAATATGAATCAGCAACTGGTTGTGAAGCTGGCTGACAGTTTGCAGTTCGCGATTCGTAAGGGATTGAATAATGATCAACATAAAACAATATTTTGAATTGGCAGCTGAGTGTGAACCTGGTTGCCAGTTTGCAGTTCGCTATTCAAAGCCGATTCACTTATGGAACTTCATCCGGTAAAATATGAATCCGCAACTGGTTGTGAAGCTGGCTGACAGTTTGCAGTTCGCGATTCGTATGGGATTGAATAATGATCAACATAAAACACTATTTTGAATTTGCAGCTGAGTGTGAACCTGGTTGCCAGTTTGCAGTTCGCTATGCGAAGCAGATTCACTTATTGTATTCGATCCAATAAAATCTGAATTGGCAGCTGAATGTGAATCTAGTTGACAGTTCGCAGTTCGCTATTCAAAGCCGATTCACTTATGGAACTTCATCCGGTAAAATATGAATCGGCAACTGGTTGTGAAGCTGGCTGACAGTTTGCAGTTCGCGATTCGTAAGGGATTGAATAATGATCAACATAAAACAATATTTTGAATTGGCAGCTGAGTGTGAACCTGGTTGCCAGTTTGCAGTTCGCTATTCGAAGCAGATTCACTTATTGTATTCGATCCAATAAAATTGAATTGGCAGCTGAATGTGAATCTAGTTGACAGTTCGCAGTTCGCTTTTCAAAGCCGATTCACTTATGGAACTTCATCCGGTAAAATATGAATCGGCAACTGGTTGTGAAGCTGGCTGAGAGTTTGCAGTTCGCGAATCGTAAGGGATTGAATAATGATTAACATAAAACACTATTTTGAATTGGCAGCTGAATGTGAACCTGGTTGCCAGTTTGCAGTTCGCTATTCGAAGCAGATTCACTTATTGTATTCGATCCAATAAAATCTGAATTGGCAGCTGAATGTGAATCTAGTTGACAGTTCACAGTTCGCTATTCAAAGCCGATTCACTTGTTGAACTTCATCCGGTAAAATATGAATCGGCAACTGGTTGTGAAGCTGGCTGAGAGTTTGCAGTTCGCGATTCGTAAGGGATTGAATAATGATCAACATAAAACAATATTTTGAATTGGCAGCTGAGTGTGAACCTGGTTGCCAGTTTGCAGTTCGCTATTCGAAGCAGATTCACTTATTGTATTGGATTCAATAAAATCTGAATTGGCAGCTCAATGTGAATCTAGTTGACAGTTCGCAGTTCGCTATTCAAAGCCGATTCACTTGTTGAACTTCATCCGGTAAAATATGAATGGGCAACAGGTTGTGAAGCTGGCTGACAGTTTGCAGTTCGCGATTCGTAAGGGATTGAATAATGATCAACATAGAACAATATTTTGAATTGGTAGCTGAGTGTGAACCTGGTTGCCAGTTTGCAGTTCGCTATTCAAAGCCTATTCACTTATGGAACTTCATCCGGTAAAATATGAATCGGCAACTGGTTGTGAAGCTGGCTGACAGTTTGCAGTACGCGATTCGCAAGGGATTGAATAATGATCAACATAAAACAATATTTTGAATTGGCAGCTGAGTGTGAACCTGGTTGCCAGTTTGCAGTTCGCTATTCGAAGCAGATTCACTTATTGTATTCGATCCAATAATATCTGAATTGGCAGCTGAATGTGAATCTAGTTGACAGTTCGCAGTTCGCTATTCAAAGCCGATTCACTTGTTGAACTTCATCCGGTAAAATAGTAATGGGCAACTGGTTGTGAAGCTGGCTGACAGTTTGCAGTTCGCGATTCGTAAGGGATTGAATAATGATCAACATAAATCTCTATTTTGAATTGGCAGCTGAGTGTGAACCTGGTTGCCAGTTTGCAGTTCGCTATTCGAAGCAGATTCACTTATTGTATTCGATCAAATAAAATCTGAATTGGCAGCTGAATATGAATCTAGTTGACAGTTCGCAGTTCGCTATTCAAAGCCGATTCACTTGTTGAACTTCATCCGGTAAAATATGAATCGGCAACTGGTTGTGAAGCTGGCTGACAGTTTGCAGTTCGCGATTCGTAAGGGATTGAATAATGATCAACATAAAACAATATTTTGAATTGGCAGCTGAGTGTGAACCTGGTTGCCAGTTTGCAGTTCGCTATTCAAAGCCCATTCACTTATGGAACTTCATCCGGTAAAATATGAATCGGCAACTGGTTGTGAAGCTGGCTGACAGTTTGCAGTTCGCGATTCGTAAGGGATTGAATAATGATCAACATAAAACACTATTTTGAATTGGCAGCTGAGTGTGAACCTGGTTGACAGTTCGCAGTTCGCTTTTCGAAGCCGATTCACTTATGGACTTCATTCGGTAAAATTTGAATCGGCAACTGGTTGTGAAGCTGGCTGACAGTTCGCAGTTCGCTATTCGCCGTATACTGTATGTAGAATACATTGGAGATAGCTGACAGTTTGCAGTTCGCAATTCGAATAGGTTTCTACGTGTGAAGGCAGACGCCAGTTCGTCTTTCGTCAATTCAAATTATATGTACACATATATTTCATAAATTGTTATTTTAAAAACAATTGAATTGGCAGCTAGTGTGTGAAGTTAGAGCGCAGTTCGCGGTTCGCAATTGAATCGCGAACTGCGAACTGCGAACTGACTCCTAACTTCACGGACATAGTTGAAAGTGGGTTGGTGGATTGATCAACAGCTAGACTTTATATAATTTCTTGAGTCAATCTTAGGATTCTCTTCAGAAATTTGTGAATTTACTAAACTAAAAGCGATTGAAAGAGTACACATGAATTCCTGTCAGAGATCCCTTAAAGTGTGGACAATCCCCACGTCCAATGGTATTTATTATGATTTCCAAATAGCATTTGGTATAGTTGCAGTGGACATTATATTTGTTTTGTTATCGCTATCTCCGGTTATCACTTATGTTTTAAGTGCAACAGACGTATGCTCCTTCTGCCATTGGTCTATATCTATGATTTCCAAATGGCATTTGGTATAGTTGCTGTGCTTATTATATTTATTTACGTTTTACTATCGGTATTTACTATCAAGGGTGCCTAATCACTTATGTTGTAGGTGGGGCTGGCGTTATGTTTGTGTTGCTATGGGTGTTTACGGTGTATGGGTCACCAGCAGAGCACCCACGAATAACAGAAAACGAATTCATACAACTACAGCGTCAACTTTCAAGTGTGTCGCAGGAACAAAGGGTGAGGCTCAAGCCATGAGTATTTATTGATGATAGTACTAAACAGTAAATTTGTTTTACTTCTGAAATTTAAGATAGAAGAAGATAATATATGAATATCACATGAAGAGTAGAACGTTCACTGATTTTAATACCAGTTGTTTGCTGCAGACATGTAAAACCATAAAAACGTTTTTTATAAGGATGAACCATTGACCAAAAAGTATAAAGATAAAAAAGAGAACCTTTAAAAGTAAGCTATTAAAGAATATAAAAGTAACTTCTCTTGTAGAAACGATGTGGGTTTCATTTTCAAATTCAAAATTTAACTTTTGGCAACATGCAACCCTATCTGACGATTGTTTCTATGTCGATACATCCAAAAACGTATCTATAATGTTGTGTCAAATCATGCAATTTGGGATTAAGCAAAAACTCAACAATGACGACCATGCTATGTTTGAAGTCCTTTGTATAAAACAAACACTTTAAGTTTATACAAACACTTTAAGTTTTAAATTATTTGAAAATGATTTGTAGATCAAGAAACTATAATTCATTTATTTTTTCAGAAGCACACCGTACCATGGGGTAAAATACTGCGTTATGTCCCAGCTTGGGCAATATTCCTCACACATATCTGTGAAAATTGGACATTTATCCTTCTGTCAACATGTTTACCTCTATTTATCAAAGAGGTTCTCAAGTATGATACACAAAGAGTAAGTATGATAGAAATTGTTCGGTTTCCGATGCGTCGTATAAATTTTTACCCAAACGAAGTATTTGGATTTTTAGTTGGTTTTCTGATTCTTTTTGAAATAATTTGGTTCACACCTTCTTCTTGATTGTGAAACATGATCTTACAACTAATATTAGCCAGTCTCGATTGTGCTTGCTGGCTGCTTCCAGTTCTCCACCAAACGTGGATGATGAAAGGTCGCAAACTGAACTCCTTGAAATAGGCCAGAAATTGAAAAAGAGTCTGTTTGGTCTTGTAGGTCATATAGGACATCTCTTTTACCCTTTATGCTTTTACAGTACCCCTCTGTTGGATTAGGTCATACTTTAAAGCAGAGTGCCTCTCGTTTTCTTTAATGACTTACGGATTGCCGTTTGTTATTCCCGGCTTGACGACTTCACCAGCCCATGTGTATAATCAATATTGAGGTCTTCTTTCATCAATATAAGCGGGTAATCCCAGCATAACATTAATACTGTTGATGCGATATAAACACCCAATGAAATGAATAAATAAGTGAACTGACTCTGATTCGTACCATACATTCATTCTCGCGCAATATTCTTTCAAAGAATATTACAGATTTGTGTGTGTTGTGTCCTAACTCGAACATTTAAATTTTTAGCAAGAAAAATATGGATATGTCCTATAATTTCCTTTCCATGGGGGAGTTCGTCAAACCATGCACCATTGTTTTAACTTGCATACTATTCTCTTTCAGAATGGCATATTCTCATCATTACCATCTATAAGTTCGATCGTGGGCCATACGCTGGCCGGAGTTGCGGCGGATAAGGTCATTACTGCAACAAGTTTGACCATAACGGCGACCAGAAAATTATTTACCATCATCGGTTAGTAGACATTATAAACGTACCTATTCCTGCAGTTACCTTATGCAAGTGTTACTATTTAGTAGACATTATACACGTTAACATATTTTCTACTATTAGAAGCGCTTCTTCATTACAATTATATAGTAACTTAAAGGAAAATTTTGAATATGAAACATACCTGGATAATTTACCAGTGGAATTGAGATCGTACATTTTTAAGATAAGAACATCTTCGCATTCTTTGAGAATTCAAACATGTCGATATAATCTTCAACGAATACCGAGAAATGAACGGATATGCCAAATTTGTAATAATGGAGATGTTGAAGATGAATATCATTTTGTTTTGAAATGTCCACAGTATATCTCTATTAGAAAGAAATACATAAATGAGTTTTATTATAAAAGACCAAGCATGTTTAAATTCATTCAACTATTAAAATCATGCGATAAAAGTTTGGCAATATATCTTAAATTTGCTTTTAAAGAAATAATATCGTTCACGCATAATATAACATAATTATTTATGTAGTTCATCCACATTGAAAAAGAAGTAATTATTCAAAATGTATGTAATTGTATTTTTGATTATTGACCTGTATATATATTGTATGTTTATTTTGTTTGTATTGTTAAAATGACTATACACATGTGTGGTGGTCAAATAAAAGATATCTATCTATCTATCTACCTATTCTTGCAGTTAACATACGCAATTTCTACTCCTTAGTAGACATTATTATCGTTCATATTCCTGCAGTTACCTTATGCTATTTTTACTCCTTAGTAGACGTTATTATCGTTCCAATTCATGCAGTTACCTTATGCTATTTTAACCATTGACTATACATTATAAACGTTCCAATTTCTGCAGTAACCATATGCAATTTTAACCCCTTAGAAAATACTGTAATTGTTCATATTCCTGCAGTTACCATATGCAATGTTAAACCCCTCCATAATACCCAATATTACGTTATCTACCATTGGGAAGTCTTTAAAACCCACTATTGCCCATAGACAAATTGCTTTTAATGTGTTATTGATCTTTTTGACGCATTAGTTTTTTTACTCGATATTACGAGAGATGTCATTTTCATCTTCGTTTCAAGATTGACCTGTGACAAATTAGTATATAAGGGGAATTCGTTTATCATACCCTGTTGAGTTTTGTTGTAAGACGAAACCTTATTGTCAGTCTTTGTGACTTAAACTTTCCATAATAACAACATTGTAATGTTACCACATTATTCAAATGGCCGAATGAACTTTAATGTGACATTCTTATTAATTGACCGTGATATTTGGTTCAAACTACTGTATTCTTTATGATAAGACTGTCTCTATCACATTCATAAAAAGTTTTAATATCACAGGTTTCATTGGGGCAGCAGTTTTCGTTGTGGTGGCGGGATACATCACGTGCGATAAGCGGGAATTTGTCATCGTCGCCTTTTGTCTCTGTTTGTTCTTCCTATCGTTTGTGTCGTCGGCAGGCTTCCTTTGCAACCACGTGGAAATCGCGCCAAGGTATCGTTAAAACTTCTTACGGTGATCTCCCCTTGCTACACTTTATCAGACAGTCTGGTTTTTTTCCGGATACACATTTAAAACATACACTTTATTTCAGATACGAGTACACTCCTAAAATATACCCTTCATCAAACAGACTAATTCATTTCTGATACACATCTTAAATAAACACTTGATTAGACAGTCTTGTTTTATTTCAGATACACATCTGAAATATACACTTTATCAGCCGTACTGATATATTTTGTGTACAGTTCGAGAATTAAAATATATACTGATATATTTCGTATACAGATCTGTAGAGTACACTTCTCTTTATCAAACACCTTGATTCGTTGCAGAAACCTTTCTTTTTTAAACGTATATCCAAAACACCGTTATGTTTCAGATACGGAACTATAATCGTCGCTATGTCAAACACACTAGCTGCTCTTCCTGGAATGGTGCTACCTTTCGTTGCAGTTCATCTCACACAAAACGTAATTATCAAACATAACAGAACAAAACTTACACATCATTTGAATACGACGTGGTACACAGTCACGAGGTTTAAGTTTTAACTTACTTATTGAAATTGATTGTGACGGAAGCTTGAAGCTTACTATATGTGACACATGGTGTCTGGAGGAAACTGATTTGACATTTTACTTTTTGCTGATGTTTATATATGTCTTACAACTTTCGCTTGCTGGCGTTTATTCATGTATCTCAACGTATGTTTGCTGGCGTTTACTTATGTGTCACTACGTTTGTTTGCTGACGTTTATTCATTATCATTACATTTGTTTATCAACGTGTATTTAATTGTATAACAACGTTTGTTCATTTACGTAATTCCAACGTTTTTTGTTGCGTTTATTCACGTATCACAACGTATATTTCAGAACACACGTAGAGAGTGGCTGACCGTATTTTATATAACAGCGGGGTTTACCGTGTTAGGTATGCTGATATATACGGCACTTGCAGACAGTCAACAAGCGCCCTGGGCAGATAGCGATACCGATAAAGAGGAAAACATAAAACCCGAAGAGCAAGAATTACGAGCTCTCAATAAAGATATAAATAAACAACCTCGCTAGGTTTAACCAATTGTTTGTTTAATTACCACAATGGGCAACTTATCGTTTCGTCATTATAGTTTCTAGTTGTTATCATAGAAAGATTCTGTTTTATTCGTGATAATTTTGTAGTTTGTTATTGCTTTTCATACGGACGGTCAAACATTATCGTATGGGGGATTGGGCTATACGACGCCGTGGCAGTTGCCCTTCGTCTATTGGCCGGTGAAAATATACTTTAATATAGTCTTTTGACCATATTTGTTTTAGAGATTGTTCATGCATAAACTCTATATATGATATTATGGGATTATAAATTCGATCAATTGGTCAAGTAATTCAAGATTATTAATAGATGGCCTAATCTTATAGTTAGCTTAATCCATCGCATGTGTGAAGGTCTTTGCTAAATATTGCACATAGGTATCGAACTACTTCTTGATTGCAAATGTTTAACATGCGGTAAAATAAAATAAAATCCTTGCGCCATTGCTTTGTCTACCTATTTTGTTCTGATTTTTGGTCATAATGTGTGTTGACCGCTTAAATCCATTTATGACAGACTACCCTTAATCCGCCGTTTTGAAAATAATTCTTTCATCGTATTCCTTCGGTCGTAACTCGGTATATATCGGTCCTGGCCGGCACTATCCGGTGTAAAACGAATAGTCCCCGCACCAACCGATGTATACCGAGAACGACCGAAGTAATCCGACGATATGATTATTTTCAAAATGGCGGACTATCTTACTATCTTAGTCCATAATGTATCACTTTACTGACTCTTTTACAAGAGACCTTGACGATAATCCAGTTAAATCTTACTCGATGGCATCAGGTGTATGGAATAACAGTTAGTAGCTTGTAAGAAAAGCAATGAGTGACCGTTTAATCATGTGATTTATCTGTATTGGTGTTGAAAACGATGTTAGGATAAAAGCGGTTAATCTTATTTAATTACCCTCCTTATATCCAATTAGTGCTTAGATCGTGCCCGCATGAACTCTAATAGTAGGACTAACTCACTTCGGGATTATAAAACGATTAATTTGGAAATGCTATTTTAGATCTATCCTTAACCCTTAGAATGCTGGGTAATTTTCTAAAATAGATTGTTGTGTCGTCTGCTTTTCAAAACCTTAAATATTTGCTAAATTTAGACGAGGAAAAATACTCAGAGTAGCAAACAGGTTAGACAAGTAAATTGGCGGCTAGCCTGGGTCCAACCTGTTTGCATAAGCATAAAATCGGTTCAAGGGTTAACACTCGTAATCAGCGTTAAAATGAATATACGTGTTAGATAAAATAAAAATGAAAAAATTAAACAATTCCCACTTTGAATCTTTTATATCATTATATTATCCTACTTAAGTCCTATGCCAATGTGACAGACAAAACATGGTAACACACTTGGTTCAATATTAAAGGAAACTGATCCAGTGTTTCACATATTAAAAAGTCTAAGACTTATTACAGGAAAGCAAAGGGTTTGGATTACAAATCGTTTTATAGTGTAAGCGCATGAGTTTTTAAAATGGCGTTAGTGTAAGACCTGGCCGACCAGTACTTATCCCTGTGGAATATTGACGCGTAACCCAGCGTTTTGCTGATGAGCCACACCACGCGATCTATCGGCGACATGATGTCAAACAAGGTAATCGGGTTGTTTACTTTACTGATTGATGCATTACTGGATGTGTATAAACAGAATGTTGCTTTATTGATGTTATATTAGGAGAATGTTTTGCATAGTTACCGTCAATTTTGATGTATTTAACATATTGGCCAATTATTCAAAAATAATGTTGCAAAAACTGGTGATACAGATGGTATAAGTGAAACTAATTTTCTCTTGAGAAGATCATACTGTTAAAATTTGATTAGTTATGACCATCTTCGCATACTAATTCGTACTTGTTTTCTTCGACCTTGAGATATTCCCAGTTCGTATCCCAATACATTATTTTATTTGCCTCATGCCTGTTCACGTGAAGCAATGTGAGATAAAAAGTGCACTTCATGATATTCCTCTGTGAAACAAAAGTTGTCTTATATCACAGAGACGGTCCTTGTTCCGCGAAATATTGCAAGACCATGATGCATCAGTGCATATATCTCTTTATCTGTGATGAGTCCGCCCAACACTCGACTAGAACAGTTCAGGTTCACGTGGGTCAACTCAAACTGCGATTGTAAATTGGCGCCAATCTATCAAGGTGGTGGACTCAGAACTCGGGTTCGAGCCCCACCAACACCTCTAGTTTCTTGGGAGTGGCCCTAGCTTAGAATTAATGGATCCAAGAAAGCATTTATATAACTGAAAAAGTGTTGAAACGGCACTGGCGAAGAGGACCGTAATCTAACTAAATTTAACTATTAGTGGGAGAAAAGATGGAACAAGCCATATAGTGCAACCTTTCAATCGGGGATTTGCATCATTATTCTCACATAGGATTGTATTAACAAAAACAATAAAAGGACTATATTCGGTAATATAAATCTTTTTTCCAGATACTTCTACAAAGGTCAAAGACCACCTTAGTCAAAACCGACGCCATTTTGGAGCGTCAGGCGTCGATTCTACAACGTAAAAAGCCCATATTGAGCAGCAGCCGAAAGAAGGGCCTGTATGAGGAGACAGAGAGCGGATATAACTATGTGGCGGCCATTGAGATCGGTACGTCGTACTCCGGGTACGCCTACTGTGAGTCACGTGAAGGGAAGGCCATAACCCATCAACACATAGGTGAGGAAATGGTCTCTCGAAATCGTCCGAATGACCCAGACGTAGATATTCTAACCCATTTACAGCTTGTATCATCCGAGTTACTCTTGGATAGGCAATTATAATACCGTTTACCGTTTAGTACAGAATCGGGCCTCAGCCTGTTATTCCTACGGCTTCCCTTGGTCCACCAGTACTAGGCTAGGGCTCTGAACTGACTTTCGAAAGGCCACTTCCACGACACCAGAGGTTTCCGTGGGGTTGAACCCGGAACCCCCGAGTTCTAAGTCCACCACATGAGTCATGCAGGAAAAAGTATCGTAATTGGGAGCCGAGATTCCTTGGTTTAGTCGGCAGCGTGTCCTGGTGAGACACGGGAGTCTTGAGTTTGTGACACGACTCAAACTAGTCTTCCTTAGATTTAAAGAATTCACAGAGAATTCGCTGCATCGTTGCTAATCCGTCTCTCACTTTTGATAGTCATAAGTTATGTTCATGTGAGAGAATAGTCTGTGACTTGAAAATAAGGACTTACCACCGTCATATGACAAAACACTATTTCAAAACGACGCAAAACCCTAAACTAACCAGGCTGACAATTGGGAAACAATTCATAAAATCTAACTCGACATCAAATTCAAGAACAAACCAAGTCCCACATTGATCAGCAGTGTAATTAATTAACAAATAGTTGGCAAATTGATATTCAAGACTTGATGCGCACCGTAGACGCAAGAACAGAACGGTCCGCCCAGATAACCACCGTATCGTTAAGATGTTTGCCCATCAAACTGCTGCTTTATAGCGCAGTTATGCAGCCATTTACAGAGAATATGTACAATTTTAATTGAAAACAAAGTAACATTCATCTGCAGAAGTATGGTCATGTATTTATGTTTTCAAATAAGACTCATTACAAAGAAGAAATGCAATATTGTATGTTGGTATAAGAGAGCTATCTGCATATCTCATCATATCACTAGAAATACCATTGCAAAGAAAATGGGATGCTATAAAGAAATTGGGGCTTCACTGTCATCATCTATTTCTTACTATCCTTAACTGTTTTGGTCCAAAGAGTACTATACAAAAACATTTTGTCCTGAGATTACTATACAAAAACATTTTGTTCTGAGATTACTATACAAAAACATTTGGACCTAAGATCACTACACAAAAACCTTTGGTCCTAAGATTACTATAGACAAACTAACACTTCATTGCCGTTATCTTTTTCCCAAGTGATGAACCCCGTGTGGATAGCGACAGACCGTCAGACAACCTCACTCCGGACACCCACGTGTATATTACTGAACGAGAGGAAAGAGTTCGAGGCATATGGGTACGAGGCACAGAAACTCTACTTCGACTTGATGAAGGAAAACAAACACACCAAGTGGTACTACTTTAGGCGCTTCAAAACCAAGATCTTTGGCATAAAGGTTCGTTATGTTGTTTGTTTGTTTGTTTATGTGTGGGGAAGAGTTCTCTTTCTTTTTTCTCTCTCTTACCTCTGTCCGTTTGTTTTTGTTGTTTGTTAGTGAGTGGGAGAATTGTTCTCTCTTACAAAATAAGTTAAGTAACACAACTAATTTCAGATAGTTGCCATGTAATGATTGGACAATAACGAGCATATTTATTATTTACTTTATAACAATAGTATGTACATGATTCATTTATCTACACTCTTACAAATGCTTTTCGTGTAAAATGTGACGAGTAACATAAAGTTGCGTTATGATGTGGTCAGAACGCTTTTGTCTAAGGATATTAATTATATAATAATATAAAATAAACCGATTATGTGTTTGCAGGACTTGCGCTGTAACTCGCTGATCACGGATGAGAATGGTAAGAAATGTGCGGCCCTGACCGTGTTCTCCATGTCCATACGATACATGAAGAGTCAGCTGATGAACGATATATGTCTGCACGGGAAGGACGTCGAGGCGGATGAGATCAAGTGGGTGATCACGATCCCCGCTATCTGGGACGAGCTGGCCAAACAGTTTATACGGAAAGCGGCCGAAAAGGTGAATATTCGTTATCAATGGAACAGGATCTTGCTTGGTTTTGTGAAATATTCATAAACATGAAGCATTTACTAAAGTCTTGCATTGAACCCTCGATATCGACTAATATCAATGGAGCGGGTATTGTTTGGTTTTATGAATATATGTATTGTTATCAATAGAAAGGGATATTGCTTGGTTTTATGAATATGTGTATTGTTATCAATAGAAAGGGATATTGCTTGGTTTTATGAATATATGTATTGTTATCAATATAAAGGGATATTGCTTGGTTTTATGAATATATGTATTGTTATCAATAGAAAGGGATATTGCTTGGTTTTATGAATGTATGTATTGTTATCAATAGAAAGGGATATTGCTTGGTTTTATGAATATATGTATTGTTATTAATAGAAAGGGATATTGCTTGGTTTTATGATAATATCTAATGTTATCAATAAAAGGGATATTGCTTGGTTTTATGAATATATGTATTGTTATCAATAAAAGGGATATTGCTTGGTTTTATGAATATATGTATTGTTATTAATAGAAAGGGATATTGCTTGGTTTTATGAATATATGTATTGTTATTAATAGAAAGGGATATTGCTTGGTTTTATGAATGTATGTATTGTTATTAAAAGAAAGGGATATTGCTTGGTTTTATGAATATATGTATTGTTATCAATAGAAAGGGATATTGTTTGGTTTTATGAATATATGTATTGTTATTAATAGAAAGGGATATTGATGGTTTTATGAATTTATGTATTGTTATTAATAGAAAGGGATATTGCTTGGTTTTATGAATATATGTATTGTTATAAAAGAAAAATATATTGTTTGGTTTTATGAATAAATGTATTTTTATTAAAGAAAAATATATTGTTTGGTTTTATGAATATATGTATTGTAATCAATAGAAAGGGATATTGCTTGGTTTTATGAATATATGTATTGTTATCAATAGAAAGGGATATTGCTTGGTTTTATAAATATATGTATTGTTATTAATAGAAAGGGATATTGTTTGGTTTTATGAATATATGTATTGTTATCAATAGAAATGGATATTGCTTGGTTTTATGAATGTATGTATTGTTATCAATAGAAAGGGATATTGTTTGGTTTTATGAATAAATGTATTGTTATCAATAGAAAGGGATATTGCTTGTTGCTTGGTTTTATGAATATATGTATTGTTATCAATAGAAAGGGATATTGCTTGGTTTTATGAATATATGTATTGTTACCAATAGAAAGGGATATTGCTTGGTTTTATAAATATATGTATTGTTATTAATAGAAAGGTATATTGCTTGGTTTTATGAATATATGTATTGTTATAAAAGAAAAATATATTGTTTGGTTTTATGAATAAATGTATTGTTATAAAAGAAAAATATATTGTTTGGTTTTATGAATATATGTATTGTTATCAATAGAAAGGGATATTGCTTGGTTTTATAAATATATGTATTGTTATTAATAGAAAGGGATATTGTTTGGTTTTATGAATATATGTATTGTTATCAATAGAAAGGGATATTGTTTGGTTTTATGAATATATGTATTGTTATCAATAGAAAGGGATGTTGCTTGGTTTTATGAATATATGTATTGTTATCAATAGAAAGGGATATTGCTTGGTTTTATGAATATAATTATTGTTATCAATAGAAAGGGATATTGCTTGGTTTTATGAATATATGTATTGTTATTAATAGAAAGGGATATTGCTTGGTTTTATGAATATATGTATTGCTATCAATAGAAAGGGATATTGCTTGGTTTTATGAATATATGTATTGTTATCAATAGAAAGGAATATTGCTTGGTTTTATGAGTATATGTATTGTTATCAATAGAAAGGGATATTGCTTGGTTTTATGAATATATGTATTGTTATCAATAGAAAGAGATATTGTTTGGTTTTATGAATATATGTATTGTTATTAATAGAAAGGGATATTGCTTGGTTTTATGAATATATGTATTGCTATCAATAGAAAGGGATATTGCTTGGTTTTATGAATATATGTATTGTTATCAATAGAAAGGAATATTGCTTGGTTTTATGAGTATATGTATTGTTATCAATAGAAAGGGATATTGCTTGGTTTTATGAATATATGTATTGTTATCAATAGAAAGAGATATTGTTTGGTTTTATGAATATATGTATTGTTATCAATAGAAAGGGATATTGCTCGGTTTTATGAATATATGTTTTGTTATTAATAGAAAGGGGTATTGTTTGGTTTTATTAATATAATTATTGTTATCAATAGAAAGGGATATTGCTTGGTTTTATGAATATATGTATTGTTATCATTAGAAAGGGATATTGTTTGGTTTCATGATAATATCTATTGTTATCAATAGAAAGGGATATTGCTTGGTTTTATGGATATATGTATTGTTATCAATAGAAAGGGATATTGTTTGGTTTCATGATAATATCTATTGTTATTGATAGAAAGGGATATTGCTTGGTTTTATGATAATTTCTAATGTTATCAATGGAACGGTATATGGCTTGGTTTTTTATAAAAAACATATCTACTTTTGCTATGTTATTAATCAATAATCACTAGATCCATTGATAATCTAGCTCTCTATGAGAGATGCTTTGGAGTTTGTTTTTATTGGTGCTTGTTTCTTATTGTGTGCATACGTTTGAAAAAAATGTAAGATATAGTCTGTGTCGTGTTGTTTAACGTTTTGAATGGCAAAAGACAATTCCATTCACTGATTCTTCCAATTAAGCTTGATGAATTGTTAAAATGAATAAATAAAATAAACAATATTTGACGACTCTCATTTTGTTTGTCATCGAGAGCAGCGTAATGAATCAATAATAACTTGTTGACGAGCTGTTTCTCGACTCGTCTTAATCACAGGAATTTATAGTTATCATGGAACGTCAATACTTTGAAATATGATATACACACAACTCATATTGCATATAGATTGACCCAAGGATAACTGCATACCACTGTGGTCTTAATAAACACTATGTTTCACATCATTCCTAATTGCAGGCTGGCCTACCTGAAGATATGATCAAGTTATGTTATGAACCAGAGGCCGCCTCGATCTTCTGTCAGAACATACCGTCCAGCATGATCGGCGATAGACTACCCATCATGAAGTCTGGAGCAAAATACGCCCTCGCTAACCTGGGAGGTGAGACCATAAACATCGTTTGTTATTCTTCTTCTCAATTTGTATTGGGTGACTCTAACGAGATTACGACAAGAACCACTCACTAGTTTACCTTATTTGTTTTACATCGATTGAGAAGGAAGCTTAAATCTTGTTCAAAGACACCCTCGATGACTGTTTCCTGGATACTAAACCAGTACTCGCGCCGAGTTGTTGGTTAGACGCTTAAACAAACTGACTCGATATATCACATACATGTATACGTATGTTGATTTCTTTCGTATCCTACTATAACTTGCTTTCGCTTGCCTTAAGCACTGACATCAAACTTCTTATTCCCCCGTATCATAAAAGAGTTGGTGCATTTGTTTAAATATGTAAAATATACGATGATGGGGAACCATTACTGTCAGTACAAAGCATATCTTGAGAGCTAAACGAAATACTATCTCAACTCATTATATGAATACATTACGTTACGACAGTTACGTTGGGTAACGACAGTTACATTAGGTTACGACAGTTTTGTTGGGTTATGACAGTTACATTAGGTTACGGCAGTTACATTATGTTACGACAGTTATGTTGGGTTATGACAGTTACATTAGGTTACGACAGTAACATAAAGTTGCAACATTTTCATTACGTTACGACAGTTATATTAGGTTACGACAGTAACATTAGGTTACGACAGTTACATTAGGTTACGACAGTAACATTAGGTTACGACAGTTACATAAAGTTGCGACATTTACATTAGGTTACGACAGTAACATTAGGTTACGACAGTTACATTAGGTTACGACAGTTATATTAGGTTACGACAGTTACATTAGGTTACGACAGTTACGTTAGGTTACAACAGTTACATAAAGTTGCGGCATTTACATCAGGTTACGACAGTTATATTAGGTTACGACAATTACATTAGGTTACAACAGTTACATTAGGTTAAGTAACATTTAGTTACGACTGTTTAGCCATGGTCTTATCATCAATTCATTCTTCTTTACAGGCGGCGTAACAGAGGTAGTGTTCCACGAGAATCGGAAGGACGGCATTCGTGAGATCAGTCGGGGCGGGGGAACCAAACTGGGCGCTGGCGAGGTGGACAACATATTCGTCCAGTTCCTCTCCAAGCTTCTCGGCCAGGATATCCTTAACGATCTGGTGGAACACCACAGGAAGGAATTCCTCGTTCTCATGAAGGAGTTCGAGTTGCAGAAACGAACCATCACGCCGAAAACCACGTCCTACATGGAGATTAAGGTGCCCTCGTGTTTGGAGGTTATCTGCCGGAAGCATCAGTTTAATGACACCCTGGCCAATGTCGTCTTCCGGTCTGTGTACAATGGTCGGGTTAAATATATCGCTCAACGGCTCCGGATAGACGCTGTCGTCAGTAACGAATTCTTCAGGGCCACTACGATGGAAATGTCAAAACTCATCGAAAAAACTATCGGAGCAATCAAAACAACAGAGGATATCAATGTGTTAGTTCTGACTGGCGCCTTTGCGGCCTCTGAAGTCGTCCAAGAAATGATGCATAAAGAACTTGTCGGCAAATCTAATATAAAGAAAATCATAGTGCCCCCAGAGGCGGACATGGCCACTCTCAAAGGCGCAATAATGTTCGGAAACAACCCAAACAGTATCGCAAGCCGTGTGAACAAAGAGACGGTGGGACTTCGCATAGCTAGACTGTTTAACCCGGAAATGTATGCGCCTGACCGTCGCGTTGTACTACAAGGCACGGAGTATGTTCTTGACATATTCTCCCCTTTTCTGTCCGTCGGGACCAGGGTACCAGTTGGCTTCATTTCCCATCAGGTGCTCACGTCAACAGAGCCTAACCAGCAGAAGATCGAGGTGGAAATTTTCATCTCGCCAAAACTGTCCAACAATTTTGTGACGGACGAGGGAGTCCAACAGTTGGGGAAACTTGAGTTTAAGATTCCGATGCCCTCCGAAGAGGCTCGTACGGTGTACGTGGATTTCGTACTCGGAGATACGGAGCTCGTGGTGTATCTCACTGACAAGAAAACATTGATGAAACGTAAATACATGTTCCCTCCCCTTCGTGAACGGTGATCGTTGTGATACCAGAGAAACGACGATTTGTTTTGTCGTTAACATATAAACGAGGAAGTCGTTCAGTGGAATGGTGTATTTATAACGATGGTGTTTTTAGTTATCAACGAGAGAAATAACGATTTGCTTTTTCATTAGTAAAACAATAAAGAAAAAACAAAGTCCTTGCTTAGTGATATCAATAACGATGGTGTTTTTTGTTTTTTAACTGAGTAAAACAAAAGGGACATCCTCTTTCATAAATTATAGTGTATAGTAAAACAAGAGAACGTCTTGCTTCAATGATATAGCATATTTAAAACGATGGTTGTTTTGTTATCATCTAAGTAAAACAAAGGAACGTTCTTAACCAGTGATATTCATAACGCTGATGTTTTTAGTTATAGGGTATTATTGACTTCGAGTAAAACAAAGTAACCTCCTCTTTCAGAAGAATGGTGTACATGTATTCATAACGATGGTGTTTTTAGTCATTGACTTCGAGTAAAACAAAGTAACCTCCTCTTTCAGAAGAATGGTGTACATGTATTCATAACGATGGTGTTTTTAGTCATTGACTTCGAGTAAAACAAAGTAACCTCCTCTTTCAGAAGAATGGTGTACATGTATTCATAACGATGGTGTTTTTAGTCATTGACTTCGAGTAAAACAAAGTAACCTCCTCTTTCAGAAGAATGGTGTACATGTATTCATAACGATGGTGTTTTTAGTCATTGACTTCGAGTAAAACAAAGTAACCTCCTCTTTCAGAAGAATGGTGTACATGTATTCATAACGATGGTGTTTTTAGTCATAAACAAAGAAAATATGGGGACGTCCATTATCATTAGTATATTGCATTAATGACAAAGGTGGTTTCAGTCCTTGAACAAATCGACGTCTTCATACAATGGTATGTTGAGTTAGTTAAAAGGATGGTGTTTTCATTTATAAACTAAGTAATGTAAACAGGCGCTCTTTTTCAGTGGTATGGTGTATTAATAACGATTGTTGTTTTCAGTCAATTACAGTCTATGTACTCCGGTGTATTTTATTATGTTGTTCCTTGCATCAATAGACGTGATCGATTGTTAAGATAATCTTTATTATTGACGAGTTGTGTATATGTGACATACTTGGATGAAATTTGAACCTCTGTACAGATTTTTAGAATAAATGTTGTATACCTATATAATGGCCTATGAAATGACCACCATAACCATATCGCTCGCGGTTGATAAATGTGTTGTCTTTTAAACGGTACTTATATCCCATCACCATTCTCTCGGGTTGTTTGTAATTCTAAGCTAAGCAGTGTCCCGCGAAGAAAGCGAAGCAGAGCAATAAAGCTTAACGTATTGTTTACAAGACAAGAACGGCATTTAATACTCTGCTGACAGAACGCTCAAACAGGACAGTCGGTCTAGCAACAGTCAATGAACATTAAGCTGTGAATAAGGTGCAATTTGGACTGAGCTACTTGCAGATCACTTCAGCATGAAGCTAGCCAAGCAGTGGGAAAAGCTGCATTTTCGCCTGCTTTGTTGGAAGGGCAAATTACGCTGATGGTAGAACAAAGACGATCTGCTGGCAAAACAAAACACTCTGTTGGAAAAGCAAATTACTCTAATGGTAGAGTAAAGCAATCTGTTGGTAGAGCACTTGAGCAGAAGACAAGCAAAGCAGTAGAAGAAAGTGTATTTTTACTGCTCTGCCCAGAAGTAAAGAACATATGCTAAAAATTCTCATACCAGATTATACAAATATCGACTTAATGCCCCATTTGTATACCCTTTTTTATCTTTAATGACACATCAATCGAACCTAAATTGGGTATCCAACCGACACGGAGGCGTTTGGTTGTTCATGCTTATCATTTCCTGTCATGCTTTTGGATGACATGAATACGTGAACTAGTTCGTCATAGGGGTCATAGTCTAATGAATAATGTTGAGTATGCAAACGGATACTACTAGTTTTGTGAAATATCCCAAGATACCATATTTCAAGGCAGTTGTATCGTACAAGAATCCGGCTTGTGACTTATATGCTATTTGTATATACCAAACGATGCATTGCGTGGTAAAACAATAGACACGTTTGCCTTTATTTGCCTTTTATTTCAACATTAAAACCCTTTGGGATAATTAATGGAGTCAATAAACATTGCTATTTTGACAAAGCGTGATACTACGTATATTTTCAGCTTTGACAGTTAATCCTTCTGATCAAATTTGGTAAAAGGCAGCCCATATCGTAGGTTTAATGCAGTACTATAGTAAGTGCTTCCTTCATAATTGCACTGAACCCTCGATATAATGTAAAAAGAACCACCGCCTTTATAATTGAGTGTTACAGACGGCTAAAGAGTGCACGTTGAAAATTAATACAAGTTAACAATAGTTTTCAGTTATTGTATTAGACAAAGTTAGCACAAACATCCTTTTGCCCAATAAAATTCATTAACATATGGCTAAAACACAATATCAATTACTAAACATGTATTGCCAACTACACTAAATATGCATTCACTTTTGTTTATATCTTTTTCTGTTTACTTCAAAAGGGGTAGCCGCAACCTACGTTTTACCGAAATTATGTCCTATTGAAAGAAATCAGACTTATGACGTATAACATGTTTAAGCTTAGCAGAGAAAGGTGTTCATAATCGTGACATCTTTGTAATCATTCAAACTATAAATCTGTATTACGTTTGAACATCAATGTATACATTTCTACGGCAGTAAATAATTATACGATCAATATCGCAAACTAACATATCAACGCCTCTATAACTCGTCATTTTTTGTCTACTTCCGGGAATGTATTTTTGAACCTCGACGCCGTTTTCCGGTCAGTAATATTAATAACAAGCTCCGTATCGCCAAATATAAACTCGATGTATATCGTCCTTTCTTCCTTCGATGGCGTGGGTATCTGGTATTGTACCTTACCCAGCAGGTGCACGTTCTTATCCGTCACGTAAAGCGGGTTCGTTTCCGGTGTGAAATAAATGTCAATCTCAATGACCTTCTGGAATGGTTCTATAGAGGTCAGAGAATCGTACGATTTGAAGCCAACAGGTGCGCGCGTACCGGAAGTGATGAAGGGACAGAACACGTCCGTGATGAAGTCGATGCCGTGAAAGTTGACGAGTTTGTCCTGCGGATGCGTGTCCGGATTGAAGAGTTTGGCTTTCCTCAGTCCGTACGTGTATCGAATGACCCTCTGGAATATGGCACTGGGCTGGTGTCCGAACAACACTGCCCCCTTCAGGACGGCGATCTCCGGTTCGGGAGGCACGATTATACGCTGTATTTTCGTGGTCTTCTCCAGTTCCTGTCGAATAACGTCCTGTAGAAGCGCGGAATCGGCCATCCCTCCAACCAGTATGAGATACGCACATTCTTTAGCTTGGCTAGTTTTTATCACATTTCTGATGTTTCTAGCGATCTCGGTACATCCCGCTCGGAAGAACTCAACGGTAAGAGTAAAGTCGATTTTCATTTTGTCCTCGACGACGTGAACCCTGTCTCTATAGACAGACTTGGTCACGACGCTTGCGACGGTCTCGCCATTGTGCTTGGATCTACAGAACCGCTCAAGTCCGGCCGGTATACGCAGGGAGAGCTGGTTACGATGGACAGGGGAAATGTACTTTTTAGCCGTGTCGAAGTTCCTCAGTAGCTCCAGAAAGTCGAGTTTACACTCGTCTATAAACTCCCTCACGGCCGGCGCCCCCAAAAGGCGGACTAGGAACTGTAAGAATGCGTTATCGATATGCCCTGTACCGACCACACAGCCGCCACCCTTGTTCATCTCCTTAAGTCGGCCGTCCGGGCGTCGCTCATGGTACACGATATCCGTCTTACCACCTGAAAGAGTGTATTACCAGTATGTATTGCTTATTGATTAAACTATGTGCTCATATTTACCATCAAGTATCCCAATCTTACTACCAGTCACATATTCGTTATAGTATGTAACAATTTACACGTAAATAACCCTGAATTTGATGAGTTGACTTAAAAGTCCACTGGCCATGCGCTAACATTATCTGTATATATGTATATCATATCATTATCTTTATGTATTGTATGCACATCTCACTACTAGTATAGTTAACTATTTACTTAATGATTCGTATCAAAAACAGAGTTGTATGGATAGCTCATGCGTTATAACTGCGTTACGTCTAACACTCGGCAAAGAAATCGCTGTCGTCGAGTGCACTTGTTCAAAACAGTCGGTCTTCGACTGCGATTTCTATACCGAGTGTTAGACGTAACGCCATTACAAAGCATGGGTTATCATATACCACCAGAACCGGAAAGTGGATGGTCAATTCATGCAGGATACTCAATGTGGCTATCGTTGGCAAAAGTAGATGAAAACAAAAGCCAAATTAGCCGGGCGCTGCCATTTTGTTCTGACATAAGATCGTAAACATTGGTACCGTGATTCCTCCGCCTTAAGTTCCTGTAGGGCAAAACGGTTTAACGCCGAATGGTACAATGCCAATTACCTCCAATGTCTGCGACAACATACGTCGCTCCTGCCATGGTGATGGGTAAACGCTCCGCCCCTTTAGCCTGGTGGATATTCTGACATAGTATTGACGCAACTTCCGGTTCTAGACCAATCTTTAGTTGTTCCCCGGGAATCCCTGCCTGTTGATCGGACAACAATTGATTACAGTTGGCATACACTACCATCGAGTTTGACATTGAATTACTGTGCATTTGCCATAAAGATGATATTAATTAAAAATTATTAGTGTTAGTTGTTTTCCTTTTAGATATTTATTATTTGCTGGTATTTGTGTGTCTATACGAATAAAACGAGAGTACTAAAACACAATCGTGCGTCATATATGTCCTACAGTATTTACCGACAATTGATTCATAAAAGGAGGGAAAATCTTCAAACTTTTTGTATTAAACTGACTTCCAGTTATTGTACGGCTTAACGGGTTTCTATATTATGTCGAAGCATTGCAATAAAAGATAGAATTATGCCAACATAGAATATGATAGCTGACCTTGCATATGTTTCTCTTTTATTAGTGAGTTTTATATTGGCGTTTACTTTGTTTGTAACAGACATGGATATCGACTAGTGGACCATTGGCAACACACGTCTACGATACCCATAGGCTACTCACTAGAACTTTGTACTATCTTTGACTGGCCTTGGTACTTTTATCGCTGAAAGATTTTCGAAACTACTATAAAACTATCAACAACAACACATACTTGCACTGCCGCGTGTCGCATGAACTGTTTTAAGGCATCATTCCAAAAGGCGGGAACGGTTATGACCCATTTGATGTCGTCTGTAGATATCTCCTTTCGGCGCATGCGCAGAGCGTTTAAAAGATGACTTTTCAAAAAGCGGATTGCAATGGAGAAAATTTTAATGGCAGGCATGGACTTTCCGGTCTCATCTTTGATAACATTCTCCAACTTCAGACTCTGCAACCAAAACGCTTTTATTAAAACATATAGCCGCAAAAATTTAAAAACCATAAAACATTTATTATAGCTCTACTTTCTTGTTGTAATTGGAATTTTGGCTTGTCCTTGGTTGTTTTCCTGAAAAACGCCAGTGGAAAATCATTCACAGACAAGGAAAACGTCTCTTAGCTGAACCACATTGACAAACCGTGGTTTGTTTCCCAAATATATATCATGCGGAAAATCTAAGAAAATGCACATTTGCAGTTATTTATGCCTTTACTTATGTCAAGTTCATTGGCGTCGGCTATTTCCGAGTTATATATTTTGTCTTTTTCTTATATGAAGCCCCCAATGCGACACTTTCAAACTTTCAGCAAATATTAAATATATGTTTCTTAACATGTGTACGAAATATCCTGGTGTCACATATAGGGCTTCATATTTCTTTTCAGCCAAAATAGTCTCATGTTTTCCGCTAAAATCGACATTTTTCCACATTATTACCAGAATCAAAGACACTGTACATGGCTGAAAATAAAAGTATAGTTATTTGTGATACGGCTGAATGTTAAACAACACAAAAATAGTATGAGTGATTTTATTTTGTCAATTTCCATTTTCAAGAAAACACAGGACCATTTATGGCCTTTCGTGAACCATGTCATTTGACAGAGGGTATCTATCTACCTAGATGCTTTACAAGCTTGTCAAAAAAAGTAATCTGTTCATGTTATAACATTGACAATAGATGACTTAGATTTTAATGAACAGTAAGATAATTCTTGTGATGAATTCTATATTCGAGTATTTGACAGGAAACATTGAAAGATGCGATGTAGATATAAAATAAAATTGCCCAGAACGGCGGCAAACAAGAAGAAGCAAGTTAACAGTGGATAAGCAGACACCTATATGAGCAGTACCTGTTGACCTTGAACTTTACTTTTGAATCTCCGGAAGAAGAAACATCGCTGGTGGCGCCCCTGTTGGTGAAGGTCCGCGTACCGTTTCTCTGCCTCGTAACCGAACGCCTCAAACTCCCGCTTCTCGTTCAGAAGGAGGTGGGAGGGGGATTTAAACGTCGATACGCTCTTGTCTGCGTTCGTCCACAGTGGGTTTAATAGAACGTTGTCTACGCTGTCATCTAGCTCACGCCTTTTGAATAGATAGAAAAAAAACCCGATTTGTTTATAATAAAAATGTATGTTATCTTTTCACAATTGGATAAAAGGAATGTGTAATAGATAAACTATATTAACAGAGAATCTGAATTATAATCACGGAGAATATATTCCTAAAAGGACATATATCTTATGTCAAAGTGGAATTTGTTATAGGTAAAATATATGTCTACATAGAACCTGAATATTAATCATGCGAAATAAATCACTAAAAGGACGTACATGGTGTCAACATGAAGATGGGTCGAGTTTAAGAATTCATATGGCAATGTGGTATATTGCTCCTATGAAGAAATCAATCTTTTTTAGAGCAACGGTTTCTGACCGGTGTCATTTAAATGTAAATGATTTCATAAACAATTAATCGTTTGTAGTATATTTGAAATTTAAATCCGTCAAAAATGCAAATATGGGGAGATGGGCTAACAGAGAATGTAGCCGACAACGAAAATCAGTAAATCTATTATCAAGAATATAGCATCTAATGTAGGACTACGAAGGGTGGGCTAGCAATCACGTAATTCATACCAACCTGTTACAATAAGCATATCCAGAATAAGACGTCCCTATATCTATGGCAACGACCATGGTGAAGGTCGAATCATCGATCGTTGTTATGGACACCTTTGACCTTGAACTGTGGGTAACGGAACCCATCGTCTAGTCTGTTTGTAAAAACTGTGAATGACGAACAAGTAGAATAGATGTAAATCTGCGATTGAATTAAAGAAATTTGGTCGTATTTTGTTCAAAACTTAGCAGTAGATGAAAAGCTTCATTTGAAAAAGAAATAAGACAAGCAGTATATGTTTCCTAGTAGGAATGTAAGGTTTATCAGATGGTTTCAAATAACCACCTGCAATGGAAAACTGTGAGTTGTCCGAATTGAAAACAATATCAGACGACAAATATAGGAAGAGAGAAAAATGTTGTGTCTAAGATAAGAAACCATTGTGATACAAGAATAAATCCATCCTTTGTTCCTTTGACAAAATGGTTTCTAAATGTTTCTACTTCAAATGCCACACCATTCCCGAAGTGCAAGTGATTAAAACTTCAGAAAGGAAAGAATCTGTTTTACACATTCCTTGGAACTCGAAAACACACTTACCTTTGAATGAAATGTCCTAAATTATCAATATCATTCCTCTTTTTCACATTGGATTTCTAAATTTTAACACAGTTCCCCCACCTTGTTCATTTAGTCGTTGGAAATAATCCGCCATTCATTGTATTCTAAATCTCTAAACAAGTCAATCCCTTAACTTCGCTGTCCCTTTACTTCTATTTCCAGCGGTTTGCTATTCTGCAAGAGGAAAATAATCACATTCATTCACAATTCTTACTGTCGTTTGTGAAATCTTTCAAGCTTATGACGAATCGTCTTTTGGTTATAAATAAGAGCGTATGCCTTTCGGCTTTAGAAAGCGTTTGATGTTTATCTCGTGTGTACGATAAAAAAAGTTTTGCACAGACGTAATTGCGTGTACATATAGACAATATTCCTTCCAATCTCTTTTTTTTTAAATTATTGTTATTCGAATCTTATATTACAAATGATAATATCCCCTACAGTAATAGATATGTCGTAATAATTGGTTGGCATGAGAGCAGCGAAGACACAAGGTAGATATATCTAGTAACATTACTTTTACTAAATCGTGAACACGTATTCGATTTCGTTCAAACGTTTATTCTGACTTGTGCTGCATGTAATGTTAGATCATGAAAAACCCTATCCTTTGTATAGGAAACTCATTCAAAACCTAAGATATTTTCTTATTTCAAAATACGTCGAATAAAAATATAAAAGTATGTGAGTATAAAAACGATAAGTTGCCTTTTCTTTTTAACAAAAGTCAACTTGTTATATATGCAGGTTCTTGAAGAGTGCATCATTTCGCTGTACCAAAGAAATCTCTGCTAGTAAATACCTTTCCTCCATTAGACCTCACTTTATCAAGTCTAATGTTTAAGACTATAGAAATCAGTGTGAGCAATGCGCAATTTATTCATTTGTCACAATACCTTTACAAAAAACCACGAAGAAAATATACATACTTTTTCGTCTCTACTTTTGTCGTCTGTTGCTGCTTTGAGTTTGGATAAGTCAAATATTTCCAATATGGGGGAATCATTAATCTCTGGATCAAGTTAATAACAGTGTATGACTGCAAGAAAGAGATTATCACGCTAATACGGTTTGTTATACACTTAATCCTTTACCAAACGCCATTTTTTTTACTGTTCCAAATTGAATGAATATGCAGACATTTCAAAATATGACGAAATTGGAAAATAATCTCTGATAAGGCAGATAACATTGTGGGAAAGGAAGAATTGCTCGTTACGAGCAGTTTGTCCTTTTCTCACAATGTTTTACAGATTTGTCTGCAACAAGGTGGTCAAATGTCGTAATTGTTTGGTAAAGGGTTAATCCCTCATTAATATCAACACGCTCCTTGTCTCATAGAGAATTCAATGTTGATATTGTAATGAAATATTTCAATCGAAATCAAAAGGTTCCGTATCTGAATAGTATCTGTTTTGATAACAGAACCACGATAGTATGTATATGTATTGGGATAACTCATGTAAAACTTTAGTAAGAGCTCAATATTGAGCTCTCATAAATAACCCATTACAACACGACTGATACTACATCGACTTCTAGGTGACCTGTTCGTAATTTATATTCGACATCAAATCACCGCCGCATGGGTTCGATTCCCGAACAGCGCTAACGCGTTTCTGCTAAAATGTTGCTCAACGTTATGGGTAAATGTATTACCATGAACCGATAAACCAAGATTTCAGGAAAAGCGCAACCTCAATAGAACATTAATTCTTGGAACACCTGCGTGTTGCTTATCTATGATACACACTGTTTATCACGTTACACGGCATTTCAGTTATATTACATTGCCGGGCTCATCACGCATGGAGGCAGATCCGGAGGCTTCCTGTTTTGTCAAGCCTGACAGGACCATCGGTTTTCCGCAAGTCAGCCGAGAGACAAACTCTAGTTAATACGGACTCTAGTTAATACGGATCTGCCGGTAACACTTTTCATTATTTGACCAACGTGGATAGGGGCGGTAAGATTTCATATACATCCTATAGATGACGTTAAAAACCACTGTGACAACGACATTAATCGTTCCGGACATTAAGACGACTATGTCATTTTGTCACATTTTCCTAATATTTCTCTCTGTTCTTGCTTTTTATTTTCACCACATGGGGAATGAGTTTTTAGAAGGAATATAGTTTCAATGAATGCCGCTATGCCATATAAAACACTGAACAGGGCTCACAGTATTGGTATAGGCGGGTGTATCCTATAGGATTTCAATGTAGGGAAAAGGACCGACCTTTTGGAGCAACAATAAATACAAACTATCAATAGAAACTACAGACTAAGGGTGTGATAAACACATGTTATGATACAAAATGAACAATCTGAAGTCAAATTTAGAAACAAAAACTCACTTTATTCATGAAATATTGAGATTCCAACACAAATATCGACCATTGCTTTCTGTATATGCAGACTAGTATAAATGTCTAAATAAGTCTATAGGCCAAAATTCATGAACCATACAATTAATTTATGCCAAAGTTAGTAATGGTGGATATTAGCTGATCAACAGCAAAAAAAGAAGATTTCTTCAATTCAATTTAATTTAGTATCTTACCATGATCACATTTCTCAGATTCCTTATACCTTTAGACAACAACTTAATTGATAACACAAAACAATTACTTGAATGTACAAAGCGCCACCCAACATACATGTAACACCTTCAGTTATTGGTGCATGATTGATATTTATAGTAAGTGTCTTTGTATGTGTATTCGGTCATTTAGGTTGAAGTTTTCTTTTAAACATATGGCTCAAATTTTGCTCCATTAACACTTTCTGTCTCTATGTACATCCAGGGCACTCGACATTTCTATGACAGTTTTCACATATCTTACAGTTTATATCAATGGCAGGTATTCAAGATCAAAATACACAACAGCTGTATAACATCATGGCGGTGACACAGCATATTTGGATTCTGTTTTTCTGACTGGTTTCCGTTTAGGGCTTGAAGTATTTGGACTAGAACTGGTTCCCGATTTCAATCTTTGTTTCACATCTTTAAGTAATGCATTCAACTCTTCCTGCAAAGGAAAGTAAGGGAATATAGTTAAGTATATGTTAAAAAAAATTATCCATGGATTACGGGATATTAACTTTAACAATAAATCATATCTTTTACCTCTCTCTCTACAAACAAAAGTAAGAAAGAAGTAGAACACAGATTGACAAATGGCAATCAAACATTATAAAAAAGATCATTATTATCTATCTAAAAGCATCTCACACTTCTATTACAAAGCCTTCTATAAGCTGATAGATATTTACTTTTATCTATTCAACCATTCCATAAAAATTTTCTAGTATGGGCTGAATCTATCATAAAAACATTTTAATATAGATGTGGGACCCTACTTTACTCTTCATAGCAATAATTTAAGCATCTTCTAAACAAAGGTCTATTTAACAAACATTTCTTCTCTTTTAAAAGTACATCAACAGAAATGTATAATGAAGTTCTTGGTATGTTTATATTACGTTGCACAATCTTGACTTCATTTTCATAAACATAAACTCAACAAATTGTATAATTACTTGCATGTTGTGTAAAAAATCTTTGATTTTGTTTTCAGGGAACTTTTGTTACAGGTGTTTGTAATCATTTTTGTTAGTGGCATTAAAGTATTACCTCTGAATATCGATACATCAATTTACAATTCTTCAGGTTTTTCCTCTTCTGTATATGCAAGAGGCCTTGTTCCAAAGAAAATGCGCTATTTTCATTTGTGTTCAACACCTGAAAATATATATTAGTCAATAATGAATACATTGTAAATACATCAAATAACAACTGCACAACCATCTGTTTAAAGGAAAACAAATTGACACCACTCAATCATCTGTGAAAAAACAAAATAAAGATTGTTTTGTCAAATGATTTAGAATGTTTTGTCTACCCTGTCATATATATGTGGGAACTTTTTTTCCAAATTGCAAAAATGGTTTGGGATCTTTCGTTAGTTGAACCTTTGTTCAATAAATGCATAATGACAGTATATGTTCGAGTATTGGATAAGTAACAAACATAAAAAAGATTTTATGCATTTTACTGTATTTCCAATTTCGTACCTGAGAATATGCTACCATTGCACTTTATGATGAAATATCTCCATAAAGGATAATATTCATTCATCTTCGATAGAATAAGTAAAAGTTCAGATATATCTAAAGCAGTAGTAAAAGATAACAAATAATAAACATTTTGTGACAAACAAATGTCTACTTACAGCTGCAGGTACATTGATACAAGTACATAAGAAGGAAAGGCACATTGGGGGTTCAATGCAAGACTATAGTAGGTATGTCACAAACATGGAGCACTTTCTATAGTCTTTTCCTGGATCTCCAAAATATATAGAGCACAAGAATAAAACACAGCCAGTATTTCCATTACAATACCTAAATAAAACGACAAAGGTACCAACCAATACATGTGTAAAAGATGGATACAGTGATTTCTCGTTAATCCGAACACGTCCGTTCCCAACAAAATGTCTGGATTACCGATTCATCCGGACTAATGAAGTAGCGCATGTTCTTATACACACTAAGACATAAACAGTCTGTATGCACGTGTATACTTATGACCCTTTAGCGAACGCCAAATTGTCGACCCTCCCAAATTGAAAGAGTTTGGCAGACGACATTTCAAGATGTGATGAAATTTAAAAATAATCTTCTGATATGGCAGAAAACATTGTGGGAAAAGGAGAAATTGCTCGTCACGAGCAATTTCTCCTTTACCCACAATGATTTCAAAAGTCGTCTGCAACAAACTGGTCCAATAATTCCGTTCCCTTACAATTTCGTTCGGATTGAGAGACATCCGGATAATCGGGGTCCGGATAAACAAGGCTCCACGGTACGTACCATAGAGAGATAGCAGATTTTATTCGAATTATCACATATAATAATCTCCTCCAGAACTTCAGTTTTTTGTGTGGGTTTGTTGAGTTTATCATGAAGCCTTTCTGTCTCCTTCAATCCGGCCTCAAACAACTTCTTCCTCTCAACCACCTCACGCTCTCTGTAAATAGGATATTAGATCTTTATCAAACCTTATAAAATAGTTGTAGTGTAAAGAGTTAAACAATCTACTTGGTAAATAGTTCCTCTGTTTCTACTAGTTTCAAAAGACATGAATAAGTCAAATAAAGAAATTATGGCAACAAACTCGGATATCAACTGAGGAAAACTATCACACATGCATCATTGTTTTCATGTTCTTCTTAATTTCACAATCAAAGTGTTTTACTTTAGAATTTACAATTTTATTGTCTGGAATCTTGAAATTTGGATCAGTCTAACATGTATTTGTTGACTGATGTGAATAGATCGGTGTACCTTACAGAGAACACTTACACAAGTTTTTCCAAATAAGGGAACAATATGGACAAAGTGTTGGTGGGTGTGGTTGTCTCTCGTGCCAGGAATATCAACATAGCATCCATTGAGAAGAGCTCTACATCATTGTTCAAACTCAGGTCCTGTAAATATAGATGGTTTGATCATTTTCTTAGTATATTCATAATAATTCATAATAATTTATTTTCTGTAATCAAAGGCATCATTTCCATTCAAATACATAAATGACAAAATTCAAATATAAATAACAAAATCTTTTATCAATTATGATATAATAAAACAGATAAGCAAAATTGGAATTTTGCATTTGTGATGGAGACAACTGTCAAAACGTATCAAAATATCATCTTTGGCTCGTCATACAGCAAAGTCTAGGTTGAAGTTAATATATTATTATTTGTCTAAAGCAAAAGTGTAGATCTATTTATTGTAATAACCAGAGGGAGACTGTGTGCTCCACTTGTCAAAATCATCCACATGGCCAAACTTTTTTAGAGTGAAATAAAGTATATATAGACAGGATTGTGATAAGTGTTTTAACAATTTATCCTTGAGCTACAACAATAACTGTGTTAGCTGAACAGAATCAGAAAACCAAAAGCTGTTCATAAGACTACATGCTTGACTCCTTGGGAATGGATCAATTAAGAGTGATACAAGGGCAGCAATGAATCATTTATTTCTGAGACATGAAGCTGAATGCAAAACTTTGACCAAGATTATCTTAGTATACAAAGCTGCTTTATTTTACCAGAAATTCAAGCCAGATTCATTGGCTTGGTCATTAACATTACATTACGACCCAACATACATGTATGAACTGTCAATCAATACCCTTCAGTGATAAACAAAATACAAGCCGGCATGCAAAACCTATGCCCGGTGAGTTATAAAAATCTCCTTATTTTTTCAAAAGTAGAAAATAAAACGAAATCATTTCATTTCACTACCTACTGATAATTCTTCACAAGCAAACATTTGGACACATATCACATCATAGTAACAAAGGAAACTCACCTTTGCAGCTTGACAGCCGTAAGGAATCCAGTCCTGTGTACCATACTGTACGGACTCGGAGAGGTTGTAACCCAGACTAATGTTACTGTAGTAGACGGAGGAAAACACCACTACAAACTCCTTCCCTGATTGGACACACCTACTCATGGGCACACCCCTCTCTGTCAACTTGAATGGAGGAATCTGAAATAGAACATGGTGTATTTACCCAGTACGAACGAAAAAATAAACAAACACAAGTTTTATTACGGCAACATGTGTTAAGTAAAGTAAATACATATTAATACAACATCCAGGCACATTAGGCCTATAGATTACTTAAAATGCTGATCCATCTAATCTTCAATGGTATATTTGGTGATCAAACAATATAAAATTCAAGTTTAGCATTAGTATTGTTATTTGATGATATCCATTTTCTTCATTTGTTACAAGGCTTTTTAATGAAAATTTAAATGAGATTATCTAAAGCTGTCAATGACAAATTATCTTTTAATTCTTCAAATTAAAGGAATGAATGTATTGTGCCTTCTAGTTTACTATAGGTCAGAGGTCAAATTTCATAAACTGTTCTCACCATGACAGAATCATGCTCTGTGATGAAGCCTTTATCTCTGGTATGGTGCGGTAAAAGTTTTCTTAAAGCTGACTTCAACTTCTCTTTCTCTTGTTTCGGAACTGCATACCTGGAAAAAAATATGGGTTTTGACCTTGAAAGGTTGATAAAACATAATGACCTTAACCTTTACCCTACAAACATATTGAGTTTTTTTATTGCAGAACTATATATAGAAAGTCCTTCACTTTTGTTATAGTCATGCTGAAGTCTTACTATTAACCTTAAAAAATGTTATGATTATGTTCATTGCTTAACTTTTTTAAACACAACACTGCATTTCTTAAATTTTTAATGCAATCACTGGGATTTGAATCTACACATAAAGGGGGCCATATGATTTCATGCTGTGTCCTCTAATCACTGGGCCATGGAGCCCCCTTATGCAATATAAATAATAAAGAGTTTTATCTATTCAGTTGACAGACACAACCAGATCACTAATAAAAAATCACACTGTGAATTAGTTATGTTCATTGTCCTTTTTAGTGCTGGAACCAACTTCATGCTAATGCAAACAGGTTGGATCCAGGAAAGCCACCAATTCACTTGGACTGTGATCTAACCTGTTTGCTACTCTCTGAGTATCTTTCCTCATCAAAATTGACCAGATATTAAAGGTTTTAGAAAGCAGACGACACAAAAATTATAGAGAATTACTCAGCATTCTAAGGGTTTTATAAGTAAAGGTCACTCACCATACAAGGCCTGGTCCCTCATGTAAATATTGCACTGTGGGTAAGTTGTGACCATTACAACTCAGACATTTGGTTGAGTACAGCATGCCTATGTTCAATGTGGGTACTGTGATACCTGGAGATGTAATTAGATCATTCTGATTGAGGTTTAACAAAGTTTTCAACAGTATTTCAGTGATATTACAGCAGTAAATGCACCTATCCATGCCCCAAGATCTTCTCATTATTAACACAGATTATTCTCTCCAAACTGCTGACTGCTTCCCAAAATGAAAATAACTGATCAGTGGCGAAAAACCGAATAAATCATGAAACCTTGACTTCATGCTACACACTGATTTAGAGGCAAATATAATTCAGGTTCCAAATATAAACAGGTTCAGTAACAAATACAATCCAATACTCATTGGACAGCAAATTATGTGCTTTAGCTAAAGGAGAAATACATTGGGGATCCATTTTGATTAATACATTTTCTTAATCAATTGCCGGACGGATTCCTTTTTCTTAGTAGTTCCAGCAACACCCACCCCACCCTCCACACATTTAAAAAGCAATATTGCGCAATAACTGATTTAAATGATTTAATGTTTATTTCTTAAAATGAATAGATCTAAATGCATAGGCCAACATAGAAGGTCTGTTACCTGCAATCAGGCCCAGGTGATGTAGAATGGATCCTTTACTCTCAACCAGATTGTGTAGATTCCATCCATGTCTGCAATACAAATGATCAAATTATACATAATTTGATGCGACGTAATTGTTATCCTCTCTACACAGCAAAGTTTTTATTCTAAGTATCAATACAGGTTGATTGGTCAATATGTCATAATTTACTAATTTAGGCATTCAATTTTTCAAAAAGAAAAGAATAATGTCCATTAGTCTGAAAGGCTTAACTTCAAACTCTGGCTATCAGGTATCAACCTTGAATTCAATCGGGTGGCATTATATGATTTTGATATACTTATTTGCAGTGCCAAATCTATGTCCATTATGGATTCTTAACAAGATCGACAATTGAGACAATTGGTTTTTAAATTCCTGGTTTAAAGAACTTGAGTTGAATCATCCTTTTGTCAAAGTATTTCAATCTTTCAATATATATTTGGTGAGATTTATGCTAAGTCACATAACAAATCTTGTGTCTACCACATATATATCTGTATTGCTATCAAGTTTTCAAGTTACATTGTTTGTATGGTGTTTAACGCCTTATTAACAATTTTTTCAGTTGTGTAAAGGCTTTCCTGGATCGTCCAGTACCAGGCTAGGGCTCTGAAGTGACTTGTCAAAGGTCATTCCAATGAAACCAGAGGTGTCAGTAGGACCCGAACCCAGGACACCTGAGTTCTAAGTCCAGCAACTTAACCAATGGGCCAGGAAGAACCCTTTTTTACTAGTTACAGCTACACACCTTGCATAGGGGTTATCTCTCCTGACAGGGAACATACTGCCGAACACGCTAGTGTCTAAGCTCGCTGATTGGACAGACACATGGTCATCTGACTTCTCCACAGTCTCCCAGTAGTCAATCTGTCAGTTAACACATGTGTAAGAGATCAAATAAGTGTCTGGTTATAATAGTAATTACAATTTGTCTTATTTTGTGGGCAATCACATGACTTTTTTAACCAGATGCCTGCTACTCATTTTTCCGAGCGATCATCTCTATTCTTTGAAATTACTCAAATGTAAACAACGAAGTAAAGTTGTGTGCCACACAATTCATGAAAGAAGCGCTTTGAACATTGCTAATAGATAGTGCAGTTGTTATAGTGTCATGATCATGTGGCGTTTTGCTGTTTTCTATAATATTATTTCATAATTAAGAACTCATTTTGTCCAGTTTTGCATTTTTTGGGCAACATTCTGGATTTAAAAAAGCAAATAACTTGAAAATAATTATAGTAATAAAACTATTTTTTTTACAATATTCTCACCTCAATATCATCAGGTTTATGGTTACAGTTTTCTCGCCCGTAGAGTGCTTGGGTGTTCCTTGCCGCCCGGTGGAATGAGGAGAGAGGTTGGGACTTTCCCTGTAATCGATAACATTCAAGACCCATCAAACTGATCTATTTACATGCAACGAGAATGACAACCAAATTAAGCATAACAGTGGATATCAAGTTGTATTGCTTTCTAAAGTGATTCAGATAACCTAACAGGAACTTTATCTGCTATTATAAGGGTTTTACATTGTGTCCACATTATTTCAATAATTTTGAAATGCCTTGCTCATCATGATGGAGAATGACCCAAACCTTAACCGTGGGCAGGTAAAGCCGGGTAGAAGCATTGGCATACAATAAATCAAATTTACATGTCTGAATTTATAGGGTGTCCGGATATATAGGGTAAATAGTGTATATCTTACCTTGAACACACATTTCTCACACATGGGACACCCTTTACTGCCTGTTTGTTTCTGTCTCTCTGCTCGCACAGAGTCCAGGAGTTTCTCTGTTTCCTCATCTGACAGGGTTTCATATGACAACAGGTATTTACAGTAGGCTGCATACAGCTTGGACACTCGATCGGACTGAAACAATTCAATCAGGGTGATTCAATAAGTAGTGTTATTGTTAAAAACAAATACATTTTCATTTAAAAAGAGGTTTGAATGCATTTAAATTAATGAAAATCTGTAGTGTGGTTATTTAGTGACATAACAAAATGCTCTAAAAAGCAAATTGCATATTCACATACAAAATTGACACCTACATGGAAAGTCCTTCTGTTTCTTATATAGACAAATAAATCCTTTTTTCAACAATATTTTCTATCCAACTTGCAGAGGCCCATATATGAGGTGTATTTCTGCAGCCAATTCCTTTGTCTCTCCTCTACACCAGATTTTGTTGGTATTCACTTGAATTCTCTAATTAAAATCATTGAGAAGATTCTAACGAGAACCCATAACAATGGGTTTTGACTAAAATTTGTCAAAAAAACTTTATTTCAGAAACCATTATAAGCCCCTTATCTAGACAACTATCTTTTAGGGTTTTACATCATGTCCAATATTTCATGTTATATTGCTATGCGTAGCTCATCAGAGATGGAAGGAGACCCCCTGACCTCACTACCTATAAAGGCCAGTCAAGCAGTGAATACTGTCAGTCAGCAAGAAGACACTTGTCCTCCACAAAATGTCCCCGCCCCCTTTATCAAAGCCCCTGACACTTCCTGGCTACAACTAACCTGTTTGGGTATTTTCATGGTATCTGCTATCTTCATCCATTTCTTCTCTTTCCCAACAGTTCCCTTCATACCCCCGTGTTTCTGTACCAACTCATAAAGCCTGACCAGGTCTATATCTACGCCACCAATCTAACAATAACAAACACAACTGTGATGAATCTTTAAAAGTTGATCTGTTGCCTTCTCATGGCTCTCTTTAATCCTTTCCTTATGATAAATATACTAATTTGGCCACACCTATATCAGAAGGGTAACATTTTTCTAAAAAAGCAGTAAAACAAAAGTAAATTTACAAACAACTTCTGCCTGTTTGTCACTATAGGTTTGACTCTATATCACAATGCAGAATTCAATTTTCATATTAACAAAAGCTTTCCACATGTGTGTTTATTTTAGGCACGGCAATTGTCAAGCCCAGTAAAACCACAAGCATTCCGTAAGACAAAGCAAAGTGAGTTATGAGAAGTAAGGATTTAAACTGTTACCTGTGGCATGTGAACAATTTCATTCCCGTTGTTCTTATTAAGCGCTTTGATGAGTTCAAGCTGCTCTGTGATTGGGCTCCATCTAACAATAAAAATTACCACATGTAGTATGATATCTCTGATATAGTAAAACATTGATAGAAAAGCGCATTAACTTTGCAATAAAAGGATAAATTTCTCCATTTTGAGTAGAAAGAGAGAAACAGTTTGAGTTTAACACTTTACCAAATGCCAAACTTTTGACTGTACCAAATTGAACAAGTTTGCAGACGACAATTCAAAATGTGATGAAATTGAATAATAATCTTATGACAGGGCAGAAAATATTGTGAAAAAAGGAGAAATTGCTCTTTATGAGCAATTTCTCCTTTTCCCACAATGTTTTGTAGAGTCGTCTGCAACAAAGTAGTCAAATGTCATTATTGTTTGTTAATGGGTTAACTCTGTGTCAACATATTTTTATTATATAAATGCTTTGCTGGTATTCACATGTACATGTACTAGGCTATGGCTTTTAAGCATCTTACAAGAGGACATTCAAACAAAACTGGCAGCACCAATGGGGATCAAACCCGGTACCCTCAACTTACAAGGCCACCAAGGCTTATCACAAACAATCTCTAGGTTTACCACAATCATTTCTTGAGATGCCTACTTGAAATGAAGATGTATATGGAGAAAATGATTTAAACTTACTTCTGCAGAAGTTTGTGAATATATTGGATTGAAGTTGGGAACCTAAAGTCTTCTAGCTCTCTACTCTCCATCTGTAAACAAACAATAGACTCCATCAAAACTTGTGACATAAGTGTAGACAGCAATTGCTGTAAGTGTACAGTCTAACTTGTGTTAAGCAACCACCCTTTTAAGCAGCCATCCTGCCTTAAACAACTGCTACAGAAAGTCCCATTGTTGGATATATAGTGTACAGGGTTCACGCTGGCCTTCGCAAATGGCGCCATTGGCGACAAAATCAAGAAATTGGCGCAAGAAAAACAAATTTGGCGAAAGTGCCTGGCGCCGACTATTTTCCGCGAGAATTTGATGTTTGTTTACTACATGGTTGCTGATCTCGAGTCAATATCGATTTGTTTTTACTGTAGAGCCGAGAACCATGTATCGATGGTTCCCGTAATCGCAGTACTTTGAATTAGAACTCGGGAACCAGCTTGTTTATCAAATGCGATTTCCGATACGGGATAATCCTGTTTTCACACTTGTTCAGTTCATTATCTGTTGATTGTCAAGTTTGTTGAAGGTGACACTTTCTTGTGTACACCATTTAGTCATTTGCCAGCCTTTACAACTTCAATTATATGGAAATTATGACTTTGATTACTTTAATTGCTTTTCAATCAAAATGTTTGCCCTCGCGCTCCTTTTAAAGAAGTTGACATCAAACATCGACGAAGTCGGTTGTGTTGATTGACAAATAAATGAAACGCTTTTATGCACCGAAGTTTTGGTATATAAAATCCGCGATTTTAATTGGCACTTTATTCTGATCCAACACAAGAGTGACTATAAATCGATCATCTCAGTCGTTGAATATGCCTCCCACTAAAAATCAAATAAACTTCTGACAAGGAGGCCTGGAGGACAGGAAATAGTTGGTTATTAAATGACGCCAAGGTGAAAGTCATGTTTCTGATATGTCCTGTTTCAAATGTTGAGTGTGAGAGAGGATTTAATCCATAGAACCTAATGAAAACAGCACATAGAAATAGATAGAACAAACGAACACTTGAGAACCTCTTTAGAACCGTAGGTGACACTCATGAAGGATTTCCCCTTCTACAAAAGACTATTTTGGCTCCAACTTATTGAATTTGGCTCCAATTTTTTTAATTTGGCTCCAACTTTTTCAATTTGGCGCAAGTGTTGGCGCAAAGAAAATTTTAGCCAGAGAGAACCCTGGTGTACATCAATTTGTGTTAAGCAGCCAACCTGTCTTAAACAGCCAAATTACTCTGTCCCATAGGCTGTCCTCTTAACACAAGTTTGACTGTACTTCATTTCTCATTTTTGTCAACCTAATTCATACATTGATACCAATACTCCCTCATATATGAGCCAATTGCCCCAATTTGAAATCAACAGCAGTCTATGTGAAAAAACCCCAATGCTTATGTTTGTGGTAATTGGAAAAAACTGTTGTGACAAAAAGAGATACATGTACTTTTCATCATAAGCAATATTTCTTTGTCACAGTTGTTTCATAAGACATATGCAAGAGAGACAAGTCCTGTATATTTGAAGAAAACATTCAATCGAGTGTAGTGACTTTTCATCACCAGGTGTATATCTTACTTAGACACATTCATACAGAAAGTGAATAAAACATATGTTGTGCAAAGGCCCATATAAGAAGTATATCTGTTTATTGTTTAATTACGTTTGTACCCATTAGAATTGTTTAAGACAGACAATACAGATGAGTAAATCCAACAAAGGATTTATTGCAGTTTCTTTAATAAATTATTCATGCCCTGTTACACACCATTATCTAAACATCCTCACTTGAGTAGACAGTGATTACTACACCTGTTTGTATGGGGTTTTACATCACATCAACATAACTTCAGTTTTGTTGCAATTCCCAAACTCTTTATGATAGAGGAAGATCCTTTACTGCCCCAAGCCAGGTAGAACTATCGGCATTTGATTAGTCAGTCAGGAGACAACTTCGAATGAAAATCAAATTACCATCACTGGGATTTGAACCCATGTGAAGAGGGACCACGTGATTCCAAGATCTGTATTCCAACTACTAGGCCAGGGAGGCCCCGATTAATACACCTACCTTCCAGCTACAGGGTGGTACAATCTTACACATCCCATACTGGGCTGCCTCCTCCTCTAGCCCCTGTATGTACTGTATACACTAATTACCATACACCTACCTTCCAGCTACAGGGTGGTACAATCTTACACATCCCATACTGGGCTGCCTCCTCTTCTAGCCCCTGTATGTACTGTATACACTAATTACCGTACACCTACCTTCCAGCTACAGGGTGGTACAATCTTACACATCCCATACTGGGCTGCCTCCTCTTCTAGCCCCTGTATGTACTGTATACACTAATTACCGTACACCTACCTTCCAGCTACAGGGTGGTACAATCTTACACATCCCATACTGGGCTGCCTCCTCCTCTAGCCCCTGTATGTACAGTATCGGGTCCTTAAACTGCTCCTCGGATGGGTAGTATGTCGGACACTGAACCACACAGGGTATATCACCGTCATGCGGGAACTGTTCTGTCTTGACGCGCAATTCACCCGAATGATCACTTCCTAATAAAGAGAAAATGGTGCTTTAACTAATAACATGCTTTGCAAGGTCTTTGACCAAATTGAGGATTCATAGCAAGAGTATAGAAACTCCTTTTTGTGAAGAATTTGCTATAATCTTGTATGGAACCATCAATATAATCAATTGTTAATATGCAATATGAAATATTTCATGGTGGGATAGTTAGTTTAAGAAGAAAACTATTTATTGTAACAAGTGAATCATTTCTGACCCCCTGCCTTCTGTCTCACCCCTTTCTCGAGAGTTTATCAAGCGGTTAAATTTTGAGATAATCGAAAATAACCAAAAATTGACAAAGTGCATGAGTGTAAGACAATTGCTCATGCTTTTGTCTAATTACTCTGAGCATGAAGTCCTAACATAATGACAATCCCATTTTGACTTATTACATAGTAGTTGGGTTTTTTTCAACTGATCCAAATTGAAAGCATCATCAGATTGGTTATTAACCACAAAAGATGTCACTAGAATTTGAAGTTGAGAAGAAACAATACGGACAAACAGAATAATCTTACTTTTGCCACAATAGTTTATAACATAGTCTGACACAGGGGTATATCTACATATCTACATGCAAGAATCAAGAGATTTTACGCATTTAAGCAATAAAAGCATAAATGAATGAATGCATGCATGATGTTTTAAGGTGCAGTGACAGCTAAGGTCATTAAGCGCACATTATAAAGGCATGGAAGGACAGCTGGAAAGTGTCACTCTGTACCATCTTATGTCAGAAAAGGATGTTGAAGAAAACTAATAGGTCTCAACTTGTTCATGAAATCATGTTAAACATTGGTATTACACCGGACCAATGTGACAAAGGAACAGTTCACAACATACACAATTTGAAGAAATCAAGCATTTAGCCCAATGAAGATGTGCAAATGTCATGCATAATATTGTAAAGTGTGCATACCTAGTGATGAAGAAGAACTAGATTTCTCATCAGTTGATTTTTTCTCTGGTGACACTGTCGACTTACGCTTCACCAATCTCTTCCCCTTATCTAGACCCTTCTCCTTCCTGGCTCCACTGGCACCTGCGTCAGATTTCTTCACCATTCGCAACTTCTTACTGGCAGCCAACTTTGCAGCTTTCAGAGCAGATTTCATATGGGATGCTGCTCTTGTTACCGGTCTATGAGGCTTAAACGTCTTTTTGACTTTGTCTTTTGTGACGGCAAACCTCTTTTTAGGATGAGTTTCCAGACCACTTGACTGTTGTTTCGAGTGAGTCACTCTACTGGTTTGTTTTATTTTTGAGTTTAATTTGTCTGTGCTTCTTGAACGTGTACTCATGCTCAACCTTGACCTTTTGAGGAGAGAATGATGACCTTGGGATTTGTCTGGAAGGTCACTGGTGGACTTCCTCTTCCGAAGGTGATCACCTCTGCTTATTGAACCTCTCTTGTCTCTAGCAGGCTTGACTCTTTCATTCTGATAAAATAAAATTGAAACTTTTAAGACAATTCTGTTTATATTTTGCCATTCCCATATGTACTTAAAGTTGCTTTTTCACATATTTAACATATACATGCAACAAAAGCAAATTTTTACAAGATATCGATGCCCGATAATCTTTATGCATGAAGGTAATGTTTATTTAGCTTATTCAGACATTTTATTAATTTAGCTCTCAATCCAATCCTAGCTTGCTCAGCAATTGGGAAAAGTTGTGATAAAGAAAGAAAGGATTTCCAAATATGTGTTTTCATTAAAACAACATGACCCATAATCTAAAACAAAATGGTTGAAAATCTATATCGAACTTCGAAGATCATTAAATAACTCGAGGACAGAGCAACAGCTTCTTTAAATGCTAGTCCTGTTAAGACAATATAGGTTTTAATCAAGTCAAACTATTATCAAAGATTAAACAAGTTTAAACTAAGGCCAAATGTTATCAGATGTGAATCATTCACTGAAAAGTACTTTTTTCTGCTGTACATAATAACTTAATGTAACATGCTGAAAAAAACATTGTATGCAACTGATTAATGTGACGAGGTCAGTGTAACTCAAAACTGTGTGAAGTTAACCTTGCCTTATGGGACCACCATAAAATAAAACAGGCTATAATAAGCTTAAGGGTTCAATCCAATCCTGTAGTTAGCATTTCATATTTGTGACAGACTTACTCTAGTCTTGTGTGGAACACTTGGAATGTATTTTTAGCTAATTACAGGGTCCAGAATATGCAGAGTGTCTACCAGAGCATTCAACATGGCTAGCAAGGACTGATCAAGCCAGTAAGAACCACCAGCATTCTATAGGGAACTACCTGTTATGAACATTATTCCTGGCATAATGGCCCTTAAATAAGCAAAGTGCTCCAGTGAGGTAGGCAGTCAAAGAGAACATCTAATCTAGCTGCCATTGGATGTTTAAATCCTCACAACAATTTCTTACCCAATTCAAGATATATACATCATAAAGTGTTTTTTAAAAATATCAGCAGTTTTCTCTTGTATCTTTTAGTGTTCAATATTCTGTTTATATCAAAGTTAACAATATCTAAATTACTGACATTATTTTAGTTGATTATCAAACGTGTACAATCAATATAACAATATGACAAAAGTGAGAATTCATGCTATTATTATATTTAAACCCACAAACAAAGAATTCCATGATTTTGAAAACATTTTAATATAAAAAAGACATCATGTTTGGAATAAAATGTCCAAGCCGAGGCTCAAATGTTGGGTGCCATAAGTTCAAGAGTACATATGGCATTGGAATGTGTACTTCAACAAATAATAACTTTGCTTTACATTTGGGATTTTGGGCCATATATAAAATACGTTACATTATTACATGCATTATCAGGAGAGGGACTCAATAAGCTTAAAGCTTCTGTGCCATTCCAATTGTAAAAATATTCTTTGTTGCAATAAAATATGTATAACAATCCATTGAAAACTGTGTAAGTGTGCTAAACAAATTATTGGGAACAGATCAACCAGTCAAATTAGTCACAGAGTCTCTAGGCCTTGCAAATTGTGTTAATCATCATATAATCAGAAGCACATGTTAAACAGAATGTTTGCTTTACTTTTGTTGGTCCAGGTTTTATCTCGTGTCAACAGCATTTCAGTTAAACTGAGATTCCCAATCATCATATAAGGAGGAAGACCCCTAAAGTTAACTGCCTATAATGATAGGAATAGCTGTGTAGAACCACCAACATTCCCTTAGTCAATCAGGCCACTTCTTCTCTCAAAAATTGGATTCTTTCCATATCAAGATTTGAAGTCAAGCAGAGAGAAGCCGTTTTTCTTTTAGTGCAGAAGGTTATGTGAAATAGTGTGATAAAGAAAACTTGTCCATCCACCCTTAACAGTCTATACCTGTAAGTAAGCTGGTGCCTCTGGAGTACAAATGGGCCCATTTCTAAATGGTTTACATGGTGTAGAACACAACCTTGAACTTGCTAGCTTTACATTCGATTTGACCTTGAATCTAACAACCTTCATGACCTTTGAGTAATTATGTTCAAACATTTCAAAATGTTCCTTTTGGTCTTCACTCCCCTTTTTAACCTGGGTGTTTTTTCTTTCTGATATCGGTGGAATCAATAAAGGATGGCTGAACGCAGGTCTAAAGTTTTCCAGGTTTACGATTACATCTGAATTGTCTTTGCTTTGACATTTGTCTACCTCTTGTAGGACCCCATGGATATCTGGATCACTCTGACATTTATCGCCATTACTGTAAGCTGGACTGTCAGTATCTGCTATTCCAAACACCTCATTCACATCCAAGGAAATGTTTAAGCTAATATCCCCATCTGGGCATATATCTAGAGACTCGTCCAAATCGGATGATAGTGGATTCAGTAGAGAATCAACCAGATTGGATGATAGGTCTGTCACGTTCTTGGACTGCTTGAATTCAGCTGTAATCTTCGTATTAGTTCCATCACAACTGTTATCCATGATATTTGCCTTGAGATCAGATATCCTGGTTGACTTAGTGCAGTGAGTACGAACCTGACCATGTGAATGAATGTTGCTTTGTTTCAGCTCCAAGCAAGTTTCAAAACACCTCTCATGATTAATGTCATCAACTGTTGAACAAAGTGGATGCTTAAGGGCCTCTTTGCTACCTTGGTCAATAAGTATCTCAAATATCCCTGAATCTTCTGCCATTGGACATGATGCTTCCATATCCAAGCAAGCTTTTCCAACACAATGATCAGTTTTATGAGTCACTGAATCAATCACTGCGTCACATGGCCATTCATGCAATAATTGTGCATAAGTTACATTGGGACTTGGGACTGTTATCACGCCTGCTATACTTGATTGTTTCTTAAATCTTTGACTGGTTCCCTTTATATTCTTGACTGAAGCTCTAGTTCCCTTTATATAGACTGGTACCTGGCATGTAATATCACCGGGTTTGTTACACTATGAAATGCAACATATAAACAACTCAAAACTTGACAATCATCATTAAGTTAGAACTGACTACATATTGAAATCATAGCATATTGAAATCATAGCATATCTTTGACATAAATTCATCTGCCAGAGTAAAAAATGAATAATCTCAGATTATTAAAAAAAAAAAAGAGTTTTAAATAAATAAAGAATTCTAAGTGGAATTCCATAAAAGGACAATTGCCATTATGTTTTTTTTTCAAAACACTACAATAATATCATACACATTTTGATAGACGATACTAAAGAAAACAGAAAATTGGCGGCTGGTCTGTGATCTTACCTGTTGGCTACTCTGAGTATCTTTCCTCGTCAAAATTATGCAGATATTTAAGGTTTTGGACGACACAAAAATCTATTTTCAGAAAATTACCCAGCATTCTAAAGGTAAAGATGTAATTTTTCCTGTCATAACAATCACACAAAAAAGTAAAAAGTAAAAAATATACATTTCAATAACCATCTGCTATTTCCATTTAAGACTAGTCACAAGATTCTGTAGAGAGAACAGGCTTAAAAAGATTGACACATATCAAATGTAGCATACAAATCTTCCAAATTAAAAAAAATAATACTCATTACCTTTTTCCTTCGCAAATCTCCATCCGACACTGTTGACTTTGATTTCCGAAACTTTGATGACGATGTCAGAGTCGCCAAAGCTTTCCTCTTTAGACTAAGCCTGTCAGATTTAATGGGACTTCTAGATGGCCCACTGTGAGATGTTAAATATGAGTCCGATAAACGTTTTCTATGATGGGACGAGGCGGAACTGGATCTCGATGATAAACTACCCTTCCTCTCGACTTTGCGTCGTAAATGGGAGAAACCCCTTGCCGTATCAGGGGTGCTTGCACTAGCTCGGGCAGCTTTCTTCAGAGGGGTTTTCTATAAGATAAAAGAAATTAAAGATTTAAACTTTTTTCATCTACTAGTCTGTTGATGCCAAATCTTTTTCTGCACTTACCCTTATAATGGGTATTAAGTAAACTTCAGTGAAAAATTCAATTGTCTGTTAATCTACTCCCAAATTATAGGCTTTTTACATTGTTTTGTTTAATAAGTTTTTACAGCGGTGCAACAACAGTGATATCTGTCAAATCTTGATTGGGGGAAAAAAACCTTATTAAACTGCCCATAAAAGCCTGTCAATACATGTAAAACCATTGGTATTCTGTTATTTAGCCAATAGACAACCTCATGTTATTATTCAAATCTAAGGCTTCCGTGATTTTTAACCACCAGGAGATAAATTATTCAATCAAGATTGAAAAGGCAACCACAGAAACTGATCAACATATACTTTGTGAGTATGAACAAAATTAATTATTTATCTATTTATGAGGGTTTAATCATTTATCTATTTATGAGGGTTTTACAAAGCATAACCATTATGTACATTATGTTATGTTGCTTGACTCTTAATGTTGGAGGAAGACACCCATACTCAACTACCCAGAAGGGCTGATCAATACCAAGAAGAACCATGAACATTCTGTAAGTCTGTCATATTAAAGCAATAATAAAGGTACCAAAATCAATCACAATGTACAGAGAGAGAAACCTTACATTGAGTACATCTGGTACATCCATGCTATCCTCATTGTTATGACTGAGCGTACTGCTGGACGCTGGTGAACTTTCCCGAGTACAGTTCTTCCCATTCACCATGTCCGAGTCATACTCCTCTTTGGTGATATTCATCAGGTCCAGATGAGGGGGCAACAAAGGAGTTCCTGTAAAATTAAAAAGATACAGTCAAACTTGTGTTAAGAGGCCAGCCTATTGGACAGAGTATATTGGCTGTTTAAGACAGGTTGGCTGCATAACACAAAAAGATGTACACTATAAATCTAACAATGGGACTTTCTATAGCGGTTGTTTAAGGCAGATTGGCTGCTTAAAAGGGTGGCTGCTTTACACAAGTTAGACTGTAATATGTTGAAAAAGGTCGAATTTTGGGCAACCTTGAATGATCACTTACATAGGGGTTCCTACAAAGAATTAAAACCAAAAATGTTTAAAGTGTCTAATGTTCCTGTAAAAATACAAAAATTAATATGGAAAAAGGTCGAATTTTGGGCAAACTTGAATGATCACTTACATAGGGGTTCCTAAAAAGAATTAAAACCAAAAATGTTTATAGTGTCTAATGCTCCTGTAAAAATACAAAAATTAATGTGGAAAAAGCTCAAGTTTTGGACAAATTAAACCGTTATTTTCATAGGGGTACCTACAGACAATTAAAACCAGTAAGGTTGAAAGTGCCTAACCTAGTACAATGGTGTTGATTCAATGCCACAAAATGAAGTTTTTAATGTTACTATTGCTGTCTTACATATCTTTCAATTTCGACCTGCACTAAATGCCAAATGGTGAATGTGTTAACCTTTTACTTAACACAGAACTTTACACTGTCTCATTTTGAAAGAGTTTGCAGACGACATTTCAAAATGTGATGAAATTGAAAATTAATCTTCTGATAGGGCAGAAAACTTTGTGGGAAAAGGAGAAATTGCTCAATAAAAGCAATTTCTCCAATTTCCACAATGCTTTCCATGGTCTTTTGCAACAAACTGGTTAAATGTTGTTATTGTTTGGTAATGGGTTAAAATAACACTTGTGCTCACCTCTAAAACAAAGATAAGTTAGAAAGTCCTCTGTTTTTGGTCGTACGGGGAACAGTTTGACAGGCGACACCTTCAGTTTGGGTTTCGACATTGTCTCAGAAGGGGCCGACGGAACGTAGCCCTGAGCAAACTTTCTCTGGGCATGAACCTTCTTCCTGGAAATACAACAGGTCATGTCACAGGTCTTAACCAAATGGTAAATTTTCGACTGTCCCAAATTGAAAGAGTTTGCAGATGACATTTCAAAATGTGAGGAAATTGAAAAATAATCTTCCTATAGGGCAGAAAACATTGTGGGAAAAGGAGAAATTGCTCGTTACAAGCAATTCCTCCTTTTCCTCCTTTTCCCACCATGTTTTCCAGAGTCGTCTGCAACAAACTGGTAAAATGTCGTTATTGTTTGGTAATTGGTTAACAAGTTGTGGTCTGAAGATGCAATTTGCAGATTGTTGACTCCACTGTTAATTTATCTAAGAAGAAGAAGAGGAACAAATCTCAAATGAGGGTAGAGTTCAATTTTCCCCTTTCTTTTATATATATACACTTTCATCCAGGCCTGCTTTCAAAGCATCTATTACAGACTAGCCGAAGAACAATTGTGACCCAAATAGAGATTGCTTGAAACCAGCAATTTCCCTTTTTATCCCAATTGTTCCTTCCCAGTGTCATTAAAATGTATCCTATTTCTTATTAGATATTTACTGCTGTCAATACTGACCAGACCAAAAAACTGAAATGAGGAAAAGATTTAATGCTTTCATTTTTTTCTACATTGCTACCAAAGTTAATCTCTTTTTGATTGAACCTTTTAAAAACAGATTGTGGGAGAGTTGAACTGTTTAGGGTGAAACAGGGCTTAATTCAATATATGATTAAACTAATAGTTAAATATGTGTCATCGTCAAATGATATATCTATCATGAATTAAGCTGGGATTTGTTTGAGGTTTCCACTATAATACAATAAATATTATTAAAAAATAAAGAACCCTTAATAAAAATTGAACCCTATTTCGCATTTCGGTAAAAACCTTCCATTGTATTACCTGAAATATAAGTGAATAAGTTGCCAATATCTAACAAGACTTTGTTTAATATTCTGCTTACCTGAAACCCAAACACCTGATCTGAAACACCTTAAACCTTTATTGTTTGTACTTTTTAATAGTGTCCTCTCACAGCAAAATAAGTGAGTACCAACAAAGTCGAATTGCAAACCCCTGCATGTATAAGGCTGTATCAAAGCATCTTTATCTTGGCTGACAAGATGACTTATTCATTTTTCACTTTAGGCATTCTAACTAATCAAAGACAAGTATTCTGGTATCTTTCCCATTTGATTTGTTAGCTTATATCACTACAAAATACCTGCGCATCTTGGTGTTTTCCTTAAGATTGGATCAGGGCCAGCAGGGGTGGGGAAATCCAATTTTGGTATACTTGTCCATTTATGCCAAATCCTTTAGTGGTTGAATATCAATAGTCAGTAAAAATTCACTGGTCAGTCTGATGGATAAACTAGGCATTACAGACAAATGATTTTTGCCATCCCTGTAGCCTTATGGAGCCAGATATGGATGACAAGCTTAAGGTTAACATATGGAGATCTCGGTGCAAGACAATTTGTAAGTATTTCAAGTTTATGAAAGAACTTATTATAGTCTTGCGCTAAACCCTTGATACCAGGTATGATGTTTAATTTTCTGATATTCCCAGATTTAAGAATTTATGCTTGGTCAAAACTCACTAAATAGAACAGGAGGCAACAAAAAAGTATGAAGTACACAAGTACATTATTTTCATTCAACCCTTTCCCAAACAATAACGACATTTGACCACTTCGTTGCAGACGACTTTAGAAAACATTGTGGAAAAGGAGAAATTGCTTGTGACGAGCAATTTCTCCTTTACCCAAAATGTTTTCTGCCCTATCATCAGATTATTTTCCAATTTCATCACATTTTGAAATGTCGTCTGCAAACTCTTTCAATTTGGGAAAGTCTAATTGTTGTTTGGAAAAGGGTTAAGTTGGGTAAAAGACATTGTGACAAGAAAGAATTACTAAATAGAAGGAAGGTACCATTTTGTAACAGTAGTTTCTAAAGTCTTCAGCTGAAGATCAACCAAAGAGATGTACAAAGGAGTAAGGAGTTAACCCTAAGAATGCTGGGTAATTTTCTAAAAATAGATTCTTTTGTTGTCTGCTTTCTAAAACCTTAGATATCTGCTCAATTTTGAGGAGGAAAGATACTCAGAGTAGCAAAGAGATTAGATCATAGGACAGCCGCCAATTTACTTGGCAGCTGGCTTGGATCTAACCTGTTTGCAAAAGCATGAAGTCAGTCCCAGCACTATAAAGGTAAGCAAGATCATCAATGATCAATCAATACAGAGTATAAAATAGAATAAAATCTTTCAGTTCTTGAGGACAATATACGACTTTAAGTTTATGTAAATGTATACTTATACAAGGATAATTTCAGAAATCATAGTGATGAAGATAAGTTTATCATTCGTAAGCAACAATATTAACATTGTGACATCGTTTTAAAGTTTCAGCAGGTTATTGTAAATCAAACACAAGACTCAATAATTGCTACATCAGCTCACAAAAGCACTAAAAATAGGTTGTGCTTCAATGCAGAGAACTGTTTAGTACCAACACCTTAATCATCATGCAAACAACAGCCATTTGAGGTATAGCAAAACATGTACATTAATAAAAACGCTAATTATCACAACTATGGTCATTATCATTACAATCAAATTTGACAACAACAATAGTTCATGATATTGTTAATTGTAAATTATTTCAATGGTATTCATAGAAATAACAAGATCTATGGCTGAAACTGTTATATTACATGTATACATACTATTTATAGCATTATCCATACTATTTATAGCATTATACATACTATTTATAGCATTATACATACTATTTATAGCATTATACATACTATTTATAGCATTATACATACTATTATAGCATTATACATACTATTGATAGCATTATACATACTATTGATAGCATTATACATACTATTGATAGATAGCATTATACATACTATTTATAGCATTATACATACTATTTATAGCATTATACATACTATTTATAGCATTATACATACTATTTATAGCATTATACATACTATTTATAGCATTATACATACTATTTATAGCATTATACATACTATTTATAGCATTATACATACTATCTATAGCATTATACATACTATTTATAGCATTATACATACTATTTATAGCATTATACATACTATTTATAGCATTATAAACATGACATGTTAAATAGCAAATTTTAACAAACATTTCAACAAAGACATGGATTTACAGAAGAGATTTTAATTCATTTAAAGGTGTTATTCAATTCCGATTTTGTTGAGCCTTTTACATACTTTGACAGATTAAAAATGATTTTCTTTGAAGGCTTTGATAATAGAATAATAAATTAATGCATATTTGGCAACATATACATATACCATATGTACCATAAATGTCATCAATGGGACTATCTCACATATCATGTTCTGCGAGTAACAAGATGATATAAATGATCCTTGTTACTCAATGAATGACCATTTTCGATTTTCTTTTTCTAAGGATGCTGAAAACATATGTTTTTATAAAAAACAAATTGTGAAACAGTATTCCCACCTAATAGCACTTCGATGAAAAGACACAGTTGACTGTCTAAAAAGTCTTGGGTTTGCTTTCTGTCACACTTTGCTAGTGTCACATCACTGAAGTATCCACCAATTTTGTAGTCAGGGTCACAAGACAGTTGAACTTATTGACAATAAGATAGCAGTGCATGCATTTCAATTTATCATTTCCCTCAACAATAAAAACATTATTTTTTTAAACAACAACAGCATGCAATGTAACCTTTTCCAAAAGTGTTAAATAGATTAAACTACCATGAGCACATGCAGGAACGTTCTTAATTCTTTAAATTACAGCATTGAGGAAAAATAAGAACCAGATACTTCCTAGAATGGCAAACACTGTGGCAATAGGGCTTTGTACATGTGAACTATGGAAGCACATGATGTGACAATAGGACTCTGTACATGTGAGAATAATATACAACAGCACATGATGTGGCAACAGAATGATGCACTTGATGCATACCACATGATTTGATAAATATGGTGTGAAGAACAAAGCATGTGATGCGGTGAAAAAGAACTTGCTGAGGTGATAAGGTGAAATGTATTTGACATGATGTAGTTAATAAGAACTTGGTTTGGTGAAAAAGGCATGTTATATGATGCAGTGAATAAGAACTTGGTTTGGTGAAAAAGGCATGTTATATGATGCAGTGAATAAGAACTTGGTTTGGTGAAAAAGGCATGTTATATGATGCAGTGAATAAGAACTTGGTTTGGTGAAAAAGGCATGTTATATGATGTAGTGAATAAGAACTTAATTTGGTGAAAAAGGCATGTTATATGATGCAGTGAATAAGAACTTAATTTGGTGAAAAAGGCATGTTATATGATGCAGTGAATAAGAACTTGGTTTGGTGATAAAGGCATGTTATATGATGCAGTGAATAAGAACTTAATTTGGTGATAAAGGCATGTTATATGATGCAGTGAATAAGAACTTGATTTGGTGATAAAAGCATTTTATATGATGCAGTGAATAAGAACTTGATTTGGTGATAAAGGCATGTTATATGATGCAGTGAATAAGAACTTGATTTGGTGATAAAGGCATGTTATATGATGCAGTGAATAAGAATTCAGTGAGGTGATAACATAACATGATAAGGTTGAAATGTCCTTGTGCATTGAGGCAGATGATACCATGAGAGAGCAGAAACAATGCTGTCTGGTCAAAACAGGAAATGAAAAATTTCAACAAGGAAAACGATAAAAAAACTGAATCATTTGTCTTTAAGTTCATAGGTAAATGATACAGACACAATTATACAGAGAAAACTTTCAGACAAACATTTTCTCACTTATCGAAAGATCTATAAACTGTTCTTGCCATTTTTGCTAACCCTTAGAATGCTGGGTAAATTTTCTAAAAATAGAATTTTGTGTCGTCTGCTTTATAAAACCTTAAACATCAGCTTAATTTTGATGTGGAAAGATACTCAGAGTACCAAACAGGTTAGATCACAGACCAGCTGTCCTGGATTCAACCTGTTTTCATAAGAATGAAGTCGGTTTCAACATTATAGGGGTCAAGAATTTGAACACAGTGCAACTGAAAAGCTGACCATTGGCTGTAGACAAGATAAGATTAATGTTAATTCATGTAATTGTAAAGAAACTGTTTGGTTGTAGAATTAACTCACAACATATAAGAAAGAAAACAATATTGATCTCTAGAAGGATGGGAATGGTACAAAACTGGCATAACTACAAACTATACCAAACTTACGCCTCATTCACCCCAGACAATGCACGCCCATTTACGCCTAATCCTAGAGATTCAGACGAATGCAACGTCGAGAAAGAATTCACCGCAAATTTTCTTTGAGCATGGAATTTTGTCCTGAAAATTGTCAGTAAATCTATATTAGTATATCAAAAGAGCCATTGCTTAATTCGGTACAGTGTTAATGATTTTCTAAATGAAGTGTTCATGTAAAAAGATAAGTCTAGCAAATTAAGCACATTAACAAAAGGATAAAAGAAAATGTTTAAAATCTAGCCTCTCTATTTCACCATGCCCCATAAGCCTGTTTTAATTGTGTTAAGTGTATGGAAAAGATTTAATACCAAATCTGATATTGTACATGTACCTCTCCAGTAATAATTTTTGGCCCAAAAAATCTCATAAAATTTCCCAAAAACTCATTACTTTCATTCATTTTAATAATTTTTCTATAGAAAAACCCATTAATATTCAAGTTTTGGTCAAAAAAGCCCATTGATTCAATTTAGGAAAAAAATCACTGCCTCTCCATTGCCAATGGTAAAATCAAACTTTATTGATGTTGGGGGATAAAAATGGGGGAACACTTCTAGAAGATTTCTATTGATTCAGAGAGAAGTTTAGAGATTTTCTTTTAATCTTAAAGTTCAAATCATATTCCTATTATGTCTTTTATTTCATCTTAAATCAGAACCAGATATATATTTTAAAAAAAAAAAGCTATTCAGAAAGCTAATCACCCCTACTATTTTAAGATGTTTGTTCACAGATTTAAAATCTAAAAAAAATATCTTTTTCAAAATTGCGCAACAGCTGTGCAGTTTTATAATATACACTGAATAGATATTGAAAGCAAAATAAGATCGTCATGAATTCTTTACAGTATGTATACAGGAAATTAACATGTTTTTTAATCATAAAACGTGACATCGCTTTTGTGACCTACAGCATACAGACTGGACATAATTAGACAAATTGATGCTTCCTGAATATAATCATGCTCTCAATAGCTACTTTTAATTGTAAATCAAAACATTTAACAAAAACTGTTTGTTTCAATGACATCTTATTCAACTTTCAAATTGTCTCTTCTGTGAGCATCTATCTTTAAAACAAAACAAACAAAAAACTTGTAATTGTTTCATGGTAGATACAAAATCTTTCATTTTCTAACAGTATAACCCTGATTTTAAAAATACCAGCATCCATGATAAAATAATTCAATCATTACGTTTTCTTGGGTACACTATATATTCGTTTATATACTACCACTTTCATGATTCATTCTCTTTCAGACATTGTAAAAAAGGAAGTTTACATTTACTGTATTACCATGCATGAGGGCCTATCATCCACTGATCCATAATCATTAACTCACAGCCATAGCAAATGGGCCGCGTCACGCGAAAAGGGGCACTCGGACATAAATAAAAACCGCTGACTCAGCTCTTTCTTAGCGCTATTATTCCAGCATCTAGTCACGAAAGTTATCATTTGTATTTATTTAAAGGTATAACTGGATGTCCTCTAAGATGGCAAACAGTGTAGCCCCAGACCAGCCGCCGACGTCAGTGACGTGGCGGCTGGTCTGGGGCTACACTGTTTGCTATGTCCGAGTGCCCCTTTTCGCGTGACGTGGCCCAAATTTGTATTTTTTGTTTTGTTTTAAACTATCTATCACATCCAACCATAAAGACAATACCATTGTACTAAAATTATAAACTTCAAGTTATCCCATGCTTTATATATTAAGACCTAAGAACAAGATCTGTTTATTATTTCATATCATTAAAATCAGTGAAATGAAGATTGGGATGTGAAACATGGGAGAACGCACCCCATTCTCCTGTCAATATCTTTTTAAATAAGCATCCTAAAATGGTGACTTGTCTTGTATATTTTGGAATTCAAAAAAAATAACAAACTGTTTTTTAACCAAATTAAATGTATCAAACAAAGTTTGGAGTAAGTAAACTGGTCACAGGACATATTTAAGCACTGTTGCCAAATTCTAAGTGAAGTGAGATCAATTAAGGCGCTGAGGGAGTGCAAATTTTGAAATTCAGGCACTTTGGTCCCACAGTGCTAAAAAGCCCAGTGGAAGACCATGAACATGTTCATGACTCTCATTATCTCTTTTTGTTTCTGGTGTCTGCTTAATGGATATGTAAAGTCCTCTGCATTAATCATATCTTTATTCACACATAGACAATATTTTAGCCTCAATGGTTTTGAAGTTAATAAGTCTTCAAAAAGGACTCAAATTATGGTTTGAAAGCATTGTCAGCAATGGTTTTAAAGCATTATTAGCAAAAATAGATGTCTGTACACTACACAAAAACAATTTGCAGCATTGGGAGAAATATCTTTAAACCAAAATCACAGCAATAAAATAAACACCTTTTCAGAATCATGACCTAGTTGTATGTGATACATTTGATCAGTCGATTTTAAACTTATTTGAAAGAGAACTGAATACAATTCATTGAATACAATTCCCCAAATATGATGTAAATGAGAATTCAACCACCTACTTACACTTTATATTTCACATTTCCTGCTACGCTTGTATCAACTTTTTCAGATTTCACAAATTATCATACAAACTAAGTATACCTTTAAACTTGATCTAACTCAAGTTTTTTACAATTTAACCAGATCTCTGTGTTTAATGGTAAATTATTAATGTGTTCAATGTTTTATCAATTCTATTCTTACACAAGGCAGAAAGATGGTTGAAGGAAAATGTTTCTTTAATAAACATTTTATCCCACACATGACAAATCTTCGTTAACACTAAAAGAAGTCTTATTACTTAATTAATCAATTCTTGATGTATCTAGAATATGCTTATCATATAATACTTCTAACTGAAAATATAAGGATGGTCATTAACACAAGACTGACTATAGTTTAGATGATTAGCCTGAAATAAAATTAAAGGTTTTCTGGAATAAAGCATTTACAAAGAATTTAGCTCAGTAAAATCTTTAATCATATACCTTTTCAGCTCTCTCTCTTTTTCATCGCTGTTACTTTTCCCGATGTCATGAGTTGAATTTTTCTCTGTTGACTTCCATGTTTTGACATGACCAATTTCCTTTCGTCTAAATTAATCAAATAGAAAAACAACATTTGTCATCTTCTTGACCAGAAGGTCATCCTATAATACTTGTTTAAAGCCATGCCAACAAACTTTCAGTTATGTGACGGCTTTCCTTGATTCACCAATATTTGGTTAGGGCTCTGAATTTCTCGCAAAAAGTCATTCCAACAAAACCAGAAGGACCGTTGGGACTTGAAACCTGGGATCCGAATTCTAAGATCGCCATCTTAAGCACTGGGCCACGCAGGACGCTTTTTAATGCTGTACTACATGCATTTAATGATGAAGTTAATCAATACTCCTGTGTGTGTAATGTGAAACATTAGAGATAAAAAGACTCTCCCAATTGCTCCTTTAGGCATTATGGTATATACTGTATATCAAAGGGAAAAATTGCAGTTGTTTCCATGATTTATCATTGCTTTCAACAATTACTTTCAATTTGGACCTTTTACACAAAAGTCAAATGGGGATGGAGTGAGTTGAACCACCCTCAGCAAATCGAGTCCAAGATATTGTCTAATTCTTTATTACAAAATGAGTATTATCCGCCAGTCACAAATAGGTTAGAGTTTAGCAACAAGTCAGTAGTCCTAAGAGTATGGATGAATATAGTCAATGGCAAAGACATGGTAAGGTGGAAAATGTCCAACTGAATTACTGTACATGCATTCGGACAGGAAATGTACTGAAACATGTACTGAAAAGAATTTATCTTATTTTAATAATGCATGGGTGAAAGTTTAAGAATTTCAAAAACCTGAAATCAGCAGTTCTTTATCCTGAAAAGGCATGTTTGCTATAGCATTATATAGGGACAAAAAGTCTCAAAAACCGGAAATTCAGGAATAATCCCGAACACTTTCACGACATTATTAATACCGATAGTTTTCCAGTTTTTTTGAGACTAGCATGTTTGTTTACATTTATAATACATCTAAAAGCTGAAAAGCCTTACATGCATTCTGACAGGGAGCTGCGTCCTTCACCCCTAACATACACAAAATCCAGGTCATCTGATTTATCGTCCCTTGAGGCACGGCGTGACTCTTGTAGGGACATATACAAGGCTTTCTTCAGCTCTCTCTCTTCTCTCCAAGATAAACCAGACACGGAATCTTCCTGCAAAATATTATCAAAAAACCATAAAATGGGTAGTTCACTCTATACTAGCATAAATGTACCCTTTACTATAAAATAATTCACCTTTTGACATCTCCTGTAGAAGTCTTTTAGAAACCATTTTGACAAAATTACTCTATAAATGATTAATTCACCCATTCATCACAATGGTTTCTACCCTAAGTTTTGATGAAAACATATTTTCTTCATGCTATATTTCAGTCATCTGCTGAAGTTTATGGTTGCAAAATATCGGTAATTCTAGTTGATTTATTCAACATTTCAGCTTGATCATAGGTGTCAGCTTATCAGTTCAGTTTTCTCACATTTTTGCTAAGTCACAGATTGCTTTCTTACATTGTTGATAATGGGACTCCAGGTTGCAGTCTTAGGATGTAAGTAGGGCAGTGACGGGTACTCAAGTACCCAGTTACGGGCTGGGTACAGGCCACTACCCGGGTAGCAAATCACTACCTGTTTAACAGGGTTAGAAACTCATTCAAGTCCTTAGGTCCTCGACCACCTGCTTTGCCTGTAGGACTGGTAACTTCATAGCCAGGGTGGTTCTTGTGACCACGAGACATTGTATGAGGAAAGTTCATATGAATCAAACCTTTCCATAGAAATTTGTCAACATATTTTATTGTTACTTATAGTTTAATATGCTTTATCACTCATGAGGAAATTCATAATCCCAATCTTATAAGATTAAAGAATTGACAAAAAGATATCTTAAGGTCCAGTTGAAGCTGTGTAGGACCTATAGATTGTACAAGTTTATGGTCCTGTAGACTGCCTTGGTATAGAAGTTAGCGTTGACCCCTGTGTTACCCGCCTGTACTTTTACCTGGGTTATAAATCCACATGAAATGTGTGAATATGCATTCATTGACGAGTGAATCAGGCGTTTCTAAATCCAAAACTACCAATCAATTATCCCAAAACAATTTCTCAATATGTGTACAAATATGTCACATGCATTTTATATACTCTCCAAAGCTGCTCATCAGCTATCGAAACTTTAAACATTCCTTTGTCCCTATCATCGCATTAAGACGTAAGCGCTTCGAATTATTACTCGCCCTTCTGTGTGGTATAGGTGATTTCACAAGTGGTAACGTTGTCAATCGCAATTTCTCAGATTTTGGATATGTTATATTGATGTAGGCAATTTTTCGAGGCTTTCCGAAAGCAACTTTTTGATGATGGAGTAGCAGCATTGGAGAGTATATAGTACCTGTGACAGATTTTTACACATTATGTTTGGGGACAACAAGTAACGTCTGATCCACTTGTCAATGAGTGCCAATGATCTGATCTTGTGTTAACAATAACAACCCAATTCGTTTACCTGACCTACGTTCTATCAAATGTCGCACTACCGAGACCAACGTGAAGAGTTTAGATAACAGCAACTGGACGTCATCTCTCTAAAGTTTGAAAATATGATGAGTTTTTAGGCAAACCAGATTTAAATCTTAGTGAGAATAATATTGGTTCGGGTACCCGCGGGTAACATCACCTTCAGTACCCAGGTAGAAAATTGCTACCCGTCCCACTATAGATGTAAGGGTGCCAGATTCATCTAGAAATACTCAATTTGCTGATATGGGACGTTAGAAGTGGATAGTATTTTTCTTACCAAATTTTTTGGAGAAACATTTCTTTTAGGTCGTCCTTTATTGAGATCTGTTGCAGATTTCTTCCGTGTAAGAACTCCAGGAGATTTGGGAGACCTAGTGCTCACCATTGTATCTGTAGAGAAAAACACATTAAAATAAGTTAATTGTTTCTGTATGTTGACTTGCTGCAATACAAATCTTCATTACATAAATGTACAAGGCAAGATTTTAATCAACACATTTGATGCATCACCCAGTACAAAGTGGGAACACCTCACAGTTGATAAAATTTTGAATTCTGCTTGGAGCAAGGTCTGTAAAACTGCATTAGTTTGTAAACGATGTATACTTGCGAAACTTGCGTTTTCGTTGCTCGAGTGTTTTGAGAAAGTCCCCTATTCAACCTGCTCTTTACTGTATAAATATCTTTCGCATATAAATACTTTGCGTCAAAGTAGCTTAAAATCAAACGTACTGACGATTGGAATTAAGGTTTCCCACCTGTGAGAAGCGTTTGATGAAAGATCAAGAGCACACAATCAAATTTCTGCTTTATTTTCACTTCCAGTTAGAGACTCATTCGCCGCATTGTTTACAAATCAGGCTTTTGTGCCGCACTAAATAAAAAAATATTATGAAGACAGAATAAATTTTTAAGTCAAAATACCCATTCTATCGTTAGAGATATCTTCTGTGGAACAAATGTTAGATCTATCATATCTATTTTTGATATATATTTTTTTACATAAAAGTCAGTTTTGTTGAGGGTTTCATCAAAGTACCTTCAATACCTTTAGGACATGCCTTTTTAAAAATTATCTAGATAGCGCGTTCTGCTTACGAGGAAAGATCTCGTCTCTTTCTCTGTCTAATGATTTCTGCAATGTTATGGTGAAACATAAAGCAATAGATATATGAAAAATCAAGCGTGCCGTATAGAGTATTCGGAATTCCAACATATGCTAGAGTCAAGCAAATTGCCTCATTATAACAAATTCAATGAGATGATAAACCTAAAGGTGCTTAGATTTTTATATGTATGTATACATGCCTTTAAATAACGAACTATTGATCTATATTTATGAAATTGAGTGATGCACGTCATTATTTGCAAGTCTTTGCTTGGATTAGAATTTCACAACCCACTGGAACACGTGGATCCCGTGCGCTTCACAACTTCCTATTTTCAGGCAAACAAATATACATGAGCCATGCAGTTTATGTAAAACTGAAAAAGAAACTCCCAGCTAAAGCATTATCAAAATGGTTTGCTTTCATTTCCCATTCACTTCGCACATTATTATGATGTATATAGGCCTAAGACCTCGTTACAAATGGTTAAAAATGATCACCAATGCTCTTTTTTCCTTCCAAAGTTTGAACAATGATTTATTAATTCGTTCAAGCTCTTACAAGATTAGGTCTTGGTTTTTCGAATACATGAAGGACTCAGACCAAATTCGATTAACACCATTGAATGAATTAAATTGCAATCCAACTCTATAAGATTGCTGATCAGAAAATAGAGAAGCTTTGATCTGGACGTTGATTTATTTTGAATATATTTGTTAATTGTTTTTTTTTTGTAATTCTTATTTTCTTTTAACATGGCCCGGTGTGAATTTTCTTTTTGCATGTTTTGCTGTGTGTTTTTTAAACTTGGCTTTTGTTAAATGTTATACCTTGTATTTGTATGCAACATCATAAATAATTATCTATGTATACATACATCAGATTGCTTTCCATAATCAAATTAGGTTTGGCTAAAATCGTGAACTATGTAGACCTACAGATGTCTTATCATTTTTATCAAATTCGGGGAGACAATATGGAACATGGTACAAAATAATTGAGCGTATAACAGCAGTACATGCTGTGATCATATTTATTTTAGAACTAGGCAAAGTTAAGTTCATAATTAGAACTCATTACAAAGTTTGTTCGACGCCCCGAAAATGTTTGCGACGTAGCTGACGGTAGCTCCATTCCAAAAAGTGTGGTACATGTTTGGAAATGACACAATTTCATTAACGGTTTACCCTACTGATATTTAGTGCGGGGTTGCAACATGGTCGATGTAAACATGAAACCGGCTACTTTCTTTGCAGTTTTTATCGTTTTTCTAATGAATTGCACGAAGTTTTGCACTTCACAGCCAATAGATCGATTTACTGAGGAATTATTTGTTAAATCATTACCACGAGGCTACATTCTAAGTCATTTTCAGTTTACAACTTCATGGAACCTATCGATCGCATCACAAAATACATGTAAGGGACGTTCTCAGCATTACTATAAACCTATGTCCATTTTATACATTAGTTCAGGTATGGGTATATACAAAATTAGCCCGCTGGTGGTGGAAGGAAAAATAACTTGATGCAAACTTCAAAAGTAAGCCTCAAATCACCATGTTTGCGTCTTGAACTTGATTTATGAATCATAACTTGTCACCTTTTTTGTCAACTTGTATTGTATTTTAAAAAAAGTTATGATTCTTATGAAAAAGTTTTCCCTAATTTTATTCCAATATCAAATTAGAATAAATAAGACATTTCACATTTTGGAGCAATCAATTCTAGCATGTTAACTGGCAATGGTATAATTCCAAATTCGTTCAGACAGACTGAAGACTTACAATATATATTTCCGTAGATCCTTATCAGAATTTCCAATCAGTTTCTCGCTTAAACAAACAAAAGAAAAAAAAATAACTTATTGAAGATAAAGATGATTGATCGATAATTAATTGTTGTCTTTAATCTTATGAGGAGATTGTTATGGATTAAAGAAGCCATACAATTACCAATCAATATCTTACAATTATAATTGATTACATGGACGAACAATGCTGTTGCTTAATGTCATGTATTATATAGTCACAAGCAGTAGACACATATAGATCTATACTGCTATAAAATCGAAAAGATGTGTTTTTCGTTGTTTAACCAGGTTTTTTTGTCTCTGTAAACAACAGAGACATGAATAAGATAGAAAAAAATATATCACAAATGTTTTTAAACAAAAAGTATTTCAAAAATATTGTAAACATCAACTATTATAAACAAAAAAGATGAGTTTAGAACAAGTTGTTCACAGGACTAGTTGGTCTAAGGATGTGTTGACAAAAAACGGAACATGTTCTTCTAGGGACTTGTTAATCAAGGAACATTTTGATCGGAAACCTAATGTATTACAATCATTATTTATCATTTTTTAAAAAGTCATTTCTGTACGTTATTAGGAAATGGAGATAAGTCAAGAGGGCATTGTGATCATGAAAATGCATATATAATTTAGACAAGTCACATTTTCAAATTGAAGGTTCTGTGTCCTTATTGCAATCAAATACTTTGTTATCTTTTAAAATTTCCTGAGTAATACTCAAGACAGAGTGAGGCAGTTATAAGTCATGAGTGTACCAATGCTTCCGATAAACATGATATACAAAAAGTAAACATGGACATCTTTTCCTTATTACAAATCATTTGAACATGTTTTCAGCAGATAGGATCTGTAAACATTGTATGAAATGGCGAAATGGTTTTGTTTACCTTTCCTGGTATACAAGTTATCTTATGGCTTTTTTTTCATGAATTGGGCCTGTTGAATTTAGGATTTTTTTCTTCTTTTTTTTTAATTGCTGAATTGGAAAGCCAAAAAGCTTGTATGACTGAATTTTTTAGAAAAACTGGATGATTTAAAAAAAATCACTTTCCATTTGGAAAGCTGCCCTTTATAAGCCGCATATTATAAAACACCAAAAAATGCCCTGTATCTTGGTATGAAAAAAAGACTATAGTAATATTTTTTTCTCTTTTTCAGTCAGGCACTATAGGTTATTTCCAAAAGCACTTGGAGACATACTGAATACATACAAAGTTCAAGAACTTCACTTATCCCAGACACAGGGCCTCTGGCGCTATGAGGACTGGGGCTATCCCCCTGAGGACAGCCCGCCAGGGGTGGAGCTGTGGGTGTGGTTCCAACCAGAGACAAGAGAGTATGTTCCGTTGGATTATGTCTAATAAATCAAAAATTTTAACAGTTTTTAGAGGTAATAATCATCCATATAAGAAGCATATGTCAAGAGGTCCAGAAAAGAGGTCAGTTAGAGTCTTGTGCATGCAGTGTTTTAAAACCTGTTTAATAAAATCTTATGATGTATATCCTATAATGGTTTATTGAGTCATTCAAGATATCTGCATGTTAACTAATTTGCATTGCTGCTTAAATGTATTTTACACATAAGTTAACTTATAAATGATAACCCCTGTAAATGCAGACTAAAATGACATTTCTCATGTTGTGTTTCAGTTTTGATACGACCTGGGCCCAGTTAGTAAATGCCTTGTCTGGATTGTTTTGTGCTTCTCTAAACTTCATGGATTCCAAAGTTACTGTGATCCCACGCTGGAGTTTTCGACCAACTGGCCTGGCCTCCGAATACTACAGCTTTGATTCCAGATTTATGAGATATGCAGCCCTACCAAGGGAGATTGTCTGTACTGAAAACTTGACACCTTGGGAAAAACTATTGCCATGCGAATCACAAGTAAGAAAAATGTTTAAAGTTCATTTTTAGCTTGACCTGAACAAGCTTTTTATTTCCATTCCTTTATAGGATATAATGCCATGTCAACAAATTTTCAATTTTATCTTATATTCAACTCTTTGATTCTCTATGTAAAAATCACAAGAAACAAAATTCTGCAACCCAAAGCTCATTGACTGTAGAATTTGATATTTTCATCATGAGCAATTAATCCTTTAATTTCACTGATTTCTTCCAGATATCAATGACAGAAAGGGTTTTTTTTCATGCTGTTCATTGTTATTTGTTGTGGCTTTAGATTTTGCTAGATTTCAAATATCTGACATGGGTTAAAAAAGGTTGCTATTGTAATTTGCATTAAAAGATGTCTTCCCTCACAAAAGATTTAACATTTCTGACATATATATATTAAAATGAGTTGCTATAGTAATTTGGTTTAAATTAAATCTTCACTCATGATTTTTTAAACATATTCTATGTTTTTTATATCTTGTTTAAATGTATGGTCTTTGTCTTATAGGTTGGACTTGCCAGTTTATTCAGTGGTATCAAGCTGTATGACTCAAACTACCATTCCTTAGGTTTACATGTGCGTCCAATATGTCAGGTAAGTTATACAGAACTGGTATTAATAAAGATTTAAAAATTTTCAGTCAGTGTTTTTTCTTGATAACTAATCGATGTCAAGGGTGAGCTAATGTGAATATAAGATAATGTTGTTGAAGTAAATTGATAACCAAATCTTCATGTATGGTCATAATGTATGTCTGGATGATTTGATACTGACCATTTGTGTCAATAATTGCTTTTTTAAAAGTTTTTTGTCAATTTTAATGCTGTTGATTGTACTAATATCGAATGTACATTGTGAACTAGTTTACATGTATGCCATGCGACAGATGCTAATTGAGTTCCTTTGATTGACAGGATAAGACATGCAAAAAGGACGGAATTGAGTTGAAACAGACACTGACCGTTATATCTAACCCAGCTGTTCAAGGAAAAGGAAAACAGAGTATGTACTAATATAAATATTTAATAGCTTTCAGTTTGGTCTGCTTTCTTTGATGCATGGTTTTTATACTGTATCATTTATGAAATCTATCTTTTCATATTTCATAGATGTTGTATGTTGTTGCTGTAAATTTGAAATGATCACAAAAATCAATGACATATTTTTTTTCAGATTGGAGTCTAAAGTCCTTGTTTGATAGAATACTCCATGAAGCATGCCCAATGGCAGAAACTAGTCAAATATATGTGGACACAACACTACATCAGGTAAGTTTGTTTTCACCATGTTTACCATTGCATTTAATATTTAAGCATTTTACTTGTTTTAATGTAAATAAATCTTCTGAAATAATAACTCTTTAAAACAAAACAGATTTTGCTCTCTCTTAACCCATAACCAAACAATAACAACATTTGACAGACGACTCTGTAAACATTGTTGGGAAAGAAAATTGCTTATTAAGAGCATTTTCTTCTTTTCCCACAATGCTTTCTGTCCTATAAGGTTACTTTTCAATTTCATCACTTTTTGAAATGTCGTCTTCAAACTCTTTCAATTTTTGACAGTCAAAAATTTGGTATATAGGTATGATATTTTAGATATTATTGTATGGTAAGTTTACGTCTCAATAAATTATTTGTATTTGTAAAGGGCTAAGAGTTTAAAGATATTCTCTCAGAGATGTGTGCTTTGGGAGTAAATAAATGCTAAAAATTTCATATTCACAATCCTCGTCACTAAACCAAAGACGCTTTTCAAGTTCTTTACTTTTAAGTTGTTAACCCGGTGTTTTTGTAAATTCATGTAAAGTGAGCAGTCGCGCCTGTCTGTTCTCCTTTGAGAATGCCGGTTTACAAATGAATTCGGGAATTCTTTCTTGCAAACCTTGCTATCATGTGGCATCTAAGAATATTTGCAACACAGCAACAACAATATTGTAGCAAAGGGAAGTAATCCTGCGCAAAATCCTCAAAATTCAACTTAAAAAGTGTGACTTTTCTTTTTAATGTTCATTATCAAATTGAGCAAGATTCAATTTATAAATGTTGATTATGTTTTTTATCCTCCTTGCTCTACCCTTTTTCACCTGACGGAAATGATGTTTGCGACCATGCTTTTGCGCAGTAAGCGGTAAATGTTTCTGAAAACCCATGTGACGAGGGTATCTAAAAATACCACCTTTCACTCAAAGTTAAGATCATTGTTTACAAAATTAACCTATTTAAGTACCCTAAGATATTTGTGATTTCAATGTTCTAGATCTTCTTTGTATAGTTACAAGCAGGGTTGGAAAGCTGTCAATAACCTAGTTCTGTGTTACTTCAGAAATCTTTATTGTCTTTTTAACAGTAGAACATGATTTCAAAAAATTAAAATAATTACAGGCAGAGAATAGCACCCTGACCCTGGCTCCAGAGGCAGACAGTGTCAGAGAGTTTAGTCGGGGAGGAAGTACCTTAACCTACCATGTGTATGATGTACGGAAACAAACAAGGGAGGGTCGCTCATTTAACCTGAATGGGTTCTACGCATCACCTGTAGATTACAAAGATGTAAATACACCACCAGTGTATGCACACAGATATATTACAGGTAAAAGCTGATTTTGTCACTCCAAGTGTATGCACACAGATATATAACTGATAAAAGCTGGTTTTGTCACTCCAAATGAATGCACACAGATATATAACTGATAAAAGCTGGTTTTGTCACTCCAAATGTATGCACACAGATATATAACTAATAAAAGCTGGTTTTGTCACTCCAAATGTATGCACACAGATATATAACTGATAAAAACTGGTTTTGTCACTCCAAGTGTATGCACACAGATATATAACTGATAAAAGCTTGTTTTGTCACTCCAAATGTAAGCACACAGATATATAACTGATAAAAGCTGGTTTTGTCGCTCGAAATGTATGCACATGGATATATAACTGATAAAAGCTGGTTTTGTCACTCCAAATGTATGCACACAGATATATAAGTGATAAAAACTGTTTTTGTCACTCCAAATGTACGCACACAGATATATAACTGATAAAAACTGGTTTTGTCACTCCAAGTGTACGCACACAGATATATAACTGATAAAAACTAGTTTTTGTCACTCCAAGTGTATGCACACAGATATATAACTGATATAAGCTGGTTCTGTCACTCCAAGTGCATGCACACAGATATATAACTGATAAAAGCTTGTTTTGTCACTCCAAGTATATGCACACAGATATATAACTGATAAAAACTGGTTTTGTCACTCCAAGTGTATACATACAGATATATAACTGATAAAAGCTTGTTTTGTCCCTCCAAGTGTATGCACACAGATATATAACTGATAAAAGCTGGTTTTGTCGCTCCAAGTGTATGCACACAGATATATAACTGATAAAAGCTGGTTTTGTCACTACAAGTGTATGTGCAAAGACATATCACAGGTGAAAGCTGGTTTTCACATGTAATATTACATGCAATACTACATCCTTTCTGCATAAAAATAAAGTATATGTGAATCTTGTTTCATGCCATATCCTAATCTATGCACACTGTAAAGCTTTAAGCAGATATACCTGATATTTCTTATGTGCAAGATACTTGGGCTAAAGGACAAAAAAGGAGAGGCATCGATCTAGTGTGCTTTTGATCTGAAGATCATTTTTAGCAGAAATGTCTAAAAAAGGGTTTCGATAATTAGACCAGAATAAAATAATATCACCAGTAGATCAAAACCTTCCAGAAAGAGGCACTGATGCAGAAGAGTCTGATCAACTCATGTTCACAAAAGGGCCGGAAGAACAATCACCATCAGTATATCACCCAATGGTATGTCCATTTCTGTCAGGGATCTTCATGCAATCGGAACTACTTGGGTATTTCCGTGAGCTGTGAAATACACATCGGATATAAGTGTAGGAATACAATTTTTTGGGTAAATCGGCATCCGGCAATCAACACATTTTCCAAGTGTGCATGTTAAGTATTTCAATGTGTATGGAAGTGTTGGACATCCTTTTAAATCATTTTTTATCAGTAACTCATACCAAATGGGGAAATTGTTGTTGTGACATGTAAAACCTGTGTCCTCAATCAAATTTAACGACTTTTAAGATTTCACATTTAAGATCTATTTTTAAAAACGAAAGTAAAGTGATGTCATTCTCGCAGGAAACAATATGGCGCCATCCCTATTATTTCAGAGGTGTTTTCATTGGATAAACCTGATGTGTTCAGATTGCATCTTCATGGTCAAGTGATTAAAATACAATAAAGTCAATTGCATGAAACGTTGATTTAAGTTTCATCAAGTTGCATGCATTTCTATATAAGTAGAGGTGAAGCAATATGTGAACACAAAAGGCAACATTAATTTACATTTTGTTTATTTTATAAATTCTGTAATATATATAACAATTGATAGAGCACATTTTCATTATTGTAAGACCTTATAAGATATGACAGTTGTATACACAATTACATATCACGTAGCTGGTCTGTTGCCATATCTGACATAAAGTCTGTCACACCAAATGAAGTATTAAAGTCTACACCGATAACTGGATCATCTATGGGAGACAGCATGGATGGTACCTGGTGAATGTCTACTTCTATATCCCAGTCAGAGCTGTGGGATATTGGGGAGTCGGGTACCTGTAAGCTATCATTGTGGTACAAGTGGTCTGGTGAGCTTGGAGGGGAGAGAATGATCTGTGTCAGTTCTGTAGAGCACTGCTGTTGGAACTGTTCCTGTTTCACATCTCTGTAGTGCTCATAGAGTTTCTTTATCTCAGACATGATTGTCATTTTGAATGTAAGGTAGGTGAAGTCTGTTTGTGGATCCATGGACAACTGCTCACACTGCTCACCTAGATTGTGTAGGTAGATATCTGTAAAAAGGAACGATACAACATGTTAAAAAATGAGGAATGGTTCTACATATTTTACAATAATGATAAAAAATAATGGTAATTTAGCTAGTTTAAAATTACAAGTTTAAAAATTGATATCATGTAATCAAACCCATGCTAAACTCAGATCTTTCACATGGAACTACTGTACTTGTATATAACTATGTATTTTGATGCAGTGGCATTGAATATTCTAAAAGGTACAAAATTTCACCATTTATCAAATTGTTTTTATTACTATTTGGTAAAATGCTAAAAGAATTAAGGCATTTTTCTGTGTATGACAACAATTTCTTTTTAAGCATTGTGACCTACCTAATACATTGACCTGCTGATTGGCAGATTCCAAGATCCTCCTTAAGTCCTGAATATCCATTGTGAATTGTATACAAGTAGTATTTATTATAACAACTGAATTTTGTTGATCTGTGTCTATCAATATGCAAGGTGCATTATGTCTGTATGTGATTTGTCCCCCCATATATACTAGGGCTTGGTGTCCAGCTGTGATGTTGTGATAAACTTCTTCTCACAGTTTGTCTGTGTTTGCTTTATGGATGTTTGTCATACATCAATTTAGATTTAAGTCCCTGATAAAATGGACCAATTAGTGTGGAGACAATTAAAGAATGTAATAAAAGCATGCACAGTGTAATTGACACCTGCATATGATCAAAGGTATTTTAAATATTTGACACCTTTCACAGCCTGAGGGTGTTTACCTGTTATTCCAGACCCATTTCTTGATTACACATGTACCTTTATCCCTTAGGCCCCAGGGGTTTACAACAACTGGTTTCCAAAAGAATGTATGTTGAGTAAGGCATAACATAACTTGAATGAGAGATTAAGCATACAATACACACATATTGGCATATGGATTTTGAATTACAACTTTATTTGTGATATAAAAGAAGGCAAGTTAAATATTAGTATTGAGATAAAACAGATTGCAAAATGACCAAGTCTTTTCTAAACTATTTGGGTTTTTTTTATTATCCATGAATAAGGTTTTAGATTCATGAAAAGGCTATTACCATGATCATTTTTCTTTAAAAAATGAATAGACATATTTTGGTTGATTTTTATTTTACCATTATATTCCATATATGATTTGGATAAAACTCAAATTTTACTAATTTTACTTTCACCATGAATATATGCAGTATTCTAGAACTGAGAAAACCTTATTTTGTCAAAGATTCTTAATTTTCTAAATTAAGAATATGTTTTAAACTTTGCTGGGTTTTTTTTATTAACATAATGTACTCATTTGTTGTTTGATGGCTTAATAAAAGGTGGTGTTTAAACCAATAGGAAGGCTTTTGATTGACTTTCAAGATATTACCTGCCCAACATATGTAAACTCTACTTTTTTAAATCCAAGGTGTTTTTATTGAAATCTTGAAATGTATAATTGATATCTGGAATTGTATAATTGATATTTGAAATTGTTTAATTGTATCATGGATATCTGGAATTGTATAATGATATCTGAAATAGTTTAATTTTATCATGGATATCTGGGATTGTATAATTGATGTCTGAAATAGTTAAATTGTATCATGGATATCTGGAATTGTATAATGATATCTGAAATAGTTAAATTGTATCATGGATATCTGGAATTGTATAATTGATATCTGAAATAGTTAAATTGTATCATGGATATCTGGAATTGTATAATGATATCTGAAATAGTTAAATTGTATCATGGATATCTGGAATTGTATAATTGATATCTGAAATAGTTAAATTGTATCATGGATATCTGGAATTGTATAATGATATCTGAAATAGTTAAATTGTATCATGGATATCTGGAATTGTATAATTGATATTTGAAATTGTTTAATTGTATCATGGATATCTGGAATTGTATAATTGATATTTGAAATTGTTTAATTGTATCATGGATATCTGGAATTGTATAATTGATATCTGAAATAGTTAAATTGTATCATGGATATCTGGAATTGTATAATGATATCTGAAATAGTTAAATTGTATCATGGATATCTGGAATTGTATAATTGATATTTGAAATTGTTTAATTGTATCATGGATATCTGGAATTGTATACTTGCAGGTTATGGTTTGGAGAGAGGAGGGATAACCTGTACGATACACAACAACTTGAATACCAACCTTACCATTATCTATATGGAGACGGTCCCATGGTATCTCCGACTGTATTTCAACTCTATCAAGATTAAAACTAACCAAATGACCATAAAACCATGTGAGTTCTAAGTTAGGAAGGCAATTGGTGTTAGAAAAGGATGTTTCCATATTACTTTTTGTTATCTCTTTTTCAGCAGAAATTAAAAGTTTGAAGATTACAAGTTCTTTAGTACTATGTTTTGACACAGATATTATTTAAAAACATGGTAAAAAGAGGATACAAAGAATTTAGGTTTTAACCCCTAAATTCCCTCGCATCTGTGAACAAGCAAGTTTAAGCTTCACCCCCAACAGTTTCTTGTGCTATTTAAAGCTGATGTGGACATGTTTCATAACTAATGAAAACATTTATTAAGAATTGTTAAAACCTGGGTTTAGAATTATAACCCTTTGGAACTGAAAAAAATGGAAGCTATGTAATATCTGTAGGGAAGATTACAATGATTAGAACATTGTTGATTACCTGAGCTGAATTGGTTTTAAACCTTTCCCAAACAATTTCGACATTTGACCACTTTGTTGCAGATAACTTTAGAAAACATTGTGGAAAAAGGAGAAATTGCTTGTAACGAGCAATTTCTCCTTTTCCCACAATGTTTTCTGCCCTATCTGGAGATTATTTTCCAATTTCATCACATTTTGAAATGTCGTCTGCAAACTCAATCAATTTGGGACAGTCGAAAATGTGTTGTTTGGGAAAGGGTTAAACACAACAGGACCTTTATTTGACAGGAGATATTACTTGTTACTTGCAGTTCTATCTTTTGTATCGGTGGTTTCTTAACATTTCTACTGCAGGAAGGTCTAAGTGACTCAATTATAAAGTAAGGATTAAAAAGGTTAACTGTCTATTTCTATGCTTTTTTCCAGTTAAAACTCATTTCATCCCGGGGAAGGACCGAAGTAAATCTTACCAACTGGAATTGGTATTTAGACTGCGTCCCAATTCTGTTACCAAAGTCAGTATGGAGTTTGACAGAGCGTTTTTGAAATGGACAGAGTACCCTCCTGATGCCAACCATGGTTTCTATGTGAACTCTGCCGTCATTACAACGGTGCTCTCCACAGGAAGTCACTATACTGCACCGCCTCAAAACTCATCAACATTCGGGGCAAGGTAAGCGTTATTGATTGATAAACCATTAAACTTGTCTATTATTTTGAGCAATTTGCAGGAGACATTATTTAGATCTTTTACGAAATGATAAATTTGTGAATATTGATGGATAAACATTGTTGAATGAATATTGTGACAAAATGAAAGTTTGCTTTTAAATGCAAGCTGGAATTAAATCATTTTAACTAACTTACGATAAGGAAAGTATGGTTAATGGTATTTCCAACAGTAATTTTCTTATAGGAATGTGCGTATTCCATCATCCTAGTACTTTCTTAGCAGCACTATTATAAAAGTAAGTTACTACTTGCTTATACAGAATTAATATACTGGTGAAAGATAGTTCTTTGATCATTTCATCAAATTACAAGAGAGCAATTTTTGCTTATTTGGCAACTTTGACTCAAGATGATAAAATAAGTATCCTCATTTGAAATTTCCGAGTTTTTCATGAATAACGTTGGCAACTGTTCAATGAGGAAATGGTCTTTTGATATTATTTTGGCAATTTTGACCTTTTCTAATGTATTTTTCTATTATCATCTACAGCATGTCTGATGATTCTGATCAGTTTTTCCTGCGATTACACACTGAGAACTTGCTGGTTTCTCTACCTACGCCAGATTTCAGTATGCCGTACAACGTGATCTGTCTAGCATGTACAGTAGTGGCCATTGCATTTGGATCCCTCCACAACCTGACAACGCGATCATTTGTCAAAGTAGATCCAAGTAAAAAGAAACTGAATCCGTTGACTAAGTTGAGGGACTTATTTAGACGGAAGAAGCCTGAGGTAGGCGTTCAAGGTACAGCTGATGATGGGAGTAAAGATTCGGGAAAAGAAAAAGATCCAACTGGTGAAAATAAAACACAGTTGTGAACGTTTTTTAAACCTTAGGATGACATTAGAGATATGGCAGGTTTTCTTTTTTTATCTCATTTAACCTTTTGGAAGATTTTGCTACTAACCCATTACCAAACAATAAAGAGATTTGACCAGGTTGTAGCACAAGACTATGGAAAACACTGTGGGAAAAGAAGAAATTGCTCTTACCGAGCAATTTCTTCTTTTCCCACGATGTTTTCTGCCTTACCAGAAGACTGTTTTTCAACTTCATCACGTTTTGGAATGTCGTCTGCAAACTCTTTCAATTTGGGACAGTCGAAAATTTGACATTTGGCAAAGGGTTAGGTAGACGACAATTCAATAGCCATAAAAACATATCTGAAGAAACCATTCCATACTAAAGGTTTAATGCACGATTATTATAGTGAGACCTTCATAAACTTGACACACTTACTATAGTATTACACTGAACTGCTAAACCCTCAAAATGTTGACTGTTTACTAAATAATCCCAGATTTTAATGGTCTTCTGCTAAACATCATCACCTGTCAGTGGTACTTAAAAAGTATTGAGCCATGTTCTATGTGGTGCAGTGGTTAAGATTGAAGACTAAGGACTCGAGTTTAAGCCCCTCCAAACCTTGGGTTTCTTTGGAGTGTGCTTTGGCAAGACACCAGAGAGTCCTAGCCTAGTACTGATGATTTTAAGAAAGCAGAAACATGACTGAAAAATTGTTGATACAGCATTTCAACCCAGGTTATCAAACAAACATTCATTCGATCAAGTTAAGCTTGAGGGATCAATCTGCGTGGTAATATGAGGTAATGACAAAAGCTGGTACACTATGTAATGGTTTTATCAGTTTGACTACGAAGGCGTTTTTGGGCATTACCTCACAAGCAGGTTATTACCAAAATATAACCCTATCTGCAATGATACTTTTTTATATGTATTAATGAGTTATTTGTTAAATGAATGCCTCAAATCATGAGCACGATGTCATTTTATGGCAAAAAAATGATCAAATTAAGGTTAAAGGGTTTCAAGATTTTGCATGCCAAGATTTTTTTCTTCTGCTCTTTTCTTCAGGTAAAAAACAACATTATGTACAAAAATATTTTTAAAAAAGAATAAGTTGTGTCAGAAAACTTGAGCAGTTAAATTATATGTTTACATATGTTTATTAGTGCTATGTTTGTTTTTAGCTCATTTGGCACAATACTGCCAGGATGAGCAATGTGATACCAGTGTGTATGCATTTACCCATCAACACTTACTTTAGACATACTATTATCAGTATGTTTTTGTATTTCCGTATTTAACATCAAATGGCCGTCTGTGGCAGAATAGCTTCAGTCCGAGCGAATTAGATTTTAGTAGGGACTCCTTGGCCTACTGGTTAGCATACACAACTTAAAATCATATAGCCCGTCTCCACAAGGGTTCAAAACCCTCGCATTTGGATTTGCATCGTTCTTGGCAACAAAATTTTGGGGCCTCATCTGTCATTTTGAGCCTGGTATCAAAACATAATTGAAACATTGTTGACGAAATGTAAAACACTAAGAGATATTAATTTTTGATAAACATTGCTTAACATATGTCATGAAAAACCGATTTGAGGGCAATATTTCTTGGCATGTTTTTCTTTTTATATATTCATGTTTTTTTTAATAATTCTTTGGAAAAGTATCAAATAAAATTAGAAAAATCAAGAGTTAGCAAGTCATTTATGTATGGTGGGAATGTTTATTGTACAATTTTATGTTGTTTTTTGTCATTATTTTGTCATAAGTTTACTTTTTCCATTGTGTTTTTGTAGGAAAATAAAACAGAATTGCCAAGCAATAAATTTGTTTTATTTTAATCTTGCATATATGAAACCTTTTCCTTTCCCGTTTGCAAATTGGTTTGAGTGCAAGCCTGCATACATCTAATGAAACATTCCCCCTACCTGTTCAGAAATTTGCTTGATTACAATCCATGCACACATATAGAGAATAGATGGTTGGTGTCGTGAATCGGAAATGTTATCGGGCAAGGCGTAGGCATATTATCCAGTGAGCCGAAGGCGAAACGGATAATATTCCGATGCCGAGCCCGATAACGTTTCCCATTCAAAGACACCAACCATCTATTCTATATATCCTGTTACCTTTATGTATTTCAAACAAACAAGATGTAATAATAAAACACGAGAAAAAAAGGAGAGAATGATGTAAATATGACGTCATGATTCGTCACGTGCATGTGTTATATGGTAAGTGCCGGATATCACAAATGTTATACGGTACCTAGTTATCGGTCCCAAAATCACACTAGTGATAGGATATATACTAAAACCTTATCCCTTCTTATTTGATGTATTTCCAATCTATCTGTATTCAAACCAAGTATCAAGGTGACCTAAATGATCAAGACTGAACAATGAATTATTTTAAATAAACATTAAAATAGTTGTCAAGTAAGGATTTGTCCTTTTTGACAATGTATTCATTTGCAAAGACGTTTAACGGTGTCTGAACTGGGGAAATGACTAAAGAAAGCTATTATAATAAGCTATACAGAAAAGGGCAAAAAGTGTTTATGAAATGAGCCTCAATATTTGTAAACAATGAAACTCTGCAAAAGCATTACAGACCAATTAATCTTGTGTAAAAAGGCGTTGAAATGTCGTTTGATGCAAAAGAACTATAACCTGTCTGTACTGAGAAATGGAAAACATTTAGTCCATTAGAATCTATCACTATTGAAGACCATACCAACATTAATTATGGAACCAGTGTTATTGGACCCTCATGATTAGAGAACTGGGACATTCCTCGCAAATATTTTTAACTTTACCTCTACGTTTACAAAGTTGTGGTAATTCTTGAATCTCACAGGATACTTTGTTTCATGTTAATGCATACAGGTTAGCTCTAGGCCAGCCGCCAATTTACTTGTGATCTAACCTGTTTGCTTCTTTCCACAACAAAAGTAAGCAGATATTTAAGGTTTTGGGAAAGCAGATGACACAAAAATCTATTTTTAGAGATTTGCCCAGCATTCTAAGGGTTCAATTAACTAGAAACTTTGAGCAGATGCATCTCGTAGATGTTACTTCATATACCAAGCGAAGCAGTTGTTGTGGAATTAATGTAACTTTACCCAGTTCGATCCACAGGGATATATGTCATAATACCTTTATAAACACTATATATAGTGTTTATAAAGGTATTATGACATATATCCCTGTGGTTCGATCAGCATTGAGCTTGCACAATGTTTATGATCACAAACACACACAAAACCGTCAAATTTGTATGGCTTTACAGGCTGTCAGGACACTCGAAATACAAAACAAATCTTGTTGATGGTATATCAACATTAAAAGGACTATCTCACAATATGTGTTGTGCCAGGAACAAATATTACAAAGATGAAATAAGCCGTCCTCATCACTAGATAAATGACTATTTTCAGTGTACATTTTAAAGATTCTGAAAACCATTTTTCTTTCTTAACCCTTATAGTACTGGATCCGACTTCATGCTTATGCAAACAGGTTAAATCTAGGCCTGATGCCAAGTAAATAGATTAACTTATATTTTTCTCTCGCTTCATCGCTTTATGATAGCTGTATACGACTGGCTAGACCTGCTTTCTTGTGTTAATTGTCGGCTAACCTGCTTGTATTCATACCAAATCAAATTCTGCTGTTGTCTTTCGTTGTTTTTTGGGGATTTTCTTTTTTGTCAAAACGTAATAGCGATTTCATAAAACAACTATGTATGGTAATGGCCCAAGCTTTCAAAAAACGCAACAAATAGCATTTTCGATCTATCAACATATGAATAAAGCCATAAAACCAACGTATGATTGCGTAACACATAAAACAGGCTTTTGTGCCATAGGGATCCTTTGTAGGGAAACTACATGTACATGGTTGGTAATTCAGAGCATGATGTTTAAATATAACCATTGACTTGAATGTAGTTGGTTGAGTTGCATTTTTTATTGTTCAACGACGCTTGGAAATTTGGAAGTTTAGAATCAATATCTCTGCACTAATGTTCTGTTTTTATAGTATTCTCTATTTCTTATCACAAAGACTTAGTTATTTTCTTATAACGACACACACATTATAAAGACTAAGTTATTTCACTACAAAGATTTAGTTATTTTCTTATAACGACATACTTGCTCATTATAAAGACATAGTTATTTCACTACAAAGACTTAGTTATTTTCTTATAACGACATACTTACTCATTATAAAGACTTAGTAATTTCACTACAAAGATTTAGTTATTTTTTTATAACGACATACTTACTCATTATAAAGACTTAGTAATTTCACTACAAAGATTTAGTTATTTTCTTATAACAACATACTTACTCATTATAATGACTTAGTAATTTCACTACGAAGACTTAGTTATTTTCTTATAACGACATACTTACTCATTATAAAGACTTAGTAATTTCAATACAAAGATTTAGTTATTTTCTTATAACGACATACTTACTCATTATAAAGACTTAGTAATTTCACAACAAAGACTTAGTTATTTTCTTATAACGACATACTTACTCATTATAAAGACTTAGTAATTTCACTACAAAGACTTAGTTATTTTCTTATAACGACATACTTACTCATTATAAAGACTTAGTAATTTCACTACAAAGACTTGGTTATTTTCTTATAACGACATACTTACTCATTATAAAGACTTAGTAATTTCACTACAAAGATTTAGTTATTTTCTTATAACGACATACTTACTCATTATAAAGACTTAGTAATTTCACTACAAAGACTTAGTTATTTTCTTATAACGACATACTTACTCATTATAAAGACTTAGTAATTTCACTACAAAGACTTAGTTTGAACCAACACTGTTTTTGAGTGTATCAAAGTATCATAAAGCGATGACGTAAACAACTACATTCACCAATGTGATAATTTCATTGTTCATTATTTTCAAACTATGCTTTAAGATGAGTTTTGTTTCTCTTGTTTTATAATTCATGATCAACACCTTGCATTTTTGCTTTGCATGCGTTTAACTTTTTACAGAGAAGCTTCACCAAGTGCATTTTATTTTCATAATTCAAAAAAACAGCAGGCTGACAGATAGCATGTAATGGATTACATTAGCCCATTACCAAACAATAACGACATTTGACCAAGTATGCTGCAGACGACTCTGGAAAACATTGTGGGAAAATGAGAAATTGCTCTTGATGAGCATTTTCTCCTTTTCCCACAATGTCTTCTGCCCTATTACAAGATTATTTTTAAATTTCATCATATTTTGGAATGTCGTCTACAAACTCTTTCAATTTGGAACAGTCGAACATTCGGCGTTTGGTAAAGGGTTAATTAAGATGTTATTAGGCTATAGTTTGCAGACCCAGACCTTGTATATAATAGTTCGCTTTGTCAAGACGTTCAGTGTGTCTAGACTCTGCTATCACCGTCAGAGTATCCCTTCTTCAGGATGAAACCAGTAATCCTGTTCTTGGTATTAATGGTTATCATGTCGGCAAATGCATGTAAGTTACTATACATTAGTTTGTCACTTTCACGAACTGACAGGCCACAGGCGCGTAGATTCTTTGTCATTTATCGAGTATTGATAGCCAAATAATAGTTTGTCAGAATCAAAGAAACAAGTTTATGATGAGAGCAAAGACGAAAGCTTGCAGAAGGGAAATGTCGAGTTTAGTGGTGTAAAAAAAAAATCTGCATTCGTCCTTAACCCTTAGAATGCCGGGTGATTTCCTAAAAATAGATTTTTGTGTCGTCTGATTTCCCAAACCATAAATATCTGCTTAATTTTAATGAGGAAAGATTCCCAAAGAAGCAAACAGGTTAGATCATGGGGCAGCTGCCAATTTGCTTGAGGACTGGCCTGGATCTAACCTGTTTGCATAAGCATGAAGTCGGTTCCAGCAGCATAAGGGTTAAAACAGGATTTACTATATATAAACTGTCGTTATACCAACCTTCACTGTAAACTTTGACATTAGTCACCGTAAAGTATCTGTCGTGTAATGTCAGTCCATCTGTTGGTGTTTTCTTGAACACTTACACGACAAATACATTCAATTAAAGACCACATTCTAAGACAGTTCTTGTTTATTGGAACTATTCCAATTAACAAGAACTGTCGTAGAATATGGTCTTTAATTGAATGTTTTATATGGCTTGGCATGTTCGAGGAACGAACGGGTAACAATATGTTACCAGCCTATCTGTTTGTTTGATTTGTTTTACATCGATTGTGAAGGAAGCTTAAAGGTTGTAGAAAGTCACTCTCAATGACTGCTTCTTGGATAATACACCAGTATTTTCGCTGATCTGTGGGATATTCCCGGCACTTTTTACTTCGCCTAATGGGGAATCGAACCCGGGACCCTCGGTATAAGAGTCGACGCTGTATCACTGTCGCCCATCTAAACCACATACTTTTCTATTCCAGGGTGGCTGCACAATCCTCGCCGTAAGTGATGTCTCATGTTTGTTTTCGTTTCCAATTTATTTATTTATATCTATGGGTTTTACATCGTTTCAACATTATTTCAGTTATGTTCCGATGCTCGACTCTTAATGATTGAGGGAGCCTACATTCTAAACTGCCCATTAGGGCTGGACAAGCCGGCCGGGAAGAACCACTGACGTTCCGTTGTCAGTCGGGAGACTAACCCTCATGGAAATCCATATCCCTCACCGGGATTTGAACCCATGCGGAGAGGAGCCATGTGGTTTCAAGTTCTGCACAAAATAGATAATATGAGACGGCTCTCGTCAGCGCTAAGAACTACTGAATTACCGGTCTATAAATAAACGAGGGATTGTTTCTCGCACACCTTAATAGCGTCAAATGAAAAGAGCGGTAAATGTTTCCGAATGCCCAAGTATTCTACGAGAAATTGCCTTTTGAGCAATATCTTTATTTGGTTAAAGTTTAGTTAGAAATCATCATTTTTGTACTTGTATATGGGTGTAAGATAAACAGAGGGGTGGCCCGACCCTCACATACGAATTGACGGGGCGGGGGTATAAATGGATAAGAGCTTTAAACTATAACTGAAAACAATCTTATTTTGTTTGTACATCAAACTCATGTACAAAAGGAAACCGATAAAAAGAGTGATATGTACAAAATGCATCACTTGATCAATGAAATAGCGTTTTATTTCGTTTCCAGCTTGTATAGACTGCTATGACCAACAGGTGGCGCCAAATACAGACTACTATGACGGATGTAACAATTGTAGATGTATCAGACTTAGCCCTACCCCGGTATTGTATTAAGCCAAATACATACATCTACCCTCATATTGCTGGAACCGACTTCATGCTTATGCAAACAGGGCAAATCCAGACCAACCGCTAAGCAAATTGGCGGCTGGCCTGTGATCTAACATGTTTGCTGTTCTGTGTATCTTTCCTCGTCAAAACTAGGCAGATATTTAAGGTTTTGGAAAGAAGAAGACCCAAAAGTCTAAGGGAAAGATACTAAGAGTAACAATCAGTTAAGATCACAGGACAGCCGCAAAATTTACTATAATTTGCTTAAGCATGGCATGAAGTCAATTTCAGCACTATAAGGGTTAACCACTGATAGGTCATAGTTCGGTTACACCACTTTTCAGCCATATATAACAATTTCGGGATTTTGATTATTTTATTCCGTAACTATAATAGTCCAATATAGTTTGTTTTGATTGATACCATATCTTAAAGCAATATACGTTTTGAGTAACTGTATGATTCGTCTGAAGTTATTTTTAGAACGATTCGTCCTTCACTTTTGCAGAGTGCATCATGTACTAGCTTGCAATGTACCGTCAACAGATGTAGGAAGGCGGCCGTTGTCACATAGATGGCCCGACGTTCATATCTGGACTAACGAGATTCTGCAAGTGAATGTGGTCGGTGTTATTCTGACGTAATAAAAGAACGCAGTGCATGCACACCGCACATGATTGTCTCTCTTTGTTTCTTTAAGGTTCATTTTCAAGCGGAACAGACCTTTACCTCATGAAATCAATAACTAGAATCGTTAATTATTCGTCATTTAAGCCTGACACGATATAGGCGTTATGAGCATGGCAAATTACATTCTACCTCCGATACGAATCAAGATGCAACCGGCAAAGTTAATCTTAAAAATGGAACCAAAATAAAGGTGACAACATTTGGAAAAATGAAATAGATCTAGAAAAAGTGTAATTCTAAGAATATATGGATAAACATATGTGAAGGCCCTATCTAGAGCCCGTTAAGGCACATATTTGCGATCAAGTTATGCTTTGGTTGAAGACGGACATCTCTGTAAGCGAGATGGCATTTTCATTGACTAAGTACGAATTATGATACTCAAATAAAACATATATTTTATCCAGATGAATGGTTGTATACAGCTGAAGGAGATTTATACAGCTGGAACAGCTTGCCTCCGCCCGCCGCAGCAGTTTGTTCTCTGGAAGAATATAAGGGGGTTTTGGGTAGCATCCCGGATACTCAGTTCCAGTAGACATAGCTGGAACTTCGTTTTTGATTGTTTCTAATTGTAAATATTGCCCGATGGCTTTTAATCCTGACCGTCACGCCGTAGTATAATGCTCTCTATTAAGTAAACTACTTAACCGGAAGAAGCAGAGATAGTAATTGACGAATGAATGTGACATGGGATGGGAGGATCAACCAATACACGTAGGCCTACGTGGCCTTTTCAGAGTTATGGTTCTTTCCTCACAATAAACACGTAGGAATTTTACATTGGTTCCTGCCATACACCATCACGATGACAGGACTTTGTTCAAAGTCCCCTTGTCACACAGCCTTTCATCTACCATCTGGACAGACGTAGAAAACGGTCGGCAGAGACAGACAGACAAACAGACGTAGGGCCTATTTTCTCCTGTCTCAATTTCTACGCATCCGACTGAACTTCTTTTCTCTATGAGTACGGTTAATCCTTTCCCAAACAACAAATCTTTTATTGTCCCAAATTGAAAGTGTTTGCAGACGACATTTCAAAATGTGATGAAATTGGAAACTAATCTTCTGATAGGGCAGAAAACATTGTGGGAAATGGAGAAATTGCTCGTTATGAGCAATTTCTCCTTTTCCCACAATGCTTTCTGAAGTTGTCTGCAACAACAAAGTGGTCAAATGTCGTTATTGTTTGGGAAAGGGTTAAACGTGACTCCGAACTTGGATATCATGTGGTAACACGCTGTTTATGGTCGGATTTAATCATCATCATTGCAATGAATTACCTCCAGGAACCGATTACAGAAAGCGGTGTCTTTTATAAAATAGCAATTCTAATTAGCACCGATCCATTCATCCATATGGGCGTTTTTCTAAGCTTACCCGTTTTTGCTATTAAAAGGCTGGTGTTGTAGTGCGTTAGGTAAGCTGTCGTGCAGTTCGGATAACACCATGGTGGGTCACTAAACGGTTAATATTTCTATTATGTATATGTTCAAATAAAAACCTTTAAAGATACACCAATGCGTTGGATTACAACATTAAATGAGTTCTAAAAACTTTTACTTATTCCAAGATTCTAGCCTGCAAACGTAGCTTAAATGATTGACTCGACATCGAAATAGCCTTACTAAATTACATTTTATTTTAGATTCTGAAAGTAAATTTTAAGAAGTGTTGCTTCAAATTTCCAGGGATTCTGTTAGGGTAGATTAAAACGCAGATACAATATTTTGATCCTGCAGATGCGTTTCTGCACCCACCGACACATTTGGAAAAGAGGTAGCTCACGGATTCCAATATACAGTCAGCCAAAAGGGTTTCAATTATTGTTATGGTTCCGTACCTTAAAGCTTAAACAAAGTTCATTTCAAACCATGTGAGGTAAAGAGAAATAGCCCACAGCAAGTTTCTACTGAAAATCTCATTTAAAAATGTTGTTTCCTATTAATGCCGTCTGCTGTTGCTTTTGATATTGACCAATAAAAAACCCACAAATGTCATATGCCTGCTCGGTATTTCCTTTTTAAACTAATAAGTTACATCAAATCATACGACGCTAGACATTACGATTTGCTGATGAACAAACAAACAAACATACAGTATGCATGGACCTTTACAAGGTAGCTTGTCTACATGTTTGTTAGTTTCGTAAAATAGAATTGCTTACTTCAGTAAGCGATGGTCCTTATACATGTATAACAGCGATGGATGCTTTTAAGCCATTTTCGTCTCATCAGTAAATAGAATAGATATTGGAAAAAGATTATCGTTTCAAGGTGTGTGTTTCTTAAGAACTATTTTCCAAGTAAATTACAATCACTATCGTCTATTACACCTGTAGGCGTTGTCATAGCAACCGTTTGTTGTTTCCTCCCAATCCAATTTCCAACAGCCATCGGCGTCGATTAGCAGAAGCGTAAATCATGGTAAATGACAAAAGAAAATTTGATTGAAAAAGGAAAACGACCAGATATCCCTTTGCATAAAGTTTGTCTAGAAATGGTACCAAAAATCTTCTGATAAATAGTCTTTAGGTTAGTCCGAATGATCCAGACGTAGATATTTCATTTTACTGTAACACTGTTACAGCTTGGATCATCCGAGTTTGGGTTAAGATGGCCTTTAATAATATCGCAACTTCAGCGGGTTCCATGGTCAATTGACTGATCAACAAAACGCCTCCGAATGAATATTTATAACGGTCAAACCAATGAAAGTGTGTTTAAGACTTCGACAAACAAATGCATGTGTGTACATGAATTTTGCCTTCAATGGCTCTTACCATGAAGTATTTTGAAGCATTGGGTCGGATTATGGACGTTGTTCAATGTTGAAACACACTGAGTTGTTAAGACCCTGCAGACGACAATACAGACGTATAACCTTAGGGAAGGATTGAAATTGAAGTTTCAAACCAATAACACGAAATCGTCGGGTTTTGTTTTGAAATCATTTTAATGAAACCTGACAACTCTTGAAAGAAATATTGCGTTCCGCTATTTTATTTGTAATTAATTTTAACGAACACAGGCGCCCTGCTGAATCATGCACGCTCGTTCAATTAGAGATAACGTTTGCCACGGCGGAATATTAGTCCAACAAAAATCACAACTGAACGGCATTTTTCGAATTGAGACTAACATTCTCACTCTACTCTAATATCTTAATTGATTTGAGTCAGAGATTATATCAGTAATACCATTAAATTCGTTTGTGAAACATGAGGGTTGTCGAAATTATTTAATAGTTGGGATGAATTTAAACTTAAACCTAAGATATCTTTTGGTGTGAATTAAAGCTAAATTATTCCAAACACATTTATTCTACTGTCATTGTTTAATCGCCATATATTGCCAATATAAATACTTCAATAATTAATGATTACATCGGAAGTCCATTACTTCGTATTCATCATGACGACGGGGTCGGTCGTCAGGGCAAATCCATTAGGAACCCAACCAAACACTCCACACAGTAATCTCCCTTTATTGGATCGATGCAACGTAGCAAGGGGAGGTTACTGTGAGGAGATTGACTCCCATCCCGATTTGTTTGCAGACGACCCAGGACAACATTATGGGAAAAGGAGAAATTGCTCTTAATGAGCAATTTCTCCTTTAACCACAACGTTTTCTGCCCTTTCAGAAGATTATTTTTCAATTTCAGCACAATTTGAAATGTCGTCTGCAAACTTTCGATTTGGGACAGTCGTAAATTTGGCGTTTGGTAAAGGGTTAAGTCAAGCTTGCGATGCACATCACATCGACGATCTTTGGAACGATCTTTGGTCAATTTAAAAAAATTGTATCTGTGTGTTCGCAAACGTATTCCTTATCGAACATCAGGCCTATCTTAAGTGGCACCGATCTTTAAAAAGTGTCGCCACAAACATCACCATCTCCATTGAAGATGACATGACCTGCGACTTCCTTAAGCTTAAGCTTTCCCAATCAAAATACGTATTTCATCCTGGCAAAAACTGAAGGACTTCAATCTTCACTCAGGTCAGGTGTATTGTTTCCGCGTAGGCAAGAAGATTCCCTTTTCAAACATGATGGACTGTTTCCTTAGTCACAGCATTATACTTCCCTGTATGCTCAATAATACTATTAAACTGAACAAATAAAACTATAAACTCGACAAAATAATCTTCAGTAAGCTTTCACAATTGGATTTTTGGGAATAATTGAGGCTGTTGCCGTGTTTTGTAATTAGTTATTTTTCCCCCCGAGATACATACATAAGCTGACAGACGGATTTGTCTTGTTACGGTTAATCATATTCCATCCTGTTTCCCAAATCCTATTCGATGTCGTAAAAACGATAATTGGAAGGGAATCCGGATTAACTCGGATCTCGCCGTAATACCTTATATAAATTATTCCCATGTCTGAACAATCCTGACGCACAACCTTTACCCTGGTTGGACGTATTGGTAAAAACTCACAAACCCTTTAATCGAAAAAAAAAACACCATATAGAGGGTATAGTGTCAAAAGTGTATTTTGTTCAAAATACAATTCTCTCCCTTTTCAAATAGTGGGCTACTGAACTGTTTTCGTTAGTTCAAAACAGCATTCCCTTCTATTTCAATATTGGGCTAAGCAATATTGAAGAGTAAGACATCATTGAAATCGTCTCTCCGTGACGCTTCCAATTATGTGTAACATGGCGGTATTGTGTTTTCATTTAAGAAACTACCCATGTTTATCCGTTTTGAATTACGCAAATATTTCTTAAAGTCGTTTAGTAAAACAGTACCCTGTTGTCAAGGGATAGTGGGTCGGCCTAAGGACACAAGGGTTATTGACTCAAATCCTATGAGTAGTGGAAGTCTACTTTGCGACCTTTCTTTACCTCCACCCCTCTTTCGTTACGAGTTACTGGTTAAGTATCCAGGAAGCAGTACCGATTATGATTAATCTAAATCAAACGAACATGTTTCACAATCGATGTAAAACAAATGTCTATTTTGGACATGTTTCGGACACGATTACCATGCGATTACAAAAAGATACCAAAGCAATACAAGTTTCATTGAAATACATGTATACCATCGAAAAATTATAGATATACCGAATGCTTCTTAGCCAACAGGCTCCTGGATCGAGAATCTTTGAATGTGACCAAATCCACAATAACGTAAAGTTGTTCGCTTTATGACAACCAAGTGTCAATATCTGAAGATCATAGCATTGACCAAAGTTCAATTATTCTAAATTATGAATGGGCACTATAAAACTCTGTTTCAAAATGCCAATGGTTTGTTATGCGTTGGACATGCATACTGTTTCATCGCCGTTATTCCTTACCAAAGTATGTGCAGTGTTGCATCAGACTGATGGTTAGGATCTACAAGAGCGCGTTTAGGTACTTGGAGCCTGGAGACAATCTGGATGTATTGTGAGCCAATCTCCACACAGGGTTGTCCTTCTTGCTCAACCCACATACATGGAGAGGGTTTAATTAAATACTTTACTTACTAAGTCCATCATATACGCGAATCACATACCATAGTGTTGCACTTCGATGAGTATATTGATTCTAAATGATTTTAAATGGATTTAAGAGCCTGGGGACAATATGGCTGTTTTGTAAGCCAATCTGCACACAGGGTTGTCGTTCTTGCTTAACTTACATACATGGAGAGGGTTTAATTCAAGACTTTACAAAGGCCATCACATACGTGAAACACTTATCAATGTGTTGCATTTAACCCTCGATAAATATATGGATTTGAAACGATTTTATATAGATTTTAAGACAAAAGGGCAGTTCTCGGCAAAAAATGAAAATCAAACTTGCTCTTTTCGCCTGAGCTCAACAACACTTTCCATGGTACTCGTATACCAGTTTAACCCTTTATCAAACGCCGAATTTTCGTCTGTGCCAAATTGAAAGAGTTTGGAGACGACATTTCAAAATATGATGAAGTTGAAAAAAAAAATCTTCTGAAAAGGCAGAAAACATTGTAGGAAAAGGAGAAATTGCTTGGTTAGAGCAATTTCTCCTTTTCCCACAACGATTTACAAGGTCGTTTGCGACGAACTGGTCAAATGTCGTTATTGATTGGTAATGGTTTAAACTTTAAAGTGTTCAGCGCGCCGCCTATCCACTCACCCTATTTTCTGTCTTGTACGTTAAAACTTTTTACCCAAGAAAATAAGTGTCAATCCGCACACATTTCTTGAACAAGGGCTAGAATGCGAATATATCCATGTTAAAAAGAGCCTATTAAACGTTCAAAGAAGTAGTTGACGAACTGGGAATACAAACTAGTACAAAACTTGGACTCTTGGACATAATGTCGTTTTATTTTCGTCAAAGTGGTTAAGAAGCAGCAATAGTCCATTAACTGCATGGGGAAAGTTGTTTGTTGTATTAACCAGTGGTCATGTTATATTGGCATGGTGTCAGCTGCTGGCTTTACATTTTTTTTGAACAAATAAACAGATCAAACGACAAGCATTCGCATAAAGACGGACAGAGACATAGTCCCACCTAAAGACAAAATGTCAAACAAACAGTCACATATACATACAGAGACTAACTACGCCGTAGGTTGATGGACTGTAAACATCCAGTTGTGGAATCGGGTAAGAGGCATAGCAATTGTCCTTTCCATATAAAATATATTGTAAAACAGATTCAATTGGCTCTAAATTTGAAGAAAATGGTATAACAAAAGAAAATAGAAATGAAATAAATGCTAAAAATAGAAGAAAAAAAAAGATAGAAATCGCGTATCAACTAAAAATTCAATAGATATTGAATTCCCTTAGAGTCAAACCTTTTCATACATGTTTGCGTGGGGGATGAAATGGCGCCTAACAAACTATTGAAAGGGCTTTAAACACTCCGCTTCCTATTGCAATTTACATATAAACGCTGAGCCACAGACAAATCCCTATTGATGGAATCAACGGGCGGGATTTACCGTTTGTTGCTTTTCTTCGTGGAATAAATAGGTCGTTTGTCAAAGCGGCAGAACTCAATTGTCGTCTGCTAGAAAATAATTCCGCGGTTCCGCGCGAGTCGATATTCATATCCTTAATACCGGAAATTGAAAACTGATGCTGGGTAAACAGGAAACTGGTTATGGCATGAGAATCAATACACACTACCAAACCTGTGAATATAAACAAATGATTAAAAGCTCGTACAGACTCCTCCCTCCATGTGCTTCAGAAGAAAGGCCAATGAATCGGCAAACGATGAGGCTTTCTCTCCGATTGGTTTTGGTAGAATCGATATGTATAAGCAGCGACTTGATCGCACATCGTGCATTCTATAGGCATAGGGTCATTGGTTGAATACTAAGCCCTGACCCTGCTCGCGCAGGTTAAAGGCGAAGGCCTGATTATGATTCTCCTGACCGAGGATGACCTGATTCTGTTCCCTTCAGCTAAAGAGGAAGGCCTGATTCTGGTCGTTTCGACTAAAGAGGAGGTCCTGGTTCTGGTCGTCGCAGTTTTAGGGGAGTCCAGTTTCTGGTCGTTTCGGCTAAAGAGGAAGTCCTGGTTCTGGTTGTTTTGACTAAAGAGGAAGCCCTGATTTTGGTCGTTTCGGTTTAAGACGAAGTTCTGGTTCTGGTTGTATAGGCTAATAGGAATTTCCGATTTTGGTCATTTCGGCTAAAGAGGAACCCCTGATTCTGGTCGTTTCAGCTAAAGAGGAAGCTTTGATTCTGGTCATCTCGGCTTAAGAGGAAGTCCTGATTGGTCATTTCGGCTTGAAAGGAAGTCCTGATTCTGGTCATCTCGGCTTCAGCGGAAGCCATTGTCCTATTTTACTAGGCTAAAGAGGAAGCCATGATACTGAACGTTTCGGCTAAAGAAGATGAACTTATCCTAGTCGTTTCGGCTAAAGACGAGGTCCTGAACTTAGTCGTCGATGTTACAGTTGAAGTTCGGTTTAGCTAGCATTATTGGTCGATAAAGTGTGCATAACTATACTGGTCACCATTGATGGGTATATGATGGGTAACTGTTTAAGTCGCCATTGGTGTTAATGTGTTGAATAACTATAATTCTCACAACTCTTGTGGATAGAATGTGCATAACTATCCTGGTAACCATTGGTGGTATATGATGGGTAACTGTTCAGGTTGCCATTGGTGTATAACTATCCTGGTAACCATTGGGGGGTATGTGGTGGGTAACTGTTCAGCTTGCCATTGGTGTATAACTATCCTGGTAACCATTGGAGGGTATATGGTGGGTAACTGTTCAGGTTGCCATTGGTGCATAACTATCCTGGTAACCATTGGGGGTATGTGGTGGGTAACTGTTCAGGTTGCCATTGGTGCATAACTATCCTGGTAACAATTGGAGGGTATATGGTGGGTAACTGTTCAGCTTGCCATTGGTGCATAACTATCCTGGTTACCATTGGAGGGTAGATGGTGGGTAACTGTTCAGATTGCCATTGGTGCATAACTATCCTGGTAACCATTGGAGGGTATGTGGTGGGCAACTGTTCAGGTTGCCATTGGTGCATAACTATCCTGGTAACCATTGGGGTATGTGGTGGGTAACTGTTCAGGTTGCCATTGGTGCATAACTATCCTGGTAACCATTGGAGGGTATATGGTGGGTAACTGTTCAGGTTGCCATTGGTGCATAACTATCCTGGTAACCATTGTTTGATAGAGAATGTTTAACGACGTCAACAATTTGGCAATTCTTGCTTTTAAAGTCACGGCATTAAACCGACATTAATTGGCAGATCTAAACATAGCACATCTAGCCATACATCTAGGTTTTAGTCTACCCGAACTATTCGGCATAAATCTCTGTTTGAGGAGTTATATATGAGGTTTTCCCGGTTTAATGGCTGTTTTAGTAGTCAGACTTGTGCAAGCTAATCCTTCTACGACAGCTATTTGGCACTGCTGCGGGGCCTCGAATAGACGAATGGCAGAAATATATTAGAATTCTAAAAAACAATTTGAATTCGGCAATATCTGGAATGCTTGATATATGGATATTAAAGTAACTCTGACAAAGCATGCCAAAGAAAACCACTTTAATTTCTTACTGGAATCCGTCGTATATCAATTTAAAGATTACCTATTTCAAAGATCGCTTTTTGAGATTTGGTATCTTTTAATAGGGTTTTACACAGTTTAAATCAGTTTATTTTTCTATCATAGAATAAAGGACGCGTTCAAAGTAAATGCAAGCTTGAAAAAACGTCGTCTAAAATTGTAAAAAGATAATGGCAATTGGCATAATTGTATTTCAAAGCTATGTGGATACAAAGAAAATATAAGTAAAATGAAATCTGTTACAATTATGTCGAACAAAACACACGTCTGTCTGTGTGATTCTATCCTCATTTTGATTTACCTTTTCCTCCTGGTCGGACTGATTAAAGTTTGTCACATCTAAAGAAGCTTCTTACAACCGATTAGATTTCAATCTAAACTCCAAAGAAGAACTAATTATGAAATGTAAGATAGACTAGGGAAACGAGAATCCCTGTTAGAAAAGATGTCTGTAGACCGACGCGACCCCTCCCTCCATATTTCAATTTACCAACTCAATTGAGAACGAAGATCTAATAGCCCTTGTCAAAGATTGTGCAAATAACATGGCGCTTTCCGGCAATTTTTCCCATTAAAGTAATGTCGATGCTGTCGGGACTATTTCTTCCCGAGAGCGAACCGTGGTATTCATGCGCTGTTCGTTTATAGACAGCCGGTTTACCCATAATCCACCGAATCGTTCTAAATAATGAAATAAGCCGAACGATCGTGAAAGACTTGTTGTTTGTACGATCAATACGGATTCGAGTGATCGCTGGCTTTATCAGACATCCTCTTGAGTAGCTGGTTTTCGGCGTAGACATATCGACGGACGACAAAAGGCCTTTTCTGTATAACCTTGTCGAGAGTAAATAGCTTATTCCGACACGTTTTTGATTTTTAATACCGAGGTTCAGACTGGCATCTTAAAGGCACATAAAGGGAGAAAAGTACAAATAAATTACCAAAAAATATATGGAGTTCTTTTATTATTTTCATAAAAGTCATGAAAATTCATTTACGGAGGCATTGAGACCCTATTAAATAGACTCCTTAAACATAAGTTATTTTGTGCTTGAAATATAGTAGTCTCAAATTCAATCATGTTTATCAACAACCTGTTTGTTTACATATTCAAAATAGCGAATTCTGATTGGTCGGTTCAAACATTTGTGTATCGATTGTCAAGGTCAGGGGTGAAAAATCACACAATTAAACTGGTTAATCTGGGTTATTTCTTGTTGGCTTTAACGTTTAAGTTGTGCTGATGGGGATTTGGGGTGATAACTATTTGAATCTGACCAAAAGTTTACCAAATGATATAGTTTGATAAAGCATTAATCTCCTTGTATGTGCCTTTAATGATCTGAGACGTCCATTCTATATTTTGAAAATGAAGAGACAACTACAGCTACACATATTATCGCATATATTGTTGGTTTTTTTTATTTTGGTTTTACCAACATTCTCATATCTAAAACAAAGAGAGATAAAAGAAAAAAAAAGAAAAAAAAAGAAAAAAGATTTTGTAATCTTGATCATTTCATCCGACAATACTACCATTCCCTAACGTATCGAAAAGACCAAGTAATGACTAAATGATCCCCTTTCCTGTAAGCCGGTCGTGCGGAAATTGGTAAGGTTCGGAAATAGCCGCTTATATTGCATCGGCTAATTAGTCGAAAAGTTGTTCTTGCTTCTCTTTCCCCGTGTACGGTATGTTTACACACTTCTCCAACAGCGAGTTCCATTCATTAATTAGTTTATTACCTGGAATGTTCATTAGCTCAGAATTTCATCGGTGTTTAGGAACTGTTTACAGTCTAATTTGCTCCCGTGCGTCAATATTTGGGGAGTTTCATTAGTTGGGGTTAATAGCAACTGGTTAAACAATCGAGTTCACATTGTCGGGTACCGCACCCTTATTGGCTATCAAACACAATCTTACATTATACAAAAAAGGGTTTGATCATTCGTTGAACCTAATTTTACCTGATGAGTTCCAAACTCCTCACAGTAATCTCCCCTTGCTACGCTGATTCAATCGCTACCATCACAAACCTTTCGTCCAGATTTGGATGAAATCTACATGATTTTTTGTAAGTTTTTGCAATGATAATAAATAGATAAATATAAATAGCCACTGAAAGCATTGTTTATCCAAGAAGCGTCAATTTGTCTAAGTATATCCAGTTAATAAGCGGTAGATCCTTAAAGCGTTGTCACGCTTCTGGATTAAAAATCTAACTGAATACATGTGAATTCACTGTATACGTACCTTAAAGAATTAAAAGCGATATAACCTTGTTTGCAATGACTATTCTTTATTGCATATCATACTACAGTACAGCTTCTGTGTAGTTTTAAGAGAAACACACACTTAACTTCCAACCTCACATCTTTGAACACGGAATTTTAAGTTTCGGGGTTCGAGTAAAGGTCCCCGATCACTTAGATCGACAGTCGACGCTACCTGGCCTCTGTATTGGGATTTCCCCACGGTGATACCCAATATTTGCGTTCCCAAGACATAGCGTGCCGTTTCCAGTAATAATGGAAATAATTACCTAATTACATGACATTAATCATCTTGTCGGCTTACTTCTTCGATATTTCCGTACCAGTGTCTGTACTTAAATATGGATCCAATACACTTCTTCTATTGTCTAATGCTGAACATTCATGGTATGCAGTTATTTCGCCCTTATTGAATGTTTATACTTAGTTAAATGAAGTGATGTTCTATTTTGTTTTGATAACATCTGGTACGGGCGAGAAGCAAAATGTTGCCACACAGCGTCAATTATGAAAGACTATTCAGCTTCTAACAGGTCCTATTTTAGCTCAGGTTCGCTTCAACATTTATAATAAATATGTGAATTTTCTATCAATCAATCAATTCATCCAAATATACACACATGATGCAATCGATTAACCGACCGATCAATCAATTAACGTCTTAATTAATCAATTAATCAGTCAGTCACTGACCCACGTTTTTGCTCTGGTGTGGATTCATTACAAACTGAACTACTGGAATTGTTTAACTTCCGGTTGTATAAGCACCGCTGGTCCCCGGTGCCAGATGCTTGTTCTCCTTTACCCTTTACCAAAGAATAACGACATTTCACCAGTTTGTTGCAGACGACTCTGGAAAACACTGTGGGAAAAGGATAAATTGCTCGTGACGAGCAATTTCTCCTTTCCCCACAATGTTTCTACTCTATCAGAAGATCAATTCCCAATCTCATCACATTTTGAAATGTCGTCTGCAAACTCTTTCAATTTGGGACAGTCGAAAATTTGGCGTTTGGTAAAGTGTTTATACGATTCTCGAATCGATCGGAGAATGTTCCCAAGTTCTGTTTGTATTTCGTGGCGTGCTATTGTTTTTATTCCCCACACAGGAATGAATAATGAAACAATTCATCTTATCAGATCGACTTCCAAATACAGCGGAATTTCTCTTTTGAGCTTCCTTTTGGGGGTCCTGTAGTTTCCCAGCGTTATACATACGTCTTAAAGTTCTTCCTTCTGTTGTTTTATTTCCTTTTGGTTCGTTTGCTTAAATATTTATAACAACGTCCGCCTAGCGTCTCTGTGGTTTTCTTTGCCTTTTTGATTGTTGTCAATTATGTCAAGAGGGAGATATCATAATACAAAGATCACATATTACATAGAAGAGCGCTTCCAGGAATCAAAGCTCGATCTGTATATATGTGTTTTATGTTATTATTATCATAGAAAGTGATGTAAAGGCTCATGACGCTGGTACAATGGCTACAATATAACTATCAGTTGGCTAAGTTTGTACACATGTCACTATAATAAAATATTTACTTATTTACTTACTTTTATTAAAACAGAGACAGGAACCCGAGGTCGACCCGGAGACAATATATTTCTTAAACCTACAGATAAATTAACATAGACCTATGTACTCATCTTAGGTCGTTGATATGCCATAAACCATGGTTATGATAGCTGCATATAAATACACAACAAAACACAAACAATGCATAGTTGTATGTAGGCCTATGGCTAGGGAACAAAATTCCTGTAAACTATATCTAGTAGACTACAGCCCCATAGGTTCAAAGGTTCATAGCTCTGGCTAAAGTTTTAAACTCAGATAAGTCATAATGAGCGAGCACGAACAAAATGCATATATAGTGAGTTCTCGTTAATCCGGACACGTCCGTTCCCAACAAAATGTCCGGATTACCGATTCATCCGGACTAATGAAGTAGCGCATGTTCTTATACACATTAAGACATAAACGGTCTGTATGCACGTGTATACTTATAACACTTTAGCAAACGCCAAATTGTCGACCGTCCAAAAAATAATCTTCTGATATGGCAGAAAACATTGTGGGAAAAGGAGAAATTGCTCTTGACGAGCAATTTCTCCTTTTCCCACAATGTTTTCAAAGGGTTGTCTGCAACAAACTGGTCAAATAATTCCGTTCCCTTACAATTTCGTTCGGAATACACTGTATACAGTGAAACCTCGTTTATCCGGACCCCGTTTATCCGGATGTCTCGCAATCCGAACGAAATTGTAAGGGAACGCAATTATTGGTAGTAAGTTGCCTAACCAATTACCAAACAATAACGACATTAACCAGTTTGATGAAGACGACTTTTGAAAACATTGTGGGTAAAGGAGAAATTGCTCGTCACGTGCAATTTCTCCTTTTACCACAATGTTTTCTGTCATATCAGAAGATTATTTTTGAATTTCATCACGTTTTGAAATTTCGTCTGCAGTCGATCGAAAATTTGGCTTTCGGTAAAGGGTTATAAGTATGCACGTGCAAATAGACCATTTATGTCTTAATGTGTATAAGACCAGGCCTTGCTTCATTAGTCCGGATGACTTGTTAATCTGGAAACTTTGTTGGGAACGGATGTGTTCGGATTAACGAGACATCACTGTATAGGAATTTTAAAACCATATTGCCAGCGATGATCAAAGTGTCCCTTTTATCCTTTTGAATCTCAAGTATACCAATTCATGGCAAACAATATTTATTTTTACCCCAAATTCTCAAACATTATTTCGAGTATGTCTTGGTTGTAAATATGCTTCAAAAATCATTAATGTCTGCGAGAACGTGCCCAAACAAACTGAAGGAACTCATACTGTAATATAACTATTATTGACGCTTGTTCTATGTTGGCCTTTAGTTCGATTTGTGTCCTAGAAAAATCGTAGGCGTGTGTTAAAAACACAAACATGACAGTCCATTATTTTTATCGTCTATTAAATAGTGGGGCTACCCTTTCTTGAAAATCGGCAATGGTTTATAACTAAAATGCTGCATTGTCTCCGTTAAAAACGAAAATGACACTATGTTTTAGAGTTGAATATGTCTTTGTTGCCAGCTGTTGGCGGAATGAGTTATTTATGTTCAAATCTCATTAAGTATTATGAGTGAGTGAATTTCTTCTGTAAGAGCAAATTTTACAACCATAATTCAATTTCCTTTATTTCACTCAGTTCCTGTTACAGAAAACTAAAGGTAATTTGATATGAAACACATATTTATTAAAGAATGCTCCCCTTCTCATCTTCTAGTAACGATGGCTTAATCCTTTACCAAACGCCAAATTTTCGACTGTCCCAAATTGTTTGCAGATGACACTTCCAAATGTGATGAAATTGAAAAACAATCTTCTGTTAGGGCAGAAAACATTGTGGAAAAAGGAGAAATTGCTCTTAACGAGCAATTTCTCCTTTTCCCACAATGTTTTCCAGAGCTGTCTACAACAAACAAGTCAAAAGTCGTTATTGTTTTGTAATGGTTTTTAAACATATTCCCCTTTTTTAACCGATCATAACACAAAACACGAACAATTCAGAAAGGGTTATTGATAACAGGAACAAAAGTGAAAACTTAAAGTAAATTGATGAGTTTTACTTTTTAACGAAAAAGGGTGGGAAAATTGGGCATTACGAGGAGACTTAAAAGATAGTTATTCTGTCAAATATTGACATGTTCCAAATGTAATCAATGGTTTTTCTCGTTTAGAGATCGCGTGGGGAATTTGTTTGTGTTGCATGGCAGCGTTTTGCCAATAACGAACTAGTACGTGCACGGTTTGGGACCTGTATCCCCCACCCCTGTGTATAAAACATTCACAACCCGAATGCGAAATGTATTAGAGCTAAACCTCATTGATCCATTACCAAACAATTACGACATTTGACCAGTTTGTTGCAGACGACTTTGGAAACATTGTGGGAAAAGGAGAAATTGCTCGTGTTGCGAGCAATTTCTCATTTTCCCACAATATTTTCTACCATTTGAGGAGATTTACTTCCAATTTCATCACATTTTGAAATGTCGTCTGCAAACTATTTCAATCTGGCGTTTGGTAAAGGGTTAAACACTATCAAACCATGTTGTCGTTATGCTTTTACTGAAGGAAATAGTATTTTTTTTTTTTATCGCCAGAAGCTTTTACGTGGGCCAAATAGCCATATCATATATGTATATCAAAGTAAACCCTGACAATACCTAAAGGGGCAAGTGCATATAAAGTCATTCTTTCAAAAGATAAATGAATAGGTAGTTAAAACATTGGTTGGATTGACAAAACATCTAAGCCAATGTTGTTGTTGTTTGGTCTTTTTAAAGGTTTCGGCCGAAATATTGAAAAAGGAATTTCTTTTGGACATATATATGTGGCAATGAGTGTGATGCATTTCTCTTATAAAAACAGGAATGATCTTATTTGCATACTGCAGTTTCCCCGATTTCTAAAGCACGAGATCATGTGGTATATTTTCGTTTTAATTTTTTTCCAAGGATTTTTTTCTTTAAAAATATGAAATGAAATAAAAATAGACCTCACGCAGGCATTTTGTGATGAGCAGATGCAAAACCAGTTTTGACAGCATTATATCCCTTCTTGACGTATGTCTGCAAGAAAAAAACGTTTTCACAGAAATTAAAATCTATTGCAGGATCTCAATTAACGTGCAAACAAAAACCTAGTTGTTTTTCTTGCCTTATCCACTCTCCCCCTTAACGCATGTCTACCACACACGGTTTTTTTTAAATCATTGTGCGAAAATAGAAATCTGTTCATACTTACAACATGTGCCAGCAATATTTTTGATGATACCATTAGATCATGTTCAGAATACTAAAGAAGTAGCAAGATGGATTTGTTTCAATGAAGCCCATAGTTCGTATACATGTTCTTTACATCAAATGAAAGCCGACCAGAATCGACTTAGTGTCGCGCCCGAAATAGCCGAAGTGAACGATTTCACACACAAAGTTACCGTTTAATAAAGAAAAAAACATTTGATAGTTTCACGAACAACAATGAGTATAGTATATATTATAGGGGAGACATTACATTTAACTCTTATAGTGCTGGAACCGACTCTATGCTTATGCAAACAGGTTAGATCCAGGCCAGCCGCCAAGTAAATTGGCAACTGGCCTGTGATCTAACCTGTTTGCTAATCTGAGTATCTTTCCTCGTAGAAATTAAGCAGATATTTAAGGTTTTGGTAAGCAGACGACACAAAAACCTGTTTTTAGAAAATTACCAAGCATTCTAAGGGTCAATATAAAAAAAAACATGATAGCTTCACGAATAACAATGAGTATAGTGTATGTGATAGGAGAGACATTACATTTAATCAGAACGTGTGCTTACTGTTCCCGACAAATAGTTCCTTTGTTAGAAAATGGCTTCCGTCGACATCTAATATCCGTTATTACTTCTCTAAAGGTGCCAAACAAAACCCCGGCATACAGTTACATACAATTCAAATTGGAATCCGAGGAATTTTAATTTGAAATGCTGCTGTTAAACGTCGACAGAATGGTTGATAACGAGGCGGCGCTTTCCCCATAGATTAACGGGGAATTGAAATCCGAGTTTAACCCTTTCCCAAACAAAAACGACATTTGACCACTTTGTTGCAGACGACTTGAGAAAACATTGTGGCGAAAGGAGAAATTGTTCGTGACGAGCAATTTTTCCTTTTCCCACAATGTTTTCTGGCCTATCAGAAGATTATTTTCCAATTTCATCACATTTTGAAATGTCGTCTGCAACCTCTTTAAATTTGGGACAGTCGGAAATTTGTTGTTTGGGAAAGGGATAAACCGCCTGTTACTTGACTGACGGGGGATACATACATCACGAACTGTTAATTTCCATAAATCGTAATAAGCAAGTCCATCGCTTCACAGATGCAAGGCATCGCGAGTCAGTTTTATCATGATTTATTTGGTATACAGAAGAATCCAAACTTCTCACAGTAATCTCCCCTTGCTACGCTGCATCGATCACTGCCACCACAAGATTTTTCTTCCAGATTTGGATGAAATTCAAATGATGCTGTTTTGTTAAGAGATTACCGGATATCTTAGTTAATTTAGTAACAATATGTTGTTGTATTGATTTATGACCAGTTAAGTTGAAAAAAAAATTTTGTTTATAAATAAAGCACAATGGATTACAATTTTTTAGTTTCGCCGCCATCTTTCAACGCCATTTTCGTTTCTAAGTAGGTGGTCATGTGACATTTGTGATGGCAGTGATCAACCCCATAAAGGGAGATCACTGTGAGGAGTTTGAGAAGAATCTCTATATCTCGAAGACTAATGGACATCAGGAAAATGATCGACTTAAAGATAGTTCCTTAGAGCGCACTGATATCAACCAATTTTGTCACCAGATGGCATTTTCACCACCAAAGTTCGAACATGAATTATTAGACCATGCGCAAATTTAGAAAATGCATGAAGCGATTTCACATTCTAACTAATAACACATATTATTTGATACCAAATACAACATGAAAACGATCAGGACACATTTTCAAAGCTATCATAACCACCGAAAAGTGTGTACTTTAACCATAGACCTGTCTCACCGACGATTTCCGCATGGACATGGCGCTTTGAACACCAATACCAAGCAAAAGAGGTAACAGGGAAACCATAACATGGAACATATAAACAGAATAACGATATGAACCGTTTTTGAAACAAACCTTAACACATATTAAACGTGAAACACTTTAAACATCGTAGCAAAGTGACAGACCCCCTCTTTTGTTACAGAAGTCTAAACTGCACTTAAATGGATCATACAGTATTTCATTTTCTATAACATTTTTATGTTACTTATGCTACCTTATTTTGATGTCGGTTACGCTGAATTGCTAAGAATTAATTCTTCTTTTTTATGAAAAAATGACTAACAGAAAACAGTTCATCATTGCCGATACTCAGGGGATCAGTTTGTTTACGTTTTGCTGATAAGCCCCGTTTTTAATATCCGCTTCCCCGAAATGATTATCGACTGAGCGGCTCTGGGGGAAGATAAATGAACATCAGTTTGAAATAAAGCACATGACGTTATCTAGAGAGATATTAAGTACGTTAGAAACCATTTGGTGAGGCCATGTTTCTAGTAAACATTTGTGCGAGATAATTCTCCTTGCTGGTAATAAAGCCATGCGGTGTACGTATGTGTACGATAGCCTCCTTGCTGGTAATAAAGCCATACGGTGTACGTATGTGTACGATAGCCTCCTTGCTGGTAATAAAGCCATGCGGTGTACGTATGTGTACGATAGCCTCCTTGCTGGTAATAAAGCCATGCGGTGTACGTATGTGTACGATAGCCTCCTTGCTGGTAATAAAGCCATGCGGTGTACGTATGTGTACGATAGCCTCCTTGCTGGTAATAAAGCCATGCGGTGTACGTATGTGTACGATAGCCTCTTTGCTGGTAATAAAGCCATGCGGTGTACGTATGTGTACGATAGCCTCCTTGCTGGTAATAAAGCCATGCGGTGTACGTATGTGTACGATAGCCTCCTTGCTGTAAATAAAGCCATGCGGTGTACTTATGTGTACGATAGCCTCCTTGCTGGTAATAAAGCCATGCGGTGTACGTATGTGTACGATAGCCATTATGGAGAATATCAGTCCAGTATTTCTCTTACAAGAACAATGAAAGGATGCATCGATGTTGACCGAATGGTTTAATAGAGATGGTAATCATGATTTAAGTTCCAAGAGTAAAATAAGATTTTGTTTAAGTATATAATGAATTGGTTTGTATTAGTGTATTTGTATTGCATATATAACAAACATGTGACCTGACTGAAGACGCGCGAAAACAGTTAATCGAGGTCTGCAGCATTCCCGTTTCGCACCATTCACCTACAGGCAGAAAGTGTGGACTTATACGGCTGAACTATGATGCCATTTTTTCAAGTTGTTCTAATTTATTCACGTCCGACCTTCCTTGTATATTCTTTGCTGTGCTTGACCAGGATCTGAGTCCAGTGACTGGCCAGCTGTATATTCTTTATCAATAAAACTACCCGGTTGACGTAATTTCTCTGTATGTATATGACTAAAATTGTTTTACTTCAACGGCTTTCAAATGGATTTGATAAAGATCAGTTAAATTGTTTAGTTTTAAAGTTAGAACAAAATAAAACGATTCGGGAATTGATAATTTCCCGACTGTTAATTTTAAGTCAGATTTTCTCATGCAGGAGCTGAACTGTCTATCGATAACTCGGTGTAAAACAACTGCAAGTACCTTAACAAAGCCAAAGGTAACTATGTCGGTGTTGCACCATCCCCCGATATATCGATCGTCAATGTGGCAGGAAGAGCGGCTGGGAAGTTAGTTTGGCGGCCTTTATCAGCTCAGTGCCAAAGGCGCCAATTTTTACCTGGAATTCATTTTGACATGCGCTCCGCAGGTTTCCTTTGAAATCCTTCCTCCATACACTAACTGTACTGCTGAAAACTTACGAATTTTATGTCGCGACAACCATACTTTACCAAATCAACTGCAAAGGTGATGTTCTGCTTGGTTATGCAAGAGGGATGATTGAAAATGATATGATAAAACGAGATCCACAGGAAGTGATAATCAAGTCTTATCCGATACGCTCTATTTTACGCAGACGCGGTATCATTGGAATGTAGGCACCAAGACTCCAGTTTGTATATCAATTATGAAACTCTGAACTGTATCATCTTTTCAAAACCCGTGAAAAACGGAATGTTTTATTCACTTTATTACAACAACGCGTGTGGAATATCTGGGGAAACTGCGTGGTATTTTATTTGGAGTTTTATGGCTCTTGGCGCACGTTTTATCAGCAAGATCTTTCAAGAACTGTCAAATGGGATGCCAGCTTTGCAGGTAGGGAATATGTAGACAAACATGGAAGGCTTGGAGACAGACATACGAACAGTTAGACAAACAGGAGTACTGAAATAGAGGCAGAATGGAAGACAGGCAAACAAAAAGCCGGACAGACAGGCGAAAAGACGCAGGCAGACACACAGGGTGACAAAAAGGCGGAGAGGCAGAAGGTAAGGCAGGCAGGTAGACGGACGTAAAGACGGAAATGAAGGGAAGAGGCAGGCATGCAAACAGGCAGAAAGACTGACAGGCGGAAAAATAGAAGAGAGGCAGGCAGTCGGACAGAAATACGAAGATGCAGAAGGAGAGGGGGACATGCAGATAGACGGATGTAAAGACGTAGAGGCAGGAGAGGCAGACATACAGGCGGAACCGCGAAGAGACAGAAGGCAGACGGGAAGGTGGAGAGGAGGAAAGAGAGACAAACAGGCAGACAGACGGAAATACGGAGATGGTGGTTGAAAGGCATGACAGGCAGCCATACATGCAAACAAAACGATTGACGGATAGACAGAAGGACAACGAGACAAGCAGACATGGAAAATAGAATTGACAGAGAATCTCTTACATTCACCATGCTACCAAAGTTCTAACGTAGAGACACTGCAAGAAACGTCAATTTAAGTAATGTAATTTGCAACATGCAGAACGAATTCACGTGTTTTGCGCATGAAAAAAGGATGAATTTGCATGTTACAGCTCCATTATTGACAAACAGATTACGTCACTATCCTTAACCCCACAGTTTATTCAAAGAGTATTTCGTTATAGACTCTTCACCCTCACACGCAATGTATTTACAGGGAGAAATTTAGAACAAGCGTAACGAATAATTGAAATAGTTCCGAATACATGATGTAGCAATGGCAATACTAATACAAACACATATAGCAATTAAAGGTCATTACTTGGGCAAATAGCTGTTTGTTTACAGCGTGACTTCAGCCATTGCTGCTGTAAACAGGAAAAGGGACTAATTCAAATTCTCGTCAAATTAAGAAAGGAAAAAAAAAATATAAATTAGCCTTAAACATTAGAACAAACAAACAAACACATATCAAGTTCGGAAAAATAACTGTTATCAAGCAGAACAAATTGTCCTCTTTCCGTAGTCTGGGTTCCTGGCCGTGCGTATACCCCGCACTAGTTCGGGGTAAACACACGGGCCTGAATCACAGGCTACCATTTTCGTTCCCTGCAAACCCTCATAGTGCTGGAACCGACTTTATGTTTATACAAACAGGTTAGATCCAGGCCAACCGCCAAGTAAATTGGCGACTGGCCTGTGATATAACCTGTTTGCTTCTCTGGGTATCTTCCTTCATCAAAATTAAGCAGGAAATTTAAGGATTTGGAAAGCAGACGACACAAAAATAAAATTTTAGAACACAGTCCAGCATTCTAAGGGTTAACAGGAGGGAGAGTCGTACAATAAGCCGTACCCAGTCAGTGTCGTGATGGCCGGATATGCGGTGTTGATGCTGGAATCGAACCGTTCTGTCACGGATTAACTTTTCCAAGGGATCAGATAATACACGACCGTTCTTAATTGAAATTATCGACCACAATAACGCAGCAAAATCCGGGCCTATTGTTGAGACATTTGATCCGCCGTCATACCCCCATACAGAACAGAATGTTTTCCAAATGTTTAATTGAAAGCATCGGCACACGACAATTTGTGCATAAGGATCAACAAAATGTTAAGATTCGTATTGGGTATAAAACACCAGGGGTGGCAAAGTCCAATTTTCAATAACTTGACCGTAAATGCCAACTGTTTATCTGTACTTGTCCACGTATACTGGCTATAGATACTGTAAATTACAGAAAATTTAACTTGTCCTCTAGGTTTTTGGATGAATGTTTCCATCATTGAACGTTAAGGCAAACGCCGCATGTTATTTGTTTTGATCTTTCTTTCTACATTTTCCCCAAGAAACTCACTGTAAACATGAGGATTGTGTTTGGTCCTCGAGGATTAGGTTGGATGAATACAATTAGCGTGTTGTAATCATGGCAACTTAGTTAGAGGGTTTACCCACCCTTTTAGAAGTAGACGATATAAGGACGTATGCTGAAACTATCAAACCTCAAAAACAGTCCATGAAAACTGCAGTACTTTTTTAATTCATTTGAATTAATCATGATAATTTGCTATCTAAAGATAAACTATTCTAAACTAAATGTTTTACACTGTTGTTTGATGTAAATCTGCGAAATATCTTGCTTCCTATGAAACATTCGTCGATGTATTTCTTCATGCTTTTCGTTGTCTGCCATTGCTTCCAATTTGGATTTGTCCAAAGCATTTCTTTCCAAGCTGAAATGTTAATTATTCTTGAACTGTAGACAGCCTCTTGGAACTCGATGTAAAAGACACAATAAAAAGATATAGGAATGTTTTTTTTGTCCCACTACATGTTCAATATATTTCAGAACATATTGTGTTTGAGTCAGTACAAACTTTAGTCGAATTTACAACCATAAACTATTACTACTACATGAAAAATGTGGCAGTCAGTAATACCATCTGGACATCAACTATTTCCATTTTCGTGTTGCCAAATGGAAAGACATGTCAAAGCTCAAAAGGTATTACACAATTATTACCAATAAAATTAACCGGATATATTCGGCAAATTACGCATTCATTTCCCCTTTACTCTTTTCTGTGCTAGTTGTCATCTGTATGAACTGTGCCAGAATCCTTGATATTGCTGATGCAGTTTTGCACGATGCAACGTCAAGGGTTGCTTTGTAAATTTGATAAAGAATGCATTTTTGTTTTGTTATGTTCTTATTTCATACTCTATTTCTTTAAAACAAATTAATGTACACCTTATGTCCCATTCAGATGGGGTAATAAAGATACTGAATTGTAAAAATGTAAAAAATAAAAGAAAAAGAAAACACAACAATGGCTGATGGCATGATGGCTTGCGCGGTCGATTGTTGAAACATTACCACCTTATATGACATACATTAACATCGTGTCCGAAGAATTGACTGCTACGTCGTAGATGATGTACGTACAACTGACATTTCTTAATAGAATCTAGGCTACAGTGTGCGAGTTTTCAAAATGTATTAGTATAGATATGATCAATCAAAATGATGACAAGCCTTCAATGACAGTAGTTTTTCTAGAGACGAGTTTGTTTGGAAACTGCATGTTGAACGCTGTTACCCATGAGATGCGCAATGTTGGTTTGTTTAGTTAACAAACAGACTGTCATGTGTAGTTAGACTCAAAACACATTATCTTATTTTGTTTTCGTTTCATGTTCAATGTTATTTCCAGAGTCTAATTTGGTATTTCGGGACACTTATTCGAATTAGTTTGTTTAGAATGGATATTGGATACACCATGTCTGAAAACCTTTCTGAATGCTATAGACGTATACCAAGGAGCAATATCCAATCCTGTTGAATCGCATATGCCTTAACAGAAAGTGTTACTCTGGTCTTGGGTGTGTGGGTTTATACACACTCAGATACACATGCAAACAAAAAGACAGACGAACAGACATACGAACAGAGAGACAAGTAGATACAAAACTAGACAGACAAGTAGTTAAGTAGAGAAGCAGACATTGAAAACGTCCATCCGTCTGTTTGTCTGCCTGGAAGTTCGGAGCAGTACCATAAGATGATTTTGAAGAAGAAAAAAAGGGAACTCTACTGTCACTTTCATATAAAAAAATGGCACTGTGTATGTTTCTACCTATAACGCATGCATGTTATGAGCGTACGTGTTCTATCGCGGATCAGTTGCAGAACTTCTCGTGTATCAGACAATCATTCATTTTCGCGGACGGAATTTATCTCATCAAAGACGTAATTACATTTAAAACCAACCACACGGAATACCTCGGAGAAGGGGGGATTGCCATTTGAAGACATTTAAGTGATAGATCGGGTCGCTAAATGATAGATGAGAGCGTCAACATAGGGCAGACTAAATGAGTACGGGAAATGAGCTCGCTGCATTGTTCCAGAGGGGGGGGGAAACGAGTACAGAGCTAACATGGTTGTTATCCATAGAACATAAAACACTATCTGAATACAACTTCACATCATACCTCGAACCACAAACAATAGGTGGGTGTAAGATATGTTATGCGGAATTAACCATAGCACTGTCCTTGGGTCTTAGTGTCCTTCAATCATAAAAGTATACCTTCTATATAGATATGTACATTATGGTTTATGGAAGTATTGGTATGCATTGCTTACCCTTATACATAAACTGTGAGTTATCTGACCCTATTTCATTGTTTCGTATTGTAACGTGTATCGGGTTCCTCTCGGAGTCAAGCCACCGTGGGTCACCCATTCAGGTACTAACCTCTTAGTACGTTACTTAACTTCGATAGAAAGTCAACCACTCTACCGAATCACCCATAGAAGCCGGCTTCCCCAGCGAGACTGTAGAAGTGGTTTTATACATAAACCCTATAACAATCACAATATTCTCTATGTCTCTATTTTATGTTTATGTTCCTGTCAATATATGTTCTTTAGTGTTTTATCCTTGTTTGCCATTTTAATGATGACAAACAGAACAACGAAGTTTCACTATATATCATTTAATGAATCGGAATACATGTAAACCCACGCGCACATAAACACATATGTCTGTCAAACAAGCATTACCGTTTTCAAGATGTTAATTAACCCTTGCAGTTTCAGCTGTGATAAAAAGACGTCTTCCAAACAAGTTTTATATTTGTCAAAGTTATTCCATTTTCATTTACCATTCACCAAAATGTTATTTACGTTAATTAAAAAACGTCGTCTGTCTAGGTCGTCATTTTGGGCAGGTATAAACAGCCGAAATGACGCTTCCGTTCGGTTACGGATGTTTACATGGTGGTTCAGACGACACATAGACCCAATCGTATCTACTCGGCAATCCCCGTAACAAGTCGGTAGATATACCTCGTAGGCAGTACATGAATACACCAGAAATCCTGGGGTAATTTGCCTTATTTCCGGCGGTTAACGCAAAATGCACACATGCACTAAATAGGCATTTTAGATACACACAAATTGGCTATTTATCACAATTGAATGTATTTTTTACCCTTTTCATTAAAGATGATCATATCAACACATCTTTGTTTCATATTTTGTCAATCGGCTCTTCTCGGCAATCCCCGGCTTGTGCCGGGGATTGCCGAGTAGATTCGATTGCAAACGGACATGCCCTTCGTTGCTGACCTACTTTCAAAAATGGCTCCCCATTGCTTCCGAGGTTATTTTAAGAAATGGCCGAGGTGTTCCGAATGCACATAGACCTACTAGGGTCGTAATGATCAGCTTCCACAAACGAGAGATAATTGAGGTCGGGAACCAAGATCGCCTCAGAGTTCAATAACAATTAGACTACACAACTAACCATATTTACAGCTCAAGTCGGCAAACGTATGGATCTTTCCGGGCGCAATAGCGGTTTATGAATGAAAGTCGCATGTAAAAAGGTATCTGGATACAGCTCTGGGATAGTCTTTGCTGGTACTTTTTGACCGAATATAAGCCTTGGGTATGACCCAAATGAGCACTAGTATGGCGTCATTGTTATTACTATAAAAACAAGATTGCAGGACATTTGCATTAACACGTGTCGATGAAAGCGGTAGTAATTCATATGTAGATATTTGCTTCACGAATTTGTGACAGAAAACATGGCCTTCTTTGTTTTCCAATGCGAGGAGGCCGCGTATTTGGTCTAATTCTGTTTCAAAGCGATTGAAACATTGTAAACTATGTCATTAAAGTGGACGATGGCTTCTGCAGCAGATATGGCAAATGATATAAAAAAAATGCTATGATGTAACAGGGCTAAACAAAATATTTTTGAGGACAGTTCTGTTACATGAAAACGATTGTTGCTTGTGCTTTTATATTGCCTTCGTTTTTAGATAGAATAAACAATTTTGGTTTGGTAAACATACTTACAAAATACCATGGTTTCGATTGAAGATGAGCGCAACCGAGTGTGTCATGTAATTTGACAAAGCGTTATAATCACCAATATGTGTAGTGTTGGTGTCGGGAGCTAGATTACCAATACGAAAGGTGACAAAATGGATCATCTGTCGACAGAGGGCGTTACAGGAGTATTGGCATTAACCCTTTACCAAACGCCAAATTTTCGACAGAACCAAATTAAAAGAGTTTGCAGACGACATTTCAAAATGTGATGAAATTGGAAAGAAATCTTCTGATCGGGCAGAAAACATGGTGGGAAAAGGAGAAATTGCTCGTTAAGAGCAATTTCTCCTTTTCTCACAATATTTTCCAGAGTCGTCCGCAACGCGCTGGTCAACAGTCGTTATTGTATGGTAATGGCATTAACCCGGTCAATGAAACAACCGAAGGTCGTGAACAACCCGCGTCCGTAAACATAGAAGTGTTCGGTATTCGTCCACAGATACGTAGTTTCTACTTCTCATACTTTCCTTGTTAAACTTGGTTATCTCTTCTTGCTCCATTTCCCCGTCATTTGTTCTAGTGATCGTAAAGATCACTTTCCCTGCCATTTGTTCTAACCACCTTAAAGACACACGACCACATGATCAAGACTCTACTGGAACAACATCTTTAGGCATAGTCAATGTCGCACACTCGGTATGTCTCTCACCGCCGATCAGTTATGTGCATATACGTGTCTTAGAAATACTGAATGAGTAACTGGTGATGACCTATCAGGAACATGGATAATTACATTGACCACCACACTATTACCGGAATTATGTGTTAAAACAGCGTTAAAATCAAACCAAAGGTTTCCCTATCAAGAGGTACAAAGGTTGATATTTTCTTCTGGGTTTGGTAGACTTACCATTTGGTAAGAAATAGACACTTTTCTTGGATTCTCACACTGTCTATATTACAGCGAAATTCACGAGAAAAGAACAGTATTGTTTCTGGCTGAGCTTCTTGCGGGGAAAAGTAATTTAGATAAGCTAATACCGTCAAACAAATCTTCCGGTTTCTTCCCGTCTGAAGATAAACCCGCGTAAATATCTATACGGAACGCTTTGAATATCGCGGTAATACCGAGTTATTTATGGTACTCAAATAATACTAAATATACAGCCCTTTGCTAGATTAGCATATAGAAAGGAAAACAGATATCTTGCTTAAAGTGCTTTTGTTTTTTTATTTGTTTGTTTGTTTGTTTGTTTGTATGGTGTTTAATGTCTTATCAACAATTTTTCAGTTGTGAAACGGCTTTCCTGGATTCACCAGTACTAGACTAGGGCTCTGAAGTGACTTGCCAAAGGTCACTCCCACGTCGATGGGGCTCGAACTCGGAACCCTCGAGTTCTACATCCGCCACCTTAACAACAGGGCCACGGAGGAACACTCGCTTGTTCCGACAATAGGAATCAAATCAATTAACCCTGCGACTGGATCGAACCCGTTTGCATAAGCATGAAGACGGCTCCAGCACTGTTAGGGTTAAACCTAGCGGTGTGCGTACGTCTGACATGTTTTGACGGTTATATTGTTTGAAACAGGGGAAGAGATGGGAGAGACTTTGCGTAAGAGTAACAGGCCGATAACAGCTCCCGAGATACCACATCCTCTATAATTACATGTCTGTTTTAATTAATTTTAGCACCGTAAGGTGATATCATTACAAAGCGAACACGTTACAAAAACGGGCCTCAGTGGTGTTGTGAAGCCATGAATACATGTAAACCACAAGCCAGTATCCTCATTGTTGACTCATTACTAGTTACTCAAGGAAGTATGTTTCTGAAGTTTATTTACAGACAAACCCTATGAAAACATTGGTACAAAAGAATAAATTGCTCTTCAAAGCAAATTTTTCTATAATTCTTCTATATATAAGCACAGCGTTTTCTTTCAATTTTCACATCAAGGTGGTTTAAAAGTTTTTAAATTCGCTGTTGCTTTTAGTTTGGAGTGATCGTGCATTCCGAACGAGTAATACAGTTCACTACATCGCTATTATATTTTTCCTCTGTAAGTGATTACGAAGCAGTCACCGGTCTTACGTGCTTGATTGACGTAGAGTTTAATACACGCCAAGTCTAATCGGTGTCTAAATCCTGACTGTATCACGGTCTGGTTGGTAAAGAGAAATATATCTGCTTAAATTTACCCTACTTATTGTATTCAATTAAGACAATTAAAGCGCGTGTTTAACACATATTTTCGTTTAAACGCGTAAAAAGAACGCAGCACGTAGTTACCCCCGCGAAGCCCAACACAGAAAATCTGTTTTCAGTATCGAGTTTTCTTTGCATTTTACACGGCGAAATACACGAGAAAACAACTGCACCGGACCCAAACTCCAAAGCATTTGTTCGTGGCCTCCAGTTATTTATCGATTTTACAATGATTCTGTTGAACTAGCGCCCATTCCAACGTTCTGATGATACAAGCGGCATCTCTCATTTCGTTTCCCCTCGCACAGAGGAAGTGAACATTGATAATAACTGAAAATACAGAAATATCCGTCCGTGAGCCTACGTATACAGGCACGTCCACCGTTTATGTACGCCATACAGACGGGATCACTACAATGTGAAATATAGGTCTGGATTGCTTTGTTGTCGATGTGATGTGGTACTTGTAGCTATTGGTGCTTGCTATTTGGCATTTCCATGTGTGCACTTATAGACATAACTCTGATAACAAACTTTAAGATAACGACACCAATCTGATTGTTTTTGAACGACGTAATTTTGAGAAAAACAGTTTGGATTTTGGAAATAAGGTATGTAGCCTATTTCGTTTAAAGATATTGGTTGACATGTCTTATATCAAATGTATATTTCCCATATTCAAAACTTTCCAGAAACAGCTCTATACAGTTGGTTCTTAAGGGTATCTAGTAATGTGTGATTTTAAATTTGATTGGTAAGTTTGTGAATGTCGTGTACTTTTTACAGTATCTTAATTATATTACGTTGGCCACTGCACCTATCAATGGTATGAATATATTCCCCGAAAGCACTGCTCCTATTAATGCTCCAGTAATTTTCTCCAAGAGCGCTGCACAATTGTTCGTCCCAACCATGGGCTCCCTTCCCATATGATAGGCCGAGTCTCAATAACTCATTCGTGTCAGATTTAGACTACTTGATATCTGTGTTCGAGCAACCATCCTCCAAGTTTTAATGAAGTCGAAGGTTCAATAAATTCGTCTTTCACCACTTATTAATTAAGCATCCTCGTTGACGTGGAAAAGCAGCAAGCAGTTTGAAAATATTGTGTAACAATGGTGAGAAACTAATGGGATTTCTATATACAGTAATACTTCGTTACTACGAACACGTCCGTTTCCAACAAAATTTCTGGATTAACGAATAATCCGGACTAATGAAGCAGGTCCTGGTCTTATACATATTGAGACATAAACGGTCTATATGCACGTGTATACTTATAAACCTTTACCAAACGCCAAATCTTCGACCGTCCAAAATTGAAAGAGTTTGCAGACGACATTTCAAAACGTGATGAAATTCAAAATTAATCTTCTGATATGGCAAAAAACATTGTGGGTCAAGGAGAAATTGCTTGTCACGAGCAATTTCTCCTTTACCCACAATGTTTTTAAGAGTCGTCTGCAACTAACTAGTCAAATGTCGTTATTGTTTGGTAATTACTGCACAATAATTCCGTTCCCTTATAATTTCGTTCGGATTGCGAGACATCCGGATAATCGGGGTCCGGATAAACGATACTTCACTGTATACCAGATGCACTGACATTCGTGATATAACCGAAATACTGTTGAAAAAAGGTTAACGCTTGCGATCTAGACCATGCAAACATTACATTTGGTCAAAACGGCCATGTGGTCAGAGTTGAAAAAACCTTATGACTTTCCGACTAGATAAAAGCAGCTTTTCCATGATTTGAACTCGGAACCAAAATGGACTCCCTTCTTGGATATCAAAGCCGATCTATATTATAAAAGGAATGGGAATATAAGGATCCTTACAGGATACTGAGTCATATATAGAACCATGGGTACCGCTTAATTAAACAACTTCAGGAAAATATTTGCGTATGTATAACCTGATAAACATGTATAGTATTCTAATTGGATGTGCGGTCAAACTTGTGTTAAGAGGCCAGCCTGTGGGACAGAGTAAATTGGCTGTTTAAGACAGGCTGGCTGCTTAAAACAAATTGATGTACACTATAAATCTAACAATGGGACTTTCTGTAGTGGTTGTTTAAGCAGGTTGGCTGCTTAAAAGGGTGGTTGCTTAACACAAGTTGGACTTTACAATATTGCAATGTGACACTTCATTGGAAGCGGCTCGGAGTGACGTGTTACTTTGAAATATTGCTTTGCCCATTGTTGAAATTAGAGGGAATGTTGTTTTGAACTTACGCAAATTCTAAGCATAAAATGTTTGGTAAAGCGTTTCCCTTGTATTTGAATAGATGTACCCTACGATTTCGTGCAACTCTTGTGATACACGTAAACTACACATGGAGGCTTTCGAATTGAAGAATCACAGACAAATAAAGAAACCACGACTTTCTTTAAAGTCACGATAGGTTAGCCATGAAAATGTCTGCTTCAAACTAATTCCCCTACATGGGTATTTTCACTATTTTGAGTCAGATCCGAACCTGAAAAAATCAAAAGCAAGCTATGTAATGGATTATGATAGTTTGATTTGGTTAACAAAAGGGCACTACTCACAGAGAAAGAGTCCATTGCGAGCAGTTTCCTGCTTCGTAACGGTTATCCATAAATCTTTCTGATTGTTAACCCTTAGAATGCTGGGTAATCTTCTAAAATTAGATTGTTTGTGCCGTCTGATTTCCAAAACCTTAGATATCTGCTTAATTTTGTTGAAGACAGATACCAAAGACTAGAAAACAGGTTAGATCACAGGCCTGGATCTTACCTGATTGCATAAGCATGAAGTCGGTTCCAGCACTGTAAGAAGGCTTTCAGCAAAGACGCAATTGGTTCAGACATAATTAATATTTACGATTAACTTTTTAAGAAAGTTATGCGATTTTTCGCTGATATTGAAACTGGCGTATTGTATCCTGTAACCGAAATGAATCAAAGCTATAATAAGTAGTTACACCAAAAAACTGCAATCGAATGTCGATGTCTGACCCTGTAATAATATGCTTTAATAAATAGATGTCTCGACCAATGCAAACTATTGCGATCTTATGTAATAAATGGAATAATCCATTTCTCCTTAATACCTCACTTTGAGGTCTGAAAACCCAACGGACATTGGTTCGACGTTTTTACATATACTTGCACATTGAACGTGCTATATAAAGAAACATTTTTTAAAGCTCTTATGTTTGAGAAGATGTTCATATTACAAATCTCCATGAGTAGGGTTCTGAGACTGTCCCAAGTTTGAAACAAATTCTGACGACAGTTATAAAGTTTAGATTTATACTAAATGTTCTCTATGTCATAGGAAGGCAGAACTAACCAGAGAAAAATAATTCCTCAGGCAAATTTTCATTTATTTACAGTTATTTACCATATCGAGGGTTCAATGCAATACTAAAGTAAGTGCTTCATGTTTATGGTCTTGGTCGAACCATCGATATCTTGTGCTGCATGTGTGTCATCGTAAGTCAAAATGAATCAAATGAAGAAACCAATGGTAACATGTTTTGATGGTGTAGATCCAAGAGACGTGAGGGTTTTTATCATGGACTCTAGATGTACAGTTGGTTGAATGCATTAACGTGATGCATAGTTTGGGATGTTTCAGTCTAATCCTAAGTACGCTCCTGGTGAAGCAGATTGATTTATGGGAACCATTACCAAATTCGACATCGCATATTGTAAAACAGTCTAAAACCTGTTAAAGTGGCACGATATATCCCAGGGACTCAGTGCATGGTACCATTTACTACATGGTACATAACTTTGCCCATTTGTTCTTTAACAAATAAGTTCAGAAACCGCTATGACAAAAGGACAAAGCGTTCCTAATGAGATATACAGTTATGTCTCGTTAATCCGAACACATCCTTTCCCAACAAAATGTCCGGTTTGTCGAATAATCCGGACTAATGAAGCAGAGCATGTTCCAATACACATTAAGACATAAATGGTCTGTATGCACGTGTATACTTAAAACCCTTTAGCAAACGCCAAATTGTCGACCGTCCCAAATTGCAAGAGTTTGCAGACGACATATCAAAACGTGATGAAATTCAAAGTTATCTTCTGATATGGCAGAAAACATTGTGGGAAAAGGAGAAATTGCTCGTCACGAGCAATTTTTCCTTTACCCACAATGTTTTCAAAAGTCGTCTGCAACAAACGAGGTTTCACTGTACATGTAAATCCTTGGTCGTGCAGTGGTATATACCCATTATCATTGATAATATATATTCTTTTCTTGCTAGTTTGGTCTACTGCTGTTGTTTTCGCTTTCGACCATCCACAACTTTTATTACGGGGGAATGGGTCATTTTTTTAACCATTTAATTCAATGACTATGTTTGTCTGCCTAACAAGATCATGAGTTTCATATTGTTAAAAGAAGACGAAGTCCCAAACCATCATATAGTTTTGGTACAACCAGAGAAAAACCTCCTTGTGATTAAATATTGAGTTGTCGTCTACCAAACCTCTAATGTCTCGGCGATTAAACGGTGTCTTTAAGTATGTAGTTAACAAAGTTTTCCACAATCTTTAAAGACAATCATCAGAATTCAATAGAAGAACCGTCTTCTCACCTTGCTAAGCCCTATATTTCTGAGCTTCAGTGTGTATTTTGTAATCACTAAAATCTTTTCGTGAAGACTACCTTTAAAATAGGATATGTTAAAAGGTACATTTGATATTGCATATAATAGTCTAAAACAGCCCTTTCTTTAGACTACTGAAGGTAACATGGTCCATAGTTACCATTCACATATGATAGTCTAAACAGCCCTTTTTTAGACTACTGAAGGTAACATGGTCCATAGTTACCATTCAAATATAATAGTCTAAACAGCCCTTTTTTAAACTACTGAAGGTAACATGGTCCATAGTTACCATTCAAATATAATAGTCTAAACAGCCCTTTTTTTAGACTACTGAAGGTAACATGGTCCATAGTTACCATTCAAATATAATAGTCTAAACAGCCCTTTTTTTAGACTACTGAAGGTAACATGGTCCATAGTTACCATTCACATATAATAGTCTAAACAGCCCTTTCTTTAGACTACTGAAGGTAACATGGTCCATAGTAACCATTCACATATAATAGTCTAAACAGCCCTTTCTTTAGACTACTGAAGGTAACATGGTCCATAGTTACCATTCACATATAATAGTCTAAACAGCCCTTTCTTTAGACTACTGAAGGTAACATGGTCCATAGTTACCATTCACATATAATAGTCTAAACAGCCCTTTCTTTAGACTACTGAAGGTAACATGGTCCATAGTTACCATTCACATATAATAGTCTAAACAGCCCTTTCTTTTAGACTACTGAAGGTAACATGGTCCATAGTTACCATTCACATATAATAGTCTAAACAGCCCTTTTTTAGACTACTGAAGGTAACATGGTCCATAGTTACCATTCACATATAATAGTCTAAAACAGCCCTTTCTTTAGACTACTGAAGGTAACATGGTCCATAGTTACCATTCACATATAATAGTCTAAACAGCCCTTTTTTAGACTACTGAAGGTAACATGGTCCATAGTTACCATTCACATATAATAGTCTAAACAGCCCTTTTTTAGACTACTGAAGGTAACATGGTCCATAGTTACCATTCACATATAATAGTCTAAACAGCCCTTTTTTAGACTACTGAAGGTAACATGGTCCATAGTTACCATTCACATATAATAGTCTAAACAGCCCTTTTTTAGACTACTGAAGGTAACATGGTCCATAGTTACCATTCACTGAAGTCTAAACAGTAGACTACTGAAGGTAACATGGTCCATAGTTACCATTCACATATATAGTCTAAACAGCCCTTTTTTAGACTACTGAAGGTAACATGGTCCATAGTTACCATTCACATATAATAGTCTAAAACAGCCCTTTTTTAGACTACTGAAGGTAACATGGACCATAGTTACCATTCACATATAATAGTCTAAACAGCCCTTTTTTAGACTACTGAAGGTAACATGGTCCATAGTTACCATTCACATATAATAGTCTAAACAGCCCTTTTTAGACTACTGAAGGTAACATGGTCCATAGTTACCATTCACATATAATAGTCTAAACAGCCCTTTTTTAGACTACTGAAGGTAACATGGTCCATAGTTACCATTCATATATAATAGTCTAAACAGCCCTTTCTTTAGACTACTGAAGGTAACATGGTCCATAGTTACCATTCACATATAATAGTCTAAACAGCCCTTTAGATCAATACTAGCTGCAACATGGTCCATAGTTACCCACACATATAATAGTCTAAACAGCCCTTTTTTAGACTACTGAAGGTAACATGGTCCATAGTTACCATTCACATATAATAGTCTAAACAGCCCTTTTTTAGACTACTGAAGGTAACATGGTCCATAGTTACCATTCACATATAATAGTCTAAACAGCCCTTTTTTAGACTACTGAAGGTAACATGGTCCATAGTTACCATTCACATATAATAGTCTAAAACAGCCCTTTCTTTAGACTACTGAAGGTAACATGGTCCATAGTTACCATTCACATATAATAGTCTAAACAGCCCTTTTTTAGACTACTGAAGGTAACATGGTCCATAGTTACCATTCACATATAATAGTCTAAACAGCCCTTTCTTTAGACTACTGAAGGTAACATGGTCCATAGTAACCATTCACATATAATAGTCTAAACAGCCCTTTCTTTAGACTACTGAAGGTAACATGGTCCATAGTTACCATTCACATATAATAGTCTAAACAGCCCTTTTTTAGACTACTGAAGGTAACATGGTCCATAGTTACCATTCACATATGATAGTCTAAACAGCCCTTTTTTAGACTACTGAAGGTAACATGGTCCATAGTTACCATTCACATATGATAGTCTAAACAGCCCTTTTTTAGACTACTGAAGGTAACATGGTCCATAGTTACCATTCATGTTATGTATGGAACGAACAACAACAACACTTTCTGAGGAACGAACAACAACAGCACTTTCTGAGGAACGAAGAACAACTATGCAGAAGAGTTTGAACACGAATATAAATAGTTCGTGGCGACAGTGTACTTGTATGGAGGAGGGGGCGTGTCCCTTTCAGTCCTGGAATGCTGAAAGACAATTATCGTCCCGGAAAAATAAACACGGGGACTCCATGTTTTAGATAATTAACGTTGGCGACTGAGCTGTCTACAGTAGAATCAACACTGAAAAATTATAACACAGCGGATTGAAAAATCTAACAAACGATTTAACTAGATACGGCGATTACTTAGTTAATGCATTGTCCAATTGCAAACTTATTTGCATTTCACGTTATAAACACTTTACTTCAGATTGAACCAGTATCACCTTGCAGTAGCAAAGCCAATCTAACGAAAACGCATTTCTCTTGTGTTGCAAATATAGTGTATCATCAAATGCATTCCATCTAATGCCATAAAAAGACAGTCGTACTTTCTTTGTTGAGTGGTCTCTGTTGGTGCTTCCAGATTAGATCAATAACAAAACCTGAAGATATTAATGCCTTACTACATCATACATCACCGAATCTGATATATTAGTCTTTAGAATCCATTAAGGAAAAAGGGATGCATTGCTCCTTAGCAATACGGTCATATGTATCATTTGCCGTTTACCGTTATGGTACAGGATAAAGGCCTAAGCATGTGGTTCCTATACCTTACAATGGTGGTCCGAACCTCATCAATGAATGCCTTATATCTAACTTTTTCACATATTCTCATATGGGGGAACTGGTCAAACAACTTTAGCGTGAAAGGATCAGTTTAATCTGACTCATTTCCAAGTTCAAAGTGCAATCCGCTTGGGTCTGGCACTATTTGTAATTTCTATTGCAGAAAATGTGGGTGATGCACGCATCAACTCCTGACTTAACATGTACATAAAGTAATTATTTGCCCCTTAACCCATTATGGTGCTGGAACCGACTTCATGCTTATGCGAACAGGTAAGATCCAGGCCAGACGCCAAGTAAATTGGCGGCTGGCCTGTGATCTAACCTGTTTGTTACTCTGAGTATGATTTTTCATAAAAATTAAGAAAATATCTAAGGTTTTGGAAAGCAGACGACACACACTTTTTTTTTAAAAAAGTTAACCAGCATACTAAGGGTTTAACATGAACATCATCCTGAATGCTTCATATGTAGAAAATCGGAAGAAATATTTATGTCTTTTTATGAACTCTGAACAATTGTAATATGACAACTGCTCCAGTGTTTAGTTATAGTTATCATGAAACGTAGTTACTCCCCCTATGCCTACGGGAGTTATTCCCCCTCTTGCTATATCCGCCATTTACCATGTGTTCTGTTAAATTATTATCAATAAGGTAAATTCAATTTGTATAAATTTACTGGCACTGGCTTATTTTTGTCACAATCACTGAACAATTGACAAATTGGCAAAACCCCGTCCCAATAATTGTCGAAGTTGTTTCAATATAAGAGCTATTGAAATCGACGTTCACATGCACACGTGCTTTTGTTTGTTGGAGTTCTGAACTCACTTTTATTGGTCAAATCGTTAGGAATATTCATTATTGTGGCGTTTTGTCGATCGGTCAATTGCGTTATGATGAATGACTAAACAATTGTGCTTTGAACTCAATGTGTTATAAACGTTTGTGTTATAAATATAGTCGACGGCCCTTATTTCATGAGAGTCCTACTTCCGGTGAGCTTTGTTTTTATCTCGTATCGCGAAAGTTGGTTAAACCTCACGTGCCAAAATTTCAGTAAATATTACCAGATCCTGAACGCATCTTTTGACACCCAGAAAAGCTCAAAATAAGACCTAGATTGCTAAAGCTCTTATAACATTGTTTGCATTTGATTTGTGTTTTTTCATGTTTTCTACTATTACCAAATTATGACCATCTTCAAACTCGTTTTTATAGCCACAAACAAAGATTTTGGCAATTTCAGACCGTCTGCAGTGTCAGTCAACCTTTCTCCTCTGAAAATAAACCGGAAGGATAGTTTTCTTTCGAAGGCCAACCAAAGATTTTAGAACAATTTTTAGTCCTATTCCTTACACATTTTTTTCCACATTTTTTCAAATGACAAGCAAACCTTAGCCTGATATTTTGCCATCTTTTACACTACTTCTACAAATCAATTAAGGACAATGTCTGCAACCATTGGTGCAATATGTGTTCTGTTCCGTAGTTAATCGTTCCTAGAAGGAAGGGGGATTTTTTTTCTTCAATGTTGTTATAAAATGAAGAAAAACCTAAGACTTTTTAAAGCATAAATGTGCATATTAATTGGAAATAAGTTTGATATACATATGTGTGTTGTACCGTGCAAGTTAAAAGAAATAAAAAGTGTAAAACTTCCCGAGAACCCCCAAAACTATCAGTATTAAATTCCTTTGCCTTATTGTGTTTGTTTGGGTACTTTTCCCTTGAAAATTTGTATAGGTAGGTTCCCTTGTATGACGTCACCGAAATTAGGTCACTTTTTCAAACAGCGAATAGCTTTAACCAGGTTTGTTTAAACTACCCTTTCTCCATCACATATTAAAAAATAGCTTGGAAACAAAGGTAAAATATTGCTGTATTACGTAAGGCATAAAAAGCAAGCGCTGCATTTGTATTCAGTTTTTTTTTAAAGAGATCAAATCCTATATCACCGGAATTCGGCCCTTCCAGGATACCTAATAATTGTGTTAAGAACACTAAGAAATAGTGTTATGAACTGAACAATTGAGTTTTTATGAACACTGAACAAACATGTTCATTTGGATGGACATGATTTTGGACATTGAATTACCAGGAGTTAGAACTGTTTGTTTGACTGACCAACCTGATATTTCTTAGAAATTGATTGCCATGGAACACAAATATTACAAGGGCATGGGATGAGGGAAATAAAACAAACAGCATATGATATACAGGACAAAAATGAATTCCCTAATGTGCTTAGACAATAAATTGTAAGAGAAAGCCTGATTTATGATAATGTTCAATCAGCTGGCAGTTCCTATTCAATAACTCTGGTACTCAAATGAAAGCAAACCATTGTGATATGGTATTCCATGAATACTGTATAGAAATGGATCATACAATATTCAACAAATCACCACAATGGCTCCAATCCCTTCAGTTATCCTTGCTCTTGTACATAAAATGTAGGAAATGTAAAACTCCATACCAATTAACTGTAGTTAAAATCGCAAAAAAATGAAAATAAGTTAACCCATTACCAAACAATAACGACATTTGACAACTTTGTTGCCGAAGACTCAGGAAAAATATTGTGGAAAAAGGCGAAATTGCTCTTGATGAACAATTTCTCCTTTTCCCACAATGTTTTCTGCCCTATCAGAAGACTATTTTTCAATTTCATCATATTTTGAAACATCGTCCACAAACTCTTTCAATTTGGGACAGTTGAAAATTTTGTGTTTGGTAAAGGTTTCAACTCCTGATAGATTTCCGTATAGATATACAGTCAAAAGCAAAGTAGAACCAATTGATTTCTAGAATTATGACTTTGATAAAGAAACAGGAAAATCCTATCATATCAATCAATGGCTTGTTGTTCATATAATTTTACTTCTATGCCCAATCTTTTTTGACTTGCATGTTTTTTTTTACTCAAAACTATTTCTCTGTTATTTAATGTGCCTAAAAGATTTTTAGAAGCCATGGGACAAAAGGAGAAACAATTTCGACAATTGATGCAAAGAAATTGTTGTTTATCATACATTTATTCTTTTTCTAGACTTACTGATGACTCTAAAGCAGTGTCACAAAATCTAAAGTATTGTCACGAAATCTCATATCAAGTAATAGATGGCATAGTAAAGGAACAATTCAGGAGAACATTTTGAATTTGGTGCCTAGTCTATATAGATAATCCCAGTACTAGGGTAACTACTCACAGGAGAGTTGATAGTTTAAGGCATGAGTGCAATAAAACTTGAAAGGAGCCTGTGGGGGCCAGCCTGGAAAGAGCAGATAACAAGGCTGGTAAATCAAATTGGAACTGTTCTCCATGGTTCCCAGTATAAGACTATTGGATACTAGATCTGGTACAAAGATACAGCAGGGAACCATGATAATGTATGAGTACGAAATATATGAGTAAAATTAATGTAGGTGTGGCAAAATCTGACTTTTATTTACTTGTCTGTAAATGGTCAATCTTTTTCTGCACTTGTTTGTATTATAGTTATATAGTAAACTGTAGTAAAGAGTTACTTGTCATTAAAAACTTTTGGACAAGCTTGGCAATACAGACAATTACTTGCCACCACTGAAATGGGAAGTAACTATTATTAAAATGTTGGCAGGTACTGTGGGGCCAAGAAGTTAAGATGGCCAACTACGATCCTCACCATCGTCAATGGTTTCATGGGGGTGTCCTTCTGCAAGAACTTCAGAGCTTTAGCCTAGTGTCCGTGAATCTCAGGAAAGTCATTTTTATAACTGATAAGTTGTTTACACTGTGATAAAGCCAATACAAATTGAGAAAAAACGAGTAGTTACAAGTTATCAATTCATGTGAATTTTATTCTTTTGTTTCTAGTGCTTTCTTCCAATTCTATGTAACAGGTGTGTTAAAAGTGCACACATGATTGAAACATTGGCCTACAAATCAAAGGTATTCAACCCTTAGAATGCTAGATAATTTCCTAAAAAACAAATTTTATGTCGTCTGCTTTCCAAAACCTCAAATTTCTGGTTGATATTGTGATGGATAGATAAATACCCAGAGTAACAAACAGGTTGGATCATAGGCCAGCTGCCAATTTACTTGGCGACTGGCCTGGATCTTACCTGTTTGCATGAGGTCGGTTAATGAATCTTCTTTAAATCACAAACTGTATGTATTTTATGAGACTTATTAGGAAGGAATGATTTAGATTTTGGAGTAGAAACAAAGACATTACTGCAAGTGTCTTATTGTACCTACATCTAATGCCTAGTGTTGATTGTAAATGTGTTCAGCTTAATGAAGACTAAAAGACCTCATAAAGTAAGGATGTATTAACAGCTAGGTAATGGGGTGTTGTGCTAATGTTTCACTTGGGAGACCAGGAAGCCAAAGAAACTTGTGTGATAAAACAATCAGAGTCCAAAGCTCTACGATGGATGTATATTTCACAAGCTTACTTATTTATTTCTTCTCTAAACCCTTTATTGTTGGTACTCATAAGGAATGTTTCATGATTTAAAATTGGTACCAACAAAATAGGATTCAATTCAATAACTTTAGCTGTGTGTAAAAGTTCCTTTTATGCCTATTTATCCAGACAACTGAAGTCTGTGGTGGAGTCCTTCATGCGTAATTACTGACAGTGTTGTGAACCATGGACTTTTTGATTTCTTCTCCAAACCCTTTATTGTTGGTACTCATTAGAATCGTCTGAGAGGGACGATTCTAATGAGTACCAACAATATAGGGTTTAATGGATTTTTTTTAAATACTTTGAGTAAGAAGATACTTGCATTCCCCACTTATCTAGCCCAATGGAGTTTGTGGTGTTGGAGTCCTGCATGCCTAATTACTGACAGTGTTGTGGATCATGAATATTTGATCTGGTGCTATGTACCGCTACATTATCCCTGTACATCCACCAGTCACCTACCAAGGGATAGGCGGATAACAATAAGGGCAGGGGATATAAATCACTGCTCCCTTTTCTTTTATTTCTGCAATAATTCTTTTTCATTCCCATTCCTTTACATTGTTGATTGCCTAAACTGAACACAGATGCAGTCAACAATTTTAGGGTTCAATGCAACATCAATACTATAGAAACTGATTCATGTTTACAACAGATTTACTATAGTCTTGCATTGAGCCCTTGTAATATAGAACTTGAAAAATCATATTTTGTAAAATGCAGAAAAAATCTTTGTTGAGCCCTCGAAATGTAAAACTTAAAGAATTGCATTTTGACGTTTTCTGAAATAAAAAAACATTGTGAAACAATGATAAATTGCTATTCATGAGAGGTTACTTCTGTCTCAATGATTTCTGAACCCTTATTGTGATGGAACAGACTATGCTTATGCAAACAGATTAGATCCAGGCCAGCTGCCAAGTAAATTGGTGACTGGCCTGTGATCTAACCTGTTTGCTACTCTGGGTATCTTTCCTCAACAAAGTTAAGCAGATATCTAAGGTTTTGGAAACCACATGACACAAAAATCCAGTTTTGGAAAATAACCCAGCATTCTAAGGTTTAAATCCTTAGCTGCAGTTATGGTAAAAAGAGAATATAAGAATTTCTAGAAATTTATGTACAGTCAAACTTGTGTTAAGAGGCCAGCCTATGGAACTGAGAAAATTGGCTGTTTAAGACAGGTTGGCTGCTTAACCCAAATTGATGAACACTATAAATCCAACAATGGGACTTTCTGTAGTGGTTGTTTAAGGCAGGTTGGCTGTTTCAAAGGGTGGTTGATTATCACAAGTTGGATTGTTATCTCTGTTACATATTCTTCTTTAATTTGTTTTGGTTGAAGGTTCTGACCTATCTATTACCTTATAGGGTAAGGGTCTTTCCAGCCAGATAGTCAATGATCTAGAAATCAATTATTGATATAATTGTCATAGAATCAGACAATGAATCTGTGTACACTCGTAATGGGGCAGTTGGTGTGGGTTGTCATAATTAGTGAAGAGCAGACGCTGTCATTAACACTTTACCAAACGCCAAGTTTTCAACTATGCAAAATTGAAAAAATTTGCAGACGGCGTTTCAAAATGTGATGAGATTTAAAAACAATGTTCTGAGAAGGCAGAAAACATTGCTGGAAAAGGAGAAATTGCTTTTTATGAGCAATTTCTCCTTTTCCCGCAATGTTTTCCAGAGTTGTCTGCATCAAACTGGTCAAATGTCGTTATTGTTTGGAAATGGGTTAACCCTTAGAAAGCTGGGTCATTTTCTAGAAACAGTTTTTTGTTTCGCTGCTTTCCAAAACCTTATACATGTATATCTGCTTGATTTTGATGAGGAAAGACACTCAGAGTAGCAAACAGGTTAGATCACAGACCAGCCGCCAATTTACTTGGTGGCCAGCCTGGATTTAACCTGTTTGCATAAGCATGAAATTGGTTCCAACACTGTGGGGGTTAAATCTGCTGTTTTAACCCATTTTGGAATTGCGATTGGACAAAATTGATAGACGACAATTAACCCATTAACCAGTTCCCCTCATAAGGGTATTTCGATTTGTTAACATTGAAAGGGACAGCAGACGACAAAAATAACAAAAAATGTACACCAGCTTTAGAATATTTGGAAGAAACCATTGTAACAAATAAATAAATTCCTCTTCATGAATAATGTATTCTTTTGTCTCAGTGGTCTCTAGCGGTTTCTGCAGTAGATCAAGAAGGTCATTAAGGAGTCTGTGTCAAACAATTAATAATTGTTACATAGGATAAAACAGTTATAGTCTATAAAATGGCTATTAAAGCATGGGTGAAAGTGTTCAGGATTATTCCTGAATTTCAGGTTTTTGAGACTTTTTGTCCCTATATAATGCTATAGCAAACATGCTTTTTCAGGATAAAAAACTTAAGATTTAAGGTTTTTGAAATTCTTCAACTTTCACCCATGTTAAAGATGCTATTAAAGGAGCATTGAATTCAAAGTATATCATGATAAGACTTTAAGTATAGATGACATATAGTTTGTCCTGGAATCTAACCCATTTTATATCTATGATAATCCTATTAATCAAATGGTTGACAATGATGCTCTACCAGACATCTTTCCCATAAACCCAAATTATGTAGTTTTAATGACTTTAAAAAAGGAGTAAGCTCTTTTCTGGTAAAGAATTATTGATTCTACCAAAATGAACTAGACTATATGATCTTATATTCCTTTTTTGATATATTTCAGACTTTCTTGATAGCAGATGGTTTAGGAAGTGAAAAGGGATTTCTGCATATGTAAGGAAAGGTGGACAGGATAAGCATAGGTTTTTTTTTTTTTTATATTTATTGATATTTATATATACTGGTTAAAAGTTTGAGTTGTTAAAGAATGCAGTCTATACAGAAAGAAGGCTTTAAATGATTGGGTTTTACGCTAATGTTTATCCATGCCCCCCTCACACATGTACAACATGTACATGTAATAAGCTCTCCCATGTATGCTCATTTTCATGTATGCATCCTCATACGCATTCATGTTCGACCTTTCCCTCTTGTTATCTAAAAATATACATGTGCACAGAAATGGAATTTTAAGGAACATGTCAAAAGGCTGTGATAACCTCTTTACTAAATGAGCTGCTTTTTCACCTCAATTAAGAGTTACAGTTTTGCAACAATTATATCGAGAATAGATTGCACACAGAGCTGTCAAATTCCAGAACTATTCGGCAAAGGTTTGTACCAGATTGAATAGAATTTTTTATATAAGAGAGCAAATGTATTCTAAAGTCTGTTAATCATCAAGTTATGTGCATGGAATTAAAGGATATGTCTTAATTGAAAGTGCACCAAACTGACTGTGTTTTGAATTTCGAAAGATATTCAGGTTGACTGAAGGATGAATCATTTTTACAAACAACATCTATTAAATCTTCTTGATCATAAAGTTGGTTGTTGTTACAGAATTGTTATGTTTAAGTTAATTTTATTAAGTTTATGATCAAACATCAATCTGTTCAAAAATAGGGTAGTTGTTTCTGTTAACGAAAAATGCAATATCTTGCAATGCAATACTGCTTTAAGGGAAAAACAAGTTGTGCATTGCAAGATATTTGTCATTTTGTTTCCATGTTTCAATGTCAAATTCAAGTTCAGATCTCATGCAAAGAGAAGTTCAAGGGATAAATGCAAGACTAGAGTAAGTACTTTATAAACATGGCACTTACTATAATATTGCACTGAACCCTCGAGTTGTTGTGCGGTTATATGATATACTTACATGTTATTATCTTGTGTTTTTATTCGCTAATGATGATGACTTAAAGATTGCAACAAGAAGATCAAGATTAATTGAAAACTTCATTATAGTCCATCTACCTACTGTGATGTAATTATGATGACTGCATGTGTTCTACTAATGATTTATAAACTTGAATTATGTCGCCTTCTATTCTCATCCATACTAAAAAATCCCGTATTTCATGAATCTATTGTAAAAAAAAATCTGTCTAAAGTAGGATTTCAAAATAAATGTGGGAAAAGTGAAACTGCTCTTTTTCCATGATACTTTTTTAAATATTAAACTAGAATTCGATCAACAGTTAAAAGTTGCTTTAACCCTCTACCAAACGCCAAATTTTTGACTGTCCCAAATTGAAAGAGTTTGCAGACGACATTTCAAAATGTGATGAAATTGAAAAATAATCCTCTGATATGGCAGAAAACATTGTGGGAAAAGGAGAAATTGCTCGTTAAGAGCAATTTCTCCCTTTCCCACAATGTTTTCCAGAGTCGTCTGCAACAAACTGGTCAAATATCCTTATTGTTCGGTAACGAGTTAAACTTGGGTGTGATGGACATTTGATAGTTGCTTCAAATAATTTGATTGTTGATGTTACATGTATGATTCATGGCTTTTATGCAGAACCGTTTTGAACATTTCATCCAAATGATAAAATACGAAAAACTGCCAACTATATAGGAAATGGTATGAATTTCATTACTTTTTAATCACAGAGAGTTGTTAAGTTGTATTGCATATTGAACACATCTTCAGTTACTGATTTATGATTTTTTAAGCACTGCCTCCATTAAAAAACCTCCTTAAATCAATCACAATTTTGTTTTTAAAAGCAAACAATCCTAATAATTCTAGATACCATATGAATGGATTGATTTAGGAAAAGAGAAATGCAAAAGAACACAACATGTTATTTCTTCATGAATTCAGAAATAATCTGTTCCTAAAATTTTAAGCTTAAAAAGTTAAATGAGTCATACTAATAGAAAAAAAAGAAGAAAAGAAGGTTGTAAAAACATTATTATTGTCTACTCTTAATCCCTTTATTGTTGGTATTCAATGCAATGGTCTTGACACGATGATGAGATGATTGTAATCACAGGTGCTTGAAACAATCTTCGATAATATCCCAATATATGCTCTATATATAGCATATATATTATCGAAGATTGTTTCAAGCACCTGTGATTGTAATGGGTAACAACCACAAGTACTCAACACAAACTTCTATAATGTCCCAATATATATACTATATACTGTAATAGTATTTTACACAAATATTGGGACATTATAGAAGGTTGTGTCGAGTACCTGTGGTACCAACAATACAGGGTTTCCTGATTATGTTTTGGAAAAGTTTTTGAACCAGACTTGTTATCAGGATGTCTGGGACCTGGAGGGAACACCCTTCAGTCTACATACAGTCCAGCTCCTGATTTACGATACCAACTCTCAAATAATCATAGTTCACGAGATAGCTGAGATGTTTTTGTAATTACGGTTATAGATAATGTAGCTGGGAGAGCGTTTTATGATACAGCCAAGAATTGGTGTTTATTTCTGTGTAATTATGTACCCCCCACCCCCCCTTCCGAGATACACCTTGCGACTGTTTCATTAATCCACATTTGGCATGAATACTGGCTTTGTATCAAGTAAGCAGATTCCAGAATAAGAAACAAGAAATGTAAGTTGTAAGAACCTGTTTTACAATTGATTTGAAAAGAATAAGTTTGATATACCAGTACCTAGCTAAGATGTCCCTGTGCATTAGGGACTTAAAACAAGTGTTAAACAATATAAAATATGATATGTGAAGTAATCGTTATAAATATCTGTCCATTCCAGAATAAAAACAAAAATGGTTATAACAGGCTGTCCTTTGTATCTCATGTAGGGGGCCTCCGTGGCCTAGTGGTTAGAGTACAGAACTTGAAATCACATGGCCCTTCTCCGCGTGGGTTCAAATCCTGAGAGGGATATGGATTTTCATGAGAGGCAGTCTCCCGACTGACTTACGGAATGCCGATGGTTCTACCCGCCTTGACCAGCCCTTATGGGCAGTTGAGTATGGGGTCTTCCTCCATCATTAAGAGTCGGGCACCGCTACATAACTGAAATAATGTTGATGTGATGTAAAACCCATATAAAAAAAAAATATATATATCTCATGTTGTTTCAGCTACATGAGTTTAATCATACTACTCCTTTACAATGATTGTTGAACAAGTTCCTTTATCTTAGATTTACCATTCTTAATGTTGCTGACTGGGTACATAACAGCACCTGCTCCGAATGTTGAAGAATAATAAAAGTGCTGAATGGACATATTTGAAATGACTATATTGTAGGTACTGTATGATATTCTCTCTGTAATTATAATGTCATATGTTTTTAACTTGAAGAATACAAATGCCTAAGGCTGAGTGCGATACCAAAAATCTTTCTTAACCGGATGAAAACCTTCTCTATTAGCCAGTGTTTTCTCCAGAGGTTTGTTCTTGATCTAATTAAGTAATTTAAAATCAACCAGACTTACATGTGCTGATTATATTAACGATGAACTATTAAACGTTTTAGCCCTTAGAATGCTGGGTAATTTTCTAAAAACTGATTTTTGTGTTGTTTGTTTTCCAGAACCTTAAATATCTGCTAAAATCTGATGGGGAAAGATACTCAGAGCAGCAAACAGGTTAGGTCACAGGCCAGCCGCCAATGTACTTGGTGACTGTACTGGATATAACCTATTTACATAAGCATCAAGGCTGCTCCAGCACTATAAGGGTCAAAGACGCTTATGTTTTCTTTAAAATAAATGCACCTTCTTAACGGGCTTCAGGGTCGACGTACCTGTTGGCGTCACACCTTTGTTAAGTTTTTGCGTTCAAGTTTGTATCTCATTAACTACTGTAAGGAATGGGTTGATACTTCACACATGTGTTAAGGGTCATAATCTAAGGTCCCTGACCAAATTTCATATCTCTGTTTTGATTTAAGCAAACTATGCAGCTTTTTGTACTTAGAAAGTCTTGGTTAAGTTTTTATATGCATGTTATTATCTCATGAACTATTTTATGGAATGGATTGTTACGTCACACATGTGTTAAAGTTAGTTCAGGGAATTTATTTAAGGTCCCTGACTAAGTTTCACATCTCTTGTTTTGAATTCAAGCAAACCATGCAGTCTTTTGTAAAATCTTGGTTAAAGGTTTGCATGCATGTTCACTCTCAACACCTATTGTAGGGAATCATTGTTTCCAACCTCATATTTTAGATACAAATAATATTTCACTGACCTATACCCCTCTCCGACATTAGCCAATAGTCGAGTATGCTGTCTTATGGACAGCTCTTGTTAATATATCGAGGGTTCAACGCAAGACTACAGCAAGTGCTTCACAAACGTGAAGCACTTACTATAGCATTGTGCTGAACCATTGATATGTCTTAGTCATCTGAAGTGTCATTGCTGTATGTGGCTAGTGATGCAGGTGGACATAGTGAGCACTGGGTATTTCAACCGAATAGATCATTAGAAGTTCTTTGTTGTTCATTTTTGTGGCTTAAAGATTTTGCAGATTTGGCGTCGACACTTATGATGGAGAGTTGATAGTCTTCTTTTGCCACGGATGCTTTGCTGTTGTATATCTTTAAATTTGATTTTTGGCTCCCAAATAGGTCTTTATCTTTGAAAACATGGTCTGGTTTTGGCTTATCTGAATTTTATGTTTTTGTGATAGATTTAATCTACATTAGATGTGGGTAAGATTTGAATTGTGTGGTTTTTAGAATACTACTTCTGCAACCAAATGATATGAAATATTTGTGTGAGAAAAAAATGCTTAAATGGTGAAAACAGGTTTCCCAAATCAGACTTAAAACATTGAGAAATAATTGTTGTCTGAAGTAACATTTTAGTCAGTTTCATTGATGTTTATTTTTGTAGTATAATGAAATGTTTTTTAATGATTACTTTTTCACGTCTGCTGATTTGGCACTTGCTCTCAAGTACATATGTTTTTGAAATAAAGTTCAGAAATTAAAAATGGCCTAAATTAGAAGAAAGTAAAAAACTGTTGTGGTATTTAAACTCTTACCTCATAATATCTCATTTTGAGGTGTCTGCTAAAGTTTTAAGTAACAATAATTGTTTCTTTCCAATTTTATTAAAGAAACACATTTTTTTCATGTTTTTGATATAAAATGATTATATTATTATATATGCTATAAATAGTAAGAAACATGTTCCTATCATTTATACTTTGGTTCTTTAATTAGCATTTTAAAACCTTCCTGACAAAACAATTGGTTCTTTAATTAGCATTTTAAAACCTTCCTGACAAAACAATTGGTTCTTTAATTAGCATTTTAAAACTTTCCTGACAAAACAATAATTTTCTTATCATGAGCAGTTTTTCATTAATTCCATTTTCTGATCCAATAAAAAAGAGTTATAATGTTGAGGGTTCAATGCAAGACTATAGTAAGTTCTTCACAAACATTGAAAATTGTCATTTATATAGTGATGATGATTGATTTAGTCACCTTTAACATGTGTGACTCAGTCTTTTCAAAGCTAAGATAGAAATGTGAAGTGATTTTTTTTTATTTCAACTTTGATTTAATGGTAAAAACAGAAAGTTTGAAGGTTGATTACTATCATCTTGAAGACGTCTGCTGAAGATTTATTTGAAAGAATTTTAAATCAATTTTCTGTGCATTTTAATGAAGCAAAAACACCCAGTATTAAGATTTAATGATGCATCTTAACTTGGTTTTTAGACACTTGATTGCAGAGATAATATTCAGGAAGTGGCCTGCTATTCCAATAGACCTTTTCCCAGACAGGATGATACCCAGCTTTTTTCAAACCTTTAACCCTTTACCAAACGCCAAATTTTCGACTGTCCCAAAATGAAAGAGTTTGCAGACGACATTTCAAAATGTGATGAAGTTGAAAAATAATCATCTGAAAGGGCAGAAAATATTGTGGGAAAAGGGGAAATTGCTCATTAAGAGCAATTCTCCTTTTCCCACAATGTTTTCTAAAGTCGTCTGCAACAAACTGGTCCAATGTCATTATTGTTTGGTAATGGGTTAACCCATGCCCCCATATGAGATTTTTGGGATGGTCCAAATTGAAAGTAACAGCAGACAACAAACTTTATGAATCAAATAACTACATTTTGTTTATGGTATAGGGAAGAAACCATTCTGACAAAAGGATAAGGTGCTCATCATGAGCAATTTATCGTTCTGGTCACAGTGATTTCCAAAGTTTTCTGTATCACACATAGTAAAGTGAGGATTATAATGGAGAAATTGAATTTTAGACAGGTCTGAATTAAAAGTATAAGCAGACATCAAAATTAATGAATAGAAGAAATACATTTTCTTATTGATATTTCATGGAGCCCAATTTGACCAAAAGGATTATTTGCCCAGAATAAGCAGTTCATCCTTTTGGTTGCAGTGATATCTACCAAATATTATGAAGAAAAGGCATTTACCTAATTCATAAACATTATCCTTTTTGTCCCAGTGATTTCTAAAGCCTTCTACATGTTAAAGTGAGGTATTATATGGATTATGGGTTAACTCTTATCATGCTGGAACCAACTTCATCCTTATGATACATACAGCTTAGATCCAGGCCAGCTGCCAATTAAATTGGCGGCTGGCCTGTGATCTAACCAGTTTGTGTCTCTAAGTATCTTTCCCTATCAAATTCGAGTAGACATTTACGGTTATGAAAAGCAGACGACACAAACATCTAATTTTAGAAAATTACCCAGCATTCTAAGAGTTAAACTTTTCCTAGCAACAATTGGTAATACCTGTTTTCTTTTGATATATTTCAGAACTTGGAACAGGTCACACAAGAACCACAGAGTATTGGCAGGTGGACGCTTACAGACGAGTTTAACTAGCAAAACATCAGCGTTAAATTCATCACTGGTAAAACAATCTGTTGGAGAAAACTGAGAAAACGTTTGAATTTATATTGGTGTACTCCTCCCCACTCCATATTGGCCTGTAGATCGCTATAAAGGAGCTTTTATTCATATATCAAAGACACACCTGATGTTAAGCGGAACCGGCTTGGGAATTTTTAAAATTGGAAAACAGAAAACTTACAGATTGAATATACTGTGGAAATTCATCCTGTTTTAACAGGAACTGGGTTTATTGGAAATTCCTACCTTGCTCTGCATGGGATAAAGCCTGCTCAATCATTTATGAAAGGAGGAATATCGCGATTAAAGCATAGCTTTATTAGAATTGTTTAAGGATAGCTGGTGTGGGGAAGTGATATCCCAATATTTCTCAATAACACACTGAATGTAGTGGCATTTACAGACAACTAAGTCTCACATTTGGTTACATTGTGTCGGCAAGTGTAAACGTCAATAAAAACAACCCGAAACATTTATTTGGAGTTTTTTTTTTTCTTGAAAATAACTTGATTTAAAAACCAGACAGTACTGTGGGTCATGAAAATGATGTTTGATATGAAGGCTTTGTGATCTATCTAACGGTGATCTATTCATAGTTCTGTGAACACGAGAAAGAATTGATATTTGCGGAAAGATGGAGTTGAAACTAGGAAGTGTTTGGTTGTTGTTGTCGTGCAGTTTACAGCAGTCGCTCTGGGGTATACTGGCTTCCGTACCACAAACCAACGCAAAGAAATGTACCCATAAAATAAGGTAAAACAACTTTTTTATATTACCCAATTCCGTTTTCCCTTATACAGCAATCTGCGACTGGTTAATATTTATAGCAACAGCAGATGACAAAACAAAGCAATAATTTTTTATTTATGTTATCTTGTACAACACACTTAAACAATAAAAGGTAAATTGCTCATGAGCAATTTTTTTTTTTAAAGTGTTTTTTATCACTTCTGCAGCATGCAGCATATGTTGCACTACGATTTATTACAAATTAACATGTTAAAAAAAGACTATGATAAGATAAGACAACATTATTCAGGAAAAACAAACCATGCAATAAACATTCAACTATTTTACAATAACAACAAAAACAATAATTCCAATGGCAGATGAACAAAGAGAGAAGTGATATAATAAAACTTTCTGAATTGATACTTTACTCAGAATAAATATGGATTATTCGTAGACAAAGGCAGATTCACATAAAGGGGTCTGGGCCATTAATTTTTTTATTATTTTATCATCGTGACAAAAAGAAAAATAACTCGCAAGAAGCATGTAGTGTCAGACCTTCACCATCAAATAAAGCTGTATGAATCGTAGAATGTAAGAAAGGGTATGGAATATTTTGTTTCTCATAATATTTATTTCATGTAAAACTATATTTATTGCATGTTTACTGTCTAAACAATTTGTTTATTTACTCTATGTTTACTGTTATAACAAGATGTTTATTAGCATCAATCAGAGACCCTTTCTTTACAAGAGGCTGCCAGTAGAATTGGAAATCCAATGGCTCTAGTATAGAGACAAATCTAAGAGGCTTGCAGACTCTGAATGACTGCCAATAAAACAGGGTTACTTGCATGCTTGACAGTAGAAAGGTGGTGTAGTATAAACCACTCTAAATTGAAAACATCTTTGAAAAAGGCATAAAATGTCTTCAAATATTATTAGAAATGTGGAAAAGATTAAAAAATTGCTCGTTACAAAACTTTTCCATATCCTGCAATGTTTCCTCAAATGATACTCACATGGCACTGATGAAGAAAGTCTTGTTCCTACAAGAAATTTTAGAGTGATTATTCTTTTTTCCTGCATTCCTAGATTGGTTTTAAAATCAGGCTTTTGTCTTTAAATCCATGCTGCTACATTTCTACTGTTCATATTGAGCCTGAGAATAAACTTAAATTGACTTGGATTTTTTCCTGTCTGAAATTGTTAGCTGCATGTATGCACTGAGATTTGAGGAGATTCAGTCAAATAGAAAACGCTTTGCTGAATAAATTTCCTAAAATCCGGCATTTAAATGATCAGTAATTTCAGTTTGGCTAAAAGATGGTTAGGAAGCTTAAAAAGATATTTAGTCCACATTATTCACCAAATATCAAGACTCTTAAATTTATTTTCTGAGACATGAATTATTCATGCTTTACTGTAGATTTTTTTTTTTATAAATTCTTTAAGATTGATGATAAATTTTACCAGATATAAATTGATTTCAAATTACAGGAGAATTTATGTCAACACTCAATGTGTTCCTACATGATACATGATATTTTTAAACCATTTCTTTATTAATATAACAAAGTCTTACTTTGACATACAAGAAGCTGAAAATTTAAGACTCCACTTTGACAAAAAGAGAACAGCACCTAATATGCAAATCTACTCTAACCAAGTTTGCTAAGCTGCTGTAATTTCTAAAATGTTTTTGTTTTGGTTTTTGACTTAATGATTTTCATCTGTTTTTGTTTTCAGTTTGGTCCATTTTAAAAAAAAAAATCCATTTTGGTAGATATGTTATCAAACACAGAAATACTGAATTCAACAAATTGATTATTTAACTTAAAGATTGTTCACAAAGTGTTAAACCCTACAGAAAAAATAAAGAAGTCTCAGAGTTTATATTTGTTCTATGAATGTAATATTTATTCATTCTTGTTTAGTTTAACTAATTTTTCTTGTTTAGTATTTTTCAGTCCATGTTTGCATTTTGTAGGTTAAGGGTTCAATGCAAGAATTCAATTTTCACAGAAGCTTTGAGGTGTTACATATTTAGTCCAGCTGTTTACAATTGGGTGAATGAACACAGATATTAAGATATACAATGAGCGTAGATATATGAACTGCCTCCATAGTACAGCTGAATATTTTATGAAAACATTATCAAATCCAATTAAACCATTATAATAGATAATGGGTCATGAACATCTAAATGTAATCTTTTTTGAGTTGTCAAAAATATATCTAAAATTCTAGACAGTTTGATAAATAGTTTATTGAACTCTTTCTCAGTACATAAAGGTGTAAGAACTATTAATGCCTACTTAAACATATGTTTGAATATTCCCCCACCGTGACGTACATCATTATATTGATAAACAACTCTACCTTCATCGTAAGGTTCACATGTTTCATTAAGATAATGTGGGAAAAAAAAATGAAAACCACTACTTGTTCTTAACCCTTATAAGTGCTGGAACCGACTTCATGCCTATGTTAACAGATGTGCTATATTTAGTATATCTAAAGGAAATTTAAGGCTTTCAAGACACTGGTCTAAAGTAAAAAGCCAGTAAGCCATTAATCCTGTTGGTTTGTCCGAGTCTCCTTAACCCTTATAGTGCTGGAACTGACTTCATGCTTATGCAAACAGGTTAGATCACAGGCCAGCTGCCAAGTAATTGGCAGCTGACCTGTTTTCTTTAGAAAATTAACCAGCATTCTAAGGATTAAGTGGTTACAGTAGTGAGCTTGGAACTCAGGGGCCCCACCTGTATTGCTGCTGAGTTTGTGGGAGTGTCCCTTGGCAATATGCTTCAGAGATTTACCCAATCGTATCTACTCGGCAATCCCGGTAACAAGTCGGTAGATATACCTTGTAAGTAGTTCGTGAATACATCAATCATATCTACTCAGCAATCCCCGTAACAAGTCGGTAGATATACCTCGTAAGTAGTTCGTGAATACATCAATCGTATCAACTCAGCAATCCCCGTAACAAGTCGGTAGATATACCTTGTAAGTAGTTCGTGAATACATCAATCATATCTACTCAGCAATCCCCGTAACAAGTCGGTAGATATACCTCGTAGGCAGTGCATGAATACATCAATTGTATCTACTCGGCAATCCCCGTACCAAGTCGGTAGATATATCTCGTAAGCAGTTCATGAATACACCCAATCGTATCTACTCGGCAATCCCCGTAACAAGTCGGTAGATATACCTCGTAGGCAGTGCATGAATACATCAATCGTAATCCCCGTACCAAGTTGGTAGATATACCTCGTAAGCAGTTCATGAATACACCCAATCGTATCTACTCGGCAATCCCCGTAACAATTCGGTAGATATACAATGTAGGCAGTACATGAATACACCAGAAATCCTGGGGTAATTCGCCTTATTTCCGGCGGGTAACTGAAAATGCACACAGGCACTAAATATGTATTTTAAATACACACAAATTGGCTATTTATCACAATTGAATGGGTTTTTTACCCTTTTCATTAAAGATGATCATATCAATACATCTTTGTTTCATATTTTGTCAATCGGCTCTACTCGGCAATCCCCGGCTTGTGCCAGGGATTTCCGAGTAGATACGATTGCAAACGGACATGCCCTTCGTTGCTGACCTACTTTAAAAAATGGCTCCCCTATTACCTCTGAGGTTATTTTAAGAAATGGCTGAGGTGTTCCGAATGAGATTTACCATGTACTGTACTGGTAAACCTCAGGAAAGCTGTGATATAATTTGAAAAGTGTTGACACAGTGTAACACTCTTAAAAATAGTAATTGGTCATTGAAAAACATTTGCAGCAGAAGATTAGGTACTTACTTTTTTAAGATTCATTAAAACCATTTAAGATTCTGTTTGACCGCTACTCCATTGCGCGTTAAATTACTGCATCTCTTTTTGCTTCTTGCAGCAGACGTCTTTCAAAAAGTGTTTTGGCAAGAAGAGAAATTCCTTGTCACAAGCAATCTCTCCTTTTGCCACAATGATTTTTCAATCTATTCTTATATCAAAACAGTAGAACTGAATTTTTTCACATGTTTACAAAGCTTTTCTTAAGTCGTCTGCTTCAATTAAAACATTGTCGTCTGCAGACAGTAAAGGTTTAAAGAAAGAACCAATTTGTTATGAGCAAGGTCACATTCCGTTTCAATGTTTTGAAAATGCTGTTTTCTTAGAATTAAGAACTACATGTCAATTATTTGGTTTGTCATTAAAATTAAAGAATCAATTCTTTAAATTCTATCACAACAATTTTTATTTGTTTTGCCTTCATCATGCCACCTGGTGTAGAATTCACTTTTGAGGGAAAAGCATTCATAGTGGTATGGTTGAATGTTTGAGAAAACACTTTCACAATTTAATGATCTTTTAATGTAGAACTTTCATGATGAGTACTTGCTGTAATTTTCTTTTGTAGGGCAATAAAATGAAAAAAGACAGAAATACAGACGTCTTTCGATATTTTTGTTCCATTAAACTTTCAAAGATTATTAGGTTGACAATTTTAAATCCCAAGGTGTTTTCTAATTTTTTTTTTCTTTTTTTTTTTTGTAATTTTCTAGTGAAAAGGATAGGGATAGAGTAGCTCCTGCTTATTATATTTAACGGATCTTTGAACATGTGGATGTTCTTCAAGTTTAAATACATATTTGATGTGCATTCTGATACACAAAGTAACATTTGGCAGCATTAAGTCAAACTTTATTACCTCATTTGCCAGGCTGCTTTAGAATATAATGGTTTGCTGAAGAATTCGAAGCTGGTTTGGATTGTATTTCCCCCATTATACAGTTATTGTTTTTCAATTAATTTTATTTGCATTTCAAAAACAGTTTATTGCAAGCCTTGATTAGCCTCAATACAGAAACTTTGATATATTTGAATGAAGTAATTGTATCAAAAAGAAATGAATAAAAGAAATGCTTGCATTTAACAATTTCCCCATTGGTTACAGTGACTGCATTACTCATTTTAAAGGGACTCTCTCACAGATTGGGATTTTAAATTTTTGAAATGAATTGTCTTCTACCGATAAAATGACATAATTTTCTGCTGAAGTAACATAAGACTAGATTCAAATTTACGGACAAGTAAATTAAAATAAGGTTTTAGCCTAAATAAACAAGTTGGCGAGCAAAATACACTTTTCGACTGAACCTCTACCGTCAATGTTGTCTTAAATTGTTTTGAAATACTATATGAAAATGCCTCTGAAAACCATCTTACATAGCCATATGACCTCTGACCAGTATCTATAAATCTCCCACAATGCTTTGGAGCTGTACAAAATTATCTAAATCTAATAATCAAATATTCTGTAGTTTTCAGAGCCATTCATCTCATTTTGATAATTCAGTGAAATTCCTTTGAGAACAGATTAAATCAATTCATCATTATTAGAGTGAAGATATTGATACAGTTTGACAGAGTGTTCAGATAATTATCAGCTGAACCCTCTAGGCGGTCTAATTATGATTCCATTACATTCATATCAAACTTAACACTTTTCCAAATACCAAATTTCGACAGTCCCAAACTGAAAGAGTTTGCAGACAACATTTCAAAATGTGATGAAGTTAAAAAAAAAAACCAATCCTCTACAAGAGCAGAAAACATTGTGGGAAAAGGAGAAATTGCTCGTTAAGAGCAATTTCTCCATTTTACATAATGTTTTACATAGTCGTCAGCAAGAAAGTGGTCAATTGTCGTTATTGTTTGGTAATGGGTTAATATATCATTTACATTACAAGGGTACGCTGCAAGACTATATTAAGTGCCTCACACACATGAAACACCTAATAAAGTATTGCATTGAACATTCAATAATTGTAGATGATGCTTGTAAAACTGTTATGTTGTATTTATGTTTCAGAGATAATTGTACATGATTTTTGTAAAACTGTTATGTTGTTTTTATGTTTCAAAGACAATTGTAGATGATGCTTGTAAAACTGTTATGTTGTATCTATGTTTCAGAGATAATTGTTCATGATTTTTGTAAAACTGTTATGTTGTATCTATGTTTCAGAGATAATTGTTTATGTTGCTTGTAAAACTATTATGTTGTATCTATGTTTCAGACATACATGATTTTTTGTAAAACTGTTATGTTGTATCTATGTTTCAGAGATAATTGTACATGATTTTTGTAAGACTGTTATGTTGTATTTATGTTTCAGAGATAATTGTACATGATTTTTGTAAAACTGTTATGTTGTATTTATGTTTCAGGGATAATTGTTCATGATTTTTGTAAAACTGTTATGTTGTATTTATGTTTCAGAGATAATTGTTCATGATTTTTGTAAAACTGTTATGTTGTATCTATGTTTCAGAGATAATTGTTCATGATTTTTGTAAAACTGTTATGTTGTATTTATGTTTCAGAGATACTTGTTCATCATTTTTGTAAAACTGTTATGTTGTATTTATGTTTCAGAGATAATTTTTCATGATTTTTGTAAACGTTATGTTGTATCTATGTTTCAGAGATAATTGTTCATGATTTTTGTAAAACTGTTATGTTGTATTTATGTTTCAGAGATAATTGTTCATCATTTTTGTAAAACTGTTATGTTGTATCCATGTTCAGAGATAATTGTACATGATTTTTGTAAAACTGTTATGTTGTATCCATGTTCAGAGATAATTGTACATGATTATGTTAAGACTGTTATATTGTTCATGATGTGATGTATGTTTCAGTGATACGGGAGAGGTGAGGAAGGTACAGATGATGAAGCGTATTCCTGCCCGGTGTTCAGGCTGGGATGAGGCCTGGTCTTGGCTTTCTCAGAAAGATTGCAGAACCAAATACAAGTAAGTCTCTGTCTACATCCATATCTTTAGGAGAAGTTCTGTATCTTACCTACACATGACTGTATCTTCTGGAGAGGCCTTTCCAGCATGACATGGGAGTGCACCAAACCTTTTTATGGTTTTACGATGGCAATTGTGAATCCCCAATTTTTTTTATCATGTTATGATGGCAATTGAAATGAGAAAAACTTTTGAAAGATTAAGAATGGCATTGGGAGTGTGCTTTTCTAGGATGGCAATGGAAGTGAGCAAAACTTTATTATTTAAGGATGGCAATGGAAGTGAGCAAAACTTTATTATTTAAGGATGGCAATGGAAGTGAGCAAAACTTTAATATTTAAGGATGGCAATGGAAGTGAGCAAAACTTTATTATTTAAGGATGGCAATGGAAGTGAGCAAAACTTATTAATTGTTTAATGATAGCATGGGGAGTGTGCAAAACATTTTATCTGTTAAGGATGGCAATGGAAGTGAGCAAAACTTTATTATTTAAGGATGGCAATGGAAGTGAGCAAAACTTTATTATTTAAGGATGGCAATGGAAGTGAGCAAAACTTTAATATTTAAGGATGGCAATGGAAGTGAGCAAAACTTTATTATTTAAGGATGGCAATGGAAGTGAGCAAAACTTATTAATTGTTTAATGATAGCATGGGGAGTGTGCAAAACATTTTATCTGTTAAGGATGGCATTGGAAGGGAGCAGAACTTTTGAATGTATCATTGTAGGACGGGGGAGCATTTTTATCAGTGCCTAAATATCATTATATGTAAATCTGGGGTGGTTCAAATATATACTCTATATGAGTTTTTCTTTCAATGGACCCACAGCTTGTGTATCTATGAGAAAAATATGACAAAAGCAGAAATTGCTCATTTATAATGATAAATTTGAGGGTTTTGGGCAAGACCATAGTAACGGCTTCACACATATAACGGACTTAGTATACAACAAACCCTAGAATTTCTACATTGGTTACTATGGATTTAAATTTTAAATTAAAGTTCTCATACTTCGAAAGTAATTGTCATTTGCTATCACTTTCACTTTCAACCAGTCACAAAATAATGATAGTCAAATGGGGGTAACGGGATAGCCCACCATTATTTAAATGGTCTGACCTTTGACTGACCATTGCAGAAAGAGCCCTGATCGTAAAATTAACGGTTCCTGATCGCCAGTAATGGAGAACCAATTATAGAGTAATCCAGGGCAGCCATCATTTGCATTGGAATGATCATGTTAGTAATTATTAGAATAAGTACTGACAATATTGATCTGATCTCTCAGGAAGTCGACCCAGCATCGAAGTAAACTAGAGGGGATATTCTCTGACATTGATATAAGGCAAAATTCCCCGGTGACAAATTTCTTTATTGATTTTTGGCTGAGGCTATCTGTTATAACTATTTCTCAGAAAATTGCACATGAAAAGTAAATTCACAAGGGGGAAGAGAGGGGGTATTCTGTGTGTTCCCTCCAATTCTGTTTTCTTTGTAAAGATGAATATCTTACTTCTTCAGAATGTATGCGTCTACTTGCGGCGTTTTATATTGATTTTACATCATTCTTTCCCTATAGGATGCCCTGGTGTATGGCAGAAGTGTTGTATTGTTTCTTTTTTAATTAACCTATGTCTTCAATAGGGTGCTTCATTAGGAGTTAAAAAGAAAGTATCAACAGACAACAATTAACCCTTAGAATGCTAGAACCAACTTCATGCTCATGCAAACAGGTTACCGGTAGATCCAGACCATTGGCGGCTTGCCTGTGATCTAACCTGTTTGCAACAATATTAAGTATATATTTAAGGATTTTGGAAAGCAGACTACACAAAAATATATAATTAGAAAATTACCCAGCATTCTAAGGCTTAACGACGAGAAAAGGTTACCTATTAAATGTTGCTTCAATTCTAACTATTGAAAGTTAAAACTTTCCCAAAATTTCTTCATGTGCATTCATACGGGTATACATATGAGATAAAAGATAATGCCTATGAGCATCATATATTTAACAGAGCAACTAAGATATGTCTCATATCTTTACTTTATAGTCATGGAACTACTCTTAGTATACATGCTGTGGATATTAAAGAGCTATAAAAAGCTCCCTTTCTTAAGAACTATAATGACTTCCTATTTTTCCCATGGCTCTGCTGATCTTCGTTATTTCTTCGAAAGGTACCAACTAAATGTTTCCTTCATCTCTGGAGAATCTCTGATGGACAGCTAACCCTTCACAGTGTTCAGCTTAGGACTTTTGATGTTTTAACCCTTATAGTGCTGGAACCAACTTCATGCTTATGCAAACAGGTTAGATCCAGACCAGCCGTCTAGTAAATTGGCGGCTGGCCTGTGATCATACCTCTTTGCTATTCTGAGTATGTTTCCTCGACACAAAGGTTTGTTTTTATAAAATAACCTAGCATTCTAAGGGTTATAGCTGAGCGAAAGGAAAGTATATCTCAGATGTTAACTTTATGTAGCAGAATTGGGATACATTTATTAGATTTCAATAAAAACACTCTAAATATAAATACATGTATGGTAGAATAAGAGAAAATCTTAAAAAGAAGATTCTTTTTATAAAAGATTCTTTGTTTTCGAAAACTGTTTAAAGAAGGGAAATTCTAATTCTATTTCACTTAAAAAGCAAGAATGACTTGTTTATACTTTGGAAGATTGTAGACTTCATATAGGTTACTGAGACTCCAATTAAGCAGAATAATATTCATTTGATTTATGTATGTCATTTAACCTTGTTCATGCAGGTCATACTTATAAAAGAATCTTATCTTAAACATATATCTTAAAGTATCTAAGTTAACTTAATATAAAGAAATAAAAGTGTGTGAATGAAAAAACAAAGATATGAGTGAAATTGTGAAATATGAGTAATGGTTAGGGTTCCAAAAAAATCTGTTAACATCATTCCAACACTCGTTTGCGTAATTAACACTGGCTAGTTGGCCAATAGATAATTGTTGGTTCATTTCATCACTATGTCAGAACACATATTGAGAGACTTTCCTTCATGGATTTAACTAGCTGGTTTGGTGAAGTTTTACAACAAATAGTGAAACTCATTTGTTATTTTTAATAATTGCACAATTAAACAAGCTACAATGGTTATTAGTATGCATGTCAGTTTGCTTGTTAGGTTTTTTTTATGAAATTTTATACATTTTATTTCCAAAATTTAGAAGACTGGTATGTACCTTGTATAAATTATGTTGTCATTTCTACAAATTCTTCATTTGTTATATTCTCAATGAAATACAGAGACTAGTTTTAGAATTTCCCTCATTAACAAATTCATTTTGCTTCATTCGCTCTTATAAAACAAAAATGAGTCACCAATGTTGACAACTGTAGATTTGATTAGATATGAATGTGTTAATAGTTCTGTCATAAGTGATATATTTTAGACAGTATGCCATAATTGTATGTCATTATGAGTAAATGTTAACTCTATGGAATGTATTTACCCTTAAAATGCTGGATAATTCTCTAAATATAGATTTTTGTGTCACCTGCTTTCCAAAACCTTTAATATATGCTTAATTTTGTTAAGGAAAGATATTCAGAGTAGCAAACAGGTTAGATCACAGGCCAGTCGCCAATTTACTTGGCGGCTGGCCTGCGATCTTACCTGTTTGCATAAGAGTGAAGTCGGTTCCAGCACTACAAGGTTTAATACAGGAATGAATACTGCCCTGAAAATACATAACATCCCATACATAGTGAAAAGAATTGGTATAGAAACAGAATGGAAAATGCTCCCTTTGAAGGATGAACAATAAGGACAAGAAAGACCCTAAGAATTGGTTGATTGAGCATTTCTTTTGTCTACCAGACTCGAACAATCCCATGGGCCATTTGTAAAGGGTTAAAACTGTCTGGCTAAAACAAAGGTGTGGAAATATCACATTAGTTTTTCCTATTTCGTCAACAAAGATGTAAAGTTTTGTTTTTCTCATTTTCTACGGTGTCTTCCTGGTTTTCTAATTTTCAAAAGAAAACAAACTTTAATGTGATTGCGAGAGTAGAGATAAGTTAGATGTGTGAGGGTTAGTTTCAAAATGAGAGATTGGCTTAAATTGAAAGCAATAGCAGATGATAAAAAGATATGTCTGGGGATTTGTCTGTCTTAGGTTTTGCCTGTGCACAGTTCTAGTTTCTGCCTTTGTCAGGTTCTGCCTACCAAAGATTTGTTTTGCTAGATTCTGTCTGTGTAAGATTTTGTTTGTTTGAGGTTATGATAGGTTCTTATTGTGTTAGGTTCTGCCTGCATTATGTTCTGCCTGCATTAGGTTCTGCCTATGTTAGGTTCTGTTTATGTTAGGTTCTGCCTATGTTAGGTTCTGCCTGCATTATGGTCTGCCTGCGTTAGGTTCTGCCAATGTTAGGTTCTGCCTATAATAGGTTCTGCATATAATAGGTTCTGCCTGTGCTATGCTCTGTAGGTGACAGGTTTTCTGTTTGTTAAGTTCTGTGTTTTTTAGTTCTGTGTTAGGTGTTTTCTTAGTTGGGGTCTGCCCATGTTAGGTTCTGCCAGTGTTAAATACTGTCTATGTAAGGTTCTGTGTATGATATGTTCTTTGTATACTAGGTTCTGCTTGTGTTAGGTTCTGCTTTTGTTAGGTTCTGCCTGTGTTAGGTTCTGTCTGCGGTTGTCTATGGTAGGAATAGCTAAAGCAGCTAATCATATGTCCATCTGTTATACACATCTCTTAAGTTGAAAGGCTGCTGGATTTTTGGCAAAATTGATGTTTTTTGGCTCTGTAAATCTTCCAAATGATTAAATCTACATTGAACAACTTCCGTGTAGACAATAAATCAAATGAGTTTGAACTTTCTACAACCAAGCCAAGGTTTGACAGAAAGAGAATGTTTGCAAAACTTATTTTAACAGATTGAGTGTTCAATGCAAGATCACAGCGTTTCCTCCACAAAAGTGGCAGACTTGATATATTGTCTAGTATTTAACCATTCACCTATTACCAAACAACTGACTAGTTTGTTGAAAACGACTCTGGAAAACATTGTGGGTAAAGGAGAAATTGCTCTTAACAAGCAATTTCTCCTTTTCTCACAATGTTTTGCCAATCAGACGATTATTTTCAATTGCATCACATTTTATAATGTCTTCTGCAACCTCTTTCAATTTGGGACAGTCGAAAATTTGGCGTTTGGTAAAGGGTTTCGGCACTGGTAGCTCCATAACATCAGACAGTGCAGTGTTTACTAAATGTCTAATGTTACCAATTTGCATAAGTTCAAAACAACAGATTTTCTGAATAAGAACTTTGTTCATGTATAAAGCAGTCTTCTACTTTAAAAGAAAATTTTGCACTACCCCTATGGATATACCAGAAGCATGGACAAGGGCACTGACCGCAGCTTCATTGAAATACTGTTAACCCTTAGAATACTGGGTAATTTTCTAAAAATAGATTTTTATATTGTCTGCTTTCTAAAACCTTAGATATCTACTTAATTTTGATGAGAAAAGATACCCAGAACAGCAAACAGGTTGGTTCACAGGTCAGCCGCCAATTTCACTTAATTTTGATGAGGAAAGATACCCAGAACAGCAAGCAGGTTGGATCACAGCCCAGCTGCCAATTTACTTGGTGGCTGGCCAGGATCTAACCTGTTTGCATAAGCATGAAGTCGGTTCCAGTACTATAAGGGTTAAACTATCCAGTTAACCTATGAGGTTTTTCTTTCACAATGTTAGTCTCTAAGGTATAGAAACCCAGTCATTTTGGACAGACATAAATAATGTTGAGAGGTTTTAGGTTATATTAGATTGACAACATTCATATCCCAAATGTGCAGTGTAGTGTGTTCAGTTACACAATAATCAATGAAGGTCTGTCATTCCTCCAAATACTGAAGCTCAATGGAATTGCAGCTATTCAAAATAGGGGTTCTGTGTTCTTTAACACAGTAATTGAAATTGAAATAGAACTGCACAACTTTTTCCTAGTTTGGCAAAAACATTTTGCTGGTATAACAAGATATTTGTTATAAAAACAGTAATTGAAATCAAAATAGAATTCCACAACTTTTTCCTAGAATGGCAAAAAGGTTTTGCTATAAAACAGAGATATTTAATTGTCACATACATTATTTGCAGTAAAGCCTTTGGCTTTCACGTGTTTAAACTGCATATCCTCCTGAACATTATTCGACAGTCACATCCACAAAAATAAATATATTTTGACGTCTATTTTGGAAGCAACAATGATTCAAATGTGTTCTACATCAGATGAATTGAATAAACAAATTGTTTTTGTATAGGGCTAAGATAGTATATTCCTGATATGCAATTCAACCTACCTGTTCCCTAATGTGAGCTTTGTTAAGGCAGGTCAGAATTGAGGGGAAGGGCTGACTATAATTCGCCATAACAGTTTGTCCAATAAGTATGTGTGCAAACCTTTGACAAACAAATGCATATGGACATTGCTATTATAATCTCAAAATCCTTTGCAAGTTTGTTCCAAAAGACTCATCCAGAATCCAAACTTGAACAGCGTTCTTCCTGATGTTTCATGAAGTCATGATGTGTTTGTCTACCACCATTGAAAATTGAGCCCAGGCAGGGAACCAATATCTGAACTGGAAAGATGAATGGGCATGGGCACTAATCATCATGATACAATGGAAATACTGTTGAAAATGGCATAGAAATAAAACCAAATGATAGGGTTATAGGTAGTTGTAAAAGCTGCTTCAACAGCAAAAAAACATGGGATGATGAACCTATATTTTCTGTCATTTTCCAAGTGGATTTTGTTGTTGTTTCAGGAAATCGTTGTTATCTTTAAACAGATCTGTCTGCCAACCAACACAGAGGATAAAATGCTTGCATTTAAATCTGCAGACAGGAGTCTGTAATTGAATGTTTTGTTCCTTGCTGGTTAGAATGCAAGAATTTTAAAATTACTTCAAAGCTTCCCTTATTTTTGCAACAAATAAGAGCAGATGCCAATTTTAACCATAATTAACCTATAAATACTAATAAAAAATGATCAAAATATACCTTTCAATGCTTATAAGATATGATCAAAAGAAGCCTATAAATGTTGATAATAAAGTATCAAAATAAACTTATAGATGCTAATAAAATTGATACCTTTCTTGTACTTCGCCATGTCCCTAATTAAAATGCATTCCATGCATTATGCTGATAAAACAATAGCAAATGTGTCTTTAATTTGATATCACATTAAATATATTTTATTATGTTTTTGTTAGCTTTCACTATTTGCATAAGAAATGTTTGTTCAATTTTGAACGTAAACAGGATGAAGCCTGTTTGTGTTTTAACTCTGGCAAGCTGTCTGCTGGAAAGTGGTCAAAGTTTGAATTGGATATGGTCTGAGTAAAGCCTTGAAGTTAAATCCGTTCAATGCTGGAGAGACAGTTTGAGTTGATTTCCTTGTTAGCATGCAAGATTCTAATGTCTGTGTAATGTTTTTTTTTTGTTGCATTTGTTGATTTTCTGGTGGTTTAAAGTTTTTAGTCTTTCTCCGCTCATTAAATCTGTGAAAAGAAACCTATAGCCTAAAGCATTTTGCGGGGCTAGTTCTATTAAAGGAAATGAGCAAAACACAAACATTAGTACTTTACATTTAGAACAAACATTACCATATTGATTCTGAAGATGGCTTCTTCAATTGTTTTGTTATACATGTCAGAGAGATGAATGGCTTGATAACTTCAGAATTATTTGTCGGTCGGAACATGAAGGCCGCTCTCCTAATCAATACATTGAGAATGGAGGCAGGCAGATGGGTTGACGGGGAATTGAAAGTCCTTTTGAATAATGAGATAAATAGGAGTTCATCATGTTATTCTTGAACATTTACTTGAGACTAAATACTCATTAGGGAGTTAGGGGCAAGCCTGTGTGATATATATTGTTTGTGCTTTATCAATGTTCTGTTGAACTCAACTCAAAGACTTTAAGTGTACATTATAGTTTGATAGAATCTTAAGGATGAGGTTATTGCAAGATGCCATTGTATAATTAATCTATTTCATTAATAAAACTTTGCAGTTGGTATCTTAGTTTTTCAAATTAATTCAAAGGAAAAATCTTCTTTTTTAAACCCATTCCAACACAACATGATGATCTACTAATATCATGAAGAAACAATGGTGATGAAAAGGTAAATGGTTCATTTGGAAAAATATGCCCGTTTGTTACATTTGTTTCTATAGACTTCTGCAGCAGATGCATAAAAGTGATTGAGGTATTATGGAGTAAGGGACTGATACAGAAGAGCGTCTAGATTTTCAAACGACAGAACTGATTGATAGATTTGCCCTGTCACTAAGATACAAGTGGAAAGAGATACCATTTCTAATGAAACATTACAACAGAGAGACATTAACAAATCAATAGCCCAGTTCTAACAATACTCAAGAGTTTAAACTGTTGTCTGTGGAATAAATGCCGGCCTTCTTATTTAGTTTTAACGTTTACACTGGCTTTTCTTAAAGGTGCTTGTTCACAGAAAAGCAAATTTGAAAGTTAAAATAAAATGTCGTTGAAACGATGTTTTAATTTTTTTTCATGTTTTGTTGTTTGATATACAATAAAAAGGAGCTATTGAAAGCATATATAATTTAGGAAACATTAATTCATCAAAGTACTTTGATGACACTTTTTTCTCTTTAATCATCAGCCATATGTGTTTAGATGAATTTGTTTTCGTCCACAAAAAGTCTTTAAAAGAGAAACAATACCATATTATTATTTAATTATAAAAGGAATTGGTTAACCTAGAAAGCATCATGAAATGATATGAATTACATATGATGTTTGAATTATATTGAATATGTCTAGTTTGCATGTCTACATGTAGTATGTTGAATGCCTTTATTGCCATAGTGAAAAAAAATTATGGATTGCAAGGCACTGAGGGACTGGGTAGATTCCTGATTTGGTTAACCACTGGCTTTATTCCCAATTATGTCAAACAGAAGAATCTAAAGTATGTACCATGAACGATTTTTGCCAAACTATGCAGCATGATAGAAATAGTTCTAGACTTTGAATGTTGTATCTCTTTGTCAGGTATCTGGCCAAACTTACCGATAAACCCAGTGTTAACCCTTTCCCAAACAACAAATTTTTGACTGTCCCAAATTGAAAGAGTTTGCAGACGACATTTCAAAATGTGATGAAATTGAAACATGTACTTCAGATAGAGCAGAAAACCTAATGGGAAAAGGAGTCAAATGTCGTTATTGTTTGGGAAAGGGTTAACAAGCCGTTTTGCTGTCCATGCCACATAAACAAATTTGGAACAGCTTCTCATATTCAAACTTAATATGAATAAACATCAATTCATCATGTTGTTCATGTACGGTTTGTACCTTAGGATTTGTATTTATTATTTTTTCACCGTTTCATTGTATTTGTTTTACATCAATGTGAAGGAAGCGTAAAGCTTGTTCAAAGCTAGTCTCGATGACTGCTTCCTGGATACTAAACCAGTAATTGCACCGGTTTTGTGGGTAAGTCCCAAAAATTTTCACCCTGCCTAACGGGGATTCAAACCTGGGACCCTCGGTACAATTAATGAGCCCGACGGTCTACCCCTGTCGATTTTGACTTGACTTAATCTGACATGCAAGATTAAAAATGCATTGTGGTACATTGTATTAAAGTTGAATGTAAAAAATGGTGTAAATTTATTTCTGATATTAAATGCTGTTTCAGAGAATGGTTTGTCAAGTTTTCTCTTGGCTGAGGACAATTTCAGTTTAGACCTGACCTTTGATATGTGGGTTCTATTTGAAAGATCATTTGAACTTTCTGCATACATCTCAATTAAAAAATGAAATGCAGACAAATGTAAATGTAAGTTAATCAAAAATAGCTCATGGACTGTTTCTTTGATAAATACTATGTGGTAAACAACATTTTGTTGATTATTGTTTAAAGTTACTGGTAACTATTTAACCCTTTCCCAAACAACAAATTTTTAACTGCCCCAAATTGAAATTGATTGCAGACGACATTGCAAATGTGATGAAATTGTAAAATATTCTTCTGATGGTGCAGAAAACATTGTGAGAAAAGGAAAAATTGCTCGTTACGAGCAATTTTTCCTTTTCCCACACTGTTTTCTAAAGTCGTATGCAACAAAGCGGTTAAATATCGTCATTGTTTGGGAAAGGGTTAAGGGGTTTGGAAGGAACGGTGCTTCAGATTAGTTTAGAAATGAGATATGAAATGGGCAATCTCACAGAGGAAATACTAAGAGTAATGATATCAGTGGAATGGGCCCTGAGGGGATTCTGCTTGCCTATTCCTTGTCAGAAATTATTTAGGAAAACTGGTTAAACTCCAGCCAAACTACCGGTCTTTAATCATCATGGACTGAGGGATAATAGAACAGAATACCCGTAGGATTTGAATGTTAACTCACTTTACAATAATGTTCTCATAGTGATGGATGATCATGGTAGAAAAATTCCAGTGTGTTGATTGATGGAAAAAATATATTTTATATTTTTTCCTAATATATATACCGGTAGGCGTTAGAAATATGAGTCAACTGTAGCAATGTTGAAAAAAGTTTAAAAAATTATAATTAGGTAACTATTAGAAAAACATGCTTATGTGAATTAAGTTAGCCCCTTGTTTGGTTATACCAGTTTGCTAAATGAATTTAACCTTATGTCCAATGCTGATTGATATTTCTTTCTAAAACATTAGACCAAAAAAATATGACTAAAGCACTGTTGAAAAAAGGTTTTAAGAATATGATTAGGTAGGTATTTAATTAACATGCTTTTATGACTGTTAGCTGGACTCCTGTTGGGATATACTGGTTTGCTGAATATATTGAAGCCTTTTGTCTATTAATGGTTAATTTCTCTCTCTAAAACAGTAGACTACAGAAACATGACTAAAGCACTGTTAAAAAAATATCAAAACCTCTAATTCAATAACTATTTGATTAACATGCATTAATGATTGTTAGTTGGACTCCTGTTAATGGATTCCCGTTTGCTGGGTGTATTGAATCTTTTATCCAATAAGGATTGATTTTTCTCTCTAAAACAGTAGGCGGCATAATATTACAGCACTGTCATCTTTTGAAGTAATACACACTCTTATATAATGGAGTTGCATCAGAAATGAAACTAATCTGGAGAAGGGATTCAAACACTTTCAAGCAAATCTCTTGAAAATTGGAACCCATATCAGTTGATGAATGTTTAAAGCAACAGAGAACCTAACATGGTTACTCTCTGAGTGAGGGAGTGAGTGCATTAGACTGTCTGTGGGTCTGTGTGCGTGTGTGTGTCTGTCTGTCTGCCTGTCTGTCTACTCATGTAGGTTGGTCTGTTTATCTGTCGACTCAAGTATGTCTGCCTGGTTGTCTGTCTTTTCCTGTCTGTCTTCTCCTGTCTGTCATTTCCTGTCTGTCTGTCTTTTATGTCTGTCTGTGTGTTTATCTGTGTACTCATGTATGACTGTCTGTTTGTCTGTCTTCTCCTGTATGTGTATCGTCTGTCGCACCTTGGGTCGGTAGGTTCATACATCTTGATGATTTAAACTGAATTAGATCATAATTTATTTGAAACATAAAAAAAGAAAGTGTTTAGATATAAAGCAACAAGGCCCTGATTCTATGAATATGATTCTGCACTCAAATTACAGATAAACATTGAGTTTAATGGATATTAAGGCTTACATATGGGCTTAATGGATTCACATCCACTTGGCGAGTTTGTTATGTAGACAGTAGACACAGCCTAAGTTGAGTGAATAAGAGGGGTACATCTCAACCCTGGCAGCAGAGAAGAAATAAAGATGATACATGTGCATTGTAAATAATATCATATTATTATTTTCCTCATCGTGGATTTTCTTATTGATATGCCTGTACATGTGTTTTTGTATTTCTTTTTGCTGGAAAATCTTTGGAAATATTTTCAGACCCTTTTCCAATTTTTCTCTACTGTATGTGCATTTTTGTCTATGTGACTATTCTTGATTTGATTTATGAAAGATTTTTAAATGGATATCAATTTAAATTTCTGTTCTAATTAGACATTTAAACATAACTTTTTCCATTAGAAAAACTCTTAACATTAAAAGCTTTTAAATTGTAAACATATGTTTTTGGAAAAATTTAAAAGACTTGGAATTAGAATTAGACGATATTGCAACCGTATGCAGCAGACAAATTATGAGAACATTCTGACAAAATAAAAGATAAAACTCAGACAAGAATCAAGATCTCCTTATGACAAAATAAAACTGCTAATAATAATCAAATATCAAAAGATATGGGTTTTTATCATCGCCACCACAGTATTTCCCTTATGTTCCAATACCTGGCTCATATTGACCGCCAAACTTGACTGCATAAGGACTGGTCAACCAAGGTAGAAAAAGAGGCATTCCGTTAATTAAAGTTTATATTATATCAAATGTGAGTCCAGTACTTGAAAATTGTACAGACAAGAGCAAAACTAGTGTATGCTAGCCCACACCGGCCATATTCCAAGAATTGAATTACCACAATTGTTTCATTCCTTTTGGCATTGAAGTGCCTAATCTGTCTTTATGAAAATCATCAATTTCCTCTTGGTGCGGTAATATCAAATTATTGCCTAGGTTTTGTACCATTAGTAATCTTGTAATTTGATTTGAATGTAATAAACCCCTATATTGACAGATTCCCCGACAAGTTTGGATTTTGTATCAATCTCTTTCTGGTTTAAGACCAATTTGTGTCCGGTGCAATAATCTTAAAATTCTTACAAAAATCAAGTGGGCTGGAAAAGGATGTTTTTATTGGTTCATTTTATTATTCTTTTGTGAGTTTTTACTTGAATATTCATCTATCTGGCCAGACTTCAACTCTCTAATTGCTGAAATACTTTAAAGAATGAAAACGGACACATCAATAGCACACAATTTCGAGGGTTCAGTGCAAGAATATAGTAAGTACTTCATAAAGATGAAGCACTTACTATAGTATTGCAATTAACCCTCAATATCATGCATTTCAATAGCTGGACAAATTGCTTTAGAAGGGATATTAATTGTTTTTCTTCTGTGAGTTTTAACTTAACTTGACTATTCATCTTATGTTTCAGACTTTAACTATCTAATGGCTGAAATACTTTAAAAAAATAAAAAGGTACATTTCAATAGCACATATCATTGATTTCAATAGCTAGACAAATTCCTTTAGAAGGGATATTACTTGTTATTGATCCTTGGATATTTCCTGATATTCCTGGCAGGGGAAGGAGGACCCACTAAGAGGATGAAGCATGCATTAGTTTGATCCTTATATATAACCTGCATAGTGCTGGAACCAACTTCATGCTTGTGCAAACAGGTTAGATCCAGGCCAGCTGCCAAGTAAATTGGAGGCTGGCCTGTGATCTAACCTGTTTGCTACTCTGAGTATCTTTCCTCATCAAAATTTAGCAGATATTGAAGGTTTTGGAAAGCAGACGACTTAAAAATATATTTTTAGAAAATTAATCAATTAACATTTTATGGGTTAACTATATAATGGCTGAAGAACTTAAAAGAATAACAAAGGGACATATCAATAGCACATATCATTGATTTCAATAGGTTGACAAATTCCTTTAGAAGGGATATTACTTGTTATTGATCCTGGAGTATTTTCTGATATTCCTGGCGGAGGAAGGAGGACCCACTAAGAGGATGAAGCATGCATTAATTTGATCCTTATTGAATGTTATTAAAAACAAGTCTGATATAATTAATACCCATGGAGGTTATAGACACACAGATCAATATGGTGTCTGTATTCTCCACAAACCAAACATAACAAATGGGGAGGCATGCTTCCAAATAAACGCATTGTGTGTACAAATATTTGTAATACCATGTCTTTTACATTTTTCCCAAAGTTGTTTCCCCCAGATTTTGTTTTGTTGTTCATGACTTGTTGCACAGAAATATCATGTTCATCATTTGTTCACTTAGAAATACCAGGTATATAAAGTGTTCTCTCAGAAATACCAGGTACATAAACTGTCACACAAAATACCAGGTATACATAAACTGCATCAGGTATATATACTGTTCCCACAGACATATCGGGCTCATATACTGTCTAGACAGAAATACAAGGTATAAATTCTGATCCAGCATAAATACCAGGGTACCATTTTACTAAACAGTTTACGCTTAAGATTTGCGTAAGTCTAAAGCAACAATTCCTCTTATTTTAATATTTGGCGAAGCAATATTGCAAAGTAACACATCATTGGAATCGTCTCTCCGAGACGCTTACAATGACGTGTCACATTGCAATAGTGTGCTTTCATTGAAGATACTATTCATGTGTATCAGTTACGACTTATGCAGATATTTTCCTTAAGTTGCTTAGTAAAACGGTACCCAGGTATGTATTCTTGTCCAGCTGACATACAAGTTACATATTCTAGTCTCACAATTCCAGGTAGACATTCTTTACATAAAGAAATACCTGGTGTATGATAATGACAACCATGGGCTTTTTATTTAAGACAAGGCTGAATGCATTGTTACTGCTCACAAGAGAAAAATCGGTTTGATTCGGTATTCAATTAATTTCTAATATGATTGATTCTCACACTTGACAGATGATCAATATGTGTTGCCTGACTGGGCCAGGAATACTGCATGATAGAACAGAACAAGAATAGTTTGTATTAAACCTTAGAATGCTGGGTAGTTCTTCTAAAAATAGATTTTTGTGTCGTCTGCTTTCCAAAACTTTAAATATCTGCTTAATTTTGATGAGGAAATATTATTATATTAACTCAGAGTACCAAACAGGTAAGATCACAGGCCAGCAGCAAATTTACTTGGCGGCTGGGATCCAACATGGTTGCATAAGCATGAAGTTGGTTCCAGCACTTTAAGGTACAGATTTCCCAGTCTCGAATAACTAGAGTGCTTAAGGTTCTGAAATGGTGTACTGGTTAGCGTTGGGGACTAGAGACAGGCCAACCAGGGTTCAATCCTCGATGGCGATCATCTTTTCCACTGTAGTTTGTCCTTTGGCAAGACACATTTCCTGGCCTAGTATTGGTAGGTTGCCCAGGGAACATGTACTTTAATGCTCAAGAGTGAGCCCTCTACATTAATAAGTAAAAGAAACAAATAACAGAAGAAGTAATAGGCAGTAACTTTGTTGATGAAAACAAAAACAGATTAACACTTTTTCCCAAATTTTGTGTCCACATCAATTTGTTGGTAAGAACTGTTGACACTTAAAAAGTATTAAAAATAATATTTCAATTATTGAATTGGCTAGAAATCTTCGACACAAGAGAAAGAACAATAATTATGTCAAGAGCAATTACCTTTTTGTCATAGTGATAATTAAATTGTCTTCTCCAAACTGGTTCAGATCAATGAAGGAGAAGATTAAAAAAAAATTATGAAAAGTTGCCTCCTGGCTGACTTACAAGGTACAGAGTTTTATTCTGTCCTGACCAGACCTAATGGGCTGTTAACGAGGTCTATGATTAGTCAGGTATAGCAATATAAGTGTAAGATTGTTGATGTGATGTAAAATTTCATTAAAACAAACCAAACTAGATTCTTTTGCTGCCATAGCATTTTGATAAGGCTTTAGTTATGAGGTAATCTTAAAGCGAGAAAATATGTGACAATAAATTAATTGCTTGCTCTTAACTTAATCATTTTAAAGCAATCAAATTAATATGGAGCATTGAAATTGAAAAAAGCGAATACTCATGAGAATTCCGTTTGATTTGTTAAAATTTTTAATGCTTTCATGTTAATTTCATCTTTTTTTTTCTTCCTTTTAAATATTTAATAACTATTCAATTTTGATATTTCATCAAATTAAATCCTCATGATGGACACCATGATATTGACAATGGGGAAAATTACACATAATATTTTGGCTAATGAAAAATGATACAAGCTTCAAAAAAAGTCATCTGCATTTAATGCTGAGTAAAGACATTCAGATTCAGGTTCAACAAATCCCTACCGTCTGCAGATATTGTTTATGTAAAGGTCTCTAGCTATTTGAAATGCTGTAATCAGCTATTGTTCTGTTATTGAACTTGTTATATTGGAAAACAAAGATTTTTTTTATATATTAAATTGTAAAACTAAAGTAAACATGTCACAATGAAGTTTATTTGTGTTTTGTATTAATCTTTGAATTGAAATCTGGGTATTGTCAAACAGTGACATAATAATGGTAATTTTAATCTTTTACAAAATAATTAGAGAATAACATGCATGCTTTCCCTTTCTAACATGGAGACAATGTTTAAATAGTCTGTAACTGACACTTTATGAAAATATTGTGAGAAAATTAGATCATGCATGCTGACTTGTTTCTGATTTTATCGCTATGTAAGCCATTTCTTCGTTCAATGATGCTTATTAATGTATTTATCATTTTTCATCTCAACATTCTTATTGGATGACAAGATCTCAACATTATTATTTGATGAAAAGGGAAGTACATTACACAATGCGGTATTTTGCAATTGATTTAAGTTGAAATCGTATTGAAATAATCTGTATTGACTGTTGTTGCTTTTAGTTCAAACCATTCAAAGACTGTTTACAATTGGAATGTTTCAGAAACTTTTTCTGGTCATGTGCTATATGCACCTGTTTGGGGTCCTGCAGGGCCTAGTGGTTACTGTGGCTGACTTAGAACTAGGGGGTCCTGGGTTCGAGCCCCACTGACAAATTTGATATCGTGGGAGTGACCTTTGGCAAGGCACTTCAAATCCCTAGCTTATAGTACTAGTGGATCCAGGAAAGCTGTTACAAAACTGAAAAATTGTTCATGCAGCATTAAAACACCATACAAATACAAAAAACTAGGGATGGGAACGAATATTCGAATATTCGAATATTCGAATAGCGGGTCGAATATTCGAATAGCAAAATAGTATTCGAATATTCGATTTTAATGAACCCATATTACTGTATGTTTACCATAAATTTAATAAAAAATAATGTTGTTTTATTTTCTTCCTCTAAACCGATCCCAAATATCGAAGAACGTGCCTAGCTCCCAGGTGCAGTTACGATGTTTTTACAACGTATGTCACACAGTTAAACACCTGTGACAAATTACCACATCTTTTGACAGTTTGCAAATCGATTAATTCCTAAGTGTGAAAATAGTCGATTTTTAGCCGCTAAATCTAACACCTTAATGATCTGCACTTGCTCCTTATTATCCAAAACAAGTCAATCACGCTAATTGACAATTGTCAGTGTCAACCAATCACGTAACTTGTTTGTTGTGAAATTAAACAATTACTCTTTCAATAACCAATCGTAATCATGATTGCATATGCACGAAGACCAATCAAATAATGTGTAAGAAAGTATATTTTTCTTCAGAATAATTTGTCAAACTTATCTTCATTCTAATTTCTACATCTATTCGATAAACATCACAATGTCTCCATCACGTGTCTGGAATTACTTTACTCGTTCTGCCGACAAGTCGAAGGCGACCTGTAACCTGTGTAACCAGGACTTTGTATTCAAGAATACAACATCCAACCTACTGAACCACTTGAATGGCAAGATATTGCATGCACGTACATGTATACAGATATCGGCTATTCACAAAAGGTTTGAACAGAGGACTAGTGTACTAGTATTCGGACATGCAGACATTCGGACATCAAAACGAATTCTAAAATCGAATATTCGAATATATTCGAATAGTTCTAGTCGAATATTCGAATAGTGATTTCACTATTCGTTCCCATCCCTACAAAAAACACAGCTGTTTGTATGAGAGTAGGGCTAATCTGTAAGTTTTGCTCCCTGTCTATTTACAGGATGGACTATGTAGAGTTGCCCAGAGCTGTACAGAAGGTGGAGGACAAGGACTGCGAACCTAGTACTGGTAGGTGAAATGTCTTTACCCTTTCCAAAACGCCAAATTTTCGACTGTCCCAAATTGAAAGAGTTTGCAGACGACATTTCAAAATGTGATGAAATTGGAAAACAATCTTCAGATAGGGCAGAAAACATTGTGGGAAAAGGAAAAATTGCTCGTTACTAGCAATTTCTACTTTTCCCACAAATTTGTCTGCAACAAAGTGGTCAAATGTTGTTATTGTTTGGTAATGGGTTAACCCTTAAAATGCTAGGTTATTTTCTAAGAATAGATTTTTGTGTTGTCTGCTTTTTCAAATCTCAAAAAGTCTACTTAATTTTGTTGAGCAAAGATACTCAGAGTAGCAAACAGGTTAGATGACAGGAATGCCGCCAATTAACTTGGCGGCTGGCCTGGATCTAACCTGTTTGCATAAGCATGAAGTCGGTTCCAGCACTTTAAGGGTTAACTATAACTCACTTTTACACACATAATAAAAGATGATTGAGACCAGTGTGACAAATGAGGAATTGCTAGAAACAAGTCAACATCATAATAATAGATCAATTGTGATATACCAGTGTTATCATCCCATAATTTTTATAAATATTAATCATACATATTGAATGCTGATTTTTCAAAAAGAACAAGAAAAGCGGAAAAGCTCAGAATATGTTTAAGAGTTATATGATATTGTTTTGTTCCAATGAGTACATTTTCTGTTGGAACCGTTGTTGAACAATACCAATGTTAAGAAAAAGGAAACATTCAGAATATCTTTAAGGGTCTTATAATGTTGTTTTGTTCCAATGACTATGTTTTCTGTTGGAGCAGTTGTTGAACAAAACCAATGTTAAGAAAAGGGAAACGTTCAGAATATCTTTAATAGTAGTTATATAATGTTGTGGTGTTCCAATGACTTAATTTTCTGTTGGAGGAGTTGTTGAACAATACCAATGTTAAGAAAAAGGAAACGTTCAGAATATGTTTAAGGGTCTTATAATGTTGTTTTGTTCCAATGACTATGTTTTCTGTTTGTTGGAGAAGTTGTTGAACAAAACCAATGTTGTACTCTTTAAAGGCTTGGTGTTTTCTCATCTATCTCTCTGTTAATAGGTTTCTTCAACCCTTTACCTCGAAAGTCATTTTTAGAGTTCATCTGCTTAAAACAAACTGAATTATTTGGCTTTTTTCTCTATTACAATTTAGGTATAACAATAATTCAATACTTAAGTTATCCTGCCATATCTAAGGTTTAGAATTTAAATGACCACCGAGCAGACAAGACTGTTTGATAAACTCATTTTGATATATGCTTGTACATAAAGAGTTGACTTTGGGTTTAATATGGCTTCATATTCTACAAGCAATTTTCTCTGTCAAGTTGAGCATCAAGTGTCTTTTATAGGGTATTATCTAAGATTACAACTCTGTAGTCTAAAAATGGAGTCTTCACAAACGTTCATTTATTCATGAGTAACTAGCAAAGTTTGCTTCTAACTGTTTTGATTGACAAATTTGGATGTAACCACAAATTATTCATAGTTCTTTAGCCTCTTTACTTTGAACACTCACATGATTTATGAAACAATGTGAGAAACCACTGTTATCAAAGCAATTTCTACTTTTGTCACTTTGGTTTCTACCAAAAAAAAATAGAAAATATTTTGTCATGTTTTCTGACGATCATGTAATGGTACTGTCAATTTAGACCTGTCACAGAATTTTGTTATAAGGTCATGGGTTCAAATTACACAGGATGAGTTTGACTACAATAATGAACAGGTCCTGGGCAGTTCACTTTTCCAGTAGTTTGCTAGACCCGCTGTGCAGAGACAAAAAGGTTAATACAGAACACAGTAATTACATTATAGATTTAACGATAACATGCCGGCATTAAACCTCTCAAATATTTGCCTAGATTTCTAATTGAGGAATTATTGAAATATTCCCAAGTGCTCTATTCCATGCACAAAGTGCATTTGTGTGTGGATTGAAAACCCTTAATCTTTATGACATCTTTATGGTAGTGGTTTGCAGGCTTTTTAGGATGAAATAGTAATTGTATTGTGTGGTGTTTGATTTAATGTTTGTTTTCTTGTTTGCATTTTAAAGATTGCAATGAAAACAGAACCATTGATATGAAAAGTAATGAAAAAATACTTTAAGGTTTTAAGCCCTTATTACTCTCACTTTGACAATTATCAGCTAGAGAATATTTTAGAAACTAATGTGACGAAAGGATAAATTACTCTTTATAAGCCTTTTTTTCACAAAATTTTCTACAAAAAAAACGAAATGTACATTTGCATGCCATTGCTTTTGGTGTCTTCTGCTGCTTTAAATTACCACCTGTCACAGTTCCCAATTATTTGAATTGGTTAATGCAATATTAATTGTATGTCTTTGACATTAATCAATTAAAATCAATTAGAGTGTCTGCATTTTAGCATGATTATGCTTTAAGCTCTATCATGGTCTATTATAGAGCTTAAATCTCAATAATTATAAAATGACTTCTAAAATATATACTCTGCTTTTATAGCATTCTGCTGCGCAATACGGTTGTGTTGATGTCATAAATAGAGTTAAATATAACATTTTACAGTTCTATAACAACTTTTATTCATATGTAAAAGATGATTGTCATGGAAACTGGAGTAATCTGATGTTTTTCATCGTTAAGAGTGGTAAGTCTTCCTGCTGACAAAATTCCAATTGAGCAAAGTTTCCTTTAGTCACAGAGCTTTTGAACCCTTTCTCAAACAATAACGACATTTGACCTTTTTGTTGCAGACGACTTTAAAAAACATTGTTGGAAAAGGAGTAATTGCTCGTTACGCGCAATTTTTCCTTTTTCCACAATGTTTTCTGCCTTTTAAGAGTACATGTATTATTTTGCAATTTCATCATATTTTGAAATGTCGTCGGCAAACTCTTTGGGACAGTCAAAACTTTGTTGTTTGGGAAAGGGTTAAGTGGCATAGTGAGGTATAGTTGAGTGAGGAGCTAAGAACTACTGTCTTGGGTTCTGTCCATGTTATACATGCTTGGCAATGTGGGCTGCCTTTTTGGCATGGACCGCTTCCATAAAACTTAGGATGAAACTTATGCATGAAGTTAAATGTGTTTAGATATCTTTGATAGGTGATTTTGAAAGCTTCTACTGTAAATCAATCTGAACAGGTTTCAATCTGATGTAAATCAAATCATCTGTTTTTGTCAAATGTTAAAATAGAGCTTGAAAAAAGTTTGTAAGGCTATAGTAATTTAGTCAGTTACAAACAAGGAGCACTTACTTTAATATTGCACTGAACCATTAGTAAGCTTTGAGAGTTTGCATTGAACCCCCAATATATCAAATGAACCTTGAGATATTTCAACAGACAAGCCAACATCCTGTTCCATTTTACCATGACATAACTGTTTGGTTCTCCATCAGATTAAGGTGACTACAAAGGGTTTATTCATAGAGAGAAACCTGATTAGAAGTGAATGTATTCAAGTAAATGATTGTATTTCCTCTGCTACAACCACGACTGATCCCCCGGGGGATTACGTTTAATATCCTGTTAGCCCATTACCCATATTGCAGTTCCTGGGCACAGGAAATGTATGGATTTAACTCTTTTCCGGTATTGAAAGGTCTTTTTTTTACCATGCTTATTGAAATTTTTTATTGCTGATATTATTTTGTAATGTCATAAATGTGAAAGTCTTTTAAGAGTCATTTTTTGTCAAAGCTTTGTTTAAGTTGTTTTTAGAATCCATGTAAGCCTGGGAGAACATTTATCGGACGCTATCATATCATATTTTTTAGTTTTAACAACTACTGCATAGACAGTAAAATCTACTTAACAGTGGTTTCTCTTTCAGTTATAAAATGATATTTTGAATTAATTGTATACTTTCTAGAAATGACTTTTGTTAAGAAACTTTTTTTTAAACCAAATTAAGTCGTTATCATGTGTCTGTTATGCTCAGGTTGTTCTAAAGCCTTACAGACAATTGAAATATTTCTGAAATTTGCAATATATTACCATTTAACAGGCAAGTTCAGAAAAAGATCTAGTATTTACTGACAAAAAAATCAAAATCAGGTTATGCCACCCCTTAAAAGTAGAATGCATTTTAACCAACACCATTTATAGCTTATAGCCGAGTTACGTCATCTGAGTCTTTAAATACAATAATGTTTAGCCATCCCTTTCTGCATTTAGATCAAGCTCAATGAAAACTGAAAAACGCATATTTTTTTCACAATACATATAGAATACAGTTGGAGGATATTACTATGATAAGAAAGAAATGATCCATGAAATTGCTGAAATAGTGTGTATGAAAATTGTCTAAGGACCTGACCAAGAAAAAGCTATTTGAGGGTTCAAAGCAATACTATAGTAGGTGCTTTATGTTTATTACACACATACTTAAGTCTTGCATCGAACCCTCATATAGTAGTGTGCTTAGAATCTTAGAGGATATCTAGGTAAACGTATTAGTCGAGGGTTCAACGCAAGACTATAGCAAGTGCTTCACAAACATGAAGCACTTACTATAGTATTGCGCTGAACCATCATTAAGTATAATCAGTATTTGTGCGTGGAATGGAGTTTAACATAGTAACAGCATTAACATCAAGTCTTACCAGATGTTATTAGATTTACTCAAGTGGAATCTATTTATCCATTCAGATTTCGCATTGTGTCAACATCATTTCTCATATCTTGCCATGCCTGACTCATAATGATGGAGGAAGATCCCAAACTTGACTTACGATAAGAGTTTGTCAAATCGGGTAGAACCATTGGATAATGAAAGGAGCAATGCCTTTATGGCAAGAAAACTCTTAGGGCATTGAAATTTGAGGATGAATCACTGTAAGCGTGTTGTATGATGACAAGACAATACCTAATCATTATCTATTCTTTTTCATCTTCAGAAGAGACTGCAGCATCTGAGAGTGGTAACTATTTCGATGTTTCTGACGAGAAGTTTCTGGCGATTGCGTTTGGTTCAGCGACGGTGGCGTTGTTAATCCTGATACTGATCATCGTTGTGAGCCTTGTCAGGCGCGGCCAAATGTGAGTACAACATAGATACATTATAACAGTTGTAGGTCCAGTTAAGAGTCATATTCGTTCTTTTGACCCTTTACCAAATGTCTAATTTTCAACTGTCCCAAATTGAAAAAGTTTGCAGACGACATTTCAAAATGTGATGAAATTAAAAAAGATCTTCTGATAGGGCAGTAAACATTTTCCACAATGTTTTCCAGAGTCGTCTGCATCAAATTGGTCAAATGTTGTAACTGTTTGGTAACAGTGCCCTGAGGGGGGAAAGTTCACGCTTAAAAGGGGAAATTTCTATGTTTACAGTACAAAATCAAGTTTTAACACAACAGTTCACAAAACATAGAGAAAAAAATAATTTCCAGCTCATTTTTACATCAACATATTACGTTCATTTTCAAAGTTCAACACTTCTTGATTAAAATTGAATAAGACTTCAAAGAGGGGAATTTTTCTAATAATTTGGAGAAAAAATATATACTCTTGAGATCAGGGAATGGGCCAGATAACGTGGAATATTTCACACAAAAACAAAACTCTTGGTTCTCATTGGAATCATCTTGTTCATACAATTCTAATAGGTATTCACAATGTAAGTTTCACCAGTAAAGAGGATTTTTCAATGGCTAACTTCTCTATATTTTCTCGTAACACTATGCTATGGGTATTTATAATAATTGTCTGGGTAAGACCATTCTAATAAACACCCACAGTATAGGTTTTAACTGATAAGAAGCTTATATACATGGAATATTACATGGAAAAATATTCTAATGAGTACCTACAACCTAGGGTTTAGAGAAGGAATGATGAAAGGTTTTATCAAAAAAAATAAAACTTTTGAAAGATTTAACTTTGATATCCATATGGAAATCCAGCCTCTTTTATCACAATACATGATTCTCCCCATTGGACTGGTACTCTCTTTTATCACAATACATGATTCTCCCCATTGGACTGGTACTCTCTTTTATCACAATACATGATTCTCCCCATTGGACTGGTACTCTCTTTTATCACAATACATGATTCTCCCTATTGGACTGGTACTCTCTTTTATCACAATACATGATTCTCCCCAGTGGACTGGTACTCTCTTTTATCACAATACATGATTCTCCCCAGTGGACTGGTACTCTCTTTTATCACAATACATGATTCTCCCCAGTGGACTGGTACTCTCTTTTATCACAATACATGATTCTCCCCTGTGAACTGGTACTCTTTCAAGTGATGCGTTGTTAGTGTCTGAGATGTAGAGTTAACAATCATCCCAAGTGAGGATGCTGTCTTGTAGTTACAAATTTGATGTGACAAGACATTTTTATGTCTGTAGTGTAATGGCTGTAAAGTAGATTGGTTTAGAAATGATCCACCAATTCTGATCGCTTGAAGTGTAATCTTATCCGAAAGTTCTGATGCCAGTTTGAAGTGAAGAACCCTTTTCTTTTGCATGGAGTTTGATTCTATATTTGGTAGAAACAGAACAGAATAATGTTCATTGAGGTGATTTAGTGCCGAAACATCGGCTGGTTCTGTTCTCAACGATCTATTCCCAATGAACCAAATTCAAAAAAATATTGCGTGTCGTCGCTGATTTCTCCGGGTTGACTGGACCGATCTTGTTGAGAGAGGTATCGTTGGACGCAGAAATCATTTGGCTATGCGGGACATATAGAGAATTGACAAACTAGCGATCGTATAAAAAATTACGGACTGATAAGCGCGGAACATGAGAACTGGTTTCTTTTTTAAGTTGTTTCCCTTGTGTATATATAGTGTTAATAAAGGTATTATGATATATATCCCTGTGTTCAGAATGTGCATGTGGCCCAAAACTGGCTCTACCCCAAGGGTCATAAGTTTTACCTATACTTATTGTTTAAGTTCCTTCTATCTGGAAATTTAGGGTCTTGAGCTTTCATTAATGGGTAAGCAGCTTCATCTAGAAGTCCTCTACAATAATTCATCAAATTATGATCCTCGGGTCAAAAGTGACCCTGCCCAGGGGTCAACAGTTTTACATAGGGAAAACCTTTAAAAATATGTCCGAATCAAAAAGGCTTTTATATTTTGTATTTGGTATAGTCTTAAGAAACATGTTTATAATTCTTACTATGGAAAGAAGGTAATTCTACTATTTTTCAGCAATGCACTAACATTTGAAATCCCTAATATTTACCATTATTTTCATTCTTGATACATGTGTTATTATTATTTTTATTTTTGGTTACAGATGTGTTACATGTTGTACAAGACCATCTTACACAACAGCAAATGGTAAATATGATACTTTTGATGTTACTCATTTTCGTCTTGTGCATAGAAAAGAAATTACTTTGCATGGATTTACAACTTTCACTTAAAGGCACATAAAAGGAGATGAGTACAAATAAATTACTGAAAAAAATATATGGAGTTCTTTCATTATGTTCATAAAAGTCATGAGAAATAATTAACGAATATAATGAGATCCTATTAAATAGACTTCTTTAATACAAGTTATTTTGTGCTTGAAATATAGTTGTCTCCAATTCAATCATGTTTATCAACAACCTGATTGTTTACATATTCAAAATAACGAATTTGGATTGGTGGTTCAAACATTTGTGTATCAACTGTTAAGGTCAGGGGTGAAGAATCACACAATCTGAATTATTAAACTGGTTTAAATCTGGGTTATTTCTTGTTGGCTTTCATGTTTAAGTTGTGCTGATGGGGTTTTTTGGTGATAATTATTTGAATCTGACCAAAAGTTCATCAAATAATATGGTTTGATATAGCATTAATCTCCTTTTATGTGCCTTTAAGATGCTCTTTTATCTGCAGCTTATAACTGTCATAATGATAAAGGGGTTTGTTGTTGCCCAATGATATGTGTGTTCAATTTAAGACGTGAACTGGCTCAGATGATTCAATGCTTTCTTAGCCAAATGAAATGCAATTTCCCTTGCCCAATTCCTGTTTGATTTTCCAGGAAGCTTTATAATTGTTATATAGTTGATTTGCAGCTATGTTGATAATTATCTAGCTGAACCTCATCAAGTAAAATATTGATGATAAATATTTATTCATTTTTTTGGTTCATCAGCCTCTATTTGCCCCTTTTTACACTGTGCAGATGCATCATGATTTAATATTGCATTATTATGTAAGAACATGGGAAGATAGAGAAATGGTTAGAAGGATAACTCAGGGTTGTAGCTGCCTTTTACCTGTGAAGGTTATCTCCCTTACAATTATCTCATGAAGAATGCATTAATGAAAGCAGCAATGCACTTCGAAATATTTTTAGTGTTTAAAACAAGAACACAAACCAGATGCAATGAACTACAGTGGGCATTTTCTTTGTTCAAATAAGGAAATCTAAGGTTTATTGCAAGATTATTCATTATAAAACTCACAAACCTGAAAGACTATTTATAGTCTTGCCCAGAACCCCTATCTATCTGTTGCAACTGTATGAAGAACGTTCTAGATAGAAACATTACTTGAAATCTTGGCTTCTACATCTTTTCATACGAACAAACAAATATTTTATTATAGTGTTTAGTATAAACAGTAAAATAAGTATTTAATGATACAACACCATGCCATTTTGGGTCTATCGGTCACTTTTTTTGACAAGTTATTTTTACTAAAGCGCTATTTGATGAATTGTCAATGATGTTATGATTGCAGATAGAGACAGAGATGCGACAGAGGAGGGCCATCCATGCAATGCCTATGTAGAAGAGGGCCATAAACTAATGGAGTCAGAGTACGAAGAGATATTGGACCCCAGCACACGAGAGAAAAAACTCGGTTTACAAGGGGAGGAAGTGGGGAACCAGTACAAGAATTCACCCCTGTATCCCAGCGATGAACTGCGGGCTATAGAAGGGAGTAAGTTTAACACAAACAACGGAACGGTGGAACCAAGTGCCCCCTTCGAGGAAGACCTTCGTCAGACTAATCTAAAGAGTGTTCCAAATGATTACAGCGAATTTGTAACAAACGGAAATAATGTGTGTGCTGTGCATAATGGGTCTGGGGTGGCGATGTCTAGATTTACTCCGGTAGGAAAAGATTTAATTGAGAGGAATAGCACACAACAGGCCGACTGTACCAATGTGGAAGGTCAAGGGTGTATAATATCTCCAACCAATGGACATAGTAGTGCTGGAGAGAGCCTGGGGCCATGTGTTCAAAACACCACAAACAATACTGATGGACTTGTTAAAGGTACAACAGACACTAGTCATGAACTGAGAGAGGACAGTCAAACTGATAAACTGGAATTAGACAGAACACAGAATGAATACTCAACATTTCATGAGCAGGCAGGTTCTAACAATCATGAACAAGCTTGTGTGGAGGAGGCAGAGTCTTTGACAGATTACGAGGAGCCTTTGTCAGCGCCAATATCATCACATTCCTATGAGAACTTAGACCCTTCAACTCAAGAGCCCAGTTCAACTGTTTATGACTCTTTGACCCAGTCACCAGTGTACTCTGAGCCACAGACTATCACCAAGGCAACATTGGAGGAATCTTCATCGCAGGGTCATGTGACAATGAATGGTTTTCATAATGGAGATATTGACCAAGTTTTGGCTGGTGCCAAGAGTCAAACTCTTAAAGAGACTGGTGACAGTTTGGCATAAGAATGTAACCATGGTCATTTAATGATATACAAAAATGCCTAACTTCAAAACATGAAAACATTTTTATATTTATGTCGCTTCATTTAAATAACTTTCTATTAAGAGTGGTATGTAGAAATTTGTGTAGTGTGGTTAAGGTACCATTGATTAAATTTATTGAGTAACATTCTCTTTCTAGAGTTCTAGGTTCTGAGCATGGCATGCTATTAACAATCACTGAACAACAATCATATTGATGAACTTTAGACAAACAATTCGTTGTTTCAAGCAGAAATATTTATGAAAATCAATTTGCATCTCATAAAATTGATGAACCAGCATAGATTATTGTCTCTCTCTTGGCTTTAATGTCTCTTTTAACAAAAGTTGTTGGTACTTGAGTTATTGTGTCCTCTAGTCAATTGTATTAATCAACAATCAGTTTGATTAAATAGCTATTTTTGAATATATCCTGCTGAATCTGAGTCAGTTTTCTGAAATTTGGGCTTCACATGATTACATCAGTAGTAAGACACTGTAAAATCATTACAAAATGCCTAGTTTCCATGTTTAAAAAGATGTAATCACATTGTTTTGTGATCAAACTACAACATGAAAATAAGCCTATTTTACCGAATAATTCTAAGAACGTCTGGGATAACGAGAATCTATGGAAATTCAGCATTTTAAACAAACATTGATTTGAATTATCAACCTGGTTGATCGGTGTTAAATCTCAACGTCTTATGCGTTTAAGCTGTGTTCAATCATCTATTGTAAGAACTTTTAGAATCAAACCAAACTTCCACCAAGTTATATAGAACTTGTCATGTTTCTTGTGCCTTTGACTTTTCATGACCCACACAAAGTAGACAGCTATCTCTTTGTAAATTCTTTTTTATCAAATCAATCTGCTTCATGTGTAATGCTCTGGAACAACACAACTGATCAGTGAATGACAGGGTCTTTCACTGATCGGATGTGATTATGTCTTAAAGAGGTTTCATTCGTCAGTTTGTTTCATTGGTGAGAGTAGTGGGATGAAGCCTTCTTTTATTGGAGTTAATTTTACTATGTAATTCCCATAGGCCAAGATTCAGGATTAGTCTTCTCTGAGGTGCGAGTAATGTAACATTGTTGGAATATACATGCAAGTTTGAGAGCCCAAGAAATTGTTGTAGAGAATATGCAGGTATATAAAAAGACAACACAACTGATCAGTGGATGACGGTGTTTTTCACTGACGGGATGAGATTGTTTTTATTTACTTCTATTTTCTCGGCTTGTTACGCATGAATCTAGCAGGTCATTTACATAAACAACAACAGGTCAAGTGCTGATATTATTGAGTATTGAGAAGATGTCAAAGTCCAATATAAGCCTATAAATAAGTCTTTCACAAGGTCACTAGGGAGGACTTACTGAAGTCTTGCACTGAACCCTTGATTTTTTTTTTTATGGAAGTATCCAAAAGAATTTTTGAAAAACATCATGACTAACATTCATAAACATAGGATTTCATTACAAGAATTACATACCTTTTAACATTTAAGGGTATGCTTTCCATGTGAGGGGCTGCTTTAAAGGTCAACATTTTTTTCATTTTTGAGACAATTTTTGTTTTTTCTTGGAGTAATCCTGTTAACCATTGGTGGCTCTATTCAGTGAAGGAGCTTCTAAAAAGCAAACAAATTTATTTACAAAGATATTATTTATGGTTAGATAAAAGTCATTTTATGTATCTTTTTAGATTTGCTCAATAGTTTGAAGAACAGTGAACAATTCTAGGAGGTTAAGTTATGCATAAAATGTATAGATGGTTTATTTGTTGCTTTAAAAGCAGCTTATAGTTAATGGTTTTTATATGTGTTTTGACCTATGCTTTTAGTTTTTATACATGTATATAAGTAAATATTTCTCCTTTTATGTGAAGACTTATCTTTTCTTATATTCTTCAACGAAACCATTTCATTTTCTCAGTATCTTTATTTTAATACACATGTTAGGAAACAAACATGTGGGTCATACTTTCTTGTTTACATGAATAAGCATTTACTTTCCAAGGTTTATCCAGTTGGATTTCAAAAATAATAGTTATACACTATTTTAGTTAGTCTTTGGCAACCAGTGCATCTGTCTATGTTTCTGGTTTAACGACATCAATATATTTCTTGTAGAACATCTCGATTAACCCTTATAGTGCTTGAACCAACTTCATGCTTATGCAGACAGGTTAGATCAATACCAGCTGCCAAGTAATTTGGCGGCTGGCCTGTGATTTAAACTGCTTGATACTAGTGAATATCTTTCTCATCAAAATCAAGCAGATGATTACAATTTTGGAAAGCAGACAGCACAAAAATCTATTTTTAGTGAATTACCCTGTATTCTAAGGGTTAAACCATCAGGGGCCTACTAGAGTACTGAATTTGAAATCACATGACCTTCTCTACATGAGCTATAATCTCACACTCAATCATTATTAATTATCATAAGCTAATATCTAGCTTTTTCTAAACTGTTAGTAAATCAGGGTTCTGGTATGAAAACTTATTGAATATTGACCAATCAAAGCTCAGATTGATTGAGTTTGCAAGGGCGTAGCAAATTATTATAGTATAGTATTTTATCATCTGTTCATAAAACTTGGCCAAACAAATACTATAAGCTGTTTTCCACCCAGGAAGCTTTTTTAATTGCACGGATAAACTGTCACTCAGTTACTGAGTGAAACATGTTACCTTATTTACGTGGAAAACATGAAATATAAACTTGGGATTGTCCACAGGTGTATTTTACTTCCTTAACACATATTCCAATCCAAATATGGGAAAATTTGACTGGTTGAAATTGAAAGCAACAGCAGACGACAACCAAAATCATAAACTAAAAACGATGGTATTGGATAGAAACAGTTGTGACAAAAATGCTAAATTGCTAATTAGGAGCAATTTATCATTTTGTCACAGTGGTTTCTGAAGTCTTCTGCAGCAGTTGTTAACCCTTTACCAAATGCTGAATGTTCAACTGTCCCAAATTGAAAGAGTTTGCAGACGACATTTCATTCTCTAATGAAATTGAAAACCAATCTTCTGATAGTGCCGAAAACATTGTGGGAAAAGAAGATATTTCTCTTTTCTCCTTTTCTCAAAATGTTTTCCAGAGTAGTCCACAACAAGCTGGTCAAATGTAGCTTTTGTTTGGTAATGGGTTTATGAAAGTCTTTTTATAAAATGAATGAATCAATGAATGAATGGTGTTTTTAGGAACTCTTTTTTATAAAAGGCTGTTTGTGTTTTGTATTGAGCAAAGAAAAAGGTTTTAAATATAATGCTATCAATTTCAAACTACAATGTTTTGTTACCGGTCTTTTTTGTTTGTTTATTTGGAATTTCACTTGGTGACAAAATTCTTTTGGTTATATTGTGTGGGTTTAAATCCAGCAGAGGGGTATGGATTTTCATGAGAGATAGTCTCCCAACTGACTTTTGGAATGCCAATGGTTCACCGCCATTTATGGGCAGTTGAGTATGGGTTCCATCATTCTACCCTGCTTCACCGGCACTTATGGGCAGTTGAGTATGGGTTCCATCATTCTACCCTGGTTCACCGGCACTTATGGGCAGTTGAGTATGGGTTCCATCATTCTACCCTGCTTCACCAGCACTTATGGGCAGTTGAGTATGGGTTCCATCATGGCAACATAACTGAAATAATGTTGATGCAATGTAAAACCCATATACAACAGTTAGAGTGTGACACCCAGCTGATTATGGTTAGGTGGGAGTGGAACCCTTACAAGACTTAACCCATTCCCAAACAATAACAACATTTGACCTGTTTGTTGCAGATGACTTTAGAAAACATTGTGGGAAAAGGAGAAATTGCTCATAATGAGCAATTTCTCCTTTTCCCACAATGTTTTCTGCCCTATCAGAAGATTATTTTTCAATTTCATCACATTTTGAAATGTCGTCTGCAAACTCTTTCAATTTGGGACAGACAAAAATTTGGCATTTGGTAAAGGGTTAACTGCCTATAAGAGTTGGATAAGACGGGTAGAGTCATCTGTATTACCTTTGTAACCTGGGATTAAAGTACCTCTCATGAAAATTCAAAATTAGCTCTCACATTACCTGATCAAAGAGTGAACCCATATATAGAATGGCTTTGTGAATTCAAGTTCTAATCTCAAACTACTAAGCTGCAGAGGCCCCTTTATTTGTAATATTTTGTAACTCAATTAGGTTAAGTATAAATTTTATAAACTCAGTACAGGCTAGGTTTCAATTTTCTTCCCCGAACAAGGTTTCAATTTTCTTCCCCTAACAAGAATTAGAATGAATCTGCAGTTTTACCTCTACATATATAAGAATGCCTTTGCATATACAAAACCACAAATATGTGTGTCTATTTAGACATCCTTTTAAATTAATCTTTCATTTTTTAGTGTAATATGCAAGAAAATCTACCTTTCCTTAATTAGAATCAGCATAGACTGATTGAGATAAGTCATGTATATATGACAACAAAGAACAGATAGATGAGAATATAATGACAATGACATGTTGTGATAATTCAATGAATATTCTTATTTATTTCCAATGTTTCGGCATAACCCTTTTTTTGTTAACAACAAAGAGCAGAAATTATTTGAAAGCATCATCTGCATGACACTACCATCGGAATTAAGCTGCTGAAAATGTTCACACATTGATGGTTCACTGCAAGATTAGGATAGATTTCACTTTCATGGATTTTTACAATTGTCATTTCTACCAGCACATTAACACTTTTTCACAGGATATTTCTTACATTGGTGCAGGGGTAGAGCGTCGGGCTGTTGTACCGAGGGTCCCAAGTTCGAATTCCCTTAAGGCAGGGTGAAAATTTCTGGGACTAACCCACAAAACCGGAGCGATTACTGGTTTAGTATTCAGGAAGCAGTCATCGAGATTGGCTTTGAACGAGCTTTAAGCTTCCTTCACAATCGATGTAAAACAATTACGGTGAATTATAAATTATTATATAACTGAGTATGAAAATGTTGAAATAAACAGACTTAGATGAATGTTATTAAATCATTTATCTGTTTGATTCTTTTACTAATAGTCCAGCCCAACAACAAAGATCTTTGACAAGTACATGTCTAGTTTTAAAAGTTTCCAACATTGTAACCATTAATGTATTTATTGAAATATAGAAAGAACTGACAAATACCATATCTGTGAAAAAAGAAAAGATGCATCTGAACCAAATCCTGTGCATAGCAAGATTCTCCTTGTGACCTTTCATCAATCCACTTTTGCCAGGAGCACTGGTTATATATCAAAGAACCAGAAGCAAAAGTGATAAGTCAAAGTTGTAAGAACTTATTTCAATATGGATGTAAAATATAAAAAAAAGTTTAAATTGAACCCATTCTGACTTTGTGACTGGTCCAAATAAAAGCATGGTTAAACATGCCATACCTTGCACATGCTTTATATTCAGCTAAAAGATTCAAAGAATTTCAAAATACTGGTCTCTGAATGGTTGAAAAATGGAAGTTTGAGCTTGAACAATCCCAAATATCTAACTGTTCTTATCACTAAACTGTTTTAAAATTATGTTTATACAATATTTGGCCAGAGCTTGATCAAACAAGATCAATTATATGGCTTTAGAGTTATTGCCCTTGAATGAAAAAAAAAAAAAGATATTTACAGATGCTGGTGGGAGGCAAGCTCCAGTTGCAGATATGTACTCCTAATTTAATGGCAAGGTTAACCCTTAGAATGCTGGGTAATTTTCTAAAAATATATTTTGTGTGGTCTGCTTTCCAAAACCTTAAACATCTGCTTAATTCTGTTGCGGAAAGATACTTAGAATAGCAAACGTTTAGATCACAGGTCAGACCCCACTTGAATCTACTTGGCGGCTGGCCTGGATCTAACCTGTTTATATAAGCATGAATTTGGTTCAAGAACTATAAGGGTTCGAGGTTAAACATATGGCTGTCAAGAGGTTTTTTTTCTGCAGCTCTGCCAACTTTAGGCAGGTTGTATGAAGGAAGGGAAATTTTTATTTTGTTTGTTTAATGTTTAATAGTTGATTATTAAGTGGCGAGACAAAAGATGAGATCATGGCGTTATAATATTTATAGCTAACATATAAAGGATTCTATGCAAGACTAAGTGTGAAGCATTTACCATAGTCTTGCACTGAGCCCTTGATATAATTTTCATTTTCATTATTTTGTGCATGATTATTTATGAATGATGTGACACAGTTCATTATGAAAACTTTTGAGATATAATTGTTGTAAGCTATGTATACGATTGCTGCTTATATGATATAATAAAATAAATATTTTAATCAATTTTATTCAACCTTTTCTTGTGTTTTTCATGTTGCATTTTGGGCAGAGTTTAAGTTTTAAAAAGTTTTTCATGAAAGGTAGCCTCCATTCTTATGCCGACTAACAAACCCTGATGCTTGTAGACAAATTGACCAGCCATTCTTGGCAATGGAGTAAACCCTTTACCAAATGCCAAATTTCAACTGTCCCAAATTGATAAAATTTGAGTTTGCAGTCTACATTTCAAAATGTGATGAGATTGGAAAATAATCTTCTAGGGAAGAAAACATTGTGGTAAAAAGGAAAATTGCTCATTACGAGCAATTTCTCCTTATCCCAAAATGTTTTCCAAAAGCGTCTGCAACAAAGTGGTTAAATATCGTTATTGTTTGCTAATGGGTTAAGAGGCTTTCCCCCATGCATGAGGACTGAGGCATGGCCATAAAGCACCATATTATTGTTGTCGCAATTTGAAAACCCAATTAGACAAGCTGACATTAAACAGTTATTTGAATCATTTATTGGCCATTTTGGTTATTTACGCCAAACAATCGTTTTTAACCCTTTCCCAACAACAAATTTTCGAATGTCCCAAATTGAAAGAGCTTGCAAACGACATTTCAAAATATGATCAAATTGATAGATAATCTTCTGATAGGGCAGAAAACATTGTGGGAAAAGGAGAAATTGCTCTTTATGAGCAATTTCTCCTTTTCCCACAATGTTTTCCAAAGTCGTCTGCAGCAAAGTGGTCAAATGTCGTTATTGTTTGCGAAAGGGTTAATCCCTAAGCTTAGGGGATTATTTGCCAAAAAAATGATTCTATCCACTGCTGATAGTGTTTAAGTAACTATCAGTCTGTCTATGCCTTTGAAAACCTTAACACACCATAATGCAAAAGTATACAAGGTTTGGGACTTCATTGGAAGATAAAAATCAATGGGGGAAAATAAGTGCACAAGACCCATAGCTCTCTTTGGCATAATGTTTGCATAAAGTCATTGCCCTTTGTTGTATTTCAGACATAAAATAGGCGAAGAGCATAGCTTGAAAAAGGAAAAGATGTATAAACGTGAAAGAACATAGTACTTAAATAAAGCCCAATGTTGAGAATTACATTGCGCAAAAATTTCTTCATTGGGTTTTTCAGGCTTTAATTTTATTATAGAGAATGGCTTTTAATGTTTAAAGGTATATTAGCATGACACTTCACAGATACACAAAGCATAATAAAGAGAAGGACAATGCACCATAACTCTTTTTGGCATAATGTTGGAGTCAATGACCTTTGTTATAGTTCATATCTGAGATTTTTTTTCTTAAAAGCATGGCTTGAATATGTCAAGAGATATCAGCATGTTAAAATGGCTGCTGTATTTTTTTTTAAATCAAAGTTTTGGTGTGGTTTTCAACAGTATTTCAGTGATATCACTGTAGTCAGCACCTATTTATGCTCCCAATACTACCCTAGTACTACCCAGCAAGTTATCCATGATACTTTATCAAAGTCACTGATGGTCTCCCCGCATGAACACAATAATGTTCAAGGATGAAAAACTAATAATTTAGCACCAACAACATCATTGCACATCATATATGACATTTACGTAGAATCTACAAAGTATATACAATCTATCCAAATTCTAGTATTGGATTACCAACTTGGTAATTACTGTCTTGCAGTCTTTCTTAAGGTTTGACTCCCAACTATTGCTGTTGTTACATACAGTCACAAACTGGTCTTAACTTGGACCTGTGTTGTGTATGTGCAGTCTAGAACTGATGTTATATAACCAAGTGTTGTGTATGTGTAGTCTAGTATTGTTGTTACAGTGCCCAGTTTTGTGTATGTGTAGTCTAGTATTGATGTTATATAGCCCAGTGTTGTGTATGTGCAGTCTAGTATTGTTGTTACAAAGCCCAGTGTTGAGTATTTGTAGTCTAGTATTGATGTTATATAGATCAGTGTTGTGTATGTGTAGTTTAGTATTATCGTTACATAGCCCAATGTTGTGTATGTGTAGTCTTGTATTGATGTTACAAAGCCAAGTGTTGTGTATGTGTAGTCTTGTATTGTTGTTATATAACCAAGTGATGTGTATGTGTAGTCTAGTATTGTTGTTATATGACCAAGTGTTGTGTATGTGTAGTCTAGTATTGTTGTTGTATGGCCCAGTGTTGTGTATGTGTAGTCTAGTATAGATGTTATATAACCAAGTGTTGTGTATGTGTAGTCTAGTATTGTTGTTGTATAGCCCAGTGTTGTGTATGTGTAGTCTAGTTTTGTTGTAACATAGCACAGTGTTGTGTATGTATAGTCTAGTATTGTTGTTATATAGCCCAGTGTTGTGTATGTGTAGTGTAGTATTGTTGTTACATAGCCCGGTGTTGTGTATGTGTAGTTAAGTATTGTTGTTACATAGCCCAGTGTTGTGTATGTGTAGTTAAGTATTGTTGTTACATAGCCCAGTGTTGTGTATGTGTAGTCCAGTATTGTTGTTACATAGCCCAGTGTTGTGTATGTGCAGTCTAGTATTGTTGTTACAGTGCCCAGTGTTGTGTATGTGTAGTCTAGTTTTTATGTTACAGTGCCGGGTGTTCTGTATGTGTAGTTAAGTATTGTTGTTATATAGCCCAGTTTTGTGTATGTGTAGTCTAGTATTGTTGTAATATAGCCAAGTGTTGTGTATGTGCAGTCTAGTATTGTTGTAATAAAGCCAAGTGTTGTGTATGTGTAGTCTAGTCTTGTTGTTACATGTGTATGTGTAGTCTAGTATTGTTGTTATATAGCCCAGTTTTGTGTATGTTTAGTTAAGTATTGTTGTTACATAGCCCAGTGTTGCGTATGTGTAGTCTAGTATTGTTATTACAGTGCCCAGTGGTGTGTATGTGCAGTCTAGTATTTATGTTATATAGCCCAGTGTTGTGTATGTGTAGTCTAGTATTGTTGTTGTATAACCCAGTGTTGTGTATGTGTAGTCTAGTTTTGTTGTAACAGCACAGTGTTGTGTATGTATAGTCTAGTATTGTTGTTATATAGCCCAGTGTTGTGTATGTGTAGTCCAGTATTGTTGTTACATAGCCCAGTGTTGTGTATGTGCAGTCTAGTATTGTTGTTGTATAACCCAGTGTTGTGTATGTGTAGTCTAGTTTTGTTGTAACAGCACAGTGTTGTGTATGTATAGTCTAGTATTGTTGTTATATAGCCCAGTGTTGTGTATGTGTAGTCCAGTATTGTTGTTATATAGCCCAGTGTTGTGTATGTGCAGTCTAGTATTGTTGTTGTATAGCCCAGTGTTGTGTATGTGCAGTCTAGTATTGTTGTTACATAGCCAGCCCAGTGTTACGTATGTGTAGTCTTGTATTGTTGTTATATAGCCAAGTGTTGTGTATGTGTAGTCTAGTCTTGTTGTGTATGTGTAGTCCAGTATTGTTGTTACATAGCCCAGTGTTGTGTATGTGCAGTCTAGTATTGTTGTTGTATAGCCCAGTGTTGTGTATGTGCAGTCTAGTATTGTTGTTACATAGCCAGCCCAGTGTTACGTATGTGTAGTCTTGTATTGTTGTTATATAGCCAAGTGTTGTGTATGTGTAGTCTAGTCTTGTTGTTACATGTGTATGTGTAGTCTAGTATTGTTGTTATATAGCCAAGTGTTGTGTATGTTTAGTTAAGTATTGTTGTTACATAGCCCAGTGTTGCGTATGTGTAGTCTAGTATTGTTGTTACAGTGCCCAGTGGTGTGTATGTGCAGTCTAGTATTGATGTTATATAGCCCAGTGTTGTGTATGTGTAGTCTAGTATTGTTGCTACATAGCCCAGTGTTGTGTATGTGTAGTCTAGTATTGTTGTTACAGTGCCCAATGTTGTGTATGTGTAGTTTAGTATTATTGTTACATAGCTCAGTGTTGTGTATGTGTAGTCTAGTATTGTTGTTATATAGTCCAGTGTTGTGTATGTGCAGTCTAGTATTGATGTTATATAGACCAGTGTTGTGTATGTGTAGTCTAGTATTGATGTTATATAGACCAGTGTTGTGTATGTGTATGCTAGTATTGATGTTGTATAGCCCAGTGCTGTGTATGTGCAGTCAGGTATTGTTGTTACATAGCCCAGTGTTGTGTATGTGTAGTCTTGTATTGATGTAACATAGCCCAGTGTTGTGTATGTGTAGTCTAATATTGATGTAGCATAGCCCAGTGTTGTGTATGTGTAGTCTAGAATTGTTGTTATATAACCAAGTGTTGTGTATGTGTAGTCTAGTATTGATGTTATATAGCACAGTGTTGTGTATGTGCAGTCTAGTATTGTTGTTGTATAGCTCAGTGTTGTGTATGCAGTCTAGTATTGATGTTGGCATAAATCATGCGTTGTGAATGTGCGTCTAGTATTGCTGTTGTATAGCCCAGTGTTGTGTGTAGTCTTAGTATTGGCTGTTACAGCCCAGTGGTGCGTATGTAGTCTAGTAATTGCTGTTACATAGCCCAGTGTATGTGTAGTCTAGTATTGATGTAATATAGCCCAGTGTTGTGTATGCGTAGTCTAGCATTGCTGTTGCTGTGCCCAGTGTTGCGTATGTGTAGTCTAGTATTGCTGTTGGCACAGCCCAGTGTTGTGTATGTGTAGTCTAGTATTGATGTTGCTGTGCCCAGTAAGTTGCGTAGTATTCTATATTGTTGTTACGGTGCCCAATGTTGTATGTGTAGTCTATATTATTGTTACAGCCCAGTGCTGGCGGTAGTCTAGTAATGCTGTAACAGTGCCCAGTGTAGTGTATGTATTCCAGGCTGTTGTTACAGTGCCCAGCAGTTTTGTGGCGTTTAGTCTTGTATTCATGTTATACAGTGTCCAGTGTTGTGTATGTGTAGTCTAGTATTGATGTTACATAGCCCAGTGTTGTGTATGTGTAGTTCAGTATTGATGTTACAGCCCAGTGTATGTGTAGTCTAGTATTGCTGTTACAGCCCAGTGTTGTGTATGTGTAGTTTAGTATTGTTGTTACATAGCCCAGTGTTGTGTATGTGTAGTCTAGTATTGTTGTTACATAGCCCAGAGTTGTGTATGTGTAGTCTAGTATTGTTGTTACACAGCCCAGTGTTGTGTATGTGTATTCTAGTATTGTTGTTACGGTGCCCAGTGTTGTGTATGTGTAGTCTAGTATTATTGTCACATTGTGCCCGTTGTGTATGTGTGAGTCTATATTATTGCTATTGTTCCAGTGTAGTGTATGTGTAGTCTAGTATTGCTGTTACAATGCCCAGTGTTTTGTATGTATAGTCTAGTATTGTTGTTACAGTGCCCAGTGTTTTGTATGTGTAGTTTGGTATTATTATTACAGCCCAGTGTTGTGTATGCGTATTTTGTGAATTGATGTTATAAAGCCCAGTGTTGTGTAAGGTGTAGTCTAGTATTGCTGTTGGCATTAGCCCAGCGTTGTGTATGTGTAGTCTAGTTTGATGTTACATACTCCAGCATTGTGTATGTGTAGTCTAGCATTTATGCTCTGTGCGCCCAATGTTGTGTATGTGTAGTCTAGTCTTGTTGTTACATGTGTATGTGTAGTCTAGTATTGTTGTTATATAGCCAAGTGTTGTGTATGTTTAGTTAAGTATTGTTGTTACATAGCCCAGTGTTGCGTATGTGTAGTCTAGTATTGTTGTTACAGTGCCCAGTGGTGTGTATGTGCAGTCTAGTATTGATGTTATATAGCCCAGTGTTGTGTATGTGTAGTCTAGTATTGTTGCTACATAGCCCAGTGTTGTGTATGTGTAGTCTAGTATTGTTGTTACAGTGCCCAATGTTGTGTATGTGTAGTTTAGTATTATTGTTACATAGCTCAGTGTTGTGTATGTGTAGTCTAGTATTGTTGTTATATAGTCCAGTGTTGTGTATGTGCAGTCTAGTATTGATGTTATATAGACCAGTGTTGTGTATGTGTAGTCTAGTATTGATGTTATATAGACCAGTGTTGTGTATGTGTATGCTAGTATTGATGTTGTATAGCCCAGTGCTGTGTATGTGCAGTCAGGTATTGTTGTTACATAGCCCAGTGTTGTGTATGTGTAGTCTTGTATTGATGTAACATAGCCCAGTGTTGTGTATGTGTAGTCTAATATTGATGTAGCATAGCCCAGTGTTGTGTATGTGTAGTCTAGAATTGTTGTTATATAACCAAGTGTTGTGTATGTGTAGTCTAGTATTGATGTTATATAGCCCAGTGTTGTGTATGTGCAGTCTAGTATTGTTGTTGTATAGCTCAGTGTTGTGTATGTGTAGTCTAATATTGATGTTATATAACCATGCGTTGTGAATGTGCAGTCTAGTATTGTTGTTGTATAGCCCAGTGTTGTGTATGTGTAGTCTAGTATTATTGTTACATAGCCCAGTGGTGTGTATGTGTAGTCTAGTATTGTTGTTACATAGCCCAGTGTTGTGTATGTGTAGTCTAGTATTGATGTAATATAGCCCAGTGTTGTGTATGTGTAGTCTAGTATTGTTGTTACAAAGCCCAGTGTTGTGTATGTGTAGTCTAGTATTGTTGTTACATAGCCCAGTGTTGTGTATGTGTAGTCTAGTATTGATGTTACAAAGCCCAGTGTTGTGTATGTGTATTCTAGTATTGTTGTTACGGTGCCCAATGTTGTGTATGTGTAGTCTAGTATTATTGTTACATAGCCCAGTGTTGTGTATGTGTAGTCTAGTATTGTTGTAACAGTGCCCAGTGTAGTGTATGTGTAGTCTAGTATTGTTGTTACAGTGCCCAGTGTTTTGTATGTATAGTCTTGTATTGATGTTACAGTGTCCAGTGTTGTGTATGTGTAGTCTAGTATTGATGTTACATAGCCCAGTGTTGTGTATGTGTAGTCTAGTATTGATGTTACAAAGCCCAGTGTTGTGTATGTGTAGTCTAGTATTGTTGTTACAAAGCCCAGTGTTGTGTATGTGTAGTTAAGTATTGTCGTTACATAGCCCAGTGTTGTGTATGTGTAGTCTAGTATTGTTGTTACATAGCCCAGAGTTGTGTATGTGTAGTCTAGTATTGTTGTTACACAGCCCAGTGTTGTGTATGTGTATTCTAGTATTGTTGTTACGGTGCCCAGTGTTGTGTATGTGTAGTCTAGTATTATTGTCACATAGCCCAGTGTTGTGTATGTGTAGTCTAGTATTAGTGTTACATAGCCCAGTGTAGTGTATGTGTAGTCTAGTATTGTTGTTACAATGCCCAGTGTTTTGTATGTATAGTCTAGTATTGTTGTTACAGTGCCCAGTGTTTTGTATGTGTAGTTTGGTATTATTATTACATAGCCCAGTGTTGCGTATGTGTATTTTAGAATTGATGTTATAAAGCCCAGTGTTGTGTATGTGTAGTCTAGTATTGTTGTTACATAGCCCAGTGTTGTGTATGTGTAGTCTAGTTTTGATGTTACATAGCCCAGTATTGTGTATGTGTAGTCTAGTATTTATGTTACAGTGCCCAATGTTGTGTATGTGTAGTCTAGTATTGTTGTTACAGTGCCCAGTGTTGTGTATGTGTAGTCTAGTATTGTTGTTACAGTACCCAGTGTTGTGTATGTGTAGTCTAGTATTGTTGTTACAAAGCCCAGTCTTGTGTATGTGTAGTTTAGTATTGTTGTTACATAGCCCAGTATTGTGTATGTGTAGTCTAGTATTGGTGTTACAAAGCCCAGTGTTGTGTATGTGTAGTGTAGTATTGTTGTTACGGTGCCCAATGTTGTGTATGTGTAGTCTAGTATTGTTGTTACATAGCCCAGTGTTGTGTATGTGTAATCTAGTATTTATGTTACAGTGCCCGGTGTTGTGTATGTGTAGTTAAGTATTGTTGTTACATAGCCCAGTACACGTGTTGTGTATGTGTAGTCTAGTATTTATGTTACAGTGCCCAGTGTTGTGTATGTGTAGTTTAGTATTGTTGTTAAAAGCCCAGTGTCGCGCTCGTCGCTCTCGAAGTGATGTCCATATAAGTTGAGTCAGCATGGATGAAACGGTGCTGGTTCTGTGATGGTCTGAGAACACCATTCAGGTTGCCCTCCGCTGAACCATTTCTATCCTCTGGATGTTTTCCGTTGTGTGAGGGTTCCATATTACACAAGCATACTTGAAGATTGGCCTAAACAGAGTAAGGTAGCACAATACCCTTGTTTTCTGTGGACAGTGGTACAGGTTGCTCCGCAGGAATGCTATGGTCTTGGTTACCTTATTTGTTACCTGGTTGATATGTTGGTTCCAGTTTAGGCTCTTGTGGATGTTTATTCCAAGGTATTCTGCTGAATTCACAACTTCTAGGTATGGCCATGTATATTGTAAGCCTGTGTTGTGATCTTCATCTTATTTGTGATTTTCATCACTTTGCACTTCTATGGGTGGAATTCCGTGAGCCAATCGGCCTCCCACTTCTGTAGCCTATCTACGTCATGTTGAATTTTTTTTTTGCACCTGTGCCACCCTTGATCTTCCTGTAGAGGGCACAATTACCCGCAAATAGTCGAACCCCAGACTCTTTTAAGTCTGCCTCAGGAAGGTCATGGAGACAGATAAGAAGGAGCAATGGTTCAATGACGCTTAGAACTTTGGGAAACACCAGAATGTACTGGAGCCATCCATGGTGACACTCAGACTATGACTTGAGCTGTGTTCTACCTCCATACCATATAGTTTTTGAGCCAGATGTGAACATTGTTCACATAACCCTTAGTATTCCGTGGTTTTGTTTTCCCTCATTTAATTCATATCGGCTATTAACAGCAATGAGTACTTTATGGTAGACTTCTTACTTATTACAATAATGCATTGAGGATATGTTGAGCTTCGAAACGATAGGGAAGCCCCTTCCGTCCTTAACCCCAATACCCGTTTCCCAACTAGTCTGCTCCTTACAATCTGTGGAGATTATGTCTAATGACATGATGTTTGATCTTGTTAAGAAGTCGCTAATGCGGAGCCTTATCACAGGCTTTAGAAAAGTCTAAAAGTATAAGGTCTGTTCTTCTGCCTCCATATTTTTTAGCGAGGTCTTGAACTGCCAGAATGGGTTGACTCCCACACGAGCGACGTTTTCAAAAGCCGTGTAGGCCTACGTTTAAGCGTCGTGGGGGATCTTGAGCTCATTCAGATGTCTCATGATGTTATTGTTGATGATGCGTACCAACGCTTTGCACACAACTAAGGCCAGGCTTATTGGTCTGTAATTTCCTGCTTTGCTTTTCTCCCCTTTCTCGTTTATCGGAACAGCATTTGCGTTTTTCCATTCACTAGGCACCGTTCCTTGATAAGCGGATCTTAATTGGTAAATTAGTTATAAAGAAGCACCGCATTTGACGAAGAGGTTTCGTATTGTCTTCATGTCTAAGTCTGTAACTAATAGAAAAGATATGAGAGCTGTCATAGTCTTACATTTCATACGGCAAATTGTTTGTGTACAATATTGATGTCACGTGAGATGTTTGTTTACATTTTGCAGGTAGGCGCGGTTTCTTATATATCACAACCAATGAAAATGGTGTATTCTTTATGAGGTCAAATATCGCGCATGCGTAAACACTAGCAGATGCAATTGACTTAACCCTTTATCCGGATTGGCAATAAAAAAGAAAGAAGAAAAACAGAAAAATATGGTTTAAGAGATACCATTTTTAAAGATTTATTCGATACATATGGATTTTTATACCCCGAACGTCAATCACACATTTTTGCATTATTCATAATTCCTGAAAATCTTCGTTTTTAAGAAGGATTCAGTGTCGGACAAAATCATGGAAAATGAATCCATGGAATTTGTTTTATAATTCCAAACTAGAATTCTGGACAAAATCTTATTTTTGACAAAATGCAAGAAATAAACAAAATATTGTCCTTGCTTTTCTTATTCAAACATAGTTTTCATTTTTTCCTAAATTTCTTGAATCAATCAAATCGTTTCCAAATATTACCGCGTCCTTACGTCAAATTACGCTGGCTAATCCATTTTTCATTACAAAATAAGTTAAAGATATTTTCACATTCTTTTTTAAATCTAAGATTTTTGGAAAATAATGTTTTTACTTTATAAATCATGAAGGTTATTTATTGTCTTAAACGATTAATCGATTATTCGTGGCGCCGATTATCGTATGTTGGCGGGACCCAGTGCGCGGCCCTTTTCACAGCTGAGAGACCCACAAAGACTGTGACAGCACACTCAGTTGCGCCAATACTGTGTCGGGTGGAAGACGTCTGTACGATAAGAGTTCATACATAAACCATGGATCTTTGTTAAACGTGTTTAAATCAAATGTGAGCATTTTCAGTAGTAACATATTTATTTTTTTTTGTTTCGTAAAACATCATTTAAGTTCGGTAATTTTCGGTTTTGCCAGGGTCCTATTTGTGCAACAAAGAGGAAAGTTTGCAAAGGTGAATGCGTGTTACGGAACGGTCGAAATATAAGTCAGTAGTGAATAAAGTTATAATTTTCTTTGGGGATTCAATGAATCGATGATTATAGAATTTATTTGCAATGTATTACGCGCGATCGACTTATAATAAATTGTTATTTCTCAAAAATATGCGAGCAATGCGTTAGAGTTGACACGTCCAGTTGGCTTCCATTTCATAAGAAGGGGTGGGAAAATTCAAGCGGGAATTTCAGGATCAGCAAGTAAAGCTATCGCATCTTAAACAAGAATATTTAATCTATTTGCAGACATACTGAGGACGTGGATGCCACTGAACAATGAATAGAAAAAGGTATGTTTGTCTTCGCTTCATTCGAGTCCTTGCAATTGTTGTCCCGCCATTTTGTTTCCGTTCCAAATACCCCTACTTTTCAAGTAAGAAATAAAGTTACAATTACTTTCTTTCAGTTTTCGAAAGTCTACGAGATCAAAGAGCCTTGACCAATCATCAGTATGCATGAGACCTAGCAGAAAAAGGAAAGCTGAAGAGGTGAGTTATTTCACTTTGAAATTGTCGGTCAGTCGGCCATTTTCCGAGTTTCTTTGTTTGCTTAATTGAGAAAAGGTGGGTGGGGTGAGTTTAAATTCGAAGTTGAAAAGTTTGTATGAAAGAATCTTTAAGCATTTTTACAACCATCTGTTCTAGGATCCAGAGGGTGCTATGGAATCGTCGAAGAGGAAGCAGCAATATCGAATTGAGGTTAGTCCAACACTTTTCTTCGTTTTGTTGAAACTAATTATTTATGGAACATGATTGACCTACTTTTTTGGACTTTCAGAACAAATCATCCTCAAAGAAAGTTAAAATAATCTGTCCATTGTTAACATCCACCTAATTTTGCAAATAAATTGAAGTTACTTTTGTTTTTTGAAAAGGTTTTCATTCATTGTTATTGAAAATGATGATAAAGTGATCGTTTTGGCCTGTGTTGGAAACTATGCAGAATGAATGAAGTTCTGACATGCAGGATAATGAGTGAAGTCCTGGGTAAAGGGTCATTTGCCATCTCAGACAATCAATTACCTCCATTTTGGCCTTCTGTCGTACTGTTTAAGGCAGATTTTTTCCTTCTATTTTATTTTTGTCATCATTGGCTGTCCAATATATTGTAATGTCTCTATATTTGGCAGAATTTCTGGGAACAAAATGACAAATATTGGTTATTCCCTTATGCATGTATCGTCAAATTGTTAAATGGTCCTCGTGCATTACTGTTTCGTGGTTTGGTGATCATTATGAACAAAGTGCCACCAGTGTAGTAAAGCAAAATTGACATGTTTGTTTGACAAAAATATTATTTCCGTTTTAATAATTGAAAAAGATCAGGGTGAAAGCAAATAAACTATTACGGGGCAAAAGTCTGACCTACATGACAACACAGCGGTAAAAATCTACTCATACCAAAATGGGGGCAAATGTCGGGGATAAAGTAAGGGATTCAAAGTCCTGACATAAGTTGTTATTAACAATCCAAATCCAGCCTTGTTCAGAAAATTAAACTGTTTTACCTGGTTCCAATGAGGGTACAATGCAGCATCAGACAGCCGTTCTTTGTCCCTATGAAATTGACCAATAAGCTAAAAAATGTAATCATTTGAATTGTTAATCAGTTGGCAAGAAATCATTCATTTTTAAGGCAAGTTAGAATAATTGAATGTGGCTTCATAAGTTGTAATATTTTCTGATTTGCATACGTCAATATTTCACGGATGGTCAAAAATTGAAGATTTAATGCACAAAATGGCCAGATATTGATTTAATTTAACCCTTTCCCAAACATCAACGACATTTGATCACTTTGTTGCAGACAACCTGTGAAAACCTTGTGGGGAAAAGAGAAATTGCTTGTAACAATAAATTTTTCCTTTTTCCCACAATGTTTTCTGCCCTATTAGAAGATTATTTCCAAATTTCATCACATTTTGAAATGTCTTCTGCAAACTCTTTCAATTTGGGACAGTCAAAAAATTGTTGTTTTGGAAAGGGTTAAGAAAAAAGGAATGTAGGATTAAGAAAATATTGTTAAACCGAGCAAATGAACCTCTCAAAGACACAAACACATCTGATCAGTGAAAAACACTGTCATACACTGAGCGGTTGTGTTGTCTATATATATATACCTACATGGATTGTTCTCTCAAACAATGCATTAGGTTTCTAATTTGCATAAACATTCAACGAAGGTTACATAACTCCCACTTCCGAGAAGACTCATCCCGAGTCTTGGCCCTTGGGAAACATGTGGGGAAGGCTACTCCGATAGAAGGAGAAGTCTTAATCCCACCGCTGCCACCAATGTAACAAACTGAGCAAATGAACCTCTCAAAGACAAAAACACATCCAATCAGTGAAAAAGACTGTCGTACACTGTCTATATATATATACCTGCATGTTCTCTCAAACAATGCATTAGGTTTCAAATTTGCATAAACATTAACGAACGTTACAAAAGATCATCTGTTTGTTAGCATTTACCATTTAAATTGCAAATGTTCTGTAATTTTTTAAGCCTACAAGTCAACTTGTAAGCTGGATATTTTCCTGCATAGTTTGATTATTGATTGTTTAAGTTGTGGTTGAACAGTTAAAAATCTTAATTATGTTTTAGGTTTAGATTTTCATAAAACAAATTGAATGGTGCTTTTTCATTGAGGAACTTTATGACTTTTTTAATTGTGCTAATTAAGATACTTTCTTACATAGTTCAGTGTACTGTTATAGATAATCTGCTACCTTATCTGCTTTTTTGAGTAATTCCTATACATATTATTCCAATGTTAGATAAGTATGGTAGAATCTGTATTACATTTTCAGCTTTTTTAAACATTTCTTTTGGTCTTTGTAACACAGATGTCATACTAAGGGTTAAGTGCAATACTGTTCTAAGTACTATCTGTGAAGATCTTAACCTGTTACCAAACAATAACGACATTTGACCAGTTTGTTGCAGACGACTCATGAAACCATTATGGGAAAAGGAGAAATTGCTTGTAACTAATGATTTCTCCTTTTCCCTTATGTTTTCTGCCCTTTCACGTTTTCCAATTTCATCACATTTTGAATGGTCATCTGCAAACTCCTTCAATTTTGGGACAGTCAAAAAGTTAGCGTTTGATAAATGGTTAAGATAGCCTTCCAATGAGCATCAAAATGTATCAAGTATCTTGATGTGGTGAATAAAAGAGAACAATTAAATTGCTTTTTTTATTCATTTTTTTTTTTTTCTACAAGCAAATAAATTTATCAATATGATAGATGCTTGATCTAGTCTTTTAAGTAAGTTGATAAGTGAAGCATACTATGGATTTTTTTTGGTGTGTTTAAATTAAAGGTTTCATCAGTCTTGAAGATGGATGAGATTTTAATAAAACATCCAAGAGATATCAGATATCTGTTAAATCTTCTATCACTTCACTGAATTATAAGTCGCCTAAGGCAAAATTGTCTCAATAAAGCAGATTTTGTTGTAAATAATTTAGGCCTATGACAATGCATGGTTGACAGATAAAATTCCTAGGGCAATGAATAGAATATAGAGTCTATATTTCAACTTTGAAGTTTCTGTTAAAAGTCAAATTTTATTTTTATTGACATGTAAACTTGTCAAATTTACGTCTTTTATTGATAATACTCATAAATCTTAAAATGATTGTGAAAGAACATTTATCATCAATCCTGAAGTCCTGTTTTTAATTCAGTTTTTGAAAATAGGTCAGATAGTTAAAAAAAAAAAAAACTTTTGTGAACATTGTGGAAAAATGAATTATGTACAATTTCCTCAAGGTGAAACAATAACATAATATAATATTGCTTTGGTTATGTGCAATGTCTCAATTTTCCCTCATTGGTATCTTAAACAATTCTATATAAAAACAAAACACTGCCTAATTATTCAAAGTTGAAAGGCAAGAAAAGGAACTTCAATCTTTTTATGTAGATAATTATGAGCACAATAACAATTACTTTGTACGGAAGCTACATAAATCTTTATTGTATAAACAGAAAACTGCAAGTGCTCATTAGCAGTCTAATTGTCATTAACCCTTGGGTTATTTTCTAAAATTATATTTTTGTTTTTCTGCTTTCCAAAACCTTAAATATCAGCTCAATTTTGTTGAGGAGAGATACTCAGAGTAGCAAGCAGGTTAGATCACAGGCCAGCCACCAATTTACTTGTTGGCTGGCCTGGATCTAACCTGTTTGAATAAGCATGAAGTCTATTCCAGCACTATATATCAATACCAGTTCAAGTTTCAGAGGGGGCGATTACAAACAATTAAACGCACAGTATGATATTGTTTTTCCTAGTATCTTGATAAACATTCAATTATATGCTAGGATAATTAGCGGCATATTTCTATTTTGTCTGTAGAGCTGTTCCATCTTTAATTCTGTTTGTATGCATTATTTTGTAACATGACTAAATTGATTCAGTCATATTTAGAATAAATGGAAATGACCAAAGGCAAACTGCTTTGCGGAGTCTTGAATATAAAGAATTGATTTTAATAAAAACCAAACTGATCCATATAAAAAAAAAATTTCAAGTGATTAAGACATTAAAGGGCTGTCATCATTGAAAACTTTCATCAGATTACTTCTTTTAACTATGAAAGGGTTGATTGGTGTTACAAATGCTTGTGTCTCCTAATCAGTGAGAATGCTTGCTGGAAGGTAAATACTAAGATATCAGTGTTATGTATCAGTGTGTTAAAGATAATATAGATAACAGAAGCAGTGATATTCAAATAGTTAAGTGCAAAGCCCTGATGTTGTTACAACTATTGGGCAATAAGGGTGTGTTTGTGGGAAGATTCAGATTGGCCTAATACATGTCTTTGTTGTATAAGACTTGTGTATATTTAGGTAATCACAATATATGCTTGTCATGGCTTAATCCTTGATAGCATGCAGGTAAAACCTTTTCCCATGTTTTAATTCAGTAAACCAATGTGACAACACCTCTTTGGTGGTAGTGTTACTGTAACGAAAACTATTGATGTGAAGTTTAAACAATCTCAATAGATGTTTTTTCTGTTATTAATATGAGATTTTCTTTTGTTAAACTGATGTTGAATTTCCTTTTTGCAAAAGGGGTGTTTCAGTAACTTGAACTAAATCGTAAAAGCTAAGGTACTTGTGTTTTGACTGTTAGCAAAGGTTCAATGATAAAATTTTCAAGTGAAATATAGTTTTTGTCACAAGACTATACAATTTTTGTCTTCATCTTCAGCCAGGATGGACAGCTTAAAACATTGATTATTATTATTAAGAAAATAGATAAATACTTTATGGCAAAAAGTACAAATTGATTGGCAAAAAGTCAAGCTTTAGGGGGTTTTATTTCAGGACTTGGACATTCGAGGCACTTTCCTAAAATTGGTATTTCTTAAAAATCGTGCAGTTTTGTCAAAATTTCATTTTCCTAACATTTCAAAGTCGCACCTGATTTTTGGTTTCCCAATGCAGCAATTTAAGGAAAAAATGCCCTAATAGTGTTTGGCAAGGTGTTAATATGTTTGAATGTGCGTGGGTGCAATGTTTGGGCAGAAGGTGTTAATTGGTATCAGCATAGTTAATAGAAAGTCAATAAACCACAGCCTGGTCTGGCTTACACCACACTGTTCCATGGCTTTACCTGTCAATACTCTGCCCATGCTGTGCACATATGTCAACCTTCAACTCTGATGCACAGCAGTTTCTATTGATAAGCAATTATCTACCATTTTACTCAAATTCTTGACACCAGTCTATCTGCCTGTCAATTGTAAATAAGTTGCCACTTGAGAAAAATAAACAATCAATTTTAACCTTTTTATTCATTTTTCCATATATTTAGGGGGGGGCTTGTTCTGTTACCCAATTTACAATTTTATCGATTAAATATTTTCAATGTAAATAAGTTTCCAATGAAATCATTCATATTCGAGATTGAAACTTAATACATTCTTTAGCAAAAAACAAAACTTTTGTACATGATTTGCCAATCAACATTTACCATTGCAATGTGATTTTAATTAATTCTGACTAAGAAAGAAAGTGCCTTGAACCTGAAATGGAGGAAAAATAAAGATGATAAAACTCAAAAGATGTGAATTATCTCTAGAATAAATCGCCTAACACCAGAGGACACATAATTTTCAAAGAAAAAGTGCCTAAACCCTAAACCTAAACTGGAACCAACTTTAGCTTATACAAATAGGTTAGATCCAGACCAGCGCCTAGTTAATTGGTGGCTGATCTGTGATCGAACCCGTTTGCTACTCTGCGTATCTTCCTCATCACAATTAAGCAGATTTTTAAAGGTTTGGAAAGCAGATGACACAAACATTTATAACAAAAAACTAATTTCTGGTTATTCATCATGTCTGTTTCTCCTTTTCAGAATCAATGGGTTCCAATATCCGAGAACACTTCGATAACCACCAGCAGTATAGTTCCTAGCCCATCATCTTCTCCTTGTCGACCTACCACAAAACTAAACCAAGCTCTGGGGTCAAAGTTCAGGTTTCAGAATTACTTCACAACACCAATTGGCAATAGGATATCTCCCTTACCTCAGCTAGATTGGGCAGACTCTTCAGAAGTGTGGAATACAATGTTATGGAAGGAAAGGAGTTATATTCGTGACAAAAACTTATTTAATAAACACCCCTCACTTCACGCCAGAATGAGAGCCATATTGTTGGATTGGTTAATAGAGGTAAGATATTTTGATTTTCAAGAGAGAAGAAAATATCAAATACGATAAATACTATTCATTCTCAAATTCCGTTCACTCAGATAAATATGAAAAATAGCATATTTTTGAATTTGGAAACAATGAGCAATGTTCAAAAGCTCTAAGTATCAAGTAGACTTACTTCATAAGGGATTCTTTAATTGGTAAAGTTTAGAAAGCAACAGTATATGACCATGATAAAGCATGTAAAGTAATGTTGTTTTATGTAATGCGCTGTTGGGAGGGGGGGTGCTTGCATTTGTTTCTGTTTCATTAGGATCGTAAAATCATATTTACTTTTCACCAAAAATATTCCTTTCATATTATTCTATTGACGAACTTAACAACTGTTATGGACTGTTGAGTTTTTAGATGGATGATCCTTTATATGGTAGGTAAGAATGGATTGCAAGAAAAGCTGCTTTCTTTTTCGTTAATAAGTTCAAATATTTTTTAGAAGATCAATAAATACTATTCACTATCTTGTCTAAAAAGCACCTTGAATAAGAACAAATTGATATTTTATTTCCAGGTTTGTGAGGTGTATCGGTTACATAGAGAGACTTTCTACTTGGGGACAGATTTCATAGACCGATATTTAACTCAACAAAACAATATTCAGAAATCAACATTGCAACTTATCGGTATCACAGCTTTATTTATTGCTGCCAAATTGGAGGAAATCTATCCACCCAAACTGGCAGAGTTTGCCTATGTTACGGATGGTGCTTGTACGGAAGATGAAATACTAGATCAGGAATTAATAATGTTAAAGGTAAAAATCATTAATACAACTATTTGGGCCTTTGCAAAATATCATTAAAAACATTTCAACAAAGGACAATTGCTTAGGTTTAGCCAATACACTTTTTGATGAAAATTAAGATGTTGGAAAAGTTAACCTCTTGAAAATTAAGATGTTTGAAAACTTTACCTCTTGAATATTTATAAGCAATGACAGCATGTCAATTTTTTTTTCAATACTTTCTTTTTGAAGGTTAACTAGTTTAAATATAAACTTGTTAATTTAATTATGATGATTGCTCTTTAAGCATAGGTGGCATCAAGCAGCATGTTCCTTTTCAATTTTCTTATGGTATAGGACTATAATACACTTCGTGTTTTCTTGATTTTTGACTGAACAAGATTTTATTTCTCATGTTTTTGTTTGTATTTTCAGGCTATTAACTGGAACCTTTCTCCCATTACCACAAATGGTTGGTTAAACATTTACCTTCAAGTGTCCAACATCGACAATATACAGGGCCCAGAACAGTCGTTTGTCTTTCCACAGTATTCATCACATGTTTTTGTTCAAATATCAAGGGTAAGTAACGTTTTAGATAGATACCAACTGATATATAAAAAGTAGACAAACACCAGTGAAAGATGTGAATGGATAGTTCTACATTGTATGTATTATCTTTTACGCTGTAAAATAGCAGACAACACAAATACATGCTTGGTAGTTGTGTTGAAATTCAATTTAAGAACCATGTACTTATGAGTAATCAATTAAATTAGATGTGTATGAACATTTTATTGTTTATTGCTCATGAATGTAACCCTCTATAATTGTGTTCATGCATTTGTTCATTTAATTAAGTATTTATCAACTCTAACACATTTGTTTGACTTTCCAAATAGAAACAGAAGTTGCAAAGAAATTGGGTTCCACAGTCATTCAAAGCTCAGCTAAAGAATTAGAATTAAGGCTGTGACACAATGTGAGCATGTGCATATATAACAAGTCAATAATTTCACTGATGATAATATGAAATTTGTTATTATGAGTTTTTATTCCCAAGGAGAAAAGACTTGAGAATAACTGTCAGAAATGTAATTTGATAACACATTATGAAACATAAACCCTTTATTGGACACCAAACTCGACTGTCCAAAATTGAATGAGTTTGCAGACGACATTTCAAAATGTAATGTAATTGAAAAAATAATCTTCTGATAGGGGTGAAAACATTGTTGGAAAAGGAGACCGAGCGATTACTCCTTTTCCCACAAGGTTTTCCAGAGTTGTCTGCAACAAAGTGATTAAATGTTGTTATCGTTTGTTAATGGGTTAAGTGACAGTTGAATAGAAATGAGTGTTTTCTGTTTCAGTTATTGGACTTGTGTATACTGGATGTGGAGTGTCTTCAGTTCCAGTACAGTGTGTTGGCTGCTGCAGCCTTCTATCACATGTCTTCTAAAGAATTGGCCCTCTCAGTCTCAGGTAGGCAACATCTTTATATTTAAAACATACTAATCCAGTGAACCAAAGCAAATGTCATATTTGTTTAATAATAGAAGTTAGTAAATTGAAAGAATGGTTCAGCTTTGTTTAACGATAAAAGTTTAACATAGAGAAACTTTTGCTTTGTTTAACTAAAAAATTGAACAGAAATAAGTGTTCAGCTTTGTTACACAATAAAAGTTACAGAGAAAGAAATTTTCTGCTGTGTTAGACAATAGAAGTTAAAAAGAAAAAAATAGACTGCTCTGTTAGACAATTAAAGTTAAACAGAAAGAAATGTTCTGCATTGTTGAATTGACATCCAATACATATATCAGTTGGTTGATTATAGTCCTCTACCTACCTTATATATCAGTAGCCCGTCAAACATAAAAAAAAGTTACTATAGGAAAGAAATCGGTCTTATTTCAAAATTTGTGTTGATCATTTCATTGCTATTTTTTCCATACATTGTAATGGAGTCCAAAGTGATGTACCAGAAATTTAAGCTTATTTGGCACAGACAAAAATCATCAATGTACCAATTCAAGTTTCCCTATATGCGATGAAGTATTATAACCATTGTTATGGTCCTCATCATTTGCAACCCACGAGATGAATAAAGTTTATTGATCTTACTTTATTTATTGTTTTTCAGGTTTTGAATGGAAGGATATTTTGCCCTGTGTACAATGGATGGCACCTTTTGCTGTAACAGTGCGGGAGCTAGGACAGATGCCTGTAAAGTTCTTCCAGAATATCTCGTCTGAAGACTCTCATTCCATTCAAACCCATGTGGTAGATCTGTCTCTATTGGTAAGTTATATGATAAAATCATAATTGAAAATACATTAAATTGATTATGTTTATTGATTGGATAAATCTAAAATGTGAATATTTATTTACATGCATTTGACTTTTCATCAAATTTTCCTAAAAACCTTTTGCTGCAAGACAGACTAGTAAATTTTAACTTTTCCAATCGGCTGCTTTTGTGTCACAGTTGCGCTGTTTCTGTGACAACCAAGGGCAACTTATAAAAGAATAATTCAATTGTCACATTAAGAACTTGTGAGAATTTGGAAAGATCTGGCCCTTGGATTTAGCTATTTATAGATGCAAGAATCATTTTGACTTGACAATACAGTCAGAAGTAAGTGCATTAAGTTGTGTGCTATTCAATGTCACATCTTGAAACTTAACCAGTATCAAATATATTTGTGTTACAGGAAAAAGTACAAAGTAGAAAGGAAGAGCTGAAATATGCTGACCATGGCAGCCCTCCAGATCTTCAAGCTCAGGTGATCACACAACTGACCCCACCCCAGAGTGACAAAAAACCTCCCAAAATACCAGACACTCCAGAAACACCCTCCTCCTCATTCAATGAGGAATACAGCTGATGTAAGGAGGGCCAACCAGCCATGGGCTCTCGGCTAGAAGTCGAGGCTTCAACACAGTGATCAAACTCTTCTGTAGAGAAAGGCTTGTGTGTTCTTGCTTTCATTAATAAAGTGGATAAAGAACAAGGTGATGAGAGAGCGTAATGGACCGAGTCAAAACCAGAATGGAGGGGGTTAGCTCTCCGTGATATCCAATTACATTCTGCTTTCTCTTAAAAGCATGGTGTGAGAAGTGTGTAATTTAAAAAAGATAAATAAAATAAAAAGACTGATAGAGAGTAGTTCAATTCAGGCATTGATTGATGTGTTAATTGGTAGTCCTTCCACCATTTATGGTGCTTAACAGTCTTGCACAGTGTCACTGCTGAACATGTAATAGAAGTGTTATTCACAAATATTTGGATTTTATCAACCATTTGAATACTGATGTTGGGGTTTGCGAGGAATTGCGTTGCTTATGAGACTGCATGCCTTGTACTGCTAAGATTGTAAACTGTTGCATTTGTTTTCAATGCAGGTGATAAGCTTAAGATTCATGTCAAAGCTTGTTGTGATGACAGAAATGATATGCTTATAAAATTTGTAAGAGACAAAATCTCTAGCTTGCTGTTGAGTGCCTTAAGCTACATGCACTTTTTTTTTTTTAAATTTTACTATCATTTTTAAAAATGTTGAGATGAGGTAGATTTTATATGTATATATAAATCAAAAATTCTGATTTCATGCATGTCAAAAATTAAAAACAAAATTGTTTATTTTGTTTGAATTTATTGAGTTTTAAAGTTGTATTGAAATAGGATTTATGTCAGATATTTCATATTTAGAAACAGCGAATGATTTTTTTAACAGGCCATATTTATTAAATATACTTTTTTATGTCTGATATGCAAAGTTTGAACTAAAACCCATCAAATACATGCATACATAACTTTTTTTCTTTGACTTTGGAAAATGATATTTGCATAAATTAATTTTGAAATGATCTTTTATTTACTTCATCAATATGTAGTGGTTGAGATGCAAGAGAATAACAGTACATTCCTGTAAACGTTTTTTATAATGCCATGTACTCTTTTCTCATCTAACATTTTCATCCATATTCAGAGCCATATCAAAAACAGTTTAAGTTGGATTAAAATCATTCTAGAATTTGATGTTTGAAAGATGCAGGGCTTTCATTACAATTTATTGCAGGAGGGTAATTTGCAAAAGAAGTGGGGATTTTTGGGGGGCTCATCAGCAGATTCATCATCAAAGTGAGAAAAGTATCCAATGTTTCTGGTCAAAGTAGCTGGGGGAATTCCCCTGCTCTTAATGAAACCTCTGATGATGTAACCCATCGTTCAATATAAAACCACTAATTGAAACTTTCTTACAAGATCTAGTCATCTGTGAATGAGGGAAACCATACTTATGCACTATATGGGTTAAAAGTAAAAGAGAATGAGTTTCAATAAATATAGGGACCAATTAAAGCTGTTTAAATATCCATTTTTGTTCAAGTTATATAATTTGATTAAATGCCTATTTCTTTGAAAATCATACTTGTATATGTGTTCATTATAAACTGCAGGACCAACCAGATGTTTTCAGCATAACCTTTGGGACCAACCAAATGTGTTCAGTATGTATAAATAAGGGGACCAACCAAATGTGTTCAGTATGTATACATAAGGGGACCAACCAAATGTGTTCAGTATGTATAAATAAGGGGACCAACCAAATGTGTTCAGTATGTATAACTTATGGGACTAACCAAATGTGTTCATTATATATAACTAATGGGACCAACCAAATGTGTTACGAGATCTATTTTTGTATTTTTAGATTTTCTACAGTAGACATGTATAAAATGATTGACACAGTTAAGGAAACTGATGATACATTATCCAAGGAAACTAGCCACCTATTGAGATTAACCCTTAAATAAGAGCTGGAACCAACTTCATGCTTATGCAAACAGGTTGGTATCCAGGCCAGCCCCCAAGTAAATTGGCGGCTGACCTGTGATCTAACCTGTTCGCTAATCTGAGTTTCTTTCCTCATCAAAATTAAGCAGAAATTCAAGATGAAGGAAAGCAATAGAAACAAAATCTATGTTTAGAAAATTACCCAGCATTCTATAAAGGGTTAAGATGAAACTATTTTTCTGTTTAAGATGTACCTCTATCTTTCAGATGATATATATGCTGTATTAGAATTTTTACTTTCAACTTTGATGGTAAACCTATGATAAATATCTATCTATGACAAAGCATGGATCTTAACATTTCTGCCCAGGATTTAATTTTTAATGAGGCACAAAAAACTCTTGATCAATGAATTTATTATGTTCTAAAGACAAACAATGTGTAGCAAAAATAATTGAAAACTTGTATTTGCTTTATCACTTACAATCCAGTTTATATTAATTGTTTAAACATGTTGCTTTATGGTTATAGTGCTGAATGGCAAGGCATTTAATCTTAAGCAAACAGATTGTTATGATTTTCAAACCATATTGTGTTCAGGTGTTGATTTTGTTTAAGTTTGCCAAATGTGTTCAGTCTTTGTGCCAAGCAAATTTGTTCCATTTTGAGGACAAAGTTTGACCAAGGAATTTATTCAGATGTATGGCAACCATATTGTGTTCTGGGCACGATTGCTTTTTGAAGTGATACTATACATTATTATTTGTAAATAGCTCTAATCTTATGGCTTACTCTTAACCCTGTAAATAGTTTCCTATTGAGTTGTTACCTCTATTAATTCTTGGTGCAATATTATTAACCCTTAGAATGCTGGGTAATTTTCTAAAAATAGAGTTTTGTTGTCTTTTTTTTCCAGAACCTTAGATTTTTGATGAGGAAAGATACTCAGAGTAGCAAACATGTTAGATCACAGGCCAGCCGCCAATTTACTTGGCGGCTAGCCTGGATCTTAACCTGTTTGCATAAGCATGAAGTCGGTTCCAGCACTATAAGGGTTAAAAACTATGTGAAGATGGTAATAAAGATTGATTTCTGGTTTGGAGGTGTGTCTGTGTGAAGTTATGTAAGGGATGGTATAGAAAAAATGTTTCGGAATGACACATCAGATGAAACCATTTTTTGGTTAATAAAAGTTTCTACTCAATGCTTCTTGTTTAAAAAGAATAAACGGTTTCTTGAAGTTACCATCTTATTCCAAACATTTGCTTCTCTCTTTTTTTTCAATCAATCAAACAAGATGTAAACTTTGACCTTTCAGTATTTTTGACAAAAGATCAATTTGTTTTTAAAAATAAAATCTTTAACGACAGTTTTGACCATAATTAATTGTCTTGCATAAAATACATATATATTGTATTTTTGTCTGATTTTTCATTTATGGAATGTTTCAAATCTTCAAATGTTAAGTTTAAATGAATTTTACTCATTTGATACTTTTTTGTTAATGAAAATATAAGAGTGCCTTTATTTGATGAAGAAAATAAACCGATATACGACATTCTTCCTGTTGCCATCTCTTATAAATCCATTATCAGGGATGGGAAAGCACTTGGTAAGAAATATTTCCAGGTGGTAATGGGTGAAGGTGGTGTGAGAATGTGGAAATATGAAGCACTTACAATGTATATAAATATTTAAGGAATAGTATATATCATATTTAAGAGCACCAGACAAAAGTAATAATATATTATAATGCACATGTTCATTTGGAGGTATTATAAATATTCTGTGTTAAGTGTTTTTTCTTGAATGTGTTTTCTTAAAATCATTTCTACATGCTCCCTTGTATTGCGGATAATGTGTTGTATGATGAAGCACTCAACAATCAATTGAAATTCTTACTTTACAGTTCTTACAGCGCATCTAAAGTGCCTTTCATGTATAGGCAATTCTTGTCTGCCTTTATTCCAAGAAAAAAAGTATCTCAAAGTCCTGCAATGCAATTACTAGTTTGTTGATGTACAAGCTGAAGAAAAGCATTGAATCCGGAACATGATGCTTTATGACCTTTATTTCAGTTTAACCTATTTTATCTGATGGCCTGTATGTAAAGATTTTTCATATTGTTCGAAAACAAATCAGCTTTGCCTGTCAAGATTAAAAATAAAATATTTAATTTTTACAATGAAAATATGGCCTGCTCTTTTGGTTGTTCAACATCGGTTGCCAATTTTTGTTAATCTTTTTTGAAATTGATAAAAATGTAGATCAAAACAGTTGAATCAATTACCTAGGCTCTATTTGTTGTGTTTGATACAAGTGCAATTTTCAGCTGCATTGATAAATTATTTTATATGTTTTATCTTAGTCCTGAAAAAATGTGTCCAAATCTGTTTGATTCAAGTTTTCAAAGCTTTTAATGCATTGCTCATTTTTTTATACGAAACTGGTATGTAAACAAATCATTGCTTTGATATTTCGATTTTGAATTCATTTCTAACTAGGGAGCATGTTCTGGTGTCATGTACTAGAATATGTAAATTGATCATCAAATATAAGTTAGTTGTAATATGAACCTGCAGAAGAGGTCTTTATCCTCACTTTCGATCTTTTATCTATGGTCAACTTGACTTGTATTAACATTTTAACATTATTTAGACTGCATCTGTATTTGGGATTTAATAACCATGACAGGCACCTACAATTATATAATTTGCCAACTCTATATGAAAAGGATATGGGTGTTATGAATGATGGCACAGATTTTAAGCAGTTTGGTTGAAAATATTTAAATTTGTGCCTTTGAAATTAATTAATTAGCTGGGATAGAGAAACTTTCATTAAAAAAAAAACCAGAACGACATGAATTTGGAAAATTTAGTTTAAATTAACTTTAACAAATTTATTTTGATTGGAAAAGAATTCTGTAGGACTTTAACGGATAGACCTAGTTAGACACCAATGTATGTTATGTTTTATGGACAAGGTTGCACACATTTAGTGTGTTTGGTGTGTTTGTTTTACCTGGTGTTTGCTTGGTTGTTTGACTCTGTATAAAAGAAAGAATCAAGTTAATTAGCAGTCATGCTCTATGAACTACCTTTAATGTCAAAGGTTTGGTTTAGAACAGTCATTGTACTAGAGCAAAAAGTACTGTGCCTATCTGCTAAGGAACATGTTCAATTGTTTCAAGTGTAGATTTTTACCAGTGTTGAGCGATTTTAAGTTATTATCATATTGTAATAATAGAATGTCTCCATAATAAATAAATCTATTAAATTTTCGTCAATGTTTTATCTTTTTTTCCCCAATTCCACAAAAGATATCAACTTGTCCCATGTGTCCCATTGGTTAAGGTTGTGATCTTCAAACATAGAGGTCCTGGTGTCATAGGAGTCCTATGGCACAACACTTAGCCATATCCTAGTACTGGTGAACCAGAAAAGGAAATACATGACTATTAATTGAAACAGCTTTGGACCCCTTATTAAGGACATGTTCTAGTTTTATAAGAAAAAAAAATCCTTTCACAGAATTTTCTAAATTTTTGATATGTTATTTAAAATTCTATTGTGAATTGAAAAGAAAAATGCAGGTTGACGAGTTCTTTCGTAAAATGACAGTTTCCATGGTAACATTTTGGGGTCAAAATGACTATACCATCTTCAAAGGCAATAAAATAATTTCTAGAATGATTATTTACACAAAAAATATGAATTCATATATTCAATACTTAATAATTCAATGTCTTTTTCAAACTTTTACAGTCTGAACAATTCTTGTAATCCAAACCAGTTTTTAGAATTTTTGTATTCGTCAAAAACCAATGAAAATTGATGTGCATATTACAAATATCCTCTATATATTTAAGCATTTATTTCATAGAATTTTCTTATTTTTCAGTATGTGAAGTAAAATTGAATCTTGAAATACAAACTGCCAAAAAAAGTATATGTTGACTAGTTAGTTTTTCTGTAAGATGACTACTATGCAAGTACCTCTTCGGTGACAGATTATTATATCCCTTGGATGCGCAGGTGAAATGGGCAGATAAAACTACCAAAAACGTCCTACAAATATACTCCAATTATTGACTTCACAGATCAACTTATGATGAAAAGGACCTGCTTGGCCCAGTAGTTATGGTGTAGGACTTGACACCGAGTCCTGGGTCCAATCCTCTAATTCAACACTTTTTTTGTGGGACTGTATTTGGGCAAGACATTGCATAGCCCTGCCTTGTACTGGTGAAATCCAGAAGAACTGTTAACAAATACTGTTGACATTGCATCAAACCAAATATGAGCTTAAGCTCCAACGCAGTATATGGCCGAGTTATAAATTTGTTAACTGGTGATATAGGCTAACTGCAACCGTAGATAACTGATCAAATATTCCAACTGGCCCTTTTCTTAGGTATGGTATCGATTGAAACATACATCTCACATGACTGCGATAAACCAACCTGTATACTGTATATGACGAAAAGGATGTTGCCCCTCTAAATATTGTTTTGGATTTTCATAAAGGAAAGTTCCAGTCTTTTTCAAGATGGAGTTCTAATCCAGGTCCTCTATCAAGTCCTGTTGGCTATTCCAGTACTAGCCTTCGTAATAAGCCAAAGAAAGCAATATAACATAAAATTGTTGTGATGTTACACCCTTCCACATGTGGTGATGTGATGATTCAGACAAATTTATGTCTGTGAGGAGGTGTTTTCACTTAGTACAATTCTGTGTAGAAAAGTTGCTTGTTGACAGATTCGAGGAGACTAAGAAATCTAAATTTCATTTTTTTTACACATTTTAACTGTTGTACAAGACATACTGGAGAATAGCCATTGATATTAAAAATAGTTTGTATTAAAGTATTAAGAGTATGCATACAATGATTAGATATGTATTCACAATCAAATGCATTCCATCTGTTTTGAAATCCAATGCATACCATCTATACATGCATGTACTTCAAATGGCTCTGGTTTTATAAATCATTAAGGCCACGGGGCCCATAAAGGCTTTTATTAAAATAAGCAAACTTTGTATTAAACAGCATGGCCTTGGCCTTTCATATGTAGTAAGTATCATCATCTAGAGATCATCTAGAGATCTTCTACAGCGAATATTTAAATTGGGATCCTGCGTGGCCCAGCGTTTTAGATGTAGGACTTGTTGTATGGGAGTGAATCCGAGTTGAATCAATGGAATTTTTCTTCAGAGTGTCCTTGAGAAAAGCCAATTACTGGTGAAACCCAGAAAAGCTGTTAAACACCCCCCCACCCCCCCTGAAATCCATGCAGGACCTTGTGCCATAGCCCTTGGCTCTAATTTGGTAATAAGTCATTGACACTAACCTCATGTAGATATATTATATATTTTTACCCAACATCGCAAAGAAACTTTGCTATTGCTTTCAAATTGGACTAGTCTCTAAATGCAACATGAAGGAATTTATTTAAGCATGCAGTGTTCAGAGGGATCTCACAAGTACAACATAGGACAAGTTCATAGGCATCTCCAGGTATTATGTCAGTTAGTTTCCATCTCATGATCTGATGACTTCTATAGAATAAAGAAAAGAAAAACACGCCATATAGTAAAATGTCAAGAATCTGCTTTATTTTGTTTTCTAGCCTTGAACCTGGACACAGGTCTACTCGAATCGCCTCTTTCACAAAGTTTATCAGTTTGTTTTGAAATGTCTAAGTTTGCTGTCCCTTTAATTACGCCACTAACGGTGGGACCCTCAACAGGTGCTTGTGGTATTGTCGCCTTCTCCACAACAGCTCCTGTAAAAGCTGGTACATTTGAGGACTGTGGTACAGATCTCTGTAAGAAATGAACGAAATGTGTCATGTACCTCACCAAATAATTTTACATTTCCATAAATTATTTTGGTAGCAGTGGTGAAGAGGTGGAAAGTGGGTCTCTTGTTCCGAGAGTCCTGGGTTCGAATCCCTGTTAGGCGAAGTGAAAACAATTAGGACTAACCCACAAATCGGTGAAGTACCGGTTCAGTATCCAGGGAGCAGTCATCGAAAGTGACTTTGACCAAGCTTTAACCTTCCTTCACAATCGATGCAAAACAAAAGGTTATTATTTAATTTATGTATTACTAAAATAACAATATCTTTAAATGGCTATTCTAACATCACAGGAAAAAAGATAAACAATAAAAAGACTGCATCATTAGCAATTCTTCTTCAATGAAACGTTTTCAAAAATAGTCTACTATATCTATTCTTGTTTCTGCCAAATATTGATGCTAAATACTAGGATTGAACAAGGATTGTCTCTTTGCCCCAGTAACTGCCAGTATGTCCATTGCTTTCAACTTGGACCAGATACAAAATCCCACAAGGAATGAACTTTACTGACTCTGGTTTCGAAATAGGCGACTTGCCACATTCTTAATTATGCCAGATAAGAGTCTACCCACCACTATTCTATTCTGTTCATCTGTGTCTGATCCTGTGTCAAACCCTACAACCCTCTTGCGTGTCTTCCTCTTAATCACCTTTCTAGGCCCAGACACGTCTTTTTTCAGGATTGATTTGGGTTGTCTGTTAGCTAGAAACCTTGTATATACCATCCCCGGGTGTATGACATCACCTTCTGGTCCTCCCGTATCCACCATTTCCTGCAGGCAAGGTTAGAATGATAAAAACCTGAGTACATACCACCATTATGGAAGTCGAAAAATCAAAGGAAAAAAAGATGTAAGTAAGATGATAATTGTTTTGTTTATTTGTCTGTTAAGGTTTTACATTGCATCATCAGTACTTCAGTTTCATTTTGATGCCTGTCTCATAATCTATGGAGGAAGTCTCCAAACTTTACTGAGTCAGTGGAAACCAAATTTTGAATGGAAAAGTAATAAGTAAATGAAACACATTGTTAACTTGACAAACATGAACAAAGTGTTAGAGAAATTTCAAATAATGTACAGAGGTAGTCTTCCAACCCTTGTTTTTATATCAGTTAAATCCTTCAAATTGGACTTGACTACAGACAGCATATCATTTTACTATTTTTCCACGAAAATTTTTGTCAGTGTAGTTTTATTTCATCAATGCCTGCTGAATATTACAAATACATGTCATTATATGGAGGACAGTGGCCCAGTGATATGAGTGTCAGCCTATGGGCATGAAGGTTGTGGGTTTGAATAGCAAGAGAAACATGGTTTACTTATCCACCTTTCAAATAATCCAGATTCGGCATGAGCATTGGTTATGTATCCAGGAAGCAAAGTCGAGAGTAATTAATACAAATTGTAAGAACTTGCTTCACAATTGATTTGAAATGAATAGGTTTTAATGTAAATAGATCAAAGGAAAATCTACTAAATTCATCATCAGTACATACATTTCCTATGGTATGAGAGAAGTTGATGACCTTTCCACCAGTAACAAGGGTATCGTCCTCTGTAACACTGGACTCACTATCATCCGCTGTGGGTTCTTCATCGTCAGAGTCCAGATCTTCAGATGTCTCTGTGATTTCTGAATCATCACGATTCATTTCTTCTGTCCCTTTATTATTTATAGTTTTATTGTAGTCATTCTCTTCCAAGGGCCCTCTTTGCCATGGATACTGACTTGAGTCATGAACTTGATCATCTCGCCTGACAGAAAAAAATAGAAAGTCATAGAACAGTAACTGACAACTGTTTCTTTTAAACCTCCCCCTGTTAAGAGCTTAAAGACAATGAGAGGAGTTTTATTTTCTCTTACAAAACACAACCAAAATGTATTTGATCTCTTAGGCGCAAATGACCATCTGTCAGTATTTGATATGTTGCAATAAATCTAGAATTTTGTCATGATGAACTATTGCTCACCAATTTCAAGGTAAAGTGATAACTGAGAACAGAGATATGATTTTAATTGTTGGAAACGATAATTGAACCATTCTAATCCAATTCTAATTCATATGAAAAGAGAGAAGTCTGCTTGTCTACTTCAATAAGTAGAATAAATGTTGTACCTTATATTTTCATTAGAATAGAATCAAAACATCTTGCAAAATATTAAACATACACCTGTAACACAGCTTGGATTATTTGAGTAAATCAGAGCGAAGATGTTGTCTATTTGACAAGAAAGATACAAGCACTTGTATCTAAGTCACAAACAACTATTCACTACATTAATTGCAACAAGTATCGAATTTTGTTCATAATGATGCCATCTGAATTAACAAGCTCAGACAGAAAAGGAGAAAAGTGTACTCAACATTGAGCCTCATGAATTACTCAATCTTACCGCTGACTAGTAAAATGACTAGTAAAAGGTATATACGTTGGCCTTCCCGTCACAAAATGAAATAATTGTAAAATACTTACCCAATATTTTGTAGTTCTTTTCCCTCCCTTTCTTTCTTCTCCAGCTCATCTAGCCTGGCCCATAGATTCTCATCAAAATCAGACGACTTTGCTGATTTAGGATTATTGCTAGAATCTTTTTGTAGCTTGTGTTTGTGTTTCCTTACTTCCTTTCTATGTTGTTCTTTAAAAAAGACAAAATACAAAATATGTTGGCTATTAATGAAAAGGCATGATGCAAATGGTAAACAATAGAATCGTGGGTTGTATATTTACAAATTTATGATTGATCTTCTTAAACAATGCCTGTTCAGATTCAAATCAAAATTGTCATTAAGTTTGATGCACAAATTAGACAGTTTCTTTTTTAGAGTGATGCCTCTTCCACTATTCCAAGTTCAAATTCTGCTCAAAGTACCAGTTCATAAGTCTGAAGGTGCTTCCAAATTGAAGCAGAAGCAACATTGTATAAATAGTTCTACAACATTTTATGAATAGAAATAAAAAATTAAATGGCAAAAAAAAAAAAACCTTTCCACTTTCTCTCATTTTCTTCATCATACTCTTCTCTGATTTCAAATGTCTTTGCCCCCTCTGTCCCAATGTCTTGTAAATCACTTGTAAAATCTCTCCTTGGTTCTATCAGCTTTCTTTGCTGGTCTAAATCTTCAAGCTGTTTGGTAATTTCTATAAGATAAAAGAACTCTGATTTCACATAAATGTTCATACTAAAGAACCTGTAACCCTTACCAAACAAAATTCATTTAAATTGCATTTAAGACAATGGACACATTTCTTATACAGAAGCAAAGACAAAGAACATTTATAGCTGTTCAAATATAAACAAGCGTTTTATAGGCTTTCTCTGTTTTTGATGTTTTCAAGTCTTTTCATTGTACAAATGAGTGTATGTCTAAACTAACTAATTATCAAACACTTTTCTTAAATGATAATTTCAACATTAATTGCCAATTTTAATAATACTTATTGAGGGCTATTTTATTTCAATTGTGGTCAACATTTATTCTACATGCCATGATCACTGAAAAGGGAAATATGTTAACAAAGCTTAAATATCAATACCAATCACTATAGAAAATAGAAATACATGTACATTTAAGCATTTTCAAAAATTGAATAGTTCTACTGCTGCACCAGTTCAGCTATTCATATTTCCAGGGTTTGTTTATAGTGGTAGTAACAAAGTACTCTTCCTAAAGAGTATATGACAAAAAGAATTAATTTACCTTTTTCTATTACACTTTGAATTGTTTTCTTAAAACATTTACAATTTGGGTGATCAAGTTGTTTGTTTGTTCATTTGGGGTTTAAAGCACTGTTAACATTTTTTTCTGTTATGTTAGCATTTTATTGGGTTCATCAGTATTAGGCTAGGGCTCTGAAGTGTTTTCACAAATGGCACTCCCATGAAACCAGAGGTACCATTGGGGTACAAACCCAGGACCCCCAAGTTCTAATCACAATTCCTTAGCCACCTGGCAACTCAGGACCTATGATTAGTCAACAAGAGATAAATAAAAAAAAATAAGAAATTATGTGTTAACTTCCACTCTCACCTTTCATCCTTCTGTTTACAATGTCTACAGATTGTTTTGCAGATCTCTCGGCAAACCAATTATCCCCCAGCAAGACAAGTATTTCATTTGTATGGATGAGTTTACCAGGCATGAAGGCCATCTTTCCAAATGGTACCTGGAAGTAATGAGCTTTTCATGAAATGACATGCCAGACAAGTCAGAGTATTTGGTTTGGGAAACAGCTTGCAGTGATTAATACCTACATAACTACTAAAGCATTATGGAATAAATAATCTTTAGAAAGCAGAACACATGGTGTTGAAATATGTTCTATCATTGATACTCACACCTTGTTAACCTATTTTATTATCAAAAAATGTCATGACTTAGGTCAATATATGAAAGATGCCCTCTTCGTCATATTTAGTTTTATAGTAATGAAGACATATTTTGCAATTTCAATCTCAAAAATATTCTTCTTGCATTACACTGAAGCAACAATCTTACCAAAAAATGTATTCTTAATAACTTTGTTCTTGCATTCAAATTTGATTGCAATGAAAGTGGAAACAATGATCATAAGCGATGTTGACCAAGCAAACATTAAAAAACATATATAGTCAGTGCTTTTTCTCCTTGTCAATTTTGGGAAATTGTATCAATGAGAATGCTGAATTAGAATTTTTGGGAAAGCTGCATGATTTTAAAGATTTTTTTTAAATGGGAGGGTGCCTTTTCTGGGCCCTTGTTATATAATGTGAAAAAGCCATTATAGTGTGAAAGATTATCATTCAAATTTGGTAAATCATTAACATAACAATATTTATTTAAACAAATTAATGGGCTATATACCATAACATCATGGGAAACTTGGTCCGGTAAAGTTGTCAGTCTATCTTTCAAGGCTTCATAATCTGACTTGAATCCTGTCCTGAAACGGTAAGATTAAGAAGCTACAAGATTGCTACAAGATTATCTAAGTTAAACTCTGAACAGAGAAGTCACAGCAAATGACCAGAACATTTTTTCAATGCCTTCTATTGGCCACCAAAAACTGTTGAGACAGAGTAAATGCTTATCACAGGGACCAAAGTCGTTTGACATACCTATATTATCAATCAATATAACAACAAATGATAAATGTATGTTAAACAACAGTGTTCCCTGTGATGCTCATGGAAAGCCAAATCAAGTATTTGATATCAATTGCAACCGTTGTAAGATTTGAGCCTTAAACCATCTCATTCTAAGTAGGTGCAGTGCCAAACATTTTGAACCACTATCCGGAATATGTGCTAAACGGAAACATGCACAGTTTCATGGCCGTACATTTTCATTTGTTGTTTAAAAGATTTCAAGTGTCATGCACCAACCATTTATGAATTTGCTCGTCTGTTTCCTTGATTGCACTATCTTGTTGTTCCTTTAAACGAGCGATTTGTTCTTGATACTGATTTTGTTGCATCTTTTGTTCTTTCCTTAGGATTTACACAGTATACAAGCGTCTCATGTACTTGGATATATCTTATCGCAAAGAAGCTTGTTTAATTGTATATCGCTTAAAGCCTTTAGAATTTAGAGGATTTATTGCCATATTTCTATTGCTCTATGTTTAAAGTACAGCAAATTTATTGAATTAGTCATTCGTAAAAGTAATTGCATAATTTTACGACTACGATTACATTTTGAATAGAATGAATCATTTTAATATATATTTATATTTGTACTTGTCATAAGCATTTTAAGCATGGCCGTCAGAAAACAAATAACTTGTCTTCAACTTCTCAAAGGGGGCATTTTCCACAAGGATGTCCTCATGCCAGCAGTTGGTAACAGGTAATTATGCAGCACTTAGTTACTATTTTTATATCAGTAGATTTTGTTTGTTCAAACATCATAATGAAGATCAAAACTCGTTATATCTTGTGTGTGTCCTTGAAAACCGTTTGTGAAGATCCGTTTGTGTACAGTGTGGTAACAAACAGCAATCCGGCACCCCAGCAATCGGTATTGATGTCAGTCTTTTCTAATTCGTCGGAGATGGAAGTTATCTATTGACACATAAGGTTTAATTACATGACGATCAGTTTTTGATATACACCAAGAAACCTCTGCCACTGTCAGTCTTTCATTAACCAACTTCAACCCATACAAAAACGTTATTCAATTTATCATACTCCTAGCTGTCTCGATCACAAATAGATGAAGTTGAGCGTTTTGTTATGTAATCAAATTGTGTCCACTTTATTATTATTTTTGACAGTTCGACTTTAATAACGTTGGTTTTGAGGTACAGTCAACTCGACAGTTCCGGATCACTAACAGAAATAATATCGTTTTTTCTTAAATAAACCAAAATAATTTAGAAGTCAAAATTTAAGTATTAAGAACAAATATTCCTCTGTCGGTTCATACCAATGGTTTGTCTCTTTTATTTACCATTCTCCCAAATTTGAAGAAAACGATAACGAGGTCAACGTGACAGTTCCGAATCAAATGTGACAGTTCCGAATCATGTTTTCGCTTTGTCAGGGGTTTTCTCAAAACACTTTAAAATCGACTATTAACAATTAAATGGGCTATTTGCAGTTTATAAAAGAAGACCAAACACATATTTTTCTTAATGAAACCATTTTATTCACCATTAAACATAGGGTGCATATTGTAAGGGATCGTACAAAACATGTAAATTATCAGGGGTTCAGATCGATTAGATTTGCATTGCCTACTACAGTAATCTTTAATCCCTTTTCTTGTTTGTGCACATACAAACTGTAATTGGCATTAATAATTGAAAGTATCTCATAAAGACTAATTTAACGAGCAACCGATTGGTACATGAAATAATACCTGCAAAACAAATTGCATCACCAAATCATAGATCTAACCCAGGAAGACTAGCAGCTAGATAATGACAATTGCAACAAACATTGACACATTGCTCATGCACATATATTACAGAACATGCAAATAAAACGTTACCATTTACACCAGAGAGATCGACTATAGTATATTTAACCGAGTAGACAAAAACGTGCAGAAAAACTGGAGCTCAAACCCGGCACCTACCCAACCCATGCAAGAACTCCTCACAATGAGAAATCTGGACTGCTTACCCATTCAACTCTACATTGCTAATAGAAAACCATACTTCATAAGCAATGTTCAAAGATTTGTAGTCAAAATAACTTATTACGAGGTTTAGATGAAAGTAGTTACAGAAACTGAATAATCTATGAGCAGATCATATATTGTAGGTACTTATCAGAATCATTTAAAGAAAACCTGCAATATAGGGTTTATGAAGAAAAATAAGTTTACAGTGGAAATAACCCCCATGCAAATCCTTCAATCCTCCTTTGTTATGAATATGTTAATAAAATATTGCAACTAAAGAAAAAATTGGTTCTACATTATCATTTTTCCTGTAAACAACATGAGCATTTACTGTGAATGGGGTTACTATTATGGAAACATCATAATTATATGGAATTTGCCAGATGCATTCATGAGCATATGGTAAATGTAATATATGTTTTCATACATTATTATATTTAAAATAAAAAGATTTACATGTGTCTAAATGATCATGGATAGGTGATAAATGCACTAATTAGATTGCTTGAGTTACCTTTGTACAATGTCCCAAATGAAATGTTCTATAACTAATGATTCCACATCCAGGGTATTAAAGTGTAACAAAATGGAATGCTTTAGAAGTGAGGTGTTAAGTGATTGACTAATTACAACCTTAAAACATATATATACATAAAAGCTTCTTGCAGCAGTTCAATCAACAGTAGAAATTAAATCAACACAAAAGCATAACCATTATATCAAAGTAAATGCATAATCGACAAGTATTTCTCATTTTTCCATAAACATTTATAAAATCACCTGACTAAAATAATCATGTCTACAAAAGTCATTCAGACAAAAATAGCATCATAGCAGAACCTTCAGGTATGTTTTCAAGTAAAACTGTAAGTTTGTTGAAGATTGCCTCTGAGTTAGAACACTTTACATAGTATCTTGATGGTATAACAACTCCTCCACCTTTTTCCTTAGGCGCAGGCCATGGGGGGTAACTTGGCACAGGATAGCCCTTAGCTTCTGCATAAATTTCTCCACCCTCATCAAGTACAGTTCTAAAGATATTTGAAAGACATTGGGGTACCCTCCCTATTGGAAGTCCTGCTACATCTTTAAGGTGAAGAAAGCGCTCTTTATCCGTTACCATTGAATGAATTTCCTCTGGGAAAGTCTCTAAGTTAGGGAGCCACACTAAACATGCATTTTCATCATGCAAATTGGTGTACTCTCTGTCAACACGCAGACGAGTAGCAGGTATTGTATAAGGCGGTCTTATTTGGAAGGCATGGTAGCCTTTTATTACAGATTCATGTATTTCAATAATGTTTCCAGGAACACCAACATTTGATTCTGATGAAGCTGAAGGAATCGGCAAGTTCTTGGATTGTTGCTGAAAAAGAAATTGAATAGTTCAATATGCTGTTTCTGTTTTTCCTTTTTGCAGAAGCCGTTAGATGCATCTGACACTTTCCTATTACTTTTTCATATAGAACTTTCTCTTTTATGAACAATTTGATCTTTTGTCACAATATTTTCAACAGTCATTTGCTGCAGAAAGTCACACTTTGTACAAAAAGGTTACAACTAGTGTGCTTTACCCATTACTCTATGATACCCTCTTTGTTTATTCTATAAAGTAAAGTGTTGCTCTTCACCGCACCTTGTCAGCATTATTTGCTTAAAGGGTTGACCCATACCATAGTCTGTGTCTAAGACACTCTTATATGTTTCAATTATTTTGCAGGACGGAAATGAATTATCACTGTTTACCCATTTAGATGGTTTACTTAATATTCAAGATAAATCTGCTATATGTCCACTACATGGTTATGAAAGGAGATGAGAAGTGCATCAATAATAGTATTCTGTAACTAAGATCTGAGATATCTGTGAGATAGTTCTGCTTATCCAAGACACTACATACTTATTGATTTTGTTTCATAATTAATAATGAGCTGCAGACATTGGAGTGCAGGTAGGGCATTGGAACTCCTCATTTTCAGCTATACTTGGTCCAGAGAGACACTCCACATGGATCCAACCATCACATGTGTCACACTGAATCCAGGTTCTGCTTAGCCCCATATTCACATCCTCACTCCATGTTAGGGAACATCCCATACATGAAGCTTCTGTGTCTTTTTTGTTCACTTCTTTTCTTTTTTCAGCCTTCTTTGATGTCTTTCTCTGTTTGGAGCCAACTGCTGTTTTATTTCTCCTCTTAATAAACAACATTTTGGCCTTATTTTCTTTCTCAGCAAAGGTCTTTACCTTGTCTAATTGTTTCAGTGACATTGTGCGAATAGACTCTGGAGATGTGAGATTGTCAGGTAATGTACTGAGCAGTGTTCGACGAGCTTGCTTAACAGGAGCACTAGATTTTGGTAACACCAAAGCTTCACTTAATGTCGGGGAAAGTTTGCGTGAGGTAATGGGCTCATCAAATGAGTAAAATGTTTCTTCATTTGTGACCAGAATCGGATCTCTGTCATTGTCAAGAGAAATTGCAGCATCTGCTAGAACTTGCAAACCTGTTAAATCAGGTGATGAACTTGGGAGAATCACTTTAGCACTTTCCAAATTTGCTTTGTTATAAAGTTTTTTATATGTGTCAAAGAAGGGAGATGATCCCTCAACATCAAATCCTTCACTGATTCTGTCTTGATATTTCTGCCGTATTGGTGTGGCTAGTGCATTATCTAATGCTTCTAATGCACCTAATGCTTTATTCTGCTCTGACAGCATTTGAATACTACTGGATGGACCGGCTTCATTTTCTGTGTTGATTGGTTCAGCTGGGTCATCATTCAAAAATGTTAATCCTGGTTTAAGAACCTCGCTACTTATTACCGTGCTATCAACTGGGTATATACCAGAGGATTTGAAGGCATTAATAACTGTCAGAGGCTTGTAGAACATAAGAAATGCCTCTTTCAGTTTTTCAGCAAAGGTTTCTTTGTTTATAGTTTTACCAGGGTTTTCTCTAGCAAATTTCCTTGCAACTAAATGCCACTTTGTCTTTAGTGGCCCAAAGACACCTTTATCCAACGGTTGCATGAGGTGAGTTGCATTTGGAACAATTCTGTACAATTCAATACCACTTGACTTTGCTTGCATAAACACAGAATGATCAATGTGACTACTGACACTGTCCACCAACAAAACAACTGGACGGTTATTTCCTGCATGTATATTGAAATGTTCAATGAATTTTGAGAATGCTGTAGAATCCATCCATCCCTTAGTTGTGTAAACTATGTCGCTTCCTTCTTGTGAGCCTGTTAGAGGGTTATAACCACGGGGCTTTGGCTCTGGATATACAAAGAAAGGTGGCATCATCTGTCCAGAAGCACTTCCACAGTACATTACTGTAAGCCTCTGCTTCCCAGCAGTTATATGGGGGACATGGGTTTTTTCTCGCCTTGCTGGACCTAATACTTTTGATTTGTTACTTCCCATGTTGAAGCCAGTTTCATCAGCATTCCATATCTGGGATGGCTTTTGGAGTAGGTCATTTGATTGCAGAAAATCCCTAAATTGACTGTACCATTTGTCAGTAACATCTTTAGTTATCTTGGACCTAGCCAACTCTAGACCAGTTTCATATCTTGTTGTGATGATATGAGAGTTCCTGTCTTTGAATGCTTTATACCATCCAAATCCTGGTCTATTGTCTCTAAATGGGGTTTTCCTTTTTTCTTTCTTCAATACATTTTGAATGAAGTCAAGAAATTCACATGGCCTTAACCCCATTCCTCTTTGGGCCATCTCACTTAACCAGCTGGCCATGGCTTCCTCTTCATCTCTAGAAAAAATTGACGCTGGTCCATTCCTGCTTTCAATACTCACATCTCCAGAGAGTCTTCTATACAGAAAACCATACGACAAATTGTAGGCTTCTGCAACCTTTCTTATTGAGACCTTTTTAACACTTACATCATAGAGAGCTCTTCTCACACGTTCACGTTTTCCAGGTGAAGAATGGCGGTATTTTTTGGCAATTGCAGAAGCCTTAGCCTGTGCAGGGCTTGAACGTTTCTTTGGACCCATTCCTAAAAGTGAACAAGCCAAGATCAGGTCAAAACAGTTGTGATTGAGCAGAAAGAAAGTGAAACGTCATATCTTTGTAGGCTTATGAGGAATCCAATCAGCCTTTACAACTTAAAGCCAACTCATTTGTTAACTTCTAAATTGTAACAGCCTTCTAGTGACGTTGTTTCATGCAGCAAACAGCTTTAAAATCGGTGAAAATTTTCTTCCTTTGCCAAAATATTTCTTTATTCTTTTCAAACCATAAAGGCTTATCAGAAAGACTTTTTAATTTCCAACAAAGTTTCAACTCTTCCTAGTTTAACCTTTTTATGCCTCATAACAGACAATTTTCAGAAAACATTGTGACAAGTCAGAAAATGTGTCTGCAGGTGGTAAAAATCTAAAGTTTTCTTATAAACATTTCTCACCTCAATTTATAAGTGTCAAAATGTCGTTTTGAGTAAAGGGTTTATTTTTGGAGTAAAGGGTTATTTTTATGAAAGACAACCATAAAAGAACTGTTTGTCATACATAAGTACTTAAAGATTTCATCAAAGCACATAAATGTCTGTGATTGGTCTTCATTAAATCAGTTTATTTCTTCATTGGACCAGTATATGAGAACGGAAAAGTAATGTTGACACAACCCCTTTGGTAAAACAGCTGATCCGAAACTGTCGAGTTACCCAGCCTCCATTCATCATATAAAAAATTGATTGATAACCAGTTCAATCTTGAAAATTGCACATTAACAAATTGTTTTATAACTGTTCTCACAATAAATGTTAAGTTTGAGTACATACCTTCATTTGAAATGATTCAATCAAGCATCGAAAAAAATATCGCGTATAAATTGGGTCAACTTTCACGAGACGTTTCTCGAGCTTACTTAAGCGTGTCAATCATTGTGATCGATTGAACGGAAGTGGAAGTGTCAACTTCTTTTTGTAAACAACTAAATAAATATGCTAAGTGACTGTAAAGTTTAAAAGGCCGGAGTTACATCGCATTCATAGAAATTTGAGAACAAAAATACGATGATCCGGAACTGTCGATGATCCGGAACTGTCGAGTTGACTGTAGTGTGCTGGTATGGCATTACCTTTCCTTTAAGCAAATTTACTTCTCTATCATATGAAATGGTTTCTGGAAGAATGGGTTGACAATTCGCGAAGAAATTTTCTTCGTCAGGGGTGTGTTTTGTCGGTTTGGAGTTGGTTACCTTTTTCGTATAATATAGTGCATAATTTGTGGATGTAACGTGTATCGGGTCCCTCTCGGAGTAAAGCCATTGTGGGTCACCCATCCAGGTACTAACCACTTAGTATGTTGCTTAACTACGAGAGAAAGCCAACCACTCTACCGAATCACCCATAGAAGCCGGCTTCCACAGCGAGACTGTAGAAGTAGTATTTATACTTAAACCCTATTACTGTCACATTTCTCCCACATTTCTCTTTACTCCGTCTCGAAGTCACGAAGTCACAAATGTCACAAAGACATACATGTGCAGTTACCGACTTTTTTACGATTCAAGAACAGTGGTCGAAATTAGCACGGGCCTGTGGGCCCGGTACCCATAGATTGTTTGCCGGGCCCACTCAATTTCAAAGACAATGGGCCCGAAGGTCCTGTTGAAATTTCCTGTGAAATACAATTTTATTCTGCTAATTTCCTGTTATAGAAATTATTATCCATACATGAGTTGTAATTAAATACATCCCGAAATGTTTTCTGTTCATATTTCGTTTTTTATATGTTCCATAAGTCGGAGGGTGGGAAATCCGGATCAACGTCATTTTGTTATAATTTTAGAAGAAGATCCATTCGCCCCAGTGTACATGTCCGTTCGCCCCAATGTGCATTTGTTTAAAGCGTTTGATAGATTACAGAGATGCATCACTAATCCGTGCGCTAAGCCACTTATAAAGTTTGACGTAACATATTTTGATGTAATCCGCAAATGAAAGTATCGGTACAATAATGGCTTTGGAATAATAAGGTCACGTGGTTCCGTTGTACCTTTTTAAACTGGTATTTTCCGGTTTTTAATCATTTGGCAGACTTTGTTCTTATCGTGGATATAAACGTAATTTTGCTGTTGCCCTGTTTTCCGTATTTGTTACAAACGAATATAAAAATAACTGGTACCAGCTATGTTTACTTCCGGAATCGTTTGACAGTAAAATGTTACTTTTGCTATAAAAACAATTTGGGCCCATTCATTTCCATCCGGGCCTACTCAGATTCAAAGAATACGGGCCCTTCGGGCCCGTTGTCTAAAATCTTAATTTCGACCGCTGCAAGAATGTACTACTGCCACTATACACTGCTAGAAAGCAGAAACAAGGATCGAGAACATGCGACAAACTATTAAGGGTATGGGAATGATGGTGATATCAAACCAAATCCCACCGCTGCCACCAATTATGTAACGTGTATCGGGTCCCTCTCGGAGTAAAGCCATTGTGGGTCACCCATCCAGGTACTAACCACTTAGTATGTCGCTTAACTACGAGAGAAAGCCAACCACTCGACCGAATCACGCATAGAAGCCGGCTTCCACAGCGAGACTGTAGAAGTAGTATTTATACATAAACCCTATTACTGTCACAGTGGGCATGCGAGAATGTTGGTCATTTTTGTTTTGTTGATATTTGTATGTTTTTTCAAGACAAATTGGAAGGGGAAAGCATTTAAGGGTTGAAAGGGGGGGGGAGTACCATTATTTGTCCTTCCATACTTGTGATGTGCGTCAGTTTGGTTTTGATAAATCCAGATACTTTGTTAGCTCTTCTGTTAGAGAACCAATAGTCTATAGTTTTGTTGAAATCACATTTCCCCAGCAACTCGTCTTCAATGGTGGAGGCTAACTAGACATGTGTGACAGCAGAGTAGAAACCTGTTTAGCAAAAAAACAAAATACACAATTTTTGCTAGACCATTTTGTTTATTTGTATTAAAAAGTATGAATGCAGCAGGTTTTTTCCCTATTGGGAAAATTGTCAAATTTGTTCTGACTGTTGATGTTATGATTGAAATGATTTTTGACAAACTTCTAAAGAAGCAGTGTCTATTTTAGAAATCCAATGGAAGGTGGGAAATTACCCGTTTCGCTGAGGGTTTAGGTTTTTAAAGAAGTCAGTTATTCGCTTCCATAACCATCCTTGGTCAAGAATCATCTGCCGTGCGTAAACAACATGTTTTCGGAAGATTTACCTGCCTTGTATAATATGAATTAGAAGTAAATTTCATATGTTTTATCTAACCTTAACTGTCCGTCTATAGGTCGCCCTGTTAAGTTTATATAACCATATCGGAAAATTAACCTGTTTGGTTTCAACATTCTGCTTCAAATAAGCTGAGTGGATTTAAAGAGCTTTGCGAATTTTAACAAGTCAAATATTTATTTGTTAATGGATATCAGATCAGAGATTTTTCTTGCATGCATGTTGAAAATGTGTGCGATCTTAAAAATAGGACGATATTGAAATTTGGAAAGGTCCGGTGCTGTGATTTGGATGACTCTGGTAGGCTTTGGGAATGGTACTGTTCCCCAGTACCAGTTAAAGAAGGAAAAAAATGCTGGAATGGATTTAATTGTCAATCTTTTATTTTATAGCTGTATTGCATACCAACAGAGAAGACATAAGAGATATTATCCTAAACAAAGACCTCAATCAGAGCCTTGGCATTTAAAATGGGAAGCTGACCCAGTTTTGTATGACCCACTAACAGAGGAGAGTCGGGAATTTCTTGAAGATGACTATGTTAAAAAACACACAAGCGCATCACCCCTTAGAAATGAACCATGGCCAAGAAATGAATACACAATAGAGTAAGTAAACAGTCATTAATGTGAATTTTTAAGTTGTCTGTTAGATATTTATTTTGATAAATGTTACCTTTACGGATCACCTGGATGATGCTTCATACAAAGGAAGTGTCTTATGATCAGTCTTAGCTCTTTTATATGGGTTTTCCTCCTTTGAGAGTTTTTCAAGATCTTATAAAAAGATCTGTTAGAAAGAATTGTTTAAGTCCAGCAAGAACAGGTGCTCAATATAACTTTGCTTCACATTACAGTCAAATCTGAGGGAGCGGTCATACCTGAACAACGGCCGATATGTCAACAACGGCCAGTTCAGGCCCGCCCGTGCATTAACCTTCTTTAAATACACTGCACCTAACGGGAGTCTGTGCAATGCAGCCAACGGCCACACTAATTGGTTTATTTGTACTGTATATCACACCTGCGCAACAGCCACTTTACTTGCGGCGCGAAAGTTTCACAACTCTACCAAAAGTGAGCACGTGCAAACAAAGAAAGTAGATAATGCATGGCCTAACTAGTACACAAACTGTGACCCGAGAGATGATTTAAACCTATGTGTAAACTTTGTCATTAGATTACATAATATGTCATAGTTTGTACACGCTAAGTTAGGGGGAATTTTTTTATGCTTAGTCGGCTCAGAGACATAGATAACAGAGATTGGCAACTCCTTCTTTACCTATAGCCGGTTTCTGCGATATCTCGCATGACGCGTTATTTAGCGAGACCTTTCGAGATCTGTCTATCGACGCTATTTTCAACTAAACGCGAAATAGGCAACACACATTTAAGCGTGTTTTAAGTCATAATTAAATTATTTTCTTACCGAATTTACTATATTGTTATTGTTAGAAAGTTTCTCCATCCAACAAGACCGATCAGCAAGCGATTATCAAAGAAATAAACATGGCAAACTGCGACAAACTTGATTGAATTGTTCGCAATTGCGTGGTTTTGTGCGATAAACGTGATAATTGAGTAGTTTTAGATTCAAACTGTTCTAAAGGAGGGTTTTTCAAACATTTCCAATTCAAGTCCATTTTAAAGAAAGGGTTTGTTTTTCTACATTTCCAAATTTTCAGTTTGATATTCCTTGTCATTTAGAAGTTATTCCGTACTGAATATGTCCCTTTTACGACCCTAATGAGTTTAACCATCTTGATTTACAAGCAAAAATTAACAAACTTGTGCACAGTAAAACTAAAAAACTATGCACTGGATCATATCATACTTGACATTTTCCTGAAGTGTTATTTTTGTTTTATGGTTGCCCGCATTTTTATAGTAATCTTCGCTTCCATAACGAAGTTATGCCAGGTTTACTTAACCACACAAGCATGATCATGATTTCGGCCATTTTATTTTCAACCAAAATATTTCATACTTGTACAAAGTAAAATGTTTTAATGGAGGTTTATTCAAACATTTCTAATTTATGTCCATTTTAATGGGTTAATATGATTTTGTCGATTTCCAAATTTTCAGTCTAATATTCTTTGTCAATTAGAAGTTATTCCGTACTAAATATATCCCATTTACTACCTTAATGAGTTCAGCCATATTGATTTACAACCAAAAATTAACAAAGTTGTGCACAGTAAAACTAAAATACTATGCACTGGATCATATCATACTTGACATTTTCCTGAAGTGTTATTATTGTTTTATGGTTGCCCGCATTTTTAAAGTAATATTCGCTTCCATAACGAAGTTATACCAGGTTTACTTAACCGCACAAGCATAATCGTGATTTCGGCCATTCCATTTTCAACCCAAATATTTCATACTTGTACAAAGTAAAATATTTTAATGGAGGTTTATTCAAACATTTCTAATTTATGTCCATTTTAATGGGATAATATGATTTTGTCGATTTCCAAATTTTCAGTCTGATATTCTTTGTCAATTAGAAGTTATTGCGTACTAAATATATCCCATTTACTACCTTAATGACTTCAGCCATCTTGATTTCCAACCAAAAATTAACAAAGTTGTGCACAGTAAAACTAAAAAACTATGCACTGGATCATATCATACTTGACATTTTCCTGAAGTGTTATTTTTGTTTTATGGTTGCCCGCATTTTTAAAGTAATATTCGCTTCCATAACGAAGTTATACCAGGTTTACTTAACCGCACAAGCATAATCGTGATTTTGGCAATTTCAATTTCAACCAAAATATTTCATACTTGTACAAAGTAAAATGTTTTAATGGAGGTTTTTTCAAACATTTCTGATTTATGTCCATTTTATTGGGATAATATGATTTTGTCGATTTCCAAATTTTCAGTTTGATATTCTTTGTCATTCAGAAGTTATTGCGTACTCAATATTCCCCATTTACCACCTTACTGAGTTAAGCCATCTCGATTTCCAACCAAAAATTTCAAAAGTTGTAGCAAGTAAAACTGAAAGACTATGCACTGGATCATATCATTCTTGACATTTTCCTGAAGTGTTATTTTTGTTTTATGGTTGCCCGCATTTTTAAAGTAATCTTCGCTTCCATTACGAAGTTATACCAGGTTTACTGAACCACACACGCATGATCATGATTTTGGCCATTTTATTTTCAACCAAAATATTTCATACTTGTACAAAGTAAAATGTTTTAACAGAGGATTATTCAAACATTTCAGATTTATGTCCACTTTAATGGGTTAATATGATTTTGTCGATTTCCAAATTTTCAGTCTGATAATTTCAGTCTTAATTCCGATCGCTTGCAAATATGTCAAGTGAAATGTGTCATTTGAAGAACGAAGGGTGATAGAGTCAATCACGGTAGTGGACAATACAGGCTATGATTGTAAATTGCCACCCCGTAAAATATGTAGTTTGGTGTCATAAAACCTTTTGATGCTAGGGCGATTACACAAGAAGTGTGTGGCGCTAACCCTGTGTCCACTCTCTGACACCTCATTCAAATTTAATGACCTAAAGATCCTGAAAACAAAATAGGGATGATTTGTTCTGTTTAAAGCGTCTGTCTGGTTTTAAAAGTAGTGTGCTTTGACTTAATTTCTCTTTGAGAAATGATAATAAAAACGAAGGTGCAAGACACACTATTTGCTTTATCTAAACATTAAAAAAGCTCACATTTCTTTTTTCTAAAATCATTTCGGTCAGCAGCATGATAAGACCAGACCTTTACGTGTTTAAGAATAATTATGTACTTATTGATTTGCAATCAATTTTAGAGGAATCTGCGGTAAAAGGTGTATTGAAAAACTTTGCACGTCAGTTTTTTCTTACGTGTCCTTTCATTTACTAAAACCACTTTTACAAAAATTCTCATCATATGCATTTTAACATCATAAAATACTTTTAAATTTCTTAAATTGAAACATTTGGCTTAAAATAATGTCATGATGAAAAATGTGTTTTGTTTTGACAAAATGAGCACTGACTGTAAACAGTTTTACGACACAGAATAAATGAAATGAAGTGAGAAAGCAATCTTTTAATATTGACGAAAACTATCATGTCTTAGTGGAAAGTTCATGCTTTGGTTATCAACTGCAACTAAATAGAGTCACTTGATTTATTACAAAATATTATTCAAACCTTTGCTTGAAAGACATTGTCGTTATAAGTACAATTCTGAATTGAATGGTAATCAAGCCTGTCATTGAAAAAGAGGCCTACTGGAACTTTTTGTTTTGTTTTTTAACATAAAATCAATTTGATAAAATCAAAATAAAACAAAATGTCCAGAAGTTGTTTCAGATAACCAATCAGATAACCAAAACATAACTATTTTACTGTAATAAAGAAGTATCAATTTCGCTTGACATCTCCCGTGACAACGGATAAACAGGTACGCGCTTTCCTTATCACAGAACCTCGCTGCACGCGAGAGTTTGGCGATAATTCCGGAGTTGCCAATCTCTGTTATCTATGTCTCTGGTCGGCTCAAGATATTTGCAGAAATTGTTTTCCTAGTACGGGCGGTGTTTTCTTTTTAAGTTGCGCAACTGAATTAAGTTTTATAAGTAATTTGGAGGGTAAAATATGTGTTTCACAAAAAAAGCATATTAATTCCCCCGAAACAATACAGATTTTCTTTTGTCTCCCATTCTTCGCCATCATGTCAGCACAAAATGCAAAATTATCTTCAAAGAGGAACTGGTTCGAGTTTTTATACGCGTCGCGCGCATGCGCGAAAGCGTATATAGTCATCGTACGGAATCCTTCTTTACCTATAGGGGCTTAATCACCGCCGAGAGAAAGAAAGTAGTTCCAACTTCTATGTTGATTGTAATCTGTCTATAACTGCGTGAATTCTTATCAAATTAAATCGTCATTTTTTAAAATAACTGTTTCTTCCTTGGTTTATTTTGGATGCGTCTGTCATGTGCAGGATGGTGATAAAAGGTAATGCAAACTATCCGCGTTAATTTCCAAACATCCTAGAACTTCTAGAAGAAGGTATCTGGTCATACACCTGTTACTTTTGAGATCTTGAATTCCCATTGACTCCAATGTTAAATCAGCTATTTTCAAGACTCTACTGAATGAAGAATAGTGTTTTTTATGCTTAGCTATATACAGGAACATCAAGTTTGTCCATTCAACTCTCAGAAACTGTAATAAAATGGACACCTCAATCGTCTCATTTTTTTTCTACGGAGCAAAGTGTATTAGTACCGTCCGAAAATCAGTGCACTAGCTGTCAAATCTAGCCGAGGTACCGGCATTTGTGTTCATACATCCCAAACAAATAGTCCTGCAATAAGCAATCAAAACAAACTTTGGGAGCATTGCAGGACTATAATCTATACAGGAAACACATCAGTGTTCTACCAGCTCATCTCTTACCAGCAAAACTATGCACCAGAAGTTGAAACTCAAAATTTCTAAATGGGACTACTTTTGGGTACTACGACCCGGAAGTACTCCGTAACAGGTGCGAGACCTAATACAAATGCATTTTATTGCTAACATGGTTTTCGGTCTTATTTTTCCAAGGATTGGGGACTTGCGACAAAATATAATGCGAAAAACCTGACAGGAAAGCGATAAAAATGGAACAAATGAGGAATCCATACACCCACCCTAATCGACTATGTTTGCTTACAAGACTATGTAAAAGAGCCAAGAGTCACCAAAGAGAGATAAATACTAATTATTCAAAAAATAATGGATCAATTTGACTGAAACAAAAAGGTTTTTGTTCCTTAAAGATTGCTTCATACTTTGATAAGAGTTTTATAAGGTTTGAAGTGGGAACATTCCAAGAAAAGTAGCCTTCTTAGCAATATCTTTGGCAAAACAAAGGCTATTTTCGTTGAAATGAAGGCTTACTTCTTCATTATTTAATCAAATCTAGTAGGAAATGCTATAATTATGTTGTTTAAGACTCATTAATAAATTCCCAATTACAAGGACAGAAATTTTAATGATTTGGGGGCAATCTAAGGGGTATATCTGGGCTTTTCCAAAAAGTACGGGAAAATGTGTGCGACATAGCTTTGTACACATTATGTGTTATTTATGGGGTTAGAAATGTGATTTCAATAGCTAAAGATAACTAAACAATTGGAAAATTGACTAAAAAACCTTTTTAGTATAAAAAGAAAATATTTTTAAGAACATTATAGGAAAAGCAGCCATTCCAAAGCCTATTTTTAGTCAAATTGGTCCAAATCTGAACCTTAGACTGTTAACATTTTCATTTTACAAAGCAAATGACTGATTTTCATGCATACATTAGGATCTTGAAATATGTTATAGCTTTATCAAGGAATATCTTTGGAAAAACAGATTGTTACATGCAATTCTATATTGAAATGGTTGATATAAAGAGTTTATACCTATTCAAAGACAGATAAACAATATCTACAATGATTTTTCTGAAACACAGCCATCGAGAAGACCATTCGATATTCAGGCTTCATCGACAGACATGATATTTAGAAAATGGCATGGAAAAAGAAATAATTGCTCATTATTAATCATTGATTTCTCTTTTCCACCAATGTTTCCATTTGATAGTAAAAACAGCTTGCTTGATACTACCGTAACCTATTAATAGAACTCACCGTCACCATTCAACATGCAATGGATATGATAAGATAACAACAACAACAATAATAATGATGATTATAATAATAATGATAATAATAATAACAATAATAACAATAGTAATAATAATCAATGATGAGATGATCATGATTATGATATGGGGAGCATGATAGCGGTATATTCTATTGGTGGTTTTGTGAAAGACCGATTTGTCCATCGAATTGATTTCGAAAAGTTTGACATGACTCGTGTGATTGGTTCCTTGCACCAAACCAGCCGGCCGGCTTAACCCGTTACACTTGAAATACCTTAGAATAGCTCTCTTGGTCAGTTTACAATTATTGTTTTAGTGTAACACATACATTTAAAACTGTAAAATGCTGTTTCGGTTAAGAAAAAGTATCGCTTAAAAGCCTTAGCTCTTGTCGAAAGATCTAGAGCGACAAGTATCCAAACACAGCTAATCTTGAGCGACACATTCCGCCTCAGCTACAACAGGAAAATCACTCAAAAGCAGAAAGTCTAGTCTGAGATCAGACAATATGAGCTAATAAAGGGAAGGAAATGACATAGATGTGCATCTTAGATCAGTATTTGCTGGATGAAAGTCAGTGGCATCACATAATCCTCTCAGTTGACAATTATTATTACTCACCATTGCACAATACTATTTATTCTGTACTTAAAAAATAAAGCAATTTTGACAGAAAATCACTTTCTATGAAGAAATTACTGTTTTAGCTCATTGATGACATCAGGTTTTTTGTTCAAACACAAATAAAATCGCTCAGAAATGCATTGTAATGGGTATAACAGAAATGGATGTTGTCCGGAAACTCATACACAAGCCGATTTAACAAGGAAAATCCTACATTCTCAATTAAAACCATTTGGACACATACCTTGTCCCGAGGAAAGGTAAATCCATGTTTAAAATGCTATCTGCTGATTTCATTCATAGTTTGATGAAGATTTCTCAGTTATTTACGTCAAAATAAAGACTCCACGGACATGCGACTGCCATGGATTAGGTCATACACCTGTTACTTTTGAGATCTTGAATTCCCATTGACTCCAATGTTAAATCAGCTATTTTCAAGACTCTACTGAATGAAGAATAGTGTTTTTTATGCTTAGCTATATACAGGAACATCAAGTTTGTCCATTCAACTCTCAGAAACTGTAATAAAATGGACACCTCAATCGTCTCATTTTTTTTCTACGGAGCAAAGTGTATTAGTACCGTCCGAAAATCAGTGCACTAGCTGTCAAATCTAGCCGAGGTACCGGCATTTGTGTTCATACATCCCAAACAAATAGTCCTGCAATAAGCAATCAAAACAAACTTTGGGAGCATTGCAGGACTATAATCTATACAGGAAACACATCAGTGTTCTACCAGCTCATCTCTTACCAGCAAAACTATGCACCAGAAGTTGAAACTCAAAATTTCTAAATGGGACTACTTTTGGGTACTACGACCCGGAAGTACTCCGTAACAGGTGCGAGACCATCTAGCGGCACCGGATTACAGTCGAAACGGCCCGATGTCAAAATGTCCTACGTTCAAAACGGCCCGAAATAAGTCAAAACGGCAACATTTTCGGTTTAAAGTGTTAAAACAGGGTAAACCTTTATTTGGGCCGTTTTGACTGATTGAAAAATCAACAATCGGGCCGTTTTGACCAGTCAATGGCCGTTCTCATCGATCTCCGGGACGTTTTGACATGGGGCCGTCTTGACACGTTCCCACAGCACCCGTATCTAGGCCGTGGGATTTCCCCCATCTTTAAAGGAATCCCCAGTATTTTTTTACTCAGTGCAGAACAAAGTCCCTTTTTTATGATTTGCAAACTTCTTTTAACAACAGGCCTTGTGCCAGAAACGGCTTAGAAACATTCATGAAGGAAAACTGATAGTTATCAGCGATTTTATTTTGTTTCATAAACCCCATGACCCAATTTCAGTAATAGGTTTCCGCAATCGGAACTACTCGGGTATTTCCGTGAGCTGTGAAATACACCTCGGATATAAGTGTAGGGTTACAATTTTTCGGGTAAATCGGCATCCGCCAATTAACACCTTTTCTAAGCGTGCACGTTTAGTTGTTCAATATACATGGAAGTGTTGGATATCTTTTTTAATCATTTCTTATCGGTAACTCATACGAAATAGCAAAATCATAAGTTGTGACATATATAGTTGTTTCATTAATCAAATTAAAGGATTTTTACGATTTCACATTTAAGATCTATTTTTAACAACGAAAGTGAAGTGACGTCAGTTCCGCGGGAACCAATATGGCGTCATCCCTATTATTTCAGAGGTGTTTTCATTGGATAAACCCGATGTGTTCAGATTGAGGTTTCCGATTCGTTTGTTTGGTCACCAGAGGGTTGGGAACCAGTTCGCTTAGTGAAGTGAAAATACGGTTCCCGATTCTTTGCAGTAATATTGTTATGAAATAAAAAACGACATTAATTATCAAATTTAAGCCGTTACTTTAATTTGAAAGTTGATTTTGTAATTGAACGGGACGGTTCATACTAAACAAAAAATCTGTCATTTTTTCATTATAAGAAAGAAAAAGAAATATTGCTTGATGTTTCTTTAAAAGCCGGGAAATACACCGTGTTTTTCGTTACCATTACTGACCATGAAGTGAGCATGTGCATTTTACAATGGCAAAATGAAAAAGAAGATCTATTATCACCTTTTGCCCAATGTATTGGGGGAATACCTCTATTGTTTCAAATCCTGGAAGAAACACTAAATGTAGGTATTGTTGAGTAGATAAAAAAATCACCAAGATTAGAATGTATGATTGTTTACTTTGTTGTTGAGATCATTTTTTAGACTTACATCTCTCCGATCCTTTTTGATCTACTCTTTTCTTGTGTTCCGGTTCCTGTTCGTAACACTCGGGCATGCCTTTGATATGGCATTTAACCCAATATTTATTTAATGCACTTTTAAAACTTTTCAATGATCTCTGACTGAAGCTGTATTTGTGCTGCAGTGTTTCTTAAATAACTTGTGACTGTGGCCCCTTGCAGATTGGTATCTTAACTAAAAATGCTTGTTTTCGTCTACAATATCTATTTTGTTGATGACTGGAATAATAATTTTTCATTTGATTAGAGCATTGGGTTTGAGTACCACTGGCGTACTGGGACATGTCTTTTTTTACTTCTATTTTGGTTTCTGCTATTCAACAGAAATGTGTTGGTTTGTCTTAAAAATCCCTTAGATTTCTTTCAAATCCATTTGTACGCACAAACCTCTCAGACCATACTGCGACGCAGTTCAGGCCATTCTGGCCTTTGATTTTGTTTGTTAGAATCAGGATATTCTTCGTGTGTTATTGGTCACAAGTTTGGTAATGGATGCATACCGATAGAACGGGAAGCCATAGGCAAACAGAACGTTATGGACGAATTTGGATGTGGCTATCCTTGTGAAAAGATAGACGAACATTGTTACAAGTGGTTTTTAGATGCTTCTCTATGCAGATTAATTTTTCCTGACCTTTTCTATAGAAAAAAATTTAAAATTTGCGAATGATTCCGGTGAATATGACTTTCAATGGTTTTTATGGTTGGATGTTAAAATGATGTCTAAAATTGAAGAGTAAATTTTGTTACATGATCGGCAATGATAGGAAACTCAAAATGAATCACTTAACCTCTCTTTACTTGTGTTTTTATACTTATCTTACCTCGTTGTTTTTTGGGGTTTTTTTAGGATAAAGTGTGGATAAATTTGCAAAGGATTAACGATTTAAACAATGCTTATTTTTACATCTACATTTTTAATGTGCAATTCAACTACCCTGTAAGAGATATATAAAATGGAGGGCTAATATTGTGAACAACAGCCAGTCTGTGCACAGCGGCCACTTTGGGTACTTCCCTTCACTGGCTGTTGTACACAGATTTTACTGTATTATCCAAATTGGTTCTAAACTCAAATTTTATGATTTGTACAGATTCAGAAAACTTTATTCAGAAAAACGACACTTCTGTAAAAATCATCTCTTAAAGAGAAGCTTTTCCTTATTTCTACTGTGGAATTTGTAAACATCATAGTGATGAATCATGAAATGCTCTTATCTGTTTCAGTACAAGAAGAATTGGTGTTTTAGCTGTGAAGATTGGTGTACATCCATTATGGAAGAAAGATGGAACAAAAATCATGACATGTCTTCTTCAGGTAAAAGACAGAACCTCTTTGCTACTTGATTTACCTATTCATAGTAATTGTATAGCAATGACTCATTTAAGTAGCCAAGACCTCCGTCTGAACTTTCTATCTGAGTGATAATTTTTGGCCCAAAAATTTCATAAAATTTCACAAAAACTCATTACTTCATTCATTTTAATCATAGTCCTATAGAAAAACTCATTGATTTTTAAGTTTGGGTCAAAAAGCCCATTGATTTAATTTGGGAAAAAATCACTAACATTTGTGTATTTTTGAAAGCTGATGATGTGATGTAAACAACAATCATAACTTCAAAAGCTGAAGCTGTTTTCCTGTAAATTTACACATGTATTCTGACTGTTTAATGATTTAATGCTTTATAACAACCCCCTTCACCTGTAATTCTGATTTTTCTAACATCCAAAACTCCATAGTGATCAATGGCTTTATTTAAAAGGACTGAAACACAGCATTACATTTATCATACTAACTTTACTTTTTTGAAAGCTATTAAATGGAAGCATGAACTATTTTGGCAAATGAGGAGTTGTTCGCCCATATGAGTGTCTCCTTTTTGTCTCTGAAGATTTAGTCCTTCGTCCAAAATACTACATATTACCGCATCTGCTGTAGAAGACTTTGTAAAAGAAGAGTGTGCCAGAAACAAGCAAGTTCTCTTTTTGTCTCATTGGTTTCCAGCCAAAAGGAGAAGGAAAATTCTATTCATAGGCATCCAATATATTGTCGTTGGCTTTTGCTTTTAACTCATTACCAAACAATAACGACATTTGACCATTTTGTTGCAGATGACTCTGAAAAACATTGTGGGAAAAGGAGAAATGGCACTTAAGAAGCAATTTCTCCTTTTCTGACAATGTTTTCTGCCTTATCAGAAGATTGTTTTTCAATTTCAATTTTGAAATGTTGTCTTCAAACTTTTTCAATTTGGGACAGACGAAAGTTTGGCTTTTGCTAAGAGTTTATTTCCAAAATTGGTGGAAAAGGTTAGACTGTTCTTGAGGGACAGTTTTGAGAGGATAAGCTATTTACTTTACTCCATATTAATTTACCTCATGTCTTGAATTTAACCTTCTTATGTTTACTTTACTATTAGGTCATCAATAACCATGTAATAAGATATATACCACCAGCAGTGTATCAGACCTATCCCAGTTTCAATCCAAGATGGTTAACAGACAGAGGTAATTGGGGATCAGCTGTTGTTGGTGCTATCAGTTGTAATCCATGGAATGTAAGAAATTACTTTAATCTATTGTCAGATTATAGATCCAAGATCATCATAGTGACAACGTACTCTGTATTAGCCCATCAATTACTTTAGTGTCAGCTGTGTAGGAATAGGATGTCAAAACATCATTATCTTAACCATTCATGACCACCTACATGGTAATGATGTTACATTTTATAAAAGATGGTTTAGAAAACGGCTGTTTATGTATTGAAGACTGGCAATATCTTAGTTTAAGTTTCTCATATTGATATTTCCCGAAATCTGATTTAGTTATTAAAGACCGAATCAAAGGTGCTTTCTCTCGCCATACTAGGGCTGGTTTGATTGGCATGTCCTTTGGTAGTGCAGTTCAGAACCCTAGCTTTGTGCTAGTGAAATCCAGAAAAGCTGAAATACAACTAAAAATTGTTGACATACCATTAAACCCATTAAAAAGGATATTTCTATTTTTGAGGAAAATTGATCTTTCCTTATGTTTTTATTTTCTTAGAATAAATATTGGCTGCTGGGAGTACAATGACTGAATTTCAAACGAACTGTAGTTTTCAAAACCAATTCAAGGATTGAATATGTTAGTGGGGTTGACCTGATAAATTTTTAATCTTATATGCAAATCATATTAGATAAGTCTCTTGATCTTTCAAGCTAATATATGACATGCGACGTGAGAAAACCCACCTTATGGTTTAACGCGCAATAATCGATAAATCGCTGTCAAAGTGACGTCATTTATTACGGCGTTGTTTAAGTTTCACCGCTGTTTTCAAACACGATCTATTATTTGAACATATAATCTTTTAACCCTCGGTAAAATGTCCAAGTCTCAGAAGGAACTGCAGTTGAGAGTAAAAATCATTCTTCATTCATTTACTAAAACATTTACTATGATAGGCCAACTCCTTTTCATTGAAATCTCGGCCGCGATCAGCAAAGTAAACATATCAAAAATGCTACCGACAAATCTGTTCTCATTCTTATATACCTAGTTAAATCCAGTTTTTAAAACTCATTTTCAATTGATTGCGTGACCACATTACTAAAGTATGACAAATTGCCTGCAGATTATTCGTCAATTCTTCGAGGATTCAATTTTAAAAACCGTGATTGTAACAAAACTGACTACCGCGTCGTTATGTCTAACAATTAGGTTTACAACTGTTAGTGGGTTTCTTTATTCGCTTTCCCTTTAAAAGATTCTATCATGTAATTGATTTGTATAAATGTTATATATTTATAAAGTCGTATTAAAATTAAAGTTACCCATATGTTTGACAGTTATGTCCTTGGATTTTATGAATTAGAATCAGTCTTATCAAACCACTCTGAAAGAAAACCAACCAAAGGTTTGGTTGGAGGATGTTTTCAAAGAAAACGACAGCGGACACCCAGTTACAGACCCCGATCACACAGCTTAAAAATAGGGGACAAAAAGACAGAGAGGTGAAACAAACTTCCGTGAAAATGGAATAGTTGTCTGTGGTGAAACGTTACCACTATTCCACAACATATCCATTGATAATATGAAGAAGCTTAAAAGGCAAGAATGCCTGTGGAAATGCACTGATCACCAAACAGCACAAATATTTGAGCATTTTACCTTTGACTTAAGTCAAAGCTTGAGCCTCCAACACTATGCTCGATCAACGGGATCGCTCTTTTTTTTCTTAGAAAGATCCAATTGTTTGGAGTTTGCATAAATCTCCAGTCAAAGCAGGTCAATTCCCCGATAGATGAGGATCAGACCATCGGGAAAGATGGCAGCAAGACACACGGACCAGACACCGTTATCTCCTTGGTACTGGAGAATTATGAATGAGATTACGATGCATACTTCATCCATGCAGATAACTGTCGTGGTACGCCACATATCTCGGTACAGACAAAATCCGTTCCGCAAGACTTGCGCTCTTTATGTAGTTATTTTCTTTTTTGACTGACATTGTTTTAATAAGTCAAATCGCCATTCTTTATTTGTCTGTCACACTTAAACGGTTGCATGCTGCCTTCGATTAGTAGTGTCCTCCATCGGTTATAACATACACAGAACATGGCTAGTTTTACTGAATACGGTGACATGACTGGAATACTTTATTATAGTGATATACAGTATAGACGTCGTGAATCGGAAATGTTATCGGGCAAGGCGTAGGAATACTATCCGATGAGCCAAAGGTCAATCGGATAATAATCTGAAGGCTATCCCGATAACCATTTCTAGACAAAGACACAAATCATCTATTCTGTTTACCCTGTAAGTGATATGGATTCGAATCAAAAGTCAAAAAATGAAATTAAAACATGAAAAAAGGGAAAAATAAAGCTGAAAATCAACATTAAGCGACAGGTAACATGTAGAGAATGGCGTCATATGTCATAACGTATCTATGACCTTATGATTCGTCACGCGGCTGCATGTTATATGGTAAGCGTCCAACATTAAAATGTTATATGGCATCTGGTTATCGGTCTGTGATTTGCATTTCTGACATGATGAAATTGACTCTTGAACAAACGCGATCTCCATCATTAGTGACATCTTTATCAATTTGATAATGCATTTTTTTAAGTTGTATAATATAGGCTATTCATTTTTTTTTTCAATAAACAGCTTACACTGTATTTATTTTGGGGTAAATAAATGAGTTCGTCGTTGGCTACCTAATTTGGAGGATGGTGACAGGGCAGCCCAGAAAGGTAGTATACCAAATGGATGTTTTATGTAGGTCTTGGATTCACAACTCATTTTGACTGGAAAAATATCTTCTTTTCCAATATGGAAAAACTGTCTTGAATTATTGACTGAAGGACAATTACCGCAATATAACACATGTATACTCTGCAATTAAACAAATATGCACACACATAAAAAATTAATTGAAATGATTGGCACATGCAGCTGTGTGTTTTATGCGTATACTAATGACAAATTTTGTCTTCAATAGAACTGGTTATATTAGGTGTTTAATTAACTTTGACTTAGCTCACATAACGTTAAAGTGTTGCCGCAACGACTCCGAAACTAGAGCTCAGCTGGCATATCCACATCATACAGATTGTTGGCACATTTATGTTTACATGTTTTGAAGGGTGTTATTCGAAAAAGACTTATCAGCTATTAGCAAGGATCAGGAAATCTCCAAATCCCAATCGGTCCCAGATATGGCCTTCCCTCCAATACTTCTTCGCTACCCCGAGGTGAAAAAACATATCTGTGTCCTTCATACTTTAAACCATACATTGTGCTTCGATTACAATATCAAATAAGCCTTGCATTCGACATCGCATAAAATACGTTTTAAATATATTTCATTTTGTTTCTGAATTGTTTACTTTCAACAATTATTGTAGAAAAAGTCAATCAATTTCAAACATAAACAGGTTGATCTGTTTGATGTTTATCATCTTAAAAAAAAAGGATATGAATCTTCAAGCCTCACAGTTTATGATGAAAATTGTTCAATGTTAATAAAACGCGTTTCAATAAAAAAATATTCCCTGATTTCTTGCAATCTGCCATGTGCCATTAAAAATGGACCACATGTAGTTGAAATAATCAGTTCTCATGAAATAAACGTACCATTTGTACTTCTCAATCAAGCGTGCCGATTAGCTTCCATAATCAAAACCCGAAATACACACTAAAGACATTGTTTTACACGGGAATTACAATTAACGGATTAATTTTGGGATAACAGAGAATCATGTACAGTTAAGTGTGAAGAATTCCATATCTGTCTGTGATATCATGACCGATTTTTTTGCCTGTTGCAATCGGTCTGACACAACCGAAATCGGTCCAAAACCGGCAATTTCCTGATCCCTGGTCATTAGTGAAAAAGAAAACAAGGCTGCCCTTATCAAGTAGAGACCTGTTCATTTCGAAGGTTTGACGCACTACTAACGTAAGTTCATGTCAAAAGTGTATATTGCGTTTAGTTGACCGCTTGATCTGTACTGTTTAATTTCCTTTGATGCAAATATCATTCCACTGAATTGGATTTTTTATTACTTTTAATTAAATTTAAACATGACAGTTTTGTTTACTAAGCTTTGGCACCAGGATGAACTAGAACGGTGCTTCCATATCAAGAAGAGCTCAGATATGGTAACTCGAAAATTCAAACGTCGATAAAGATTACGCCGTTAGCCAAAACGTTGACGTCGCGTCACTCGCGTGATATTTCTCTACTTACCTGATGTCTTTGAACGCTTATAGGAATCGTATTTTTTTACGCATTTACATGAGACTTATATCATTTTAACAAAGGAAAATCGAACTAAAATAATCGCTGAAAAAACGAAAATCGAAAATTTTGACCCTAAGGTGAGTTTTCTCACGTCGCTCCCCATATGTATTAAGTTAAAAAAAAAAAGTAATGGAATATGTAACAGATAGTTCATATACATGTAAAAAAAAAAAATAAATAATAAATCGTAATACCATATTCTTGCGATTCAAAGTTTTCAACCATAAACCCATGATGAAATAATTTGCTATTTCCAGTTAGATGAAGACTATGTGAAGATGTTTAATCATGCAGGTGTGCCTCCTAAGCGCCGACTAACCAGATTTATGGTGACTCCTGATGCAGCTGTTGCTCCAGGTAAAACTTAACAAATCTTTAAGGGTATGTAAATCTATGACTGGTTAAAATTGAAAGCAACAGCAGATGACCAAAGTTACATGCAATACATATTTCTTTTTATGAGGTATGATGGAGTAAGGAGTTAATAATGGTATTTGCTTTAAAAGACAGTGTTCACAGATGTCAATTAAAATGTAATCAGGTGCAGACATCTACAGACATTCAGTTCCTTAACCCTTAGAATGCTTGGTAATTTTCTGAAAATGGGATTTTGTTTCGTCTGCTTTCCAAAACATCAAATATCTTAATTGGTGGCTGGCCTGGATCTAACCTGTTTGCAATAAGTATAAGGTCAGTTCCAGCACTTTAAGGGTTGAAAAGGTTGGTCAATATTACAAGATCAAAAGAGAAAATCTATAACCCAGTTCAGGACAATTCCAGTGGACAGGAATATTACTTTTCTTAAGGGAAAGTAGACTGGAGCCTTACTTGGTTTTTTTAATGGAACTTGGACTGCAGAGGACCAGGCCTGGTCCTGATTTCAGGCTTTGAGATTTTTTAAATTTTCCTTCTTTGTTCATATTGAGGATGTTTAAACTCAGGCTTCAAGAAATAATTTTCAGGCTTGAGTTTCCCTTAACCCATTCCCAAAAAATAGCGACATTTGACCACTTTGTTGCAAATGACTCTTGAAAGCACTGTGGGCAAAGGAGAAATTGCTCATAATGAGCGATTTCTCCTTTTCCCACAATGTTTTCTACTCTGTCAGAAGATAATTTTCAAATTTTATCACATTTTGAAATGTTGTCTGCAAACTCTTTCACTTTGGGACAGCCGAAAATTTGGTGTTTGTTAAAAGGTTAACAATAGCTGGCCTCCGGACAGATTTAAAGTTTAAAATAGAAATATTGAATATTTCTTTGTGAGTGCAAGTTACAATCAGGGAATTAAACCAATGATTTAAGACCTTAAGGGGGAATGTATTTATTGAAGCTCAGAAGGGACATTCTGCCCCCTTGTTGTTCAGAGTATCAGAGTTGAGCCTTTTTCTCCATTTCAGGAACCCCTCTAGATGTTACACATTTTAATGTCGGAGACTATGTGGATTGTGGTGCAAGAACGTGAGTAGTGTTTGTAGGTTAAATGTAATTGACATCTCGACAAATCCTCACCAGATATATGTCAGGTTTTTTGTTTTTTTTAAAATAATGGCCATGCAGACATGTGCTTGTTTGTTGGAGGTGTGTACACAGTTTCAATGAATATTTATTTGGAGGTGACAGGTCAATTTCATTGCATCTAGTTATTCTATGTTATTGACACTCTGCAAAGCTTTGAGATTTTGTGGATGATGAGCATATTGATGTATGATGTAAAGGCATGCGTGTTGATATGATAGAAACTTTATTCGGAGAAAGGAAAAATAAGTCTTCAAACAATTTTGTCTAAATTCTTTTGCACAACTATCGAAAGGATGGTTGCATCACTTGACGTAAATGTTCAATAAAAATTATTTGTTGCGATGCTTTTGCTTTTTAGAATTACAAATTGTAACATATGATTTTATTGCTAATTTTTTATATTCTTATTTAAGTTCCATCATAGAAAAAAATCTTACTATTGCAGCCTAATAAGAAGGGCATTCTCATAGGCAATTTATTTCCAGTTTTGTTTTTGACTTGCCTGCTTTTTAACTATAAATGGCTTAAAGTTTTGCAAACAAATGCCATCATTCATAGTTTGGCGATAAGCCATGAAATAGTAATATTACATTGTTTTTGTTACAGAATCGACCATGGTTTCCAAGGTGTTATGAAGAGATGGGGGTTTTCTGGAATGCCTGCGTCCCACGGTACAACAAAATCTCACCGCCGTCCTGGCAGTTTGTCATCAGGGGTAAATATTTCATTGCTTGTTATCTAACACCTTGGTTTATAGCTTCATTAGCTTTATTTATACACACATATTTTACCTCTTGTCTTAGGCAAATTATAGCTGAGGTAGATTCCCAGTTGACTTGCTGATTGTTCTACCTGCTTGATCAGTCCTTTTGGGCTGTGAAGTTTGAAATCTTCCTTCTTCCATCATTATGAATCAGGCATCTTAACAGAATTGAAATAACGTTTACGCAATGAAAGACCCATGTAAAATGAACAAGAAATAAATGACCTTTGGTCAACCTTCAAGCATTCTGCTAAAGGTTTTGAGAATCAACACCTTGTATTTAGTATTTCAACTGTCATTTTGAAGTATATGTCAGATGGCACTGATAATATGTAGTAAAACATTATCATAAGGATATTGAGTTGACACCAGTGTGAACAAACCGGATAATTTAGTGTTCTAAGCATTATCTCTCTTGAGCATTTTTGCTTTAAGTGCATTAGATCAATTATATATTAGGGAAAGTGAAGGAAAAGATTGCTTTGTGCAAAGCTAACCTAAGCCCTTTACAAACATGACTGACTAAGCATTGTTTTGCACTAAGTCATCAAGCCGATTTTGCATTAATTTATTGGATTGTACTCTCTTTTTCAGCGTCAAAAAGGTCTTTGGAAGGGCAGCAAATTACCAGGACTGATGGGGGACAAGTGGTGCTTAAAAAAGGGACTCAAAGTAAGTCTTGGTGATGTGTTTTGGTGTATTATAATAAATGGATTCATAGATAAGAACAATACCAGTCAGGGAATATTTATGAAGACAGGATGTAGTAATATAACAACTCAATTCCTAACTTCTCACTTTTACACTCATAAAGAAGGCTGTTGGAAAAGAAGAACAGTCAAATTCCACATTTTTTAGAAAAGTTTGCTGATGTTAACAAAATTAGAAGTCAATTCCCTTTGAGAAAGCAAAATGTTTGAGACCTGGCTGAGCAATGGTCATCCCAACATTTGATGAATTGATAAGGACATGATTTATTTGTCTCCCACTACTACTCAATTTAAAAACTCTACATGGTTTAAGTAATTTGAAGCAGACGTGATGAAAACTAAAAGATTATGATTTTATTTAGAAAAAACGAATTAAGGAATGAAATAAACTTGACAAATGGGGAACCTGTCCATCATAATCATATCCTTCATTGTCTGCAGCTTCATCAGCACAATGCCTTACATCAGTCATTAGAAACCACTGTGACAAGAGGATGAATTGCTCCTTATCAATACTCATCCTTTTGTGAAATGGTTTGATATTTTAAAATACTTTCTTTTAGCTATTTTCTATTTTGCTGTTGCTTTCCATTTGGACAACTTACAAATTCAAGTATATGAAAGTTGGTTATTAAGATTATGTTTTAAGGAATAGGCAAAGTCATTCTAGACCTAAAGTGCAGTTCCTTATACACTGCAACCAATGATTTTGAATAGCGGATACATATTAGTATAAATAGACTCCTAAATTTGATTGAGTGCTTCATTGTTTAATTTCAGATTTGGAGAATTAACAGAAAGTATAATGTTTTGTATGTGACATTTGGTGTGCCTGGACCTAACCATTGTTTTGTGAGAGTGCATGATTCTGGACTGGAGAAACACATAATCAAACGGGCAGAAAATGCACAGTCTGTTGCCATGCCAACCCGTTATCCAGATGATTCTGATGATTCATCACTAGAAGATATTTATGACGATGAGCTATATCAGTTTGATGAGGATTCGATTACATTTGGAGAGGAAGCTTCCTAATCATAGACTATTAACAGTAAAGGTTTCCAAACAAGAGACTATTGGTGAAAGAATGCTTCCAGTTTGAAGCTGCTACATATTGAGTTGAAATATTGTTGTCTGATTTTTTGAAAAATAAACGTTAATTTGGCCGAGTACGATAAAGGAAAAGGTGTGACAATGATAAAATTTCAATGTGTTAGAAGTAAAACTGGGTCGTTCAATAAGACAATAGCAGACAGACCAAAAAGGATAAATAAAATTTCTTTTTACACAATCATTTTGACTAAAGAAGAAACTGTTCTTCTTAAGCAATAACTTGTTCAGTTATAAGGTTCCTAAAGTCTTTTGCTGAAGGTGCCTCAAAGCACAGGGGTCTATAGATATCCTGGGGTCAGTACTCTGTAATGTTTATTATACTGCAATGTACTGACCCCAGGATAACTATAGACACCTGTGCCTCAAAGCATGGTGTTATCGAGGAGTGATGGGTTGCATTTCAAATTCTAAATGAGGGACAGTTGGGAGTAGATCATTGAAATGTAGTTTTACCGATCCTTTATTATGACGTTGACTAGATTAAACGAAAGGGATTAGTATTAAGTTTGAATTCATTAACAATTTCATATTTTGCTATTGTAAGGAAAATGTAAATGAAATACTCATATAATATTCATTTAACACATTTTGCAGCTGAAATCTTTTTTTGGTCATGAAAGGCAATTCCCCTTCTTGTCTCAATAACTTTTTCACAATTTGAATTCATCATAATATTTGCTGAGGGATATTCATCAAAAAAGTGGCGCAAGTCAGATCCTGTTATTCTACCACACATGCTTGTTTACCTGTTAACCCTTAGAATGCTGGGTAATTTTCTAAAATTAGATTTTTGTGTTGTCTGCTTTCCAAAACCTTTAAATATCTGCTTAATTTTGTTGAGGAAAGATACTCAAAGTTGTAAACAGGTTACATCACAGGCCAGCAGCCAATTTACTTGGCAGCTTGCCTGGATCTAACCTGTTTGCACAAGCAAGGAATCGGTTCCAGCTTTTAAGGGTTAAGCGATTGGTATGTGACCATTATGAGTTCAACTGTTTGAGAAGGGTCTTGCACAACCCAATGTTTAAGGTGGTTGTTTTAGAACTCAAGGGTCTTGGGATCTAGCCATATCATATTCCTGGTGAATCCAGGAAAGAGTTATATAACAGAAAAGTTGTCGACACAGCATTTAACCCAATACAAATGTGCAACAAATAAATATCATCTCTAATGTTTAAATGAAGTCAATGCAACATTGTTTATTCAAATCTCACCAGTGTCATTGGAAGCATGCATTCAGCTGCTTGGAAAGAATATTGTGCAGTACAGGTCAAGAAATACCAGGAGCATTGATAAGTGGACTGGCCATTGCTATAGGGGTTAATATTTATCCTGGGGTCAGTACCAAATGATTAACTATGCAACAACTGTACTAAACTAAATTACATAGTACTGACCCCAGGATAAATATAGACCCCCTATGATATGACCAATAAACTATTGAAGACGGTGTAAACTTCGAATCCAACAAATGGCATGTAACAGTGTTTGTGTCAGACCATGGATAATAACTTGAATAGTTCTGATGTGGAAGAGGCCTTCAATTTTCTACTGGAAATAATAAATTATCATGAAATATAATTTAGATTGAGTGCTTTGTCATGAAATTTGTTACTTTGATTAATAATAAAATGGCATTGTGAACAAAAACCAACAGATTTTGAATTTCTTTGTAGATTTATTTTCCTTTAATTGAACCTTTTTTCTTAATACTTTCAAACTTTTTGTTCCTTTGATTCAGGAACCAGTCCTTCCCATGCATCTTCCAAATACATTTGTGTTTTATTTGTTTTCTGCAGACTTAAGAACATTTAGGAAGTAAAACTTCCTCAATTACATGTAAGAAGTCTCCATACTCTGTTTAACAGATTCCTATAGTGGTTAGTTTTTATCTTGCATTCACAAAGCAACCCGAAACCTACAGTTATTTAATAGCTCAGTTTGTTCCAAAACCGTCATGAGATGACAATATGTCAAGGAAATGTTGCACAACATTACTTAGGTAATGCGCAACATTACCTAGGTATTGCGCAATATTTTGCAACATTACCCAGTCTTTTCTGGTAGTATTGCGCAACATTACTTAAGTATTGCGCAATATTTCACAACATTTCCCTGTCTTCTCTGGTAGTATTGCGCAACATTACCTAAGTATTGCGCAATATGTCGCAACATTTCCCAGTATTCTCTGGTAGTATTGCGCAACATTACCTAAGTATTGCACAATATTTCGCAACACATCCCAGTATTCTCTGGTAGTATTGCGCAACATTACCTAAGTATTGCGCAATATATCGCAACATTTCCCAGTCTTCTCTGGCAGTATTGCGCAACATTACCTAAGTATTGCGCAATATGTCGCAACATTACCCAGTCTTTTCTGGTAGTATTGCGCAACATTACCTAAGTATTGCGCAATATTTCGCAACATTTCCCAGTCTTCTCTGGCAGTATTGCGCAACATTACCTAAGTATTGCGCAATATGTCGCAACATTTCCCAGTCTTCTCTGGTAGTATTGCGCAACATTACCTAACTATTGCGCAATATTTCGCAACCCTTCCCTGTCTTCTCTGGTAGTATTGCGCAACATTACCTAAGTATTGCGCAATATGTCGCAACATTTCCCAGTCTTCTCTGGTAGTATTGCGCAACATTACTTAACTATTGCGCAATATTTCGCAACCCTTCCCTGTCTTCTCTGGTAGTATTGCGCAACATTACCTAAGTATTGCGCAATATTTTGCAACCCTTCCCTGTCTTCTCTGGTAGTATTGCGCAACATTACCTAAGTATTGCGCAATATTTCGCAACATTTCCCAGTCTTCTCTGGCAGTATTGCGCAACATTACCTAAGTATTGCGCAATATGTCGCAACATTTCCCAGTCTTCTCTGGTAGTATTGCGCAACATTACCTAACTATTGCGCAATATTTCGCAACCCTTCCCTGTCTTCTCTGGTAGTATTGCGCAACATTACCTAAGTATTGCGCAATATTTTGCAACCCTTCCCTGTCTTCTCTGGCAGTATTGCGCAACATTACCTAAGTATTGCGCAATATTTCGCAACATTTCCCAGTCTTATCTGGCAGTATTGCGCAACATTACCTAAGTATTGCGCAATAGTTCGCAACACATCCCAGTATTCTCTGGCAGTATTGCGCAACATAACCTAAGTATTGCGCAATATTTCGCAACATTTCCCAGTCTTCTCTGGCAGTATTGCGCAACATTACCTAAGTATTGCGCAATATGTCGCAACATTTCCCTTCTCTGGTAGTATTGCCCAACATTTCGTAAGTATTGCGCAATATGTCGCAACATTTCCCTGTCTTCTCTGGTAGTATTGCGCAACATTTCCTCAGTATTGCACAATATTTCTTCTCTTATTAATGGAGTTGTGAAGGCATGAAAAAACACAATACATACAAATATGTGTACATAAAATATTTTATTTATCAAGAATTAAATAGTAAACATGATTCCCAATGCACTATATAAATAAGATAATCACTTTTAATTCCCTATTTGTCATTTACAGGCTTTGTTACATATAAGGTTTTAAAATAAAATACATGTATGTAGAAAGAGGAAGTTCATTGTACAGGTGTATTTAATGAAGCAGAAACATGAAGGTTATAGCCAAGGGGGTTAATTAAATATGATATAATTGCTGGACAAATGAGTCAATTGAGACAACCTCCCAACAAATGTGTGTGTGTGTGTGTATAAATTATCAAGTCATTTTCTTTTGATAACCTAGAAAAAGTTAAACAATGACAACAAAGTTCCATTTTTTGCCAGATGCTTTTTGTGTAGTATAATACACATTTCACTCATTCAAAAATAACCAAAGGGGCAAATTTGCTTATGGGAAAACATTTTGGGCTTAGTGTTTTTAAAAAAGATAAGACTTTCAACACATTAAGTGCATCTAAATCATAGTTGAAAGTTGATAATTATTGTCCAAGATAGAGTTAACCCATTACCAAACAGTAACAATATTTGACTAGTTTGTTGCAGGCAACTCTGGAAAACATTGTGGGAAAAGAAGAAATTGTTCTTAACGAGCAATTTCCTCTTTTCCCACAATGTTTTCTGCCCTATCAGAGGATTGTTTTTCATTTTCATCACGTTTTGAAATGTTGTCTGCAAACTCTTTCAATTTGGGACAGTCGAAAAGTTGACGTTTGGTGAAGGGTTAAGCATATTAACACTTACAGCAGAGAGAGAACTTGTTTGTGACATTCTTTGTTTCAACTGTCCCAAAATCACCTTGAGGGTTCAGTGCAATACTAAAAGTGATTCATGTTTATGAAGCAATGACTATAGTCTTGCACTGAACCCTTGACCTGTACAATGAACTGTTCCTCTATCAAGATCACTATGTCATCTAATAGATCATCATTATCATCTATACAAGAAACAATAACATGGATCTTTCTGGTCACATATTTAAGTCAAATGGAGCAAACATGCATACTCATAGAGATGCTTAACAAATAGTTATGTTGTCACTTGCAAAGGGCTAAGTTCACAAAGGGTCATATTTGGTCCAGTCAACAAAATGATAAAATTTGCTCTTTTTCCATAGATTAATATGTTTACAACAACACATTGAATGCTTAAACTGTTGATTCTTGGCTCTCATTAGCAATAAGAACTTTAGCCATAGTTCATTCCCCTGATGGAAATTGGTGACTGGTCCAAATAGAAAACAATAGACGACAAAAAGTAACATAGAGAGACAATCGGAACTACTCGGGTATTTCCGTGGGCTGTGAAATACACCTCGGATATAAGTGTAGGGTTACAATATTTCGGGTAAATCGGCATCCGCCAATTAACACATTTTCTAAGCGTGCACGTTTAGTAGTTCAATGTGTATAGAAGTGTTGGACATCCTTTTTAATCACTTTTGATAAGTAACTCATACCAAATGGCGAACTTGTTGTTGTGACATGTATACTTGTTTCCTCAATCAAATCTAACGACTTTTTTATTTTACATTCAAGATCTATTTTAAGAAACGAAAGAAAGTGATGTCATTCTCGCGGGAAACAATATGGCGTCATCCCTATTATTTCAGAGGTGTTTTCTATTGGATAAACCCGATGTGTTCAGATTGATAGAGAGAATGCATTTGCTGTATGGTATTTGGCGGAAACCATTGACAAAAGGGTAAACTGCTCACCATGATCAATTAATCCTCTTGTCACAGTGATTATTTAAGTCTTTTCCAGCAGAAGCATATACCTTAAATGCCATGAATAGTTTTTCCATCTTTTTGCATGGTATTTAATGCAGTATCAACAACTTTCAGGTATGTAAAAGCTTTTCAGGATCCACTAGTACTAAGCTAGGGCTCTGAAATGACTTGCCAAAGGTCACTCTCACATAACCAGAGATGTAGGTTGGGCTCAAACCCATGACCCCAAAGTCCTGGGTCCGCCACCGTAACTACTGGGTTATGCAGGACCCATGTGCCATGAATAAAGTGGTGAGCTTATATAGCACTATGCTGTGCTATATAAGTCTGTATTTTCAGTTAGTCCAGATAGTATCTTCTATAATCTAAACCCATTAAGAAAAAATACAGCACAGAAAAGAAAAAACAAGAACATTGTGACATAAAGAGAAATTGTTGTGACAAGAAAATGTGTCCTTTTGTGAAAATGTTTTGATTGATATCAAATTGACAATGACATTTAAAATTATGCTAACAAAATGTTCAACTTTTCTTATTGATCATGTGACCCATCACACAATATGTCCCATTCTATAGTATTCCAAAAATGATTATGCCAACTTCACTTCATCTATATTAACAACAAAAAAGGAATGATAAACATTGACAAAACAATATTTAATGGAGGTATTGTTTTTTGTTGTGTTCTTCCCTATTATTCAAGAAATGGCTCCTTTTGTCAGACTATTATATTCTGTTACGTATCAAGGGAACATGTTCTTAATGTTTCTCAATATAGATTTGCAGTTAAAACTTGCAAGCATCATATTGCGAAAAATGAGAACTCGTTCACCAGGGATAAAAGCCTCATTTAGCCACTTTCATTTCTATATAAATTCATCAGAAACGTTGATGTTCTTGTAACTTGATAATATGCATTCTACTGACAATTTTTCAATGACATAGCTCTGTACTTAATGTCTCCTTATTACCAGTTCTTAAAACTTAATGCAACACCTTTATGAATAAATGTTATTACAAAAAACAACCTTTGGATTTAGATGGCAAATAAAAATATGTATAAACCCAGTAACCACAATGTTGGCTTGATGAACTTTGGAACAACTTATCAAGGATTCATCACAAGGGTATGGTAAGTATTTCACAAATATGAAGTACTTACTGTAGTATTGCACTGAATCCTCAGTATTTATAACTACATAAGTTCTGGTCTTGACAAAAAGGTCACAAACTAAAGCTATAAGGCATTTTATTCATTTGAAGGAGATGTCATTTATAGGTAAAAAGTATTTTAACACTAAGTTGTATAGACCTTATAGCTTCAAAAGAGTAGACAAACATTGTTTCAGCCAAAAGCAAAGCAAAAAGAAAGCATATCTTTTGGCTAATTCTCAACATTGAATTATACATTGTACTAAAAGTATCAAGTTTAAAGTAAAACTTTACAATATTATACATTTAATTGAAACAAAAATAAATTAAGAAAAAAAAAAATCAAAGAAAAAATAACCTATCAAACATTTTCATGACCTGAATTCTGTTTCCAACCTTCAAAAGAAGACTCTTAGATTATCTAAAAAGCCTTCGTGAAAGGAACAGTTGAACACTTGGAATCAAAGGGCAATAACTCTGGTAATGACACAACTATGTACAGCCATGTCCTTATCTCTTAAATCACTGCACCATATAGGAATTTGTGAGTGTATCAAATTGAGAGCAACGGCAGATGACCAAAAAGAAAAAAATGAAGTAAAAAATTTATTTTCTTTAAGATGTTGTGTGGAAACCATTCTGAACATAGGATAAATTGATTAGAATTATGAAACCATTGTCAAAATGGTTTATAAAGATTTGTGCAGTAGATGAAAGCATCAGAGTGAGGTATAATGGAGTGAAGGGTTGAGTCAAAACAAGGTTGAATCTGCGCTGCATTCCAGCCTAAAGAGTGAATGAACAACAAGAGGGTAATGACATTTACAACAAGGTTTTCATACTTATAATTGTTTTCCTAATGAGATCTTATGGTATATCTAATTGATCCCTTCAATAATTTGCAATTTCATCCTACAAGTAGCAGCTAACAATAAGCAAAGTGGCAGTAGAACAAGTTATTCTCATAGGTTTGGTTATTCCACTGTTTCAACAGTATTACAGTTGTGTTTCAATGCCTGGATCGTAATGGTGGAGAAAAACACCAGTCTTGATTGTCTATAATGGCTGGTCAAGCCAGGTAAAACCATCGAAATTCCAAAAAGCAACCAACATTCTTTAAATCAACCTGAAGACTCACATGCAAATAATTAACAATGAGCCATGTGGCATGTAAAAATGAGAACAGAAAGGGTAGTGTGGTGAAGTTAAGAGCATACCACTTTCTATCAATAGATAGATCAATAAAACATATAATAGATGCATGGTGGTTAAGCAGTTACCGGCGGGGATTTCATACACTTGAGAACCTTGGCTGAATCTCCATTAAAAGTCTAATTACTCTATTTTGGGATTTATTTTGTATCAATACGGGTTTAACACCACAATAACATTATTTCAGTAACACTGCAATGCCCGACTCTTAAAAATGAAAGAAGACACTTTATAGGAAGGCTGATCTAGCCATATAGGACCATTGACACTTCATAAATCAGTTGTGGTACTACCTGTCATAAAATTCCGAAAACCGCCATATGATTTTTAACCTGTACAAAAATGCGTTATAGTAAGTTCTGTACTCTAACGACTAGGCCAAAGTGTATTACCGGATGTAATAAGTCATGACACTACTTTTTAACCTTTGCACTGGTAAAAATCAACAAAGCATACATAGGTGTACTCTTACTGTGATACAAATGAAAATTGCGGATAAAAGTGGGGGAAAAAAAACAATCAAACAAATCAAATATGTGTATAACAGATTGATCAAAGCTTTTCTAATTGAAAAGGAATCAGTTAAAAAAAAAATGGTACATTTCTCTATTTTTCATTTGTTTACAAACCACAAGTTTAAATCGAAATCTATATGGAATTATAAGTTCAGGCATTCAAATAACATATCAAATAGACTATTGCAGACTGTTATTAGCTCAATATACCGAGGCAGGTCAATTTCAACTATTAACACCTATAGAATAACGAGTTTCATCTTTGGTAAACTCTTTGGTATATGGAGGGGCTTCAAAGAAAACTATTTTCAATCTGTCAAAGTATATATGTCATGCTCAACAAAATAGAAATTGAATAACACCTTTAAATGAAAAGCTCTTCTGTAAATCCATGTTTTTGTGAAAATGTTTGTAAAATTGCTATATTACATGTTATGTTTAAAATGCAGTAAATATTATGTTATGTTATATTGTGGGTACTCATCAGAATTGTCCTGACCAGAAAATCATTACGAGTACCAACAATATGGTTTGTATGTTACAGAAACACAACATGTAAAAGACCCTTTAAAACCTTGTTACCTAAACAACTGTAATTCTTCCCATGCTCAATGTAGTTTTATCTAAGGCATTGTTGTATTCAGAACTTTGTGATAGCCTAAAAAGAAATCATGGTACTTATAAACCAAAACAAATTACATATCACTTCTGCAAATCCTAGGTTTCTACCAAAAAATGGCACTATATACAAGTTACATCTATTGAAACACAACAGAAACTAACAAAGAATAAAGGTTAAAGTTGAGAGTGAAGTGTTACTTTCGTTGATATTTGAAGTTATGGAAAAAAACACTAAAAAACCATCATTTAACATTGAAAAAAAATGGTTGTTAAAAATTAGGAATCATTTGATACACCAGCTCATTATCCAAACAGCCTTGTAAAAAAAATAATTTGAATTCATTATCACTTTCAGTTGGGAGAATGTTAGAATATGTCTTACATTTCCATATCGTGAATTCATGTGCAGATTTTTTTTGGCATTATATTACAGGGGCTAATAAAATTCATCTTCCTGATCCCTAATTTCTTTGAAATCATGCGGTTTTCCCAAAAATTGCAAGTCACACCAGCTTTTTGCTTTCCCAATAGAACAAATTCAGTGATTAAATTTCCCAAAATTAAAAGGCCTAGGCTTCTTCCCAATTCAAAGAAAAAAAAACCCATGATGCATTTACACATGTGATTCCGATTCTGCCATAGCCAACGCTTGTAAAGAGTTTATCACATTCGAAAGAGTAAAGAATATCACAATTTAAACAAGGAAGTAATCACGCTTCTCCTTCCCATTCCGTCTTCTATCCAGGACCCGCTGTATAAACTTTCTCAGCTCAGACACCACCAACACCATCGAGGTCAGTGTAATTAAATATACAAAATCTGAAAAGAGAAAATATATCAACTATTACCCCTTAGAATGCTGAGTAATATTCTAAAAATAGATTTTGTGTCATCAGCTTTGCAAATCTTTCAATAACTGCCAAATTTTGTTGAGGAAATATACTCAGAGTAGCAAACAGGTAAGGTCACAGGCAAGCCGCCAATTCACTTGGCGGCTGGCCTGGATCTAACCTGTTTGCATCAGCATGAAGTCGGTTCCAGCACTATTAGGGTTAATGTAACAGATATACATTGAATACTAAGACATCAGCCATTATAAATAAACCATTACTTAACATTCATTCCATATATCCTCTTTCAATCAATCTAACCAAACATTTATTGATTTGATGTAATAACTGATTGTGTGAGGGAAACTATCAATATCTTTATGTTTGAACAAATGTTAGAAGATTTGATGATATGATAAACCTATGTTGTTGTTTATAGTTGAATACCTTAATTGATTGCATTGATCATAGACCAAATATCTGTTTAAGCCAAGATGCATTGACTCACTACCTTGAGTAAACCTTACATTATCAAAGCACAAAGATTGTAGTCATCTTTTAACAGAAGTCCAATTGAAAATATAGTTAATGTTTCCATTTGCATCCCATAGGTTAAACGTATATGCGAATTATCGTTCACCAACATTAGCCGTCTGTTGTCCTCTATGGATGAATAATTATGATGTGGTATATTCAATACTCGACAGTCTTCCGAACACAGTGGATAACCAATAGAGCAAAATGCATTATATATCAACAGGTAAGCTTAGTAGCATTTATCAAACATATAGCATGTGGACGAACCATGCGGTTGAACATTACGGACGGCTCCGAGGATATTTTTAGAAACTCAGCATAGCATATAATTCATGCTAATCAGGCAGGTCAACCAACATTTTAGGTGGGGGGATTGAGGATAAAAACTTCTAGACAGCACCACATAATTATATCAACCTACCTGATAAATACAATGCTTCTGTCTGAAACACCTTCTGTAGAGGGGGAAAATAAATGACGAGTAGTTGACCTATGAGTGACCCGCCCACAGCGTAAAGGAACATCTTGTTAGTAAACAACCCAACTTGGAACACTGACCGGTCCTATAACAGATAGTATATGTATGTATAAGTGTGGCTGTAAACAAAATGTCAATAAAGAGTAGCTGTATATGCATATATACCAAAAAAAAAAGTTCAGTACAAGCGTTTTAGCTTGCTTGCATTGGTTCAGCTCAAAACTTGAGCAGATTAACATTCTATACATATAGAAATATGTGATATTCCTGTATAATCCTTCCTAGTTAAGACCAATCTCATATACAATATTTCGAGTCTTCTCCTTATCTAACATTTTGTCAAACAAAACCTAGGCATAGTCATTTGTTGTACAAAGAAGCGATAAAATTCATTTTAAACATCTTTGATGATGCATGCTAATAACGCCATTAGACTTTCAGTTAATGTAAAACATAAATCTACAAATGGAAAAAAATGTACAAAATTATGTCAAATAAGTTTGATTATATTTTTTCTAGTTGTACACAGTTGCCATGCACACAAACTACTATGTTTCTTTTTTATAAAGACAGACATTGGATGACAGGTTGTAATTGATCTGAACAGGTTGTTGAACCTCCAGATGATGTTGTTAAAAGAGCGGTGAACTTACATGTGATCTGCAGCTCAGAGCATTAAACATGTCAAATAAAACAAAACAGGTGAATGTCATTGTTGTATCACGGGGAGTTATCTTGTTATCACTTAACTGAAAAAAAATAATGTAAATATCAAAAATACATGCTAACAACTTGACATCTTTCATGGAATATATAGATCATATGTTTTTGTTTGAAGTGAGATATATAGATTATTTCATCATCAAAATGATACATATTTTCGCTGATACTTTTGAATTTCTCTGGTTAGCATTAAATATAAAACAATGACATTTCCACTCTAGGTGAGGAACGGATATATTATTGGCCCTTCAATATCTGCTATATAAAAATTAATTCCCCTTTCTGACAATCTTTATTTTACTCACTGCCAATATACAAGAATAAAAGGATAATGCAAAATCTTATTTCACTTAACAATGATTTCTTCTAAACTCCTTAACAACAACAAAATCAGTACAACCTATTGTTGCTGTCTGTATAAACCACTACAGTCATGGTTGTATTAAGCAACTTGTTTTCTGGTCATATATTCATGGGATAAAAGAAACCAAACAGCAAAATGCAAGTTGCTCGTCTTGCAGAAAGCACCATTTGAACAATTTTACATGTTTTCCATCCTGTTTCATTAAATGATGATATTACAGCATTATATGAATTGTTCAACAGTTGCAGTGATAATTTTTGGCCCCAAAAATCTCATAAAACTTCCCAAAAACTCATTACTTTCATTCATTTTAATCATTCTTCTATAGAAAAACCCATTGATTTTTAAGTTTTGGTAAAAAAAAGCCCATTGATTTAATTTAGAAAAAAACCACTGCAGTTGTTGATTGAGTTGCAACGCAATTCTAAAATTGCTAATTGCTATTTAACCCACAGCGGTCTATAGTTATCCTCGTGTTGGCACTATGAAATATAAGTAATACATTAGCAAGTACTGACCCCAGGATTACTATAGACCCCATGGATTTAATGGATCACAGTCCTCCCGAAGTTGTTGACTTACCTCCGTCCAAAACACCCATATTGTACCCGACACAATGATGAGCGCAGAAATGAGTATGTTGACTATAAAAGGTTTTGTAATTATTGGATCTGTCACTTTACGAGGAGGCTGTCGTATAACGTCTGGTTGAACTGGCTCCACACCCAAACTAATAATAAAATGAAAGGATAGGTCAGTGTTTACATACAAGATTTATTACATCATTGAAACACCATTTGTTCAATTAACACATATTGAAATATGTATTAGCATCTATCAGTACTAAGGGCAAAGGCATTCTTTTAGCTAATTGACCCCCAGTTCCATTCAAATATATTGGTAGAACTATCACCCTTGAGTCCATGTCCAATGAAAAAAAAAATGCATTAAAAGCCAAACCCCCTTGGACTAAATATCAAACCTATACTGATAAAGGTCAAGTGATTGATTACAAGTCAGCTATGTGTTGGCAGTGAACCATAGCCCTAATATTGGTGTGGGGGTGTTTTTATGAGTTTTGTGTGTGCATGCATGTATGTGTTGGCATGTTTGTTTACATGGGGTTTAACTCTGTGTCAAAAACTGTTCAGTTATGTTACAGCTTTCCTGGATTTATCAATACTAGCTAGGGCTCTAAAATGTCTTACCAAAGGACATCACCACATGAATACAGAGGTACCCTTGAGGCTCAAACCCTAGACCCTAGGAATCCAAGACTGCCACCGTAAGCACTGGGCCACGCTGGACCCTTTTGTGTGTGCTGAAATGTGAGAAAAGAAACCTGTGCATACAAACCTTTGGGCTGGAGGTCCATCCATTATTATGTTTATCCAAAGTATCTGCATGGCATTTAGGGGGTTTGGCAGCTTAAACAGTGTGGACAATGCAATGAGAGATAGCGCTGCTATACTCCTGTAAATACACAAATAAAATATAAACTATAAGGTTGAAATAACACACAAAATTAGGCCGAAACAAATAATAAACAGGTCTATATAAACAACAGCTTTTTATAGAGGGGCTAAACCAATGACAAAATATTAGAAGCCATGGATGTTCAATTATCTCTTTTCCAATCACTTTTTATCGTACTCTCCCAACCAACAAGTTAAACTGGGGTAACAAAAGTGATGTATTTCTATGCAAACAAAATGTGTACTAACTGCAAAATAAATTAAAAGGGAATTTAATCAAAAAGAAATAGACTAGCAGAGGATTTTTGAAAGCTTAAACAATAACATGTGTAAGAAAAAGAGTACATCTTCCGTATTCATGTAGAAATAATATATTATGTCATAAGCAGTTCATTTCAAACGTTTTTATCATATACCTGTACATTAATTTTAATCAAATGTAGGAATACTTCAGTAAAAAGACTGACAAAGTGGTTGATTTCTTATTTGGAGCTGCAGTTTTATACTATTAAAAAGTGAAAGGTTTGATTTCAAATCATTTAGTATCAAAATACACCAAATTGTTTAAGAACTTTCCTGAAAAAAGAAGACTTACGTGCTGAGCTGGAATCTTACAAAATTTCTGATATTATAGAATATGGCCTTTCCTTCCTCTATGGCACTCCTGAAAATGAAAATCAAATCAATAAGGAAGTTGTACAGTTATACAGAGTAAAGATCTTTTCCTTGTTAATGGTACAAAAACAGTGTAGAGTATAGTGAGATATACATATAACATCTCACAATAACAACTTAGAATATACTTCAAAAGAGATATAAATAAATTGCTCATGAACAACAATACATTATCCTTCAAATACTATCAAACAACAAGAATTGAAAATAAAAGGCATAACTATGAAGTTTCAGGATGAGATAATTGAGAGACAAACTAACAACACAAAGTGCACATGTATAGATGATACAACCCACCATATTCTAATAAGCAAAAGCCATCAACAAGGTGACATGAGTATTCTCTGGCTTTAGCTTTATTTATGGGGATATAATGAACTTAACAGTGAAATATTTTGTTTGTAAGACTACAAAAGCTCAACCTGCTCTTATAGATTTATTTCAGTTTTAAGTGTACATGCATGGATATTATATAACATGTATAAAATGTAAAAGAAATTACTTATATTTAGAATGAGATTATAAAAACCAATGCAGCCAAGCAAAACCAAGGATTATACAAAAGAGAGAAATCCTTTAATTTTCTTTCAATAAGTTGGAAAAGGGATGGCTAAAGCTATAACACAAACATCAACATAGTGTCAAATGTCGGACTTACAGGGTAACAGAGAAGTCATCATCAACAAGTATCATATCTGCTGCTTCCTTGGACACATCTGTTCCTGATTTTCCCATACATATACCAATATCTGCAGCTTTAAGTGCAACAGCATCATTTACACCGTCTCCAGTCATTCCAACTACCAGTCCATTCATTTGTAACGCCTGAAAACCAGACATGAACATGAAAACATTAATAAATACCATCATCGATACACATTTTAACACAGCTGTGAGAAAAACAACTTTGACAAAGAGAGAAATTTATCATGTCAAGCATATCCCTTCTAAATCTTGTTATATAGCATTTTTGTTATTCATCACTAAATCACGTAACCGCACTGTCCAACTGTCTGTATCCATTTTCTGTTTGCTATAAAACATTTTCAACCTTATTTCATATTGAGAATGATGCAGCAGTTGACATTGAAAACCCGATTTACAAAAGCTTAGATTGCTCGTATTAAGTCACTACAGTAAGTTATATGTTGTAATACACTCTGAACAGGGAGAAGTTAAAGTGGTTGAGCCTTACCTTGACAATTTTCACTTTATGACGCGGTGACACCCTGTAGAATATGGCTACATTGTTTATCCTAGTTTTTAACATAGAAAGCTCCAATTCCTCTACTTCATCTCCGGACATGCATGTACTGCCTTGTGGAAACAACCCCAGTGTGGTCCCTATAGTGTATAATTTTATACAAATGATGAAATAGGCCACAAGATTCTGTGTAAAAGCTTAACCCTTTACCAAACGCCAAATTTTCTGGATTTGTGTGGCATCTTTCAATAAGCTAAATCAATTTTTGATTTTTGTCACATTTTCAAAAAGCTACACCAATTGTTGGTTTTTTAACACTGTGGCAATAACATTTCAGTTTTTTTACGTCTTTCCAAGATGTCACTAGGCAGTGCTCTGCAGTGTCTTACCCTTGGACAATCCCACAAGAAATCCCAGCCGACGACCAGCATGACCCTGCATAGGATATCATTAACTGATTCAGAAAAAAAGTCTCCATACATACCTATAGTTTTTGAAGTAGCCTCAGCATCTCCAGTCACCATTTTGACTGACACACCCCCTGCTATAAGGGTGTGAATGGCTTCCTTGATACCAGGACGCGGTGGGTCTAATATCCCTACCATACCAACAAACACTAGGTCAGTCATGTCAGAGCCATAGGCCATCCCTATTACTGGAATCAATAAAAACATACTCATTAATACATTTATTAGTTTGACTATGGGCCATTCCCAATTCATAAACTACTTATCAATCCAACGCTTGTTGCGATTATTTCACGCTACGAAGGTCTTACTACAGTCTAATTAAAAGAATAAATAGAGAGGTAAATCTTTATAAGCATCATTTTAACTTGAAATTCTTAATTCCAAAATACTGATCAAAATCAAGCAGATTGGGTTGACATAGGTGCTAATTATATTTTTTTGATTTTATGTGTAATGTTTTAAGCAAATGTCCTTCCGCATATGATCTTAACCAAAGCACTGTGCCAATGCCAATACCATGAGTGGCAATTATTTCTATTATTCTGGGGAACATAAATGACATTCCATTTACTAAATCAGGAAAAAATGCATAGATTGTTTATTTAGATAATCATGACCTAACACATGTATATTCATGAAGAAAATCAACAAATCCAGCTATCCTTTAATCACATATCATTCTGCATTTACATACCCCTCAATCCTGCAGAGCCCATTCTATAGGCCTCCATAGTGTAGACTTTTCTCTGTTTATCTTCTAATGCTAAAGTGGAACCATCACTATAAAACCGTGTACATTTATCCAGCACCCTCTCTAATGCTCCTTTTACAAAGTAGATCATTTCTTTACTCTGAAAATGGTAACATCGTTAAATTTGTATTAGTACATGTATGTCTTTTGTAAAAATATCAACAACTTTCTCTTACAAAAACATACCAGATAAATAATTTGCGAGCTTTCTTCAAGGAAAGGTATTTTCAAAATGAAAACAACAGCACTGTATTCCCTTATATAACCACAAAAGTACTCAATAGGTATTGGTTATTAAAGTCTGGATTTATAGCTGTTGAAGTGACCATCTCACAGATTGAGATTTAAATCTTTTTTAAAAGAAATATCTTCTGCAGATAAAAATGACCACACAGTTCTATTAAGTAACATAAAACTAGATCATTGAAATGCTTCTCATACCCATCCATAACCATTTGGTAAAGATGTAGCACGCTTGTATATCCACTAAAGTAATCAGTATACATAATTGTTGGAAAGAACTATTATCTAAATCATATGTTATAGATACTTTTCTAGCATTGAAGAGAAATAACCGAGAAGTATACCTGTCCATATCGAGGGGTACACCTAACTGCCATGTACTTTGTTTCTGAACGGAATCCAATTTCTTCAACTCGAATGTAAAGATGTTTCAGATTATGTATGTTCATCTGAAAACGATTAAGACATTAGATCAATTTAGATCACATATATTAAAGGAGACAAAATTCAACCAACAAGGAAACTGCTTCTTTCATAGACATCAAGAGTGTAGGGCTCATGACATTTCTTCTATATTTGCTGGCATATCAACAAACATTATCTGCTTTGGGATGGGTTCAAACTTTAAAGTCTCTATAAAGTATACTGTAAAGATGCAGTAAACGTATAATTGTTAATTTTCATTTCTATCTGAATTACTAGGAAGCAAACACTCCAAAGTATGAATTGGATAAATGAAATCAATATATATATCAACTTATTTACTACTGTTCCTACTGGAGCTCTCTCTGTATGATTTGCATCATGTATCAAGATAGCAACAGACTAAATCACATTTGACACATTGTCTAAGAGTGCTTGCTTAAAACAAGATTGACTGTTTATCTATTAATTTTCTAAGTGGCACATGTTAAAGCCCCCAGCAAGTCCCGTTATCTAGACCCCATCTAAATGCTTGTTTTGAACGTTGAAATTAACATAGAAACCACTGTTAATGGGGTGACATATTTAACACCATACCTTGAGAGAACATATTAGCAGAGCCCCTCTGTGGGAGACCCATGAACCCCTGCATGATGAAGCAGACCCCTGTCTATAAGCTAATAGACAATGTTAAAATTAACATAGAAACCACTCTTGATTTGGTAAACAGTATACTGGCGGTAAAGAACAACATAGAAATAGACATATCTGACACCATACCTTGAGAGCACATGTTAGAAGAGCGCCCTCTGTGGGAGACCCGTGGACCCCGGCATGGTGAAGCTCCGCATCATTACAGATACATCCGACCTCGATCACTTTACTGAGTGCTGGGTGTGATTGGGAATCAACCACCTGTCCATCACATGTCACTTCACCTCTCTCAGAGTAACCCACACCAGATACCTGTAACAAATGTTGCAATATAATATAAAATCTCTCATTGCAGGGTTTTGATGGTAATTAATTTGTTTATATTTAACTGAAGCATATACAGCTAATGATTGACAAAGAATACACATTTACTCAAGTTTTCACATTGAATTAATAGCATTCTAGTTGTTTTGTTATGCCATGGCCTTTAAAGATTGACAAGGGCCCTCTGATAAGTGTGACCTTTATGTCTCCTCTTTGTGTGTATCAAGTGAAATGAGGACTGCCTCATTACAAAACCATTGGCACTAGTGGGGTTCAAACCCCTGACTGCAGGCTTAAAGTTCACCAACTTAAGAGTAAAACAACCCAAGATCCGCCATCTGAATTGATCCAAATGATGTAAAATAACCACATATGTGTCAGTGTAGTTCTTAGTTTTCAATGAATAATGTTACCTCTGCATATGTTCCATCTGAGGCATAAATCGTTGTTACTGTCATCTCATTCTTTGTCAGGGTTCCCGTTTTATCAGAGCATATTACATTAGCACAACCTGTAAAAGAAATTAATAATTAAAATTATCAATTAAGAAAATTTGAAGATAAAGATCAAATGTGGATTGATTTTCTTAAAAGACTTAAGAAACAAACATTTGCCGAGCAGCATCCCTAAACTATTCAAAAATGAACTAAATATTTCTTACAACAAAACAAAAAATCAGAACTATGTACAATCTAAAATCAAGTTGTAAGTGCATTAAGGTTAAAGCAATGCATTTATATCACAGTCAGCAAGATTTACTTTCAGTTATACAGACCCAACCAGTTTAACCACAATTTAAGATTTTCTTGGTTGATTAAGCAGCCATATCATAAAAAAGTCATTCAACATTTTGCTACTAGTGTACTTAAACCTCCTGATTAAAACTACAAAAAAACGGGTAAAACAGTATCTACATACCCAGCGTTTCGACTATAGGTAATTTCTTGACAATAGCTTTCCTGGTGGCCATTCTCATTACCCCCAGCGCTAGGGTTACCGTGACAACAATAGGTAACCCTTCTGGTATCGCAGCAACAGCAAGACTGAAACAAGGAAACATTTTGTAAGGAAGGATGTATTTCATATCAACAGATGACTTCAATCTTTTGTGTTCAGATAATTGTAATAAGTAATATTCATACCAACTTATTTCTAATAGACAACACTTAAAAAACGTAACATAAACAGCTTATGTGATTTTCCTCCTAAACTATTACAATAAGAATTGTAAACATGTTGCATTTCAAATAATGCAAAAATACAGTCTAAATATATTGAAAGTAAATAAAATGGTTAGTTTGAAGATCATACAGTCAATCTTGTGTTAAGAGGCCAGCCTATGGGACAGAGCAAATTGGCTGTTTAAGACAGGTTGGCTGCTTAACACAAGTTGATGTACACTATAAATCTAACAATGGGACTTTCTGTAGTGGTTGTTTAAGGCAGGCTGGCTGCTTAAAAGGGTGGCTGCTTAACACAAGTTAGACTGTATATTGAAATTCAACTGTACTGTGCACAAAGGATTATTTGAAAAACATTTCATTTGTTTCAAATTGTTGAAATTAAAGAACCTTGAACGATAAAGATTTATTCTCAAATTATAATACGTATGTATCAGTTATGAAAATCTGTGATATTTTCATGCTCTAACCCTCCCATTGTAAAGTTGAAAAACTTGCCTTGATCTAGATTTAAAACAATCTTTTATGATCAAACTGTTATTGATGTTTTGAGTAAGACATACCTAACACCTATTGTAAACATATCCAGGATGTTACGTCCATCAAACCATCCTATGATTATTATACAGCCAATTATACAGAATGAGTAAAACGAGAGCTGCTTTCCCAAAGTGTCCATACTCTTCTGCATTGGAGTCTTGGGAGGCTGAAAAAAGAGTATCCATTTGTGAGCTGCCAGTAGACTGAAGAAAAAAATTTAACTTCCTTTCTTGTTTAACCCATTACAAAACAATAACGGCATTTGACCAGTTTGTTGCAGACGACTTTGGAAAACATTGTGGGAAAAGGAGAAATTGCTCTTAACGAGTAGTTTCTCCTTTTCCAACAATGTTTTCTGCTTTATCAGAAGATTACTTTTCGTTTTCATCACATCTTGAAATGTCATCTGCAAACTCTTTCAATTTGTGGCCTTTGGTAAAGCGTTAAGAATTTTTCAGAAAAAGTCATATAAAGGCAATCTCAAAACTGTAAGGCAGTGATAAAACCCAACGTTAATGAACAAAAGCCCATGATACAGGTTGGTCTTTCATAGAAAGTACCAGATATAACATTACATGTATTTATCTATCATGCCTTTCATAAAAGTTGGCTTCTATTTGTAGCCAATTTGTAGCCAAAACAAATCTGAGTCTTTGTAACATATCAGAGCTAAGAGAACATAACCATAACTTTGTATGCCCCTTGTTCTATTTTGTAAGTACTGTTTTAACGGACTCATCCAGATTCAATATTGAGTAACAAAACATGTTTAAGCTTTACCAAACAAAATCAATAGATTTTTAGAGTCATATGCAAGTGACTTTAAATATTATCGTGGATGGTATAGCTCATTGAAACCATTTCTCCATAAACCTAAAATATCATCTTGTTAAATGTAAATTTACATGCTCTTGTGTAAATCATACTTCAACATTATATTAAATGTTTTATCTAGGAAGTAAAAGATTAAACTAGATTTGGCTTATATCTTACCTCTTCAGACTGCATCATTTTGAAAATCTCGCCGAATTCGGAATTGTTGCCTGTACCAATCACTATTCCCTGTAATATGTTCAAACACACATACACTAACTTTTTTAATAAAGGCAGAAAATGATAAGTACCAAAGCCTTTTACTTGCCCAATTTCAAAACAACTATTGGATTAACCAGATTTTTGGTTCACTCCTTAAAAATTGTCCAATTGAGACTTTCATTTAGTTTGGGTTTATTTATCGCGGTTTTATATTGAGTAAACAGATTTTTATTTATACTGCCCTGCCAGGCACATTATGGATGGAAGTAGATTCCTGCTATAATGGAGTTTAATGGCTATAACAAGTCTATGGTCTAAAATGAAATCATTCGTAAAAATTCCAGAACCAAACATTAACAGCCTTTTGATGGATTGTTACTGTTGCCAAATAGATGTGCAACTCAAGTATCCCAGATTATGTTTTAAAAAGCAAAAGCAAGTAAACTTAATACTAAAAAGAATAAGCAAAACCTAAAGCAATCTCAAAAGCAAGGTTGACAGATATTCTGAATTATTTTTATACATGTCCATTTAAATGACTCTATGAAAGGGAAAATGATTACAATGAAACATCAATTTGTCCTAGAAGATGTTTTCTAGTATATAACCCTTAGAATGCTGGGTAATTTTCTGAAAACATATTTTTGTATCGTCTGCTTTCCAAAACTTTAAATATCTGCTTTAATTTGATGAGGAAAGATACTCAGGGTAACAAACAGGTTAGATCACAGGCCAGCCACTAATTTACTTGGCGACTGGCCTGGATCTAACCTGCTTGCATAAGCATGAAGTTGGTTCCAGCACTACAAAGATTAACTAACACACTCACCTGTGCTCGCCCAGAAGACACGGATGTGCCCATAAAAGCAATATTAACTTTGTTTGTCACTCCACTGTTTACTGCAACATCCCCTGGAATGGTGTCCGTGATTTTAGATCTGGGTAAGGGTTCACCAGTAAAACTAGACTCATCTATGGTAAGATCCACGGTCTGTCAAAACAACAAATATATTACTTCATATTCAATTACTTAGGAATGAATATCTAAAGTGCACAGGTATTTAGACATGATACGTTCTATTTGGGATAACGACTGCGTTATATGAAAATCAAGTGTCCGTGGAAAAGGGGAATTTTAAGTTATGTTTTAAGCCTAAATATGTTTGAAATTTTGGGGGCCTTAGTGTACCTGTGAAGTGAAATATAGTGACTATCGCGATTCAACTAAACGGGTTATAAAGAGGCTGCAGTGTAAAGATTTGCATAGTGAATAGTTTTCAATTCTAGGTCCTACCTGTACAAGCCTGATATCTGCTGGAACTCGGTCTCCAACACTCAATTCCACAAGGTCGCCAGGAACCAAATCTCGTGCCAAAAACTGCTCCAATACTCCATTTCTTCTGCTGCAAGGTTAAGTAAATTGGAGAGTAAAGTTTTGGGTAACTTTAACCAATTTCTTTACATGGAAATTTGTAGCTGATTAAAACTGAACACAACAGTAAATGACACGAAATGGAAAGCCAAAAAGTTTTGGTTTACAATATTGGGTAGGCACTTTTTAGATTGAAGGATAGAATACTAAAATAAGTGGTAAGTCCTTTTGTCACAGTGCCTCTAAGTGCATTCAAAGTAGGCACATTGTATAACGGATTATGCATTTAGTTCTTTTTGTCATATCTTCATTTCATATAAAAAATTTGGTGACTCCTGGTTTAAAAAATAATAAAGAAGTAAGTATGCACCATCTTAAAGGAATTGAAGTGGAAAACTTGATTATGGCTTTCCTTATTACAATATGGTTTTTTTGCTGTTTACTTTGCAGACGGTGGATAGTGTAATCACTTCTTAATTTTGAAAGTATCTTGCCTTTTCCCGAATATGTAAGTCTAATTTGCTGCATCATTTCAAGGGATCAATGCAAGACTATAGTTAGTGAATCATGTTTGTGAAGTACTTACTATAGTCTTGCAATGAACTCTCGATTTGTTATTCAGACATTTCTAAATAAATAATTAATCCCAAATTTGACTGCAAAATCAACACAATGTGTCTATTTCTAGTTAAAATGTTAAGTTTTCAATTTAGCAAAAACAGAGGTTGCCAAATAAAGCATAATATGCTCATACCAGTGACATTTTGGTGGAACCAGTTGTTTGAGAGCCTCTAATGATTTCTCTGACCTGTATTCCTGCAATAGGAAAATAAATATTGTAGCAATCTAATCAAACACAATAAATACTCAGTTTTTGCAACATTGAATCTTTTTTCATTAAGAATGTGTAATTGGTCCAAACTGCAAGCAACCACAGTTATAAAGAATTAAAACATGAAAACTGACTCCCTTTTTTGAGACCCAGGATTGGAGAAACAACCAAACAAGAAATCTTTTTTCCACAAAATATTAACCCAGAAAGTTATACACTAATATCACATACATGTTTAAGGTTTTTTAAAGCATATGATAAATTATTTGTGCTTCTTAGCTTTTGGCTAAAGATTTGGATCTTACGTCAATGACTGTCTAGTTTTACATGAATTATCCAGTGATTTAGATATAACAATTGAAAGTCACGAACATTTCTTTATATTCTATCAGTTAAATGATAACTTTTTTTATTTTTGCATGCATCAAAAAAGATGTCCCCTATCACATCATGCTAAAAAGAGACTTCTGCAAACAATGACGAATATAAGAAACAAAAAAACGACTTACTTGAACAAATGCCACAGTCGAAACTATCACAATGGCCTGAAAGGATAAACATTTATTGGTTAGTTTTGATTTACATTTTGATGAGGTGACCTATAATATTTGTATGATATCTATCATTCTAGCAACTCGCTGACTCATAAAATACGAAAATAACTTTTTGACTTACAATCTGAGTTAGGTCCCTTGTATTGCTGATATTTATGCCTTGGTAAATGCTAGACAGATAATCACTTTAAATCAAGCTAGCCATTTATATGCAAAACTATATACAATGACTTGTTAACTCAACCTGATTTGCTCATGATAGTGCACAGTGATGCACCAAGACAAGTCTAAGATAACGTCACTGTGTTTGTTTGTTTGTTTATTCAATTTAACATCACATAGAATGTTTTTTTCTTTGAGAGAAAAAGGTTGCTGAGACAATTACATTACAAGATTTAAAAAAATCTAGTTTTTTTTTTATCCTGGTCAATATGTTAGAATACTGACAGGTTGAGGAATGTGTTCCATAATATAATATCTTTTCATAAATGAATGATAATAACTGACTGATTACCTCTTTCTCTTTTGATCTGCAATGTATATTTCATTTTCCCCCCTCTTTTTTTGCCCCAAATCAATTTGATTTGAGAAATGAATGTGACATCAAAAGCGCTGATGGATGGGGTAAGGAACAAGTCCTCTGATCTTTGTCTTTCAATTCCTAATTTCATTATCATCCATACCCATGATGTTGCAATAAACCTTTGGTCCTGCCCACTTTAAACTATCGGGATTCGCCTGTATTTAAACATCATAATAGTCATCTGTTTTTGCTTTCAACTTGGAGCAGTTACAAATGTCAAATGGGGAAGTGGGTTAGAACATATAGAAATACTGGCTAAAAGTGTGGACTTACCACTGTAATGCTGATGGCATCGTCAAACTGTCGCATCAATATACTGACAACAGCAGATCCCAGGAGTAACAAGATCAAAGGGTTGTAAAACTGAAATAAATAATCAAAGTAAACAGTATTAACAAGTCAATATTATAATGCATTGGTGAAAGTTGTAAAAAATAAAAAAAAACTGAAACTGTAGCTGGGGGCCGCCCAGCGGGTCCAGGGTAGAGCCCTGGTGGTGGGACCAGGGGGCCGGAAGCTCTTGCAACAAGCCATTTTAAGAGGTGTTGAAATGGCCCTAATGGAGGGTAAAACAACAACATTAAAACTCAAGTTCTTTTTTAAAAGATCAACAGGTTTAATATTCTTGGATGGACCCCTGGAGATTTTCATAAAACGGAAATCAGTTTTAAAACTGAAAACTTTCACCCATGATGATGGAGTAATTAGTAAACAAGAAGGCCATGATCTCTAGACCATCTTGACAGAACAATCAGGATAATCAAAGCAGTTTTCATCCCCTACCGAGCAGGGCTATTTGGTCATAAGCAGGTTTGTTAATAATAATAGAAATTGAAAATGATGTAATTTTGCAGAATCAACCAATCCTTTCAAATAGAAGTGTATCAGGATTCTAATTTACTGGTGCATGCAAGTTATAGTACACAAATGATAAAAAATGGGAATTTAAAATTTAACTTAAAAAGTATGTCTATTCCTTGGGAACTAAGTTGATTCCGACAAGTATCTAAAAACAGGTAAAACTTGTTAACCTTTAATCATGTAAGTGGCAAAATTTAAGTAGGATTAAATCATTGAATTATGTTACCACTTAAATGCACTCAACAGTACTCTGCTTAAATCATACAGTTTCAGTAAACCTTTGCATAAGACCCACCAACAGAAAACACTTTTTGCAAGCCTTTGACTACATTTCCCACATTCACAAGAGGTCTAGGTAGAGTGTGCCAGAATATTGTGTATGAAGTACTTTCAAACCTATAAACTTAATCCTATGGTGTTAGTGGTCTTAAGCAATGTCTTGAAAGAGAAGAATTTGGACACTGGATAGACAATTCATGATCTCAAGTCTCTAAGAGAAGGAAATGGACGGTATACCTTGTGAAAAATGTAAAATACATGAGAATCCCTATAAAATCGAGGATTCAATGCAAGACTATTGTGAGTGCTTCACAAACATGAACCCTTGAATTGTGCTTCTTTGTATAACAACATACTTGTTCAAGGTATTTCTTCCAGAGGGGTGCCTCTTCTGTGATATCAAAGTCGTTAAATCCATGGACTGAACGTCGGCGCACCACCTCTTCTCTGCTCAATCCAGTCTCAAGGTCCACATCAAGGATATGGGCTATCTCTTTGACAGAACTGTAACAAGCCTCTTTGGATGACATGGACTTCATCATGTCTGCACACTGAAAAACATTTATCAAGGATTTAATAATAATATATCCTGGAATAGTTCTTGTATAATACTTTCTCATAATATAAACATTAATGTTGACAATCTTTAAAATCAGTGTTTTCAAAAGTAAATATTAGACATTGACTTTTTTGTACTTTTTCAGCCTTTGTTGACTTTACGCTTAAACCTGTTAAACTATGTTAACATAATGAGTCACTGATGCTTGTGTTTTTACTTTGCTTAGATGATAAAACAACAAATGAAGCTGAACAAGCATTGAATAAATAAAAAAAATAAATGCAAAACATGACTCAACAACTCTATTCGTCAACTCTTTATTAAGTCAATTGATATTAAAGATAAAAAGACGTTCGTCTTCTCTTTTAGTTTCTTTGTAGACAAAATCACTACTAGCAGGTGCGGTGGATAAAACCACTGTAATCTACCTAGATGATAGATCTGTAATAATTTGACAGATCATAGTGATAATCAACTTTGTCTAGTCTTTAGGTCTCGTTTAAAAGCTCAAATGCACTAGATCAATTTGGAAATAAATAGTTCATCTCTGTTTAAAATATAACTCACAAGTACTTGAATTAACACGTTATTTAATCGTTAGCATGAAATATCAAAAAACAATTTATCAAAATACGGCTTTTCTTCCTATCCGGCTTTTCTTCCTTTGTAAATACATTCAACAGAAAATATGTTTACCTTGGAAATATCTAAACTACGATCTTTATCTTCATGCGATATCATTTGGATCAAAGTTGCACGGAAGTATGCCTATGTTAGTCCGTATTTTTCACTAAATTTGGAATAATCCAAGAAAATATGCGAAGGAATTTATCTCCACATAGTCGCTATATTTCGCCGGATATGTAACTCTCCATTGACGAAGTTAACAAAATACAAAACATTAAATCTCCCTTGCAGAGTTACCCGAGTTATCGTTCGTTGCTCACGTCTGGCTCTGGGTCACCGCCATCTGTCGGGCCCACAATAACTTGATCAATCTCGGAGTTTCCACATATCCAACACTTATCCCGTAGCACAATGATATACTTTTACAATCTGGATCCAATCAAAGATATCTTAGTCGGTAATTGGAAAATTGAACACTTAAAAACCTTCAGTCTTTTGTTCTAATTATGACCTCAGGGTGCGTGCCTGCAGACCCCATGCACGCACGTGCATACACTTCATCGAGAAAAAACATGAGGAAAATCGCATCATATGCGGAATTGAAAAACTATCTTTTCATACAGGAACCCAGACCACAGTTGGAATTATCCACACGTAGATATTCCGCCCGCTGCGACGTGCTATATACCTACACGGATATACGGTCGAGGAATATTCCCCCAACTCAACCAAGCCTTTTTTAATGCTGACATAACCGCAAATAACGCTGCTAGTATCTTATGTTGCAGAACTAAGGAAAAAAAGAAGACAGAACCGTGCTGATCTGGCCAGCCTTACTTAGGGTGCGTCACCGTCCATATTCTGTTGGATAGTTGTCAACGTATTCTTCATAATAGCAGTGTTTACCCCTAGCATCACAAGAAACATGCACACGGGAAGCATTTCCAGGACTTTGGTGGCAAGATCCCTGTGGACTGCTCCCGACTAGCATAACTTAAAAGAGGTGGGACATGTCTGTAATTACATATCAATTTGAGGGTGTAAAATGGTATTATTTGGAGCACTTTCCAGTATTTTGTTCGTTTTAAGGTTGTTACGGAGCCTCATTGGCCCTTTGGTTAGAGTACAGAACTTGAAATCACATGACCGTTAGTTCAAATCTTGGTGAGGGATATGGATTTTCATAAGAGGCAGTCTCCCGACTGACTTACGGAATACCGATGGTTCTCCCTGGCTTGACCGGTGATTAGGATAGCTGAGTATCGGGTCTTCATCCACCAGTCGGGTATCGCAGCATAACTGAAACAATATTGACGCGATGTAAACCCCATATTAATAATGGTAATAATAATTAGGATTATACATCGTGTCGAACTGAACATAAGGACAAATCAATTCGGGTAAAACCATCGGCATTCTGTTGATAAGTTGTGACAGAGACATAGATAACATCTATCTGTTATCTATGTCTCTGGTTGTGAGACTACCTGCCTTTCACGAAAATCCAAATTTACCATTACCTAACTCGAATGATTCAAGCTGTAACTGTGGTAGAATGAAATATCTACGTCTGTTTCATTCGGACTAATCAAATACGTTGAGATGAACACACAGAGGAGCCATGTTATTCCAATCAGTCCCCCAACCACAAGCCATCCGAGGCTAAACTCAGATGATCTGAGCGGTATAGAAAGAAATAGCTACGTTTGGATCATTCGGACCACTTTGTTGCGACGAAGCTGACGAAATCCTTTTTAAGAAAAAAGGGTGAGATAAAAAGCAGTTATTCGATCTATATACATGTAATGCTACCAAGCACCAGTCCGGGATGAGGCCTCTTGTTTCTACAGGTCTGTGACATCCATAGCAAACATATCCAAAAGGTTTTATCCCTTTACCGTTCCTGATCATACGGGTCAGTACCATATACATATACTATATTATATTACATATAGACCCCTATGTTCATGTTAAGGATTTTAGTGATCGTCCAAGGCGTGTTGACATCAGGAAATCAAGACAGGAAGTCCAGGGATTATGGATAAGGTTACCATTGCCTTAGCGTACACTAAGGTAATGGTAAGCTTAGTCCCATCACCCGTAGCCCAGGGTACAAGTCCTGCTTGTGGTCATCATGTATGTAAAGTGATGTACAATCTCAACGTTATGAATAGTGATGCACAGTTTTTACTCTATAAATTTGTTTATAATGAGTTTAATCCTTAGAATGCTGGATAATTCTATAAGCAGATTTTTGTGTCGTCTGCTTTCCAAAACAATAAATATCTGCTTAATTTTTAAGAGGAAAGATACTTAGAGTAGCAAACGGGTTAGATCACAGGCCTGGTCTGGATCTAACCTTTTTGCATAAGTATGCAGTTGGTTCCAGCACTAAAAGTTAAATGTCAAAACAATTTTTCAGTTAGGTTTCAGCTTTCCGCGATTCACTAATACAAGACTAGGGCTCTGAAGTGTCTTGTTAAAGAACGCTCCCAAGAAACCAGAGGTACGCGTGGGTACCGGCTTGAACAGGAAACTCACAAGTTCTAAGACGCAATCGGAACTACTCGGGTATTTCCGTGAGCTGTGAAATACAAAGCTGTGTTTTCATTGGATAAACCCGATGTGTTCAGATTGTCTAAGACCATCATGTTATCCACTGAGTCATGCAGGACGCACTTTATGAACTGTAGGTAGATTTAGAACAACAAAGTCAGATATATGATTTCATATTTACATTTATTTTGAACACATTTCAAGAGAACGTTCACAAAAACAAAGATCAATAATGTCTCGCGAATAATCATAATAATCAAAACGCATTAATACACGATTGCAAGCAAACACCTTTATCTAACCCGTTACCTCATACTAGATTTTGTGACCCATTCAAATTGGAAACAATCTCAGATGACAAATCATGAGTGAATGAATGAAAAATGGCATTGTCTATATGATATTCACTGGTAACCCTTGTGACAAAAGGCAAAACTGTTTGTTATGAGCAATTCCTCCTTTTGTCATAGTGGTTTCTGAAACGTTTCTAAAATTCCTCCGGTGCAGGTGCTTTTCAAGATTAAACATGAAGCAAGGGGTTAAAAATCAACCAATCACACTCTCAAAATCAACCACACAATCAAGATAAACAAGGTAAAAACAACAAGTAACACGACTCCAGACCCAAGTCAGGATGAGCTTTCAAACATGAATATCCTTCAATATCCCACAAAACGAGGGTTCAACGCAAGACTATAGCAAGTGCTTCACAAACGTGAAGCACTTGCTATAGTATTGCGCTGAACCCTTGAAAAGCTGCTTTACATAGTGAGGGTTAAATACCAGACTACAGGGATGCCTTCACAAAAGGTAATATCTTGCTAAAGTCTTGCATTAAACCCTTTAGGAGTTCCAAGACACATTCCTTTATATTAGGTCTTGGTAATGGTCCAAATTGACTCTCACAACAGGCGACCTAATAAAAAAAAAAGTATGCAAAGTTTAAATTGCTCTGCAAAGTTTCAATTGCTTTGAGATACTGGGAAAATTCTTTGTTATAAAAAAAGAGATAGTATTCCATAACCCTTAGAATGCTGGGTGATGTTCTAGAAATAGATTTTTGTGTCATTTCAAAACCTTAAACATCTACTTAATTTTTTATACTCAGAGTAACAAATAGGTAAGATCACAAGTCAGCTGCCAATTTAATGGCGGCTGGCCTGGATCCAACCTGTTTGCATAAGCATGAAGTTGGTTCCAGCACTATAAGGCATAAGAGCAATATCTCCTAATGTCAAGATGATTTTAGTCTTCTGATGAGAATGCATCAAACTGAGTCAACATGAAGTAACTGGTATTATACTATACCATGTTCTGACTAGTCTACAGCAGACAATTTAAATCATTTTACAATACCAGGGAAATACCTTCCAATTCTACAATGAATTCAACTGCTGCGTGCATACTTTTCATTAAAGGACAATACAATAATTCATTGTTTAATAAACAGTCAAAATGTTCCATAAAAAAATTGGATAATTAAAAAATTAAAGAGGTTGAAGGCGCTAAATGTAGGACAGTGAAAGGTGATAGAAAGACAATTTCTTTGAAGAATAAATATGTTTTAGATAAATCTAAATATATATCAGCAAACTACTTTTGCTTGAAAATGTGTAACTACATGTTTATCATTTCATTGTAAGATAAAGAAATATAATAAGAAATCTACAATCCAAATAATTTGGATTCATTTTGGTACAGGTGTCTTCATCATTTACATGACTGGACAACATCACTTTGCCATTCATCTTCATATTAAAAATCTTTTCCATAAGTCTTAAGCAAATATATTATAGAGTGAAACAATCTATTAATGAAATGTCAACCACTTTATGAGTACACAGATGTATTTTAATACATGTGCAGCTGACAATAATTCAAATAAAATCATACATGCAATGTTTCTTTTCATAAGAACAGATAAGTATGCTATAACTTCCAGATCCAAAGAATATCAATATTCTTAAAAGACTACAATACCAAAATATCTAACAAGCAAGAATATTAAAAGAAAAGAAAAGCACATTACAATAAAAAAAAAAGAAAAAACAAGGACAAAGAAGCACAGTCACATGTAGTACAAAAAGTGTACCCAACATGTGTATAGATTGACAGACACAAACACAGAGAAAGAGAGAGAGAGGTAAGTTAATAAATATTGAGAGAGAGGGAGGGAGGGAAGAGAGAGGGAGGGAAGAGAGAGAGAGAGAGATAGAGAGAGAGAGAGAGAGAAAAGAGAGAGAGAGAGAAAAGAGAGAGATTGATAGAAAAAAAAGAAGAAATACAGAAACAGCCGGTGTGGCACTCCCAAAAAGTAGTTGCCACTGTACTTTCTATGTGATATTCAAACATCAAGGGTTCAATGCAAGACTCTAGTTAGTTGTTCACAAACATGAAGCATTTTCTACTGTACAGCACTGAAACCTTAACATGGGATAAAAATCTCATTTAATTGAGAATATGTAATGATTTTAATGGCATAAATATAACTCCATTGAAGGAAATCTTAATTCGAATAATGCCCGAAAAATATCTTGATAATTTGACGTCTCCTTCAACACTGTTTGAACCCAATAGGATCAGACGCAATTTGAAAAATATTAGGACAGCAAAAGAGTCTTGTTTATGATGAACAATTTCTTATATTTTCTATTTGATAAAGGCAATCACTGTGTACCATATTTGGCTTAATGTCTGCTACAAGACCTCAGTAAAGGAAGATCGCTCAAAACTCCATTGTAGTTATCTTAAAATAATTATGAAAACAGAAATTTTAAAAAGAACAAAGAAACATGCAACAAACAGCGTTAAAGATACCTAATAGAAATAACAAAAATCTATGCATAAAAATATATTTATATAATATATGTATTCTAACCATTTCAAGTTGTAAACATTGTGAGCAATTCCTTCTTTTGTCTGTGTTTTCATTCATTGAAAATTTCATTCAATTACCAACTTAGGAATTGATGCAATTTATTTGGTCACAAGACACAAGTACCAAAATTGGCTCCTAGCACAGCGATATTCCTTTGTGTGTTGATGAGATTGGTCAATTTAAGGTGGCTTAAAATGTTAGAACACAGGTATTTTTTAAAAAAAAAAAAAAAAACTTCCTAAAGCATGTCTTTTTTAAAGGATTAATCAAAGAGCAATATAAGAAAACACTTCTTCATTTCATATAAAATATTAGAGATTATTGTTTCTTTGCTGCAAAGTTCTTTTAAAGCTTATTAGACAAATCAAGGTTCGTGTATTTCATAAAACATAATATATAAAATATTCTATATGTTGTAGAAGAAAAATACATCAAAACACATCTTAATTCAAGACATATTTGTGCACATCAAAAAACACTATTTTCCTGACATATATCTGCCCTTAGATCTTTTTTCTGGTAGAGCGTCTGCCTCTTGTACTGAGGGTTTCGAGTTTGATCCTCATAAGGCGAGGTGAAAATTACCAGGACTAACCACAAATCAGGGCCAGTACTGGTTAAGAATCTAAGAAGCAGCCGAGTGAATCTAATAAGGTTCAGGCTTCCGTCACAATAGAAGTGAAATAAATTAGTTTAAACTAAATCTTTTTTCCCCCATTTATAATGTTCAGAAAAGTGTCCTGTAAGCTATGATATTATAGATTATGGTTTACCACACAGACCCCCAAGTATGCACTTAACATTCGTAAAGGACTTGCTAGTCATGTACATGTATTAAGCCTTATCTTTAATCATTTCAGTTATGCATGAAGCAAAAACCACATTTTGACAACAAAGAACTATTTTACTAGTTCATGCAACAATTTCTATGGTGTCTCACACATTAATAGTTGTTATGTCCTAATACACAAATTACTTCTGCCGTTTGCAAATGTTTTCAATTAGGATTAGTGATATTCCATAAAGGATCATGGGTTAGTTTATGCACAGTTTGTCCACACAACGTCCTCTTTCCTCACACCAAGTACCCACTTTAAACTCAAAAATACTTTGAAATCATCCTGCCATTTCCCCCTCTTTCACTCCAGGGTGTACAACAGGGGCCCTATCAGCAGCTGTGACCATTGGAACAAGTGAGCATGATCCTATCTTGACCATTGACCTTCACCGTCCACCAAGGTCACCATACTTTGACCATCTGATCTGATTGGGAACCAGTCCAGGATCTGTGATAATTAGAACAGCTTCGTGCAGGGATCCGACTGCTAGGTGGGCAAGAGGTCAAAGTTGTCTGTGACCTGTACAAGTGGTATGTGTAGTTCGTCTATCTCGGGGGTCACCGTCTGGTCACATTGACCCATCTCCTTCAGGCGCCACTCCCACTCCAACTTCTGTATGGCGTATAGGGAGTCAGCCTCCTGCTTCTGGCGCAGAATCATCTTCTCCTGAAAGAGCAGAGGTATTATACAGAGTTTTTCGAGCTATTAACCCATATAGTGCTGTAACCAACTTCAAGTAAATTGGCGGCTCGTCTGAATCTAACCTGTTTGCTACTCTGTATATATTTCCTCATCAAAATCAAACAGATATTTAAGCTTTCGGAAAGCAGATGACACATATATTTTAAGAAAATTACCTGGCATTAAAGGTATAAGGGTTAGGATAAAAAGTTAATAATTAAATACTATGAGAAAGCTTGAAAACAGAAAGATGTTAGTTGATAATCTTTAGGTAAAGAAAGAAATCATGAATAATGGGGTTTAAGGTGCATCAAACGCTAAGGTCATTTAGCACAAGAAAGAAATGATGGAAAAACAAGGTCAGTTTTTTAGCCCAAAAATATTTCTCATTGTTTACAGTGAACACACCCTGTACTGTCTCAATTTCAATATGGGGGATAAGTTAAATTCTATTTATTGGTGAGGTTAGCATAAGGTAATTTAAAACAGATACTTTAGTTTGTAGGCTTACCTTAATTTTTTCATATTTGTCATCTACATCTTGTAACCAGGATATGAACTGTCGTCCATTGTACCTAGTCCTGTTTTTCTTCTCTTTCTCTTCCTGAAATAAAAATGTAAACATAAAATATGTGTTTTTATTTGTATTGTGTGAGTTTTTCTCACTTCAACCTTTTCATTTATTTCCCTTAGCTGCTTATATCAAGTCAAGAGAGGAACAAAAATCAACATCACCTCTATCATTCTGACCAATATACTTGACCGTATTAACAATTTCACCAAACAAACCTTTTAATTGAATAGCTGAGGAGGGATTTAGTCAGGGATTTCTCTGCACTAAAAGCATTGCAACTTTTTAAGTTGAACTTCTATGATACACTTTCATCTAAACCCCTTCTTAAGTATACTTATTTACACATACATAACAAACATAAAATCATCTCCTACAACCAACAGCTTAAAAAATGTGAAACCTCCAGTAAGGCTCAATATAAATTTTCAATCCAAACTTGTCCATGATACTCATGTCTGAAGAAGATTTCCCATAACAAAAGTAACAAAATACACAAATACTTTTACATACCTGATCAGCATTCATATCATTGTAAATCTCTTGATCCCTCAGTATTGTGCACGCACTCAATGGAGTACCTTGGTTTGCCATTGCTCTAGCTGCCCGACCATGCTCCCTTACAATTTCCTGTTCTATGGATAACATCAACTTTTCCTGAATAATAAAATATAAACAATCAAAATATCAGTTGACCCAATTGGATGTAATGCATTACATTCATTTATGCAGTGATAATTTTTGGCCTTAAAAATCTCATGAAATTTCCCAAAAACTCATTGCTTTCATTCATTTTTATCATTTTTCTATAGAAAAACCCATTGATTTTTAAAGTTTTGTTAAAAAAACTCATTGATTTAATTTAGAAAAAAATCACTGATTTATGTTTAACAACACTTAAAACTCTACATATTTGGGTAACATCTTTTGAACTATTATCATATAACTTGTTTGTATTATACCAAAACTATTTAAGAGGAGTTATTTCCCTTATACAAAATTAAGCCTGACAGACAGAATTTTCTTCACTCAATGTTGTGATGTTGGCCTTGTTATAGAGGAAGGAAGGACCCCCTTTGGGTCCTTTACATGCAGTATTTCAGAAGAAAAAAACAACAATAAGACACATTCAATTTTGACTTTACTCATTGGAATCCTCTTGGAAAGGTTTTAGAAGCAATTGAAAAATTAATTATATGACTTTGCTTTTAGTCTGTGCCTCTATCCAGTAGGGATTTAGAGACTAATACTAAACTGAAAGCTTAAGTAAGAACTCACCCGTTCAATTAGATGCTGCAATCGAAGTTTGTACCTTCCTTCCTCTTGCTCAATGAACATATCCCTCATCTTGTCTTTCACAGAGTTGGGCGGGGATAGCTGAAAATCGAAAAATACACCATGAAGCTACATTCTCATTCAGGTCTAAAGCCTTTACCAAACAATAACTACATTTGACCACATTGTTGCAGACGACTTTAGAAAACATTGAGGGAAAAGGAGAAATTGCGCATGACGAGCAATTTCTCCTTTTCCCACAATGTTTTCTGCTCTATCAGAAGATTATTTTTCAATTTCATCACATTTTAAAATGTCGTCTGCAAACTCTTTCAATTTGGGACAGTCGAAAATTTGTTGTTTGGGAAAGGGTTAAAGGGACTACCTAACAAATTTTATTCTGTTAGTAATAAACCATAAAGAGGGGATTTAAATAATTGTTGTCACCAAACACATGACCATTTTCACTTTCTTTAATTCAGAGGAAATCAAAACAGATGTTCTTAATATTAAAAAAGCAAAGTGAAACAAGCTTCTATGCCTTTCAATAATTGATTTTTTTTTTTTTTAAAAATGGGTTTTACATCACATCAACATTATTTCAGTTATGTAGCGATGCCCGACTCTTAATGATGGAGGAAGACCCCATACAATAATTTGCTGGAAAACTCAATTTATGAACGACTATGGGAATGCTCCCTGAGGCAATTTGTAAACCCAACATGGTAAGAGTGTTGACATATCTTACAAAATTATCAATTTCGGTGACTTCCCTTGGTGCAAATATTAGATCAATGTCTATGAAATAATTTGTTTAAACAGTTCACTATACATGTATTTGCAAGAAGAGCGAGTTATATCTTCACCCAAAATTTGTTACATGGGGTTGAGAAGTGAATCAATAATCTAGTTATGTCAAACTATGAAGATCTGTGTTGTCATTTTATCCATAGAAGAATATACATTAGAAATATTTAAATCTTAAGGTAGTAAGTGAAATAAATCAGTTCTATCGCATTGTTTTTCTCCTAACCTTAATTTTAATGTGTACTGGTTTGAATCTTCTTATCCATCTTGTTTACAGACACTGCATGTAAAAGACCCTGACACAAGCAATTTATTTTGCTTTCTTTTTAATCAAAACTTATGTCTTTTCAAAATTCACTTGGCTTCAGTCTACTTAATCAAGGGTTCAATGCAATACTATAGTAAGTGCTTCATGATTATGAAGCATTTACTAGTCTTGCATTGAAACCTTGTAATGCCTTATAAGGATATAATGTCTTTCAGCCAATGTTTCATTCATTTCATCCTTACAATCAACAGATCAATGAATTTTTGTGTGCGTTAATAACTTACAGTTGGAACAGACAGTGTGCTGCTCGTGTTTCCTTGAAGTACATAGTTGGATGTGTTCATCAAGAAGTCCTTGTACCCTGTTGGAATCTTGGGACTCACTATCGTTAGGCCTTGACGACGAGATAAAATCTGAAGTGAAATGAATAAGAAATTACATAAGATATAAACATGAAAATATATCTATATATGCAATCACAGATAGTTATTGGGTCATTCCCCATCCTTAATACTATCTCCTCTATAAATATTTGTATTAAAACACAAGAATATTAACAAACCATTGTGACAAATGGAGAAATTGCAATATCTCCTTTATCCACATGGTTATTCACCATCTGACAAATACTTTAAAACCTCACTTTGCGTAATACTGCAGAAAGTATTATGAAACCACTGTTACAAAAGGATAAAATTCTCATAACAAGCAATCTTTCTCATTGTCACAATGGTTTCTACCCAATATCATAAAGAAAAAGGTATTCTTAATCACATTATTTTTGCTGTCTGCTGCTTTCAATTTAGACCTTTCACAAAATGGGTAAGGTTTTCCTGATAAGGACCAGTCTTAATGAGTTGTACTCATGAAGAATGCAAACAAATTAATTTATCTTAGCAGACCTAGCCAGTCCATTGATTAGATAAGATAGTAAGAGAACACCCTGATGCTGATGATAAGAATTGGAGCAAGTAACAGACACTTCATCAGACAATTTGTAAGGAATTCAATGCGAAAATTCAATGTTGTTGGGACTCTTTAAAATTGACACTTATTACATTTATTGACATCTCCATAAAATGCAGCCTCAAAGGAATTTACATGTTTTCACTATAAGAGCTCTTGAAAGCAAGCCAACATGTATTCCTTTGTCGGAGGCTTGCATAATCTTTAATTGTAAGGTTAATAATGCCATATCAGCAATTTTTCAGTTATGTTACAGCTTTCCTGGATCCACCAGTACTAGGCTAGGGCTCTGAAGTGACTTGTCAAAAGTCACTCCCACGAAAACCAGGTGTTGGTTGGGCTCAAACTCGGGACCCCCAAGTTTTAAGACCGCCAACTTAACCACTGGCTAGACCACTATGAACATTCTGTTATGTCTGTTCTTCAGCCAATTGTCTTTTCAATGAAGGGAAAATAGAAAATTAGACTTAGTGAAAATAACAGTTCTTTTCAGCTGTTAATCTAAAAAGGCTTTTGGATTAACAACTAAATAGAACAGTTTTATTTTCATACTTTATATTCTCGTCTATAGTTGCTTTCATCTTTTTACTATTAGAATAACCTGGGGGAATGTGTAAATAAACAAGATATATAAAATAAGGATCTGTGAAACCCGAGATCAGACCTTAAAAATGTCTGAAGGAATTATTGAAATTACTAGATGAAGAAGTAGTAAAGGACATGAAGTTGAAACAGAATAGGTGCATACTTTGTTCTTAAAATAGTTTTCCTTGATCTCTGTGAAGCCATTATCATGTATTATCATCTATCTTGAAACAATCTTAATAGCAATTCTTGGGTGCAGCTCTAATAGTGTATTCACTTTACCCCATGCAAAATTGTGTTTGGATTACTGAAAGTTAAAAATTAAAAGTAAATGCAGCCTACTGATCTTCCACATGAAAATGATAAATCAATGGTGAGAGACAAATAAATCATGTGGCATAGACTACATTAACCCTTTCCCAAACAACAAATTTTTGACTGTCCCATATTGAAAGAGTTTGCAGACGACATTTCAAAATGTGATAAAATTAAAAAATAATCTTCTGATAGGGCAGAAAACATTGTGGGAAAAGAAAAAAATTGCTCGTTACGAGCAATTTCTCCTTTCCCCACAATGTTTTCTAAAGTTGTCTGCAACAAAGTCGTCAAATGTTGTTGTTGCTTGGGAAAGGGTTAAACATCAGAAATAACATTGACTAAGGCGGGTCTCAAACTTGAGGTTTTATTTCAAGTTGGACACTCTAAAGAATAAATAAGCTTGTGAGGCCTGGCAAACCCTATGTCTGTAGTATTAGGATAACATTCGCAGACTGTTTTGCAAAGGTTGATCTTATTACCAACCACAGAAAGACATTACTTTTTTAAACTATTTGCCAACAATTCCTACATTTTATGTTTAGCTAATGATGCCCAAAAATCGCTGCTGGAAAAGGGCAAATTGTCCTTAAAGGCAATCTATTTTTTCCAATTTCATCAAATGTCTAAAGCAAACCTTTAGGGTAAGGAATGATCAAAGGATAACTGTTTGGTAAACCAGAGACTTTTGACGAGGAAAAAAATGCTGACATTTGAAATAAAATGCTTTCTTAAGACAGTGCTTATTATGGAAATTACCTTTAACCATTATTAGTTTTCACCATTATATTTTCAAGCATTTGATGGGAATGAAAGATCAGAAGGAAAATATCAGTAAATTTTGCAAATGCAGTTTCAAGAAGACTGCAGCTATCTTAAAGGGAAACCCAAAACTATGTTTTAATGAGTCTGTATATTTTTGTCTGAGTTCTTCCTGTCTTATAATGATGTATCTCATTATTTTCAAGAAATAAACCCTACTACTCTTCTTTTTTATTCGAAATTCTTCAAGACAACTCATGTACTAAGACTACAGAACTTAAAGGTTCACTGCTACCCAAGCTTTTGAATTCTTTCACATATGAACACAATTATCAATAACATATCTATGTTATTTCTGCTATTCATGTATTGAAATGAAGAAAAGGTAAGGGTTATGTCCTTGAAAGGTTGATTTATTCAGAATAAATCATATGGAAGAGAACATAAATCTTTAGTTTCAGTCTCATAAATATCCTTTTCAGACACTGAATACTTTTCAGAGCCCAATTATTAAAAGTCAAACCCAGAATCTTTATGACCATCTTTTCCCCTCATTCCTAAAACATATTTTATCTCATATACATCTGGTAAAGCAAGTACATATTCATTTAGAGGAAGAATGGAAGAATGCTGTATATAACAAGAGCAAACCCACAATTGAGCGTGTTATATGGCAGATAAAACTACAAGACAGTTTTCATAAAACTCACACAAACTACAGTTACCCATACAAAATGGCTTATTGATCAATATGCAAAACATTAAAATCAATTTGACAAATGAAGAACGATAAAAAAACGCTCCCTTTGCTCTACATGTGTACAGAAATTTGCCAGATTAACCCTTATAGTGCTCGAGCCAACTTCATGCTTTATGCAAACAGGTTAGATCTAGGCCAGACCCAAGTAAATTGGCGGCTGGCCTGTGATCTAACCTGTTTGCTACTGTGATTATCTTCCCTCAAAAAAATGAAGGAGATAATATAGGTTTTGGAAGGCACACTACACAAAAATCTGGTTTTAGAAAATGACCGAGCATTCTAAGTGTTAAAAACAATCATTTCATTTATCCTTGCAAGGAGAAGGGTGGGGGAACAGAGCCAGATAGCTCCCCATGGACCTGAACTGTCATTTCAAATGCAATCACCAGATGTAGCCTCAGATCCCCTGCTTTTTTTCCTGATACCCCCCCCCCCCCAACATTCCAAGGACTGTTGTTATTCTCATACTGGTTCTGTGTATAAAAAGAGAATTAATATTTTGTACTTCTGACATGACATGTGACACACTTTCTCCTTCTTTTCTTAATTTAATGGTAGTTCCAGGCTACTTTTATTGATATACAATTAATGGGCAAGTCCATTATTAAGCAGAAGTTGAGTGTTTTTTAGGTTTTAGTTTAAGCATATTCTTTTGTAAAATATTTTTTTACCATGTAATGAGGCCATTTCTTCCTGTTTCCAATGGTTTTGCCCAATTTTAATAAACAAGAAATGTAATACTTGTAAATGGTCATCTAGGGGTAGAGCATCGACTGCGGGACATGAGGGTTGTGGGTTTGAATCCTTTGCGTAGCCGGATATGCCTCGCAACTTTTCATTCATCTGCATTTGGCACTATCATGTACTGGTTATATATCCCAGAACCAGAATCGAGAGTGTTTTATTTAAGTTGTAAGAACTTGTTTCACAATCAATGTAAAACAAATAAGTTTGAACTAACAACATTACTGTCATCTTAGGCTCAATTCATTATGGACTAATCACAAATTTCAACATGAGAGAATGTGTTAACCCTTTCCCAAACAATAACGACATTCAACCAGTTTGTTGTAGAAGACTCTGGAAACCATTGTGGGAAAAGGAAAAATTGCTCATAACAAGCAATTTTTCCAATTTTCCCACAATGTTTTCTGCCCTATCAGAAGATCATTTTCCAATTTCATCACATTTTGAAATGTCGTCTGCAAACTCTTTCAATTTGGGATGGTCGAAAATTAGTTGTTTGGGAAAGGGTTAATATGCATGTTCTCACCATTATGAAGGGAAAAACATCCCCTTCCTCTATTTACAATTGGATGAGAATTACTTCTATCCCTATTGCATGATGAATCACTATATATTTGCCTGGTTGTTACTCAATCAATACCCCCAATGTGTCATAACAGCCGATACTTCATAGATATTCCCTTAATACTGCCCTTGTTGGGAATAATTCATACCATCAAAAGCACCTACATGTTTTAGGGTGGTATGAATACAACCAATAGGAAAAAAGGAAGTTAACTGATTACAATCGAGACATTTGATCCAAGTCAGTGTAAAGTAAGAAATATTGCTTCAGATGGGTATTGCTTTCTAGATAATTCTTTTTTTTTTAGCAAAAACAGCGTATAATGAAATAGTGTTCTTTTTATGCTGGTAATCTGGTGTGGTTATAAACTCTTTTTTGTGGTACAATGTTACCAGGTTTTTCCCAAATACAGTCAGAGCACCCAGAAGAAAAGTTGTTTTAATTGAGACTGAAAAAAATTCATTAAGTATAGTTTTTACAAGAAAAACAATAAAGTCAAAAGTTTCAAACTGCCAAATGTTGTTTGCAGCACATAAAGTGAATATAAAACTTAATAGAAGACATTTGTTGCAATTTCTGTTTTAATACATTAATCTAACCGTACTTTCTCAAAATGATATACTTTCACTTCACAGAAGTTAAGTTCAGATTCAATTTCCATTGTCTGCTATTTCTGGTTATGTTTTCAATTAGCAGATCTAACAATTCTTTTTTCAAAGCAATTTGTCTTAGTTAACACGAGTTGTCTGCTAATACTTAGAAATTTGACTAGTCATTAGATTCTCATCAATTTGAAAAAGGTTTATTGTTTTAACCACTGATGAAGACAAATGCTCATTTTGCAAAGCAGTACCGGTAAATGACTTGGAGAGAATATTATGTACAAGTGTTGAGGAAGAACTAGGAATTTTAGATAGGTGCGGTGCACTAACTGTTGTGATGCTGTAGACAAATTTTGAAAATTGAAAACTATCAGTATTAGATTCTCTTTTCATAACTGATGAACCTATTCCTTACCCTGTAGAGCTCCAAAGCCAATGACATTTGAAAGCGTTGCGCAAAATTTGAAGGGTTTGATCATAACATCAATACTTGGTTTCCATACTCATCATTCATTGTGCTTTCATTTAATGATATTTCATTTCCTTTCAATATTTCAATAAAGGTTATCAAACGAACATAAATCACTTGAAACAAGTAAAATGGCTGATTCAATAATTAACGAACAGGGAAAACAGATTCAAGAGACTTGTGAGTCCAGATCGCACAATGAACATAAACTACCAGACAATTCTGAGAATAGCATCCCCTCCCCTTCCATTCCTTTCCCCATAAAAATTTCATGGCACTATTCATTACCTCAAACAAAAATCATTTCATACATAATTTTGATCAGTAAAGTGGATTCAATGAGGGTATCGAAATAAAGCAACTGAAAAATTAGACATGGAAACTTAATTTCTATCCAGTTTGATGATTTGGTATGCTAGGCAAAGGGTATTTAACTACAGAGATGTAATTGCTTGTAACAGTTACAGGCATCTGTTATGCATTGGAACTGGGGAAATGGCATAAACATGGATACAAAGGCTGCACTTTAGTGTAAAACAGAAATTGTCTGGAGAATGGAATAGCACAATATACCCTCTAACCCTCTATAACGTTAACCAAAGTTATTGAAACAAACAATTCAAATTTCTTCTAGGATACAACAGAAATAAAACACATATTGGTTTCAGACTGGCCATTATCAAATATTGTAGCCCGCAGATAAATTCAGAGTCTGAAAAATCAATGACAAGCCTAGAACAAGAAAAGAATTAAAAAAGATTAGCGCTAAGAATATCCTCCACTCCCAAAGGGGGTTTAGATTATAATGGCAGGCACATAATGGACTCTTGCATGAGAGCATTTCAAAAGAAAATCATAAAAAAAAATATTATACAGCAGGTAGCCATCAGAATGATCATGTCAATATGTTTCCAAAAAGTACCCACTATAAAGGGTTTAGAGGAGTAAGTAAGAAGTTAGGTGAGTGAATACGCCAATGCCTCTTTTTTTTTTATCTTGTCTCTGGATCTGTGAACCAAGATGCATGATGGATTTCTGCATTAGCGTTTCCAGCACATTTACAAAACTATTGTGCCAGAGCAATTTCTATGGCCAAACCTTTGAACAGACCCCATCATTCTCCATTAGGATTAAAGGACGGAGCGAAAATAATAATTAAAACAGTATTAAAGTATGTAAAAGGTTATAAGTGCTTAAGTAGGAGAAATTTCTCCCATAAAGGACTTTCACACATAATCTTCAGACATTATCATCTTTCTTACTTGTGGATGACAACCAAAACCTTTTCCCAGAAAAATTAAGCTCTGATGAGTCAGAGATGCGAAGGTCAAATTACGGTGTATAATGTTGCATCAAACCAATTTCTTAAGGTTTAAATACGAGTTATCAACAACATCAAGGGTAAAATTCATTTTTGAATGAATTAAGTAAGATCATCGGATACCACAGTTCTATTTTTGAACATTATCTCCTTATTGCTTGATATCTTTTCATGGTAGAGCAGTTTTGGGCAATGATGTCAGATATCATATAACTTACATAAGTCACACATTTATCTTGTGAAAACAACCCCTGTTTATATACAATGTGCTTTAAGACAAAAAGTTACTGTTGTGTCTTCAAGACAGAATTTCCAATAGAAAGAGTGCTCTTCCAGCAAAGTGAAATAAGTTGCCAATGAAAGCAATATAAGACCAAAGAACCCAACTTATTTCAGAAAAAACCAAATCCACAACATAGAATCTACCAATTCATCACAACCAGGTGTGAGGTGAATTTCCTATGCTTACATTAAATTTATTTTATAAACCATACATTGTGGGTTTTGATCATGTTAAAAAAAAAGAACACGCATCCAAACATGATTCCATACAAAGAACTTATTAGTGCCTCTGACAAGTCTGGTTCTTTGTATTTGATCCGTCTTTTTGAACAACACCAACAGTGTCTACAGTACTACCATTATTGAAATTCAGTTCCTCTATTTCACAAGAACTAAGCAGGGCTCTGGAGTGAAGTGCCCAAGGACACTCGCAGGAAAAATCCAGTGCTGCTGTTGAGGATTAAACCCAGTTAATCCAAGTCTGAATTGGGACTGACACACAATATCTTACCTGGGACCGACACACAATATTTTACCCAGAGATGACACAAGGATATTTCTCCGCAACACTAAACTCACCTTTTTCCTTAGATTGAGGTACAGGTCGTAGGAGTTTGGCACTTTCTCTAATTGAATGTTCCCGTTGTTAGGCCCCAAGGTTTCTACAGGAGGCACCTGCTGCTGCTGCTGTTGCTGTTGTTGTTGCTGCTGACTTGAGGCTGTACTGTTGTTGTCTGATTTGGTCTTGAACTTTCGTTTACGAGGGTAGACATTGCTGTCGTCTTCGTCTTCCTCACGATTGGTCGGTTTGGTTGACGTGACAGGGGCCTCCGCTGCCGAGGGGGAATCAATATTACCTGAACAGAGAAAAGTAGAATGCAGTTTAGGTTTAGATCCTTGCCTTCATATAATGTATACATTTCAAAGGTTCAATTCAAAACTATAGCATGTGTTTCACATTTGTGAAGCATTTACCATAGCATTGCAGTGAACCCTCAATATACACACGTTAAAACACTAAGCATAATGCCCCAAAACAATCGTGAGAAAGGGAGACACAATTGCCCTGAAGTAGTCCTAAGGTCATAGAGAGAAATCTATGTGCCATCAACAGAGGCATAAGAGACATAATTAGTTAATTAGATAATTAGACACAAATGTGAAAAAAAAAGATATTACTCATATTTTTAGACAAAGAAAATAAAATGAAAAAAGGAATGCACTTCTACCACAAAATTTGACAAAATAGTACAATAATGGATTATTATGTATAATTTATTTCACTAAATATGACTCTTAGCATGCTCATGAAGGCACAAAATCTTGTGAGTAACCAAAATTTTATGTGAAATGTAATAACCAAACAACCAAGGCAAGATATTGCGTTTTTATACTCAGACATAATTTGGGATTTTATTGATATCTTCTGGGATCACCAAGGGGAGAAATGCTTTGTTGGCAGACAGCAAGATCACCGCTATATGTGTCTACTCTTTACCCTTTCCCAAACAACAAATTTTGGACTGTCCCAAAAAGAAAGAGTTTGCAGACAACATTTCAAAATGTGATGAAATTGAAAAATTTTCTTCAGATAGAGCAGAAAACCTTGTGGGAAAAGGAAAAAATTGCTCGTTACGAGCAATTTCTCCTTTTCCCACAATGCTTTCTAAAGTCGTCTGCAACACAGTAGTAAAATGTCGTTATTGTTTGGGAAAGGGTTAAATGAAAAATAAATATACCCTTGAAACTTGAGAAAAAATAAACCCACACACACACTCAAATGGCCATACATGTAAACAGACATGATCATGCGCACACAATCAAGTTATAAAGTTAAAAATCAAAAGATTTCATAAACAATACATAGGAAGGGCTAGAAATAGTTGTTCGCTCATTATTTCGAATAAAGAACACTCACAAAATTCATTTCCAAAATATTAGTTCACCAAATACAAATTTTATTTCATTCTTAATAAAAATTGACTTCTGATATAAGAGAGCAATAAAAGATGTTCTTGTAACTATTTCAGGAATGGTTTCCATTACCAAATTCATACTGTAAATATTAAATGAAATTGCTGCCTTGAAGCAGTAACTATAGCAATAAACTTACGTAATTTAATACGTAACCTATGCATACTCAATAAAAGTATCAAACCCTTTACTTTTGAATCAAATTTACTTGGCGGCCGGCCTGGATCTAACCTGTCTAAATAAGCATGAAGTCAGTGCCAGCACTTTACGGGCTTAAACAGACCCTAACAATAAGGTAGGAGTCAGTTTCATTTTTGAAAAAAAGTTTGCTACAAAAGAATAAAATTAACAGTTTCTACAATCTTCAGCTGCATGTGCTTTAAAATGAGTTATTTGTATGAAAGAAATGAGCCATTCAAAAACAAATTAGAGCAAAAAAAGAACAGAAGAGCGGAGGGATTTTTCCTGGAGTCTGAACAATTTTCTTGTGACCAGCATTTCTCCAATCAATAGAAAATGCATTCAAAATTCCACAAACCAGCCTAGATCCAAGAATTTGCTGGAGAAATTCCATTCATTACCATACGATCATATCTTTGCCAAGTCTGAATGAGTTCTCCCGCCACTCTTCAGAAAACAGAGCCTCCTAAAAAACCAAAGTACTGTACAAAACATCTGTGAAGGCATCAGGTAAGGCTATGATGCTCACTAACAAACTATTTCTCCGTTAGTCACAGTGCTTTTAATTACCTAGGGCTTTCTTTCCTTGAATTGGGAAGAGGCCAAAGCACATTGAATTTGGGATTTTTTTCCCACTGAAAATGTCAAATTGGGAAGCCAAAAAGCAGGTATGACTTGATTTTTTTGGGAAAACTGCATGATTTTAAAGTTCCAATCGGGAAGCACTTTACTTCTTTTTATTTTTGCTAAATCTTCTGCAACAATTATATAAAAAATGGAATTAAATTTTCTGTTTTACATCAGCATCTGATCTTGTACTTACAGTTCCAGACAAGAGAAATCTGAATACATGATTTCATATGTATCAGACCATTCAATTTATTTCTGGCAAAACCTATTTGTCTAGAGAGAGAGAGAGCAAGATGAATGTGTTGGGTTTTATAATACAAACCTTTCATGGGATTTTATTTGTTTACAGCAGAGAACATTTCTAAATTATGTCAATGTCTCCCTTAGACTCCTTTATCACATTACAAGTATAGTTACTGTTGCAAATGATTACTTCAAAAGCAATGAAATCATTGTGACAAATCACATATCTTCATTTCATTTGCGGCTGAATAAAAATTGCTTGTTTGAACATACTGTTTCTTTAAATGGTGCTGAAGGCCTGTATGGCCTCGGGATAAAGTTGGCTGTCTTAGAACTCGAATAAGTCTGTAAAGGGCTTTTTCTTGTTAAAAACCAAGGGCCCACAAGACACCATCCCCATTAGACATTTCTAAAATCATGCAGTTTTCCGTAAAATTCAAAGTCACATCAGCTTTTTGTTTTCCCAATTTAGCAATTACATCGACACAATTTCCCAAAATCAACAGGCCAAGGCCTCTTCTCGATTTAAGGCAAAGAGGCCCTTGGATATGATTGGTTTTGTGGAGTTTCAGTTCAGGGTATGATTGGTTTTGTTGAGTTTCAATTCAGGGTATGATTGGTTTTGTGGAGTTTCAGTTCAGGGTATGATTGGTTTTGTGGAGTTTCAGTTCAGGGTATGATTGGTTTTGTGGAGTTTCAGTTCAGGGTATGATTGGTTTTGTGGAGTTTCAGTTCAGGGTATGATTGGTTTTGTGGAGTTTCAGTTCAGGGTATGATTGGTTTTGCGGAGTTTCAGTTCAGGGTATGATTGGTTTTGCGGAGTTTCAGTTCAGGGTATGATTGGTTTTGCGGAGTTTCAGTTCAGGGTATGTGATTGGTTTTGCGGAGTTTCAGTTCAGGGTATGATTGGTTTTGTGGAGTTTCAGTTCAGGGTATGATTGGTTTTGTTGAGGTTCAGTTCAGAACCCTGGCCTAGTACTGCCAAATCAAGGAAAGCAATTACATTTAACTGATTTTTTGTTGACATGTAGTGTTAAACCCATAAACCGAATATGAATAAACAATCATGTTACTGGGAACACATTGACTTACCCTACATGGTTTTACATTATTCTATAAAGGGTGAAGGATTCATACCTATGATCTAGTATTTGTGAATGACAAGAATGACGAGCATGTTGCATCCAATGTCTTAATCCTTACCCTTACATAAACAACTTCAAGTGCATTTTGATAAAAGGAGAAATGACTCAATATAAGCAGGAAATACTCATAATGATTATTAACATTATAAACTACTAATAAACTAGGTTTAGTATATGCTTTGTCAATTTGGCAATAGGTTTTTAATTATCTAGGTATACCACATCTCTATAGAAGGAAAGGAATATATGCATCTGTAACTGTCTCATAAACATTCACCCACAACTCTACATGCTCATGGCTTGGTGCCATACAAGTGTGGATTCTTCATTGAGTGAGTTACAGCTTGGATAATCTCAGAAGATTTGAAACTAAATTTAGAGAGACAATAGCTTACAAGTATAAATATTTACAAGTATAAATATAACACACCAATAGTATACACATTGATGTTTACACAACAAATGGGCATTTACCAAAGGTTGACTAATCTACAAATCAAGGGTTCAATGCAATACTATAGCAAAAACTTCACCTTTGTGAAGCACTCGCTGTAGCCTTGCGTGAACGCTCTTGTGTGACCCTTCAGAATAGCCAAGCCAAGGAAAATGGTTTGAGGGGGAAGGTTTGAATCAACAGCACTTACTATTTTTCTCCGTTTTATCCACAGATTTCTGTTTGACAGGTTTGCCAGTGTCTGTTAGTTGAGATCGCACAGCACTCCGCGTCACACGGGGCGTGGGTTTATCCTCTTTCCTACCCGGTTCACTATCACTTTTACTCGACTCTTCTTTATCACCAGTCAGCCTACCCTCACCCTGATCATTGAGCCTTTCCTGCACCTTGGTGCTATCCGCCACACCAGAATAGTCTAATAATTCCACATCCACGTTTTTATCACTATCAGAACACTCACCATTTTTATTTCCGTTTCTATCGGGTAAAACCCCACCCTCTAGTTGAAGGGAGGGGTCGTGGTTTTTGTTTAAACCTCCCAGTGAATTATCCCATGTTTGAGACATGCCCTGCTGACCTGTGGTGTCCATCGCTTCCGCCTCCCTGCCCTGATCCTGGTACGGGTTTATCACATAGGGCAGGGCGGACTTCACATTAGTCACAACAAGTTTAAGTCCTTCATTCGAATCCGTCGAGGACGATGCTTGAGATTTTGTGGGGATGATAATTTTGAGGGGAGGAACTTTAGGGGTGGAGGGACGGGATTCTTTATCAAGTTTAGGGTCCTTGTCCCCTTTAAACGGCGACCCCGCACTGAGATAAGAATCTGATTTTTGTTGACTCTGGGAACTTGGCCCCTCGTCCGCCTTAGGGGACGAGGACGACCGGAGCTCCCATTTCAAACTAGTCACTGTCGACGTTTCTGACGCCGTGCTCTGATTCTGATTCACTGTAAAACTGTTTGATCCCATGTTAGAATTCACACTACCTGAATGTATGGAGGTTGAGTTTGTCAGTGTCAGACCCGACGAGTCTGCCCACTCCTTGTCTACACTATTCGTAAGGAGGGGAAGGTTGTTTGATCCTGTGGTGGAAGTCACCAGTGACAGAGGACCTAACTCCCTAACACAGTTTGTAGAACTAGATGAGGACACAGAATTACACTCCATCGTCTCAGAATTAAACACTTGTTTCACACTGTTTAAAGGTGCCACACTTACCACTGATGACGATAGTGAAGTTGTTGATGACGATGATGATGATGACAAGGTTGTAGCTAAATCCCGTAATTCAGATGTATTATCATTTTGTGAATCCTGCCACTGAGGGGTAGGTATAAACGGCTGTGTTTCCACATGTTTCAACACTACAGGATCATTACCCATATCCGACAAACCTTCACTCACACTACTTAACACGCCCTGATGGTTATTCACTAAGTTCCGTCGCCCGTTCACAATGCCCTGATTTGGAAATAACTCCCGGGGATTGCTATGGTGACCTATCATCGACTCCATGTTACTTAAACCCAGATGTGATCGCCCATTAGAGGTACCCGTTGTCTCATTCTCCAGCGCCCCCATTTTGGGTTTGTTCAGTATGAAACTCCCCAAACTCTCCAAGTTTGGGTTTAGGTTCGATTCACTATCAGCACTTGAGGCTGGGCTGTCTACAGGTGAAAACATCTGCTCAAAGTTAGTCTCCGATGATACGTTTGTAACACTGTAGGACTTGTACTGAGGCTCTTTTGAGTCCTTGAATCGCTGGCTTATGTGCCCGTGATTGTCCCGTTGGAATTTTAAGCACAAACGCGGGGAGGCGAGTTTGTTTTCAGGAGATTTTGGCATCGACATTCGTCGACTGTTCATGCTGCCTGCTGAGGAATGCGTCTCTGATCTGTTATTGAGCTCTGAAAGGAAAAAGATTATATGCTTTAGTCTTTGATATTCTGTTTTTTAGCAGTTTGTTTCTGCCATTTAAATTTCTTTTTTTTAAACAGTCGGATGAGAAACCAGGCCTGCTTTTGTTAAGGAAGGCTTAAGTCTGAAAAGGTTCAAATATGAGACTTTGCTAAGTAAATTCCGTTTTTCTTCTCTTATCACATTGAATGGTACATGATTTGATCATTTTGTCAAGATTGTTTTCATGGAAACGAACACAATATAGGATTTTTGTTTTAGGTTTTAGGTCTTAACGCATTATGCTGTTGTTTTAATTCAACTTAACTCCTTGACTCCTTTATCAGCATAAATCAAAACGCCTATTACATTTTGAAGAACTTCATGCGAAAGATTGGGACACACCTTTTTTCAAGAATAACGTGTTCACATAAATGGACTATTTTTTTTAATGCCACACAAGTATTTTGTTGTACAACGAATCCTGGCAGAAAGCCATGGGTTTCCAGTGGCATGTTTTCTATATGGATGATGCATGAAACGCAATTTAATCAATCAAAATGAATATTGGGGAACAGTCTTGCTTCTGTGGCACAGTAATGGTCCGTAATCAAGTCGAATTGAAATTTGCATTTGAAGGAGCGGTCTGATCAATTTTAATATGCAGTCAAAACATGCAGAACAAAGTAGAGACAATTAAAGCTAAAAGCTCTACAGAGTCCAATTTAATTGGTGATATCAAAATGCTTGGTTCAAACTTTTAGAACAATTGTTTGAAATTTATTGGTTAAAAATAAAAGAGATACATGTATCTAGATGTCTAGAGAATTCTATACTCTTTTAAGTTAAACACAAAAGTGGCAAAATCAATCCTACGTATTTCACCCGGATTGTCTAAAAGCTTACAGGGATAAGTGAATTTTTAGTGAAATTTACTATATAACCACCATATGAACAGCTGGCATTTAGGACAAGTAAATCAAAAGCAGTTTCACAACCCATGAAACATATTTCCAAAATTACATTGGCACTTTTTCTTCTGCTTTTAGAGACAGACAAACAGAGACACAGACAATCAGATGGATGAATGCATGAGTAAATGGATGAAAGATGGATAAATTTCACACATAATCCTGTTAAGTTCAGGCATTATATGGTAAAAAGTAAATATAAAAAAAAGGAAAAAAAGCCCCGTATCTCACCATCAAGGTCTAGACTTCGTTCATCATCCTTCATAGAGTTGATGCTATCCTGTGACATGGGCGACCTTGTATCCTCGATACTTGAGGTGTCACTGCCCGAGGAAATTACCTCCCTTTTTAGGATCTTCACCATTTCAGGGGAGGCGGCAACGTCGAGCGGTGTTTTTCCTTTACTGTTTGCCTGCAGGGGGTTGGCGCCATGCTTTAACAATAGCTCCACAAGCTAGAAATAGAAAAGGTCGGTATAAGGAGCAGATAATGTGACATAATTTCATTATTATTTTTTCTTTACTTTTCCTCTAAACAGTACATTGTTGATACTTATTTGACTTCAAACAACATTTTTTGAGAACTTAAATATGAGTCTTCATTTGACCAATCAGGCATTTTTTCAGCACTTTCGTTTTGTTTAAACTGAGGTTTAATTCAGGCTTCACCATTTAATTCCATAAACCAAGTACGAGCAAGCAAACAAGTCAATTGCAATACCTAAGTTTACATGTATATCATTTGACAATTACCTTTCTATGTCCGTTAATAGACGCATCGTGTAGCGGGGTGTCGTTCTCCAGTCCTTGTACATTAACATTGGCCCCCGCCTTGAGAAGCTGCTTTGCAACATACAACCAGCCCCGATTAGAAGCCTCATGTAATGGTGTCCAACCTTAAAATACAGAAAAGGTAAACCATTTACTTCAAAATAAATCCACTTGCTAAATTAACTGCTTAAAACTGAAGAAACCAATGAGCATTTCACCTTTGAGGCAAAGAAATTTCAATCCAATATATATATATAAAAAAGATATTTTTTGTTGTCTGCTGTTGCTTCCAGGTTTGACAAGTATAAAATAACCCTTTAGGGAAATAGGTTAAGTGGTATAAATGTTAGAGTTGAACAGGTCTGTATCTCCAAACATGGAAGTGATTGCAGAAACTCAATAACAACTTATGTGTAACAGGGTGCATGGTGCAGTATTTTGCATACAATATCAACAACAATCAGAATAACTCTATTTTTGGATTATTATCAGAATCAATATGGCAACACACTTCTAACTAGTACCAACAATAAAGGATTCAGGAGAGAAATTGAAAAGAAAAAAATCTTTGGGAATTAAGCCTATTATCAGAACCTTTTATCAGGGATGGCAAAATTTGATTGCGCTTTGCTTGTTCGCAAGTGCCAAATATCTTTCTGCAATTGTACATAAAATGGTTATAAAGTAAATTTCATGAAAATTAGTTTATATGCTAAGGCTATTGGACAAGCTTGGCAATACAGACAATTGACTTTGGCACCCCTGTTAATGAAATAGAACTGTATCAAGCCAAATGTCGGTGACAGCAAGAGCATTGTATGAAGTTTCTATGATTATACAAAATAGGGACGCTGAGAAGGTCTATGTAGTGTGAATACAATAACGTCTGTTTTAATTGATCGGGAATAAACTGAAGCAGCTGTTGTTGTTATTCTTGCCCTGTTGTTGACAACTAACCTATAACCATTTCCCCCATAAAGAAATACCAAAACAGTTTTAAGGTGATTAGATGGCATTTGTAATAATTCTGATTAAAAGGAGATTAAATCTACTTCTTGTCACTAGAAAAAAAACTTTTTTTGTCAACCTAGTTTCTTGAGAATTCTTCTAAGAGCGAGTCAACATAAACAGGTAAAGGTAGAGTACCCAAAGTCTGCCATTTTAAGTCATTCTTTCGTCAAATTATTTCTATTGTTTTAGTTATACTTGGTCGAGGCCAGAACTATTCAGTATAATGCCAATAGTTCTGGCCCTGACCAATGTATACCGAGAACAGCAGAAATTATTTGACGAAGGAAAGAATTTCAAAATTGCCGCTTATGGGTATTGCACCTTAACTTAGACCATCTCAATGATCAAGGACAACCATTGAAAACTGCATTTTTCTTTTATTAATATGCATACAAATCACGGTGACAAAAGAAGAATTAGCTCCTTGTAAGCTAACTCTTTTCATGAGACAATGTTGGTAGGTGTCCTATGCAACATTGGAAGCCTTTAATATGGTTAGGGCTATTGAAATGAGACAATTTTGTCATTTTCTTCCTTATGCATATCCTGTCAACACTAAGGACAGAGTTGAAATACACTGTTTATCAAGTAGAAAGCATCCCGCAGACTAATCATCATTTCCACTTACCCCCACTGCAGTTTTTTATAAGTGCTCTAACAAAAACTGTTACAAAATAAGACAAGAATTTCTCTGAGAAATAATGCTCATGATGTACCCTGAACAAACTAACCCATGTTCCTATACTTGTGATGCCTGGTATTGACATGGTGTGACAGGTGGCCTTTTTTTGTAGCCATTTTGGAGAAAAAAAAAACAACAAGTGTGACTGCTGGTGAAATTGGGTCACAAACCATATGCATTCACTGGGTTTTGAACCACATTATCAAACTGCTTATACTTCAACTCTTTCTATTACATAAACAGTTTCAAATGCACATATAGCAGATGACTGTAGAAACAATTACGACAAATGAAGATATCACTCAAAGAGAGCAATTTCCCCCTTTTACCACAATAATCCCTGCCAAATGTCACAAATGGAATGGTAATTTTGCATACTTTATGAGTGAATGCTGCTTTTGCTATTAATGGAACCAGTCCTCAAAGTACAGTACAAGGGAATTGGTTAATTTGGCACAGTTCATCAACTGACATTCAGAATTTAAAATGGAGACAGTCATCTGCCAATGCTTTCAATTTAGGCCTTGGATAGTCAATATCCAACAAACTCAATTTTGGGTCGTCACAAACTTCTGTATGCTAGTTAATCCTTCACTCCATAAAACATGAGTTGGCCGCACCTGCTGCAAACGACTTTAGTAAGCATGGCAACATAAGAACAAATTGCTCGAGGGTCTCACAATGATTTCTAACCCAATATCAAAAAAGATATTGATTTCATCCACTAAAATTGTTGTCTGCTGTAGGTTTCATTTTCCCACCAATCGCAAATTTTTCATATGAGGGAAATGGTTTAATTCTTTCCTTAATCCATGTAGCTTGCAGCAGACTACATCTAAATATATCATTAAGAGAGAAGATAAATAAAAAGTGTATACCAGAGTAGGAAATAATGAATTTGTTGTGATAAAAGGAGCATTTGCTCATCATCAGCAAAGTGTCCTTTTTGTCCAAATTATTTCTACTAATTTCAGCTGCAAGACATCTAACAAAAGATGCTAATTTCTAAGAGAAACACAGAGATAAGCAGAAGGTCAAAGGTTTTCCAACAATGTAACTCGCCATGCTCTCAGCTATTTTTGGAAACGTCTCCCACAGACCAGGAAGTATTGATTATGTGACACGGAGGTGGCGTGGCAGTGAAAATTGCTTTTTCAATTGCACAGATTTCTTCCCCCATCTTCCTTTAACCCATTACCAAACAATAACGACATTTGACCAGTTTGTTGCAGACAACTCCTGAAAGCATTGTTGGAAATGAGAAATTGCTCGCAATATCTCCTTTTCCCTCAATGTTTTCTGCCCTATCAGAAAATTATTTTTCAATTTCATCACATTTTGAAATGTCATCTGCAAACACTTTCAATTTGGGACTGCCGAAAATTTGTCGCTTGGTAAAGGGTTTAGTTCCCCTAAATCCTACCAAGCAAATATATCGGAGTGGTATTTCACTTCCCTTTCAAATGAATATCTCTACATAATATTCTAGCTTCATCTTCATAGGAAATCCTTATTCGATAACTTATTAATCACCAACAGTCTGGCTTTCTAATTCTGAATCACAACTCAGGACTGCTAATGTTAAGGTATGCTCAAGCCTGAAATTCATTACTAGAAGCCTGAATTTAAACATCTTCAATACGGACAAAGAAGGAACATTTAAAATCTCAAAGCCTAAATATAAGCAGGCCTGTATTAATCAACAACAGTAAATTGGTGGCTGACCTGTGATGTAACCTGTTTGCTACTCTAATTATCTTTCCATATTAAAACTAAGCATATTTTTAAGGTTTTGGAAAGCAGACAACACAAAATGCTATTTTCAGAAAATTACCCAGCATTCCAAGGGTTAAATGCTGCATATTGAGGGCCCTGTGTTTTCTGGATTTTGCTCATAATGTCCCCTTTTCACACGATCATCTTTCTAGTCACCTACTGAGTGGCTTGTGAAAGGGTCGAAATAATATTACTTTTAATGCCAAGGAAGAAGTGTATTGTCTCATAATAATCGTACTTAGATTTGCCCTTCATTTTTTTTTTTAGTCTTTGATACACTTCTCATGTCTCAAAGGAAAGAGTGGGCTGAAGTCAATCTAAGACACCTACTTTAGTGTCGTATTCATTTATAGGATTGGTTTTTAAGGATGTCAAAAGGAATTTGCACAAAAAGAGTTGACAAAGCATTTTCCTTTTAAGTGACTTACTTCTTGAGTCAAAATGTATTTTGTCCTTATTTGGTGATATGCTTTACTATGATTCTATATGCGTGTGATAGATTTTATATTCCAACCTTTTAGCAAACAGGGCTTTTCTTCACTATATAACAGATACCCATGATTTTCTTTAAAATTATGCAGTTTTCCCCTAAAAATGAGTTTTTCTCAGGGTTTTTCTTTCCCCTTTGACAAAGCCCGCATGATTTTCCCCTTTAATTACCTAATTTCACTATATAAAAAATTGTGAAAGAGTGAGGGAAAAAAAGGCCTGGCAAAGTTGCTGAAGTAGGCTATTTCATGACAAAACTGCTTTTGACTTATAACTTTGACGTCAATCATAAACTCAAAAACAACTATTCATAGATATATCTCTGCTTCTTCAATAAATTTGTTATAGCAAGTTTACTGCTTCCATTTCTTTTATGACCAAGCCAAGGGTGAAGCAACTTATCAATATCCCTCTCCATTTCTATTTTTTCCCTCTAGGCAGTTTTTGTCACAGTAATCACATCGCAAAAAGGCCGTATTAAATTCTCAACAAAACACACACTGAACTGAAAGGGTGTTTCTCAATATAGATAATGCCAACTAGGTTAGAAGGTTTCTGTGAATTTAAGATAAAGGCTTCAAAGAAAATTTCCATTAAGTCTATTGCCTCAATTTGTAGCTAAACCGAGACTTGCAGAAAGCCCGCTTTTTGTCAAAGGGATTGTGTGAACTCACCTTTTATAAATATTAAACTTTCAATATCTTGCTAATCTATACAGAGATATTTTTGTCTGCTTATATAGCAGATATGTAAGCTAAGACATATACATTTAATTTTTTTAATAAAACACACCCTTTTGTAGGAATTTGAAACAAGACTCATATAAGGTAGAATACCTGTAGTCCGCCATTTTAAACTAGCTTTCATTCGATCACTTTGATTGCTCTCGGCATACAGTACAAATAGTTCCAGCTAAGACCAATGTATATTGAGAATGACCAAAGTGATACAACGAACAAAATCACAGATGATAGGTACTCTACCTTAAATAAATTGTCATAAAGAGAATATTTTCCTCATCTTGAGAAAAAACTCCTCTTTGTCAATGGTTTCAATGACATTGAATAAGTTATGCAGCTCTCTGTATAGGTTATTTTTGAGGTCCCTTTTGTTAAAAGTTTATACTTGCATCTGCATCTATTAATTTCTCAAAGCAAAGACAAGTGTAAAGCCTGAGATCAACTAGCTCTCCTCACCTGCAAAGTCTGCCACATTGACATCTGCACCAGCTTTGATGAGCTTTTTCAGAAGTTTCACATCCCCTTTAATGGCGGCTAAATGTATTGGCAGTTCCCCTCGTTCATTCCTTTTGTGTACCTTCTTGTCCAACGGGGTCTTCTTCACAGTCAGTATGGGTGTAGGGGATGGTGACTTGGCCGTGGTTTCTGTGGAGGACATGATCAAATGTTCTAATACATTATTTGTTGTTTGTATGTCGGGTCTAATGCTGTTTTCAACATTATTTCAGATATGTGAGACTTTCCTTGATTCACCAGTACTAGGCTAGGGCTCTAGAGAGTCTTGCCAAAGGATACTCCCACGTAACCAGAGGTATCTGTGGGGCTCAAACAGTCCTACACAAAACTCTCACACATGAAATATGCCCTTTCAAGACTCAGGTTTGATTAATGGTCTGCAATAACTGAATTCTTTCTTTTTCTCAAAATAACTTCTGTCATGTAAATATTTCAAACCCATTTCAATTGCTGTCAGGCAAAAAAATCCTCATTTTTAACATAAGATATAAAGCCATATACATGTTAACTTGAAATCATACTGTTTTTTCAACTATTATTCTCTCACGAACACTATTACAAGCTATCCAGTGGTGAGAGATTTATGAATCATGTTTCAATGAACTTTCACATTGACACTGTTATCAACCATTTATTCATTCATACAGGTTTTATCACATAATTGTCAATAATTTTCAAATTATCAGTTCATTTACGCCAGGCAGGAAATTCTTTTTGCTATAACTGTTAAAAGCTGATCTAAAATTAGGAACACATTTTGAACCTTTCAATTATTATTTGTAGTGCATAGCAGACAAAAAAGGGTATTGAAAAAAGGTACCTTTCTTCTTTTATAATGTCATTTATCTTTTAGTGCATAAAGGTATAATCAATTAAAGAATTTTTCCCTAGTTTGTTACAGTTATTTCTACTCTTTTCTCAGACCAAGTTAGCCTTAAGCATAAAGCCGCTGTATAACTAAAAGGTTGTGTTTCCTTTATGGTAATAAAGAGAATGCAAACTTTCCTTTGAACAGCATCAACATTTCATTTCTATGAAATTAAGTAACTGCACCATTGTAAGTCATTCAACCCATTACCAAACAATAGCAACATTTAACCATTTTGTTGCAGACAACTCTGGAAAACATTCTGTGAAAAGGAGAAATACCATTTCTATGCAATTAACCCTTTACCAAACACCAAATTTTCGACAGTCCCAAATTGAAAGAGTTTGCAGGATACATTTCCAAATGTGACGAAATTGGAAAGTTATCTTCTGATAAGAGTAGAAAACATTGTGGGAAAAGGAGAAATTGCTTGTAACAAGCAATGTCTCCTTTTCCCATAGTGTTTTCAAGAGTCGTCTGCAACAAAGTGGTGAAATGTCTAATCGTTTGGTAATGGGTTAAGTCACATCCCCATAGTAAGTCCTTTATATAAGTGATAGTATCCCAGCATACCTTGTTCAGGTACAGGCATCACACCATGAGTTGATTCATCGGCCATTCTCATGATCATAGCCAGCTGTTGTCTCTCAGAGAGGGGGACAGACCGAGAACCAGTACCAGGGGTCTTTGTAATTGTCTGGTGACCCATAATTGGGGAACCTTCCAGGCTTAAACTTCCCCGTTTACGTTTATTTGGAGTTTTTCGATCTGAAAGTGAAAAACAAGAATAGCGGGTTAGTAAATGTCTTTCAGTCTAAAGAGAAACAAGAGTTAATCAGCCAGAAGATACTTAAGCATAATAGACTTTTACCAGGAAAGTGTCAAGTTTTTATTAATTGAAAATACAGAAATCCTAAGGTACTTTTTGACATCTAAAAACTGCTATCAACCCCTTTCTCTATTATAACTCACATTATGACAATACTCCATTTCATAATGTATTACCTCTGGTCCATGATACATACACTTATGAGTGACGACACAAATTTGCTTTCTATCACATCTATAACAATAGTGAATAGCAATGTATGATATTATTTAATTTTCATCGAGAAATAGTTTTTCTGGTTTTAAATGCTTCTAATAGATATTGGTTAATTGTTGTTCACTTTTTGATGGAAGCCATGTCAAATTTCAAGTTAAAGTACACCTTTCCTTGGGTAAACCAGTACTAGACAAAGACTCTGAAATATCTTACTAAAGTACACCTTTCCTTGGGTAAACCAGTACTAGACACAGACTCTGAAATATCTTACTAAAGTACACCTTTCCTTGGGTAAACCAGTACTAGACACACTCTGAAATATCTTACTAAAGTACACCTTTCCTTGGGTAAACCAGTACTAGACACAGACTCTGAAATATCTTACTAAAGGACACTCCCATAAAACTGGCTTTGTCAGTCCAACAAATGAAGTAAAGTAACATGGAATTTATTCTGCTATTTTCAATTTAGACCAGCTAAGATCTTCCGCTTGGGGAAATCTTTCAATGTGGGAGCAGAAAACTTCAGATATCTAACTCTTAAAGCTCAAAAAATCACAAAACATTTAATAAGACAGGCAGCTTCTCCTTTTTTCACAGTGGTTTCTTTGACTTTCTGTATCAGGGTATCATTTTATCAAACATTTTAAACCAAAAACTTGCATACATGCAAGACAACAATCCTTCATATTACGATAATGAGTAGAGCAATATTACAAAGTAACACTACACTAGTCTGGAGTCATCTCTCAGAGACGCCTCCAATGACATATCACTTTACAATATTGTACTTTTGTTAAAGTAATTTTAATTGTTGTAACACCATGTCGACAATTTTTCAGTCAAGTTAAAAAATTTCCTGGATCCACCAGTACTAGGCTAGGGCTATAAAGTGACTTGCCAAAGACTACACCCACGAAACCAGAGGTATTGGTGGGGCTAAAACCTAGAGTACTAAGTCCGTCTCCTTAACCACATGGCCATGCAGGAACGCGTGTTTAAGGTAATACTCGTGTAAACATCAGTTTTGATTTATGCAAATATTTTCCTAAAGTCATTAAATAGAATGCAGCCATGGTGTGTGAGAACTGGTATATATTGAGGTAAAGTGTTAATTGGTTAATTACCATCATCATCGTTAGTGGGGGATCCAGGAGACAGGAGTTTTCTCTTCATACCCTTCTCATCTAGGAGGGGAGTTCTGACAATAAATAGCTTCTCCTGAAAATAGATACAGAAAACGCATTAGTCGTTAAATTCATGTTTTCAAACATTCTTGGAAAGGATACTCACATTGTCTTAAATATCTTCAACTACTGGGAGAGGAAATAATACCTTCTCCAAGGACAGTTTTCATTTGGTTTCACAATATTTAAAAATTTGTTACAGAAACATTGGCATTCCCTGCTCCTCAGACTTTGCTCTTAGTACTTCCAGCTAAATTCTCTTCCTCAGTAATTTGCCCGCTTGTAAGTTCTGACAATTAATAGTTTCCCTTCCAACGAGAGACAAAATACGAGCCAATTAAGGAAATTCATAGAGGTGCTATGGGCTATAAATCTGATATAATGGTACCTTATAACAGGGCAGGGAAGCAGAATGAGATATTGGCAATAAATTCCTTATAAAATGTTCCTTTAACAAAATATCCCCATTATATAATCATTTTTTTTTTATGCTCCAGTTTTATAGCATAAGCAGACCATCATCAAGTCCATAAAAAAATCATTCAAAATAAATACAACAATGCGAAAAATGGAAGGAGAGAATATTCATGTCAATCATATCATGTCCATGGCTTTCTGTTTGGAAAATATACTTCAACTCAAATAAACACAATAAACCTGTTTCATTACTTTATTTTGTTGAAGTAAAGTTAAATACAGCGATTCAATGAGAGAGCAATTTAAACTTGACTCCAATTACATTTTTAAAACATTAAGGCTGCAACAAGAAAATAGTGAATACTTTACTATCTAATGGTCGCTAATGACTTAACAAACAGTACTTTCATACAAAGGAAACCTGTTCTATTGCTTTTTAATTAGATTATGTAATTTCCCTGCAGAAAACAAGTTAAAAAGAGATTTCTTCACCCTCATTATCAAAAGCAAAAAGTGTAAGGGTCTCAATCCCAAGAGTTTAATTGTCTACAACAGAGAAAAAATAAACTATTTTAACAAGAACCCCCCACCCCCACACACACACACATTATGAACAGTTACAGATGTCTATGATATGTTGCAGTAAAATCATTGTGGCAAGAAGAAAAGAATTCCATTCCATTAATGTTCCACTTGGACCAGTAAAGCAACAAGAATAATAATATGCCTTGTACATGCACGCAATTTCTGCATTTCGAGAGCCCAGTGTACAAGACAATCTCTAAGTCAAACGCCAAGTCTGAATTTTGTTTAAATCGTTTCCGATTTTTGTTCTGCAGATAATCTTAACCCTTTACCAAAAAGCCAACATTTCAAAAGTCCAAAATTGAATGAGTTGGCAGACTACATTTCAGAATGAGATAAAATTGAAAAACAATCTTCTGATAGGGCAGGAAACATTGTGGGAAAAGTAAAAATTGCTTGTTAAGAGCAATTTCTCCTTGTCCCACAATGTTTTCTGAGTCCCCTGCAACAATCTGGTCAAATGTCGTTATTGTCTGGTAATGGGTTAAATGATTATTTGTGCCAACCAATTGTGCTAAGGACTTCAATGGTCCCACACATTCAAGTCAGCAGGTCAGACAGCTAATCAATGATGCTCAGAAATATTTCCAGACCAGAAGATAAAGCAGAATTGCCATCTATCTCAAAATGGTCAATATCTTTATCTTACAGGGCACATGATCATCCATTTCGGATACAGATTTAGGCCATTTTCTTCCCTAACATTTCAGAATTAGTCAGACTGATCCAACCGCCCATCAACTTTTCACAAAATCCTAAGTCAAGGACTCTATGGAAGACCGTAGTAAGTCCTTCTTAATCCTTTACCAAATGACAAATTTTTGATTGTCCAAAATTGAAAGAGCTTGTAGACAGCATTATAAAATTTGATGATAGGATAGAAAACATTGTGGGAAAAGGAGAATTTGCTCATGATGAGCAAATTCTCCTTTTCCCACAGTGTTTTGCAGAGTCATCTGCAATAAACTGGTCAAATGTCATTATTGTTTGGTAATGGGATAACACTGACACATTCACTACAGTCTTGTATCAACCCTTTGACACTACAATCTTGCAATGAAACCTCAATATGGGGCTCCATGCTAGACTATAATAAGTGGTCCACATTTGTATCAGATTTACCACAGTCTTGCATTAAACCCTATATATGGCGTTCAACGCAAAACTATAGTGTTTCCCGTTTGTGAAAGACACCATACAGTCTTGCATTGAACCCTCCATATGGGGTTTAATGCAAGACTAAAGTAAGTGTTTCTTGTTTGTGAAAGACTAACTACAGACTGGCATTGACATCTCAATATGGCGGAATGGGTTCAATGAGATGTTTTCCTTTCAAAGTTACTAAGATTTGAGTTATTCAAATGGCATCTGTTTCATCCAAAATAAGTAAAGTTAATAAAGCAGGAGGCCCAAGATACAGACTGAATAAATCTATAATTTGAAAACACTGATCAATATGAACCCTTATAGTGCTGGAACAGACATCCTGCTTAAGCAAACAGGTTAGATCCAGGCCAATGGCCAAGAAAATTGATGGCTGACCTGTGATCTAACCTGTTTGGTACTCTGGGTATCTTTCCTTACCAAAATTAGGCATATATTTAAGGTTTTGAAAAGCAGACAACACAAAAATCTATCTTTAGAAAATTAAACAGCATTCTAAGGGTTAAGACCAAGTGAGTGACAAATGTAGAACCTTGGCGAGGAACAAAACAGACCAAGTAGACATCTCTTGCAACCATAAATATCACAAAAACCATTTCCTAAAATACTGAAATCATTCCTAAATTGTAGGAAAACAGAATTATGCATAAACGTTTAAATTAAGTATCAAAATAACCCTTCCCTTTTCAAAGAAAGAATTCTGGAACAGACACCATTAAAACCAAATGTAGAGTTGACCAGAAATATTCATACAACAATAATGATGTAAAATGATTCATCAACATTGGAAATATTGTGAGAGAAAGACATATTTCATCACAATGATTGAATGCTTGTATTTGCTCAATGTTTAAAACTGTAAGGTGTAACTCAATTCATCAATTTTGTAGTTGTAAGAAAGAGGACAATTAATAGCCAATTATTAGATACAACATGAGGCAATGGGTTAGATGCCTTTGCTTTGAGATTTTGTCAAATGGGGGAAAAATCGTTACCAATGATATCATCGTTACCAGCGATGAATTTTTCTTGTGCTACCTAAATTCTAGGATCAAACTTGGAGATACAGTCAAACTTGCGATAAGCAGCCACCCAAGGGACAGGGTGAAATTGGCTGCTTAACAGAGGTGGCTGCTTATCGCAAAAATCATCCTATCAAAATTTTGGTGTGACCCTAGGAATTCACCTTCAACATTGGACATGTATATGGACCATACAGAGATTTCTTTTCCTTATATGTTTGGTACTGTAAACCTAACCAATTCACAATCAAATTAAGTGGCCAATCATCCCAATTTCCGATGAAAAATTCCCAAAATGATTGAAATATTTTGATGAAAAAAAACATGTTGAAAAATCAAATGACATTTTGGTCTGCTCAACTTAAATAAAAACGTAGCAGTCCATTATTACCTAAGAACCCCATGCGGTAATAAATCACCACCACCAAACTAGCATTTATATACATGTACATCTTCACGGGAAATGTGTGAAATATCGGTCAGTTTTTCTCTTACACAAACTTGCTGCTTGTCCTTTTTCATCTTCCACAAACGCAAGATGAAAGAAAACCCATCCCGCTTTCATTCTTCTTGCAATTTCTTCATGAAAGGAATTTCCCAAACTTGGGACAAGAGTTGCTTCAAAACAAACATCAAAGGGCACAATTTTGTCCTGTAGTCTTTTGATGTTACATAACGGACTTTACATCTTGATACATTTAGTGGTTTCGTTCAAGGATATTTGATACATGAGACAGAGAAGGGGATTTTGCTTCCTTTGAAAGACCTATTTTTTGGGTTTGACAGATTCCTTTGTTTAAAAATATTTAGGGAGTAAAATAATTGCGAGTTTTATCTGCAGCAAATAAAAGAAAGGGTAACTAGCCAGTTTGTGTACGTGACAAAATCGATAGTTGCATGCGTCTCAGTTTACACCTCCCAATTACACGGGAAGGTTTTATCTTTTACATAAACAACACACTTAGTGGTAAAACTGCCGGTGATCGCCGGCGGTAGTTACAAAATTAATTGACCGCTTATGACAATTGATTTAAAGTTGATTGGGATTAATTAGCCTGGCCGCTGACCGCATCAGAGAGAAGACCGCTTATCAAGGAATTTTAAAGAGTCTAATTGTTTGGGAGGACTTTAAAATGGCCGTTGAACGGAAAAGACCGCTGATCACAAGTGGCCGTAAGCACAAGTTTGACTGTATGTATCTGCTAACCTTTTACCCTAAGCAATCAACCCCTCCAGCAGATTCTGTGCTGATTGGAAGAAGCCATTGAGATAATTGGGGAATTTAATACACATGGACTATGGAAAACAGGTCTATTTGAAGTATTTTGTCAAGATTTTCCTTAAACAATTACTACATGCATCAAAGCCAAAATTCCATCCTTTTTTAAACAAACAATTTGAGTGAGTCTAATTGATTTTTTTCTTGGCCACTTTATGATTCCATAAGGTTCCCTTTTTAGTTTGACACAGATCAGTCATATTAATTATTCTTGATGCTTCAAGCAAAGTCAATCTAATATCAAGATATCAAAAGCAGCTGCATATTTATGCTAAATGAAGGCTGTTTGAACAAAGTCCCATTTGATCTTATTGAAAATAGCTCTTTTTTAATCCCACCTGCTGCAAAAGACATTCCAAGTCAATGTGACAAAAGGATGAATTACTCTGGAAGAGAGCAATTTATCCTCTTTGTTACATCGGTTTCTACCAAATACTGCAACAAAATTGTGTCTTTGTCTTTTTTTCTTGCATCCTTTTTTTTTGTGTCTGCTATTGCTTTGAATTTGCACCATACAAATTTTAACTTAGACAAATGAATTAAACCTTTTTCGCCCCTAAACCTTGGCATGTAAAGTGCAAAACTTATTAGAAACAATAATATTTTGTCACATTGCGACAAATCTATGAGCTAGATCTCATTTTGGGGCTATGTTTTCAATTGCTAATAGATTAACAAATCTTTATTATTGTTCAAACTTTTGGTTTTGAAATTTTGAGATCCAGTTTGAGTCTATTGAATTAGGTGTATAATTTGGAACTTGTACATGGTAAAATTGTAAAGGCAGGAGTCTAACACACACAAAACAAAAATCAAGTGAGTCTAATGGATCATAAACTAACACATTAACATTTCACAGCGGAGAATATAATAAACGTTAACAAAAAACAAAAAACCTTTCATAAGCATAGGCTATCGTTAATCACAAAATCATGGTTTAAAAAACACTGTGATGAAAGCATAAAAAAGAAAACTCCTGAGTGATAAAAAATGTCTACCTATTCCACCATAATTTATGGAAGTTTGTGTCCAACTTGCATGCAAGATAAATGAAACATCATTCAATGAAGAATGTATACATTTACTTTATTATATTGAGTAAAAACCATTGCTACAAGATGAATATTTTAATGGTGAGCAATTAATATTTTAGTCTTCAGCAGAACTGAAGTTCTTAGTTCCATCTGATTAAGATCAGAAAAAAGAAAAATCTCCCCTTATTCATTTAGTAGAGCATAAAAAAAACAATCTTTGACAGGTAAAACATTTAAATCATCAGATAAAGACCTACAAAAATTTTCTCATCCATACTAGATCATCTTTGTAAATTTTTGATGGCATTTGAAGTTTGCAAAACAAGAATATCTTCATAGTGAGCAAAGTCGTTATCTTGTCGCAATTTTGACATATTATCCATGCAGATTTTAATAGGTATTTGTAATCTTGATACTCAGTTTTAAAGCTGTCTGTTGGAAATTACTTTTAACAAATGGCAAAAGTCAAAACCCATTCATTAAAGTATGTAGATAACATAAGATCTTCCATTTAGCTATTACTCCATATAACATTTTGAGACTGACAAATTAAAAAGTAATTTTCTTCACCCATGTAACATATTATCAAGCCCAGCCACCTTTCATTTTTTTCTAATCTGTACTGCTGTGAGTACAATAAATCAAAATATATGGGAAAATAAGGTGAACTCTTTCAGTTCTCCTTAAAATGTTTATAATAACAACCAGAAGACCAAGATCCGTCAAGCAACATAATCTAAGAAAAAAGAAAGACCATTCTTAAGAATACCTTCAACACAGGATAGGATTATCCTTTACGTTTAGCTTAAACAAAGAACCCATTTCTCCAAACATAAGGCTGTGCAAAGACTTGCAGTATTACAAGACTAAGTCAGCTAAGAGACTGCATCAACACATCAGAATCTGTGGTATGTGAGTGACAGAATGAAGGGTGGCTGTTCAAATCAATGAGATATCCAGCCTGGTGGCCATGGATACAGGGAAAACCAGGAGCACAAAGGTTTCCTGTGAAGGTCATGACCCTGTTCCTTAACAACAAAGAGCATCTGAATATTCTTAGCAACAAAACAGACTGGACTGGAATTCTTACTAATTCAATAGCTACATCATAAGAAAGCCTTGCTAGGGTAAAAAATTCATAAATAGTATGTCTCTGCTCTTTCCTGTTTCAAGACATCTACCACAGACTGCCAGCATTTACATTTAGATGGGTATTTTCTAATTAAGTCAAATGGCTGGTGATGAGAATCTCTTGTTTCCAACCTGTTTTTCTTTCTTGAAGGTGGTTGGGTGTAACATAGTGTCAATAATATTTCAGTTATGCTGCAGAGCCTGGCTCTTAATGATGGAGGAAGACCCCATTCTCAACTACCCACAATGGCTGATCAAGCCAAATACACCCATAGGCATTCCGTAAGTAAGTAGGGAGACTACCTCTCATGAAAATCAACATACAATTATTCGGACTTGAACCCATGCATAAAAAGTTCATGTGATTTCAAGCTCTGTGCTCTAACCACTAGGCCACAGACCCCTAAAGATTTCTTTATTTCCAGAGAGGTTCTTAGCGGAAAAGTTGGGACATTACACAAAACCAAAACTTCTGCGCATAAAAAAACTCCACAATACCCCACTTTGCATCTGCCGTAAAAGTCTTTAGGAATCCCTCACTGTGACAAAGGATAAATTTCACCAAACTTATCCTCTTTAAATGCACATATGTTGTATGCTTTTGCTTTCAATTTGGGCAAGTCACCAATTCCAAAATGGGGAAATGAGTTAACCATTTTCCTGGTTCCTGTCATTTGCAGCAGCATAGCCAAACTTTTGAAAACATTGCATTATTACATGGACAAAGAAACCATTTCATTGACTATTTCTTTGTCTGAGCACACCCAGACTATTGCAATCGAGCAAAGAATGGTCAACAACAATAGAAGAATATAATTTGAGGATTTTCGGCAATGCTGCAGTAATAACTTACTACACTATTGTACTGAACCTTTGAATTCTACTTTTCGTCAAAGCATTTATTGTTTTATAGTTGAAAGATGACATTGTGACAAGAGATTGCAACCTTTGGGTTTAAAGAGTCTTCAGTGAGAAGAGTTCCATAACTATGTTACTGAGAAGTAGAATGGCTGTAAATTTGCATTCCTAATCCAACAAATAGGTACTTGGCTGTCAGACTGAATAAAAGAGAACTGGCCATTCTCCTTCGCTAACTTTATTTGCAGGGTTATAAAAGGGCGCAAATGCAGATGCATCCATGGTAACAAGCATGAAGGACACTCCAATAGCTGACTTGCTATTTTTGTATCTTTGATGGTCAAACATAGCCATGGTATTGATAAACATGTTAATGCTCAATTAACATGGGTGAAAGTTGAAGAATTTCAAAAACCTGAAATATGTTGTTCTTTATCCTGAAAAGGCGTGTTTGCTATAGCATCATATAGGGACAAGTCTAAAAAACCTGAAATTCAGGAGTAATCCTGAACACTTTCACCCATGAATTAATTGGATGCTAACAAGCAACTAGAACACTGAGTGGTAAGTAGAAACAACCTTATTAAGGTCAAATAAATGCTCCTATAAAGAAAGGATCACGATATTGTTTGAAGGCAGGCCGAATACTTTTCTCCGACATGAACTAATCCCACCAACTGCAGAAGGGTTGTACATTCATGCGTTTTGTCATGCTTTGAATGATCAAACAATAACCTTCACTCATTGATTATAATTCACTTTCATCATCTGTACATGTTTTCAATTAAATCATATCACAGAAATACAATAAACAGAGCTTAGGGCAAGTCAGCAGTATGTCAGCCCCCTCTGTTGAAGACTATATTATTGTATTGCAATAGGCCTTAAAATTGATGGAATGGGTAAATAATGTATGGACTCCTATTATTACTGCTGGCTAAGCACAAAACGTTGGGGATTCCCTGTACCAGAAATGGGTTAATGGTAAAATCAATACAGAGAAAATGCACATCACATCCCTCTACTGCTGTGTCAATACAATCTGCCGAAATCTAGTCACAAATAGAAAGGCTCAAACCCTTTAGATAGAGTGAAGTCCTTTTAACCTGCGTCTTTCTAGCAGACTTGCATTAAAAACTCATCAAACTATTGTGAGAAATGGAAGAAATTGCTTGTGACCAGAAAATTACTTGTTATGTCACTATGATTCTCACCCTTTACCATGGGGAAAAAGTTTCTTTTTCTGAGTTTGTAATGGTTGTCTCCGATGCTGGTTTATATTTGTACAAGTCATATAATAACATATATGAGGGGATGGTATAAACCTACAACAGAGGCAGGCCGGATTAAAAGCCCTTAGAATGTTGGGCTAATTTCTAAAAAAAACGGTTTTTGTGTCACCCACTTTCCAAACCTGAAATCTCTGCTAAATTTTGATGAGGAAAGATACTCAGAGTAGCGAAACGGTTAGATCACAGACCAGTTGCCAATTTACTTGGCGGCTGGCCTGGATCTAACCTGTTTTCATAAGCATGAAGTCAGTTCCAGTACTATAAGGGTTAGGTCTCTGTAAAAGACAAGCTTCACAATCAGTCTTGTAGTAGGATTGACTTATAACACCCCCACCCCATGAAGTTTCTGCATTTGTCTTGCTATCAAACTCATTTCCAGAATGTTGTTTGTTTGGCAATTTATGTAGTACTTACATAAATATGTAACATGAAGTTTCTGCATTTGTCTTGCTATCAAACTCATTTCCAGAATGTTGTTTGTTTGGCAATGTATGTAGTACTTACATAATATGTAACATGAAGTTTCTGCATTTGTCTTGCTATCAAACTCATTTCCAGAATGTTGTTTGTTTGGCAATTTATGTAGTACTTACATAATTATGTAACATGAAGTTTCTGCATTTGTCTTGCTATCAAACTCATTTCCAGAATGTTGTTTGTTTGGCAATTTATGTAGTACTTACATAATTATGTAACATGAAGTTTCTGCATTTGTCTTGCTATCAAACTCATTTCCAGAATGTTGTTTGTTTGGCAATTTATGTAGTACTTACATAATTATGTAACATGAAGTTTCTGCATTTGTCTTGCTATCAAACTCATTTCCAGAATGTTGTTTGTTTGGCAATTTATGTAGTACTTACATAAATGTAACATGAAGTTTCTGCATTTGTCTTGCTATCAAACTCATTTCCAGAATGTTGTTTGTTTGGCAATTTATGTAGTACTTACATAAATATGTAACATGAAGTTTCTGCATTTGTCTTGCTATCAAACTCATTTCCAGAATGTTGTTTGTTTGGCAATTTATGTTGTACAGACTGATGTAACAAACTCATTTAAAAAATGTTTGTTTGGCAATTTATGTTGTACACATGACTCAATACTTTGAAACCCTCAAAAACATAGCGAGAAAATAGAGACTTTGCTTGTTCCTATGTCATGCTTCATCGTTTTGAATTATTCATGTGCCAGTCTAACATTCTCTTTTAATCCTTTTACTACGAGAGCATAATTTTCATTTTCATATTAATCAACAATCACAATCTTCATTTATGGTCAACAATAAAAGCAGACCATTATAGAAATGATATTCTAGGCTACATTTGGCATAATTTTGTAATAAAATAAAAGTAATAAACCCTCTTTCTCTCCTTACACATCCCTCATATGTTTATTTTCAATTGGTTCAACTTATGAGCAAATGTTACAGCAGACAACCAAACAGGATTTTCAACATTTAGTAGAAACTATTGTGACATTAGGAGAAAACGCTAATTTTGAGTCATTTATCCCTTTGGATTCATGGTTTCTTTTCTTATTTTGTAGAGCTACCAAAGTGGGGCATTAAGGAGTAAGGTGTAAGGACTTTCCTTACTGCCTCTCCAAGGAGTGACAGGTCATCCAGTGCTTGTCAGGCATAGGAAGCATTCTCTGCAAATGACAGACCTTTGGAAACTATCCCTTTACAAAACAATACCTAATCCATAAGTCTGCAGAGGAGAAAATGAACATAAAATCTGAAAAATTGATCACAATTATAAATCTCTTCAAATATCCATCAAACCAGATGTATCATTTAGTATCATTTCAATCCCTGCTGACAAACCCTTTTAATCAAAAACAGCAAACATTTCCGTAGTGACAGTGGTCAAGAGTCAGCCTCAGGACACAAGGATAGAGGGTTTGAATCCTTTGAATGGAGCGGTCCACTGTTTTACCTCTAATTTATTCACAAATGGCGCGAGTTCCAACTTCTGGCTGTGAGGCCAGGAAGTAGTATGATGAGTGAACAGTCTTATTTGTAAGAAATTGTTTACAGTCAACGTAAAATAAGTAATTTAACTAGTCGTTTGATGAAGGGTTAAAGTGGCAAAGGCATTATCATTTGTGATACACCATCCATCATTTGTATGTCATATTTCCCAATGATATATCTATCACCCTAGTGCTTTCACATTATGTTTAACACTTACTATGGTATCATACTAAACTCTAGACGAAATGAGCAAGGTTTGAAGAAGAATATATATATACCAGAGGGCCACACTAGAGACGTATTTTCTAAATTAACTTCTTTTTAAACCCTAAATTGTTCACACTTAAAGTCTTCTAATAGAAGGTAGAAGCATCATCAGAAACACTCCTCTCATCCAAACATCTCTTCACTATTGGGTGATTTTACATCGCATCAACAGTATTTCAGTTATGTTGTGATGACAGACTCTAAACGATAGGAAAGACCCTCAACTGCCATAAGGGCTGGTCAAGCCGGGTAGAACCATCCGCATTCAGCAAGTCAGTCAGGAGAACACCCCTCATGAAAATCCCCATCCCTCACTGGGATTTGAACCCATGAGGAGACAGGCCATGTGATTTAAAGGTTTGTTTACTCTTACCACTAGGCCACAGAGAGCCCCCACTCCTTCCCATTGGTCAAATAAAACAGCAATTCATTTACCTTATGTGGAGGTGATTTCTTGTCAGACATTTCCGGAAGTAAAAACCTTGGGAGAAGTAATGAAGGCATACAGATTGCTTGGTAGGACCCTCTATCACAATGTAATCTTGGGACAGGCTCTTTCCTTCATCAATCCACATCATCATTCTGTACAGGCTCTCTTTCAATCATCTGGAAGTAAAGAAGAAAGTCTTGGATGAGCTTAATGCCATTTCCACCTCTCATGGTCACTTAACCCTTAGAAAGCTAGGTAAATTTCTAAAACTAGATTTTTGTGTTGTCTGCTTTCCATCACCTTAAAAATCTGCTAAGTTTTGATGAGAAAAGATCCTCAGAGAAGCAAATAGGTCAGATCAAAGGCCAGCCGCCAATTTACCTGTTTGCATAAGCATGAAGTTGGTTCCAGCAGTATCAGGGTTAAAGGTTAGAGTAAAGAACTCCAAACCACATTGCCTTGCTCGTCTCAACCTTCATGATTCAAACCATGGTTGAATTTAAATTTCCTTAAAGATAGTCTCTTTCCTGACTTATGGAATGCCAATGGCACTACAAAGCTTTTGGTAACCTGCTTGGGGTTTTCCCGCCATCAGGCATTCTAAATAAATATATATGATAAGTATCCTGGAAGGGCCGAATTCCGGTGATATAGGATTTGATCTCTTTAAAAAAAGACTTAATAATAAAGCAGCACTTGCTCTTTATGCCTAATGTAATACAGGAATATGTTACCTTTGTTTCCAAGCTATTTCCTTATAAAAATATGCTAATGTGACGGAGAAAGGGTAGTTTAAACAAACCCTGGTTAAAGCTAGTCGCTGTTTGAAAAAGTGACCTAATTTCGGTGACGTCATACAAAGGAAGCTACCCAAAAAAAATTTCAAGGGAAACTACCCAAACAAACACAATAATGCAAAGGAATTTAATACTGATAGTTTTGGGGGTTTTCTGGAAGTTTTACACTTTTTATTTCTTTTAACTTGCACAGTACAACACACACAAAAAAAAGTCATGTATATCAAACTTATTTCCAATTCATATGCACATTTATGCTTTTGAAAATTCTTAGGTTTTCCTTCTCTATAACAACATTGAAGAAAGAAAACTAGCTCTTCCTTCTAAGAACGATTAACCACGGAACAAAACACCATATAGCACCAATAGTTGCAGGCATAGTCCTCAATTAATTTGTAGAAATAGTGTAAAAGATGGCAAAATATCAGGCTAAGTTTTGCTTGTCATTTGAAAAAATTTAGAAAAAATTGTGTAAGGGATAGGACTAAAAATTGTTTTAAAATCTTTGGTTGGCCTTCTAAAGAAAACTATACTTCCGGTTTACTTTTAGAAGGGAAAGGTTGACCGACACTGCAGACGATCTGAAAATGCCAAAATATTTGTTTGTGGCTATAAAAACGAATTCGAAGATGGTCATAATTTGGTAATAGTAGAAAACATGAAAAAACATATATGCAAACAATTTTATTAGAGCTTTAGCAAACTATGTCTCATTTTTAGCTTTTTTGAGAGTTAAAAGATGCGTTCAGGACCTGGTAATGTTTACTGAAATTTTGGCACGTGAGCTTAAACCAACTCTCGCGATACGAGATAAAAACAAAGGTCACCGGAATTAGGACTCTTACGAAATTAGGACCTTCGACGATAGTTAATGCAATGTAAAACCATATCAAACATAGGTGTATTCAAGAATTTCCAAGTAATCTACAGCAGACCATAAGACAAAAAATCTTCATATGGCCAAATATTTAACCTTTAGAATTACATTATTAAAGATATTAAACAAAAAGCATTGGACAAGTGGAGTCGGCAGTCTGTTTCAACTAGACAGTTCTAATGAGTACCCACATTCTGAGATAGTAAAAAATAATTAAGGAAAGAAACTATTCCCCATTATCTTAAACTCTGACAAAAGAAATCAAAAGAAATATTCATGGAGGAACACACTTGAATCCCTCATTTTAATCCTCTTTAGAAGGTGGAGTATTAAGAGCAAGACTATACCAAGCCTCCCACTTTTGTGAAGGACATGCACTAGTATTTCTCCGATCCCTAGATAGTGTTAATGGATACCCAAGAGAGCCAGTTGGATAGAAATGGAGAGAGACCCCATTAGTACCTGGTGGTGCACTTTTAATCCTTTACACAAACGCCAAATTTTTCGACTATCCCTAATTGAAACAGTTTGCAGACGATGTTTCAAATTGTGATGAAATTGGAAAATAGTCTTCTGATAGGGCAGAAAACATTGTGGGAAAAGGAAAAATTGCTTGTTAAGAGCAGTTTTCCTTAACCCACAATGTTTTCCAGAGTGGTCTGCAACAAACTGGTCAAATGTCATTATTGTTTGGTAATGGGTTAACAGAAGTCTATATACATTACATAGATTGTATTCTTTTTTTTTTTCAAGCATATAACTAACTATATCAGGAAATAATATCTTACAAACTGATGTTTTGTTCTATCAAGACAATGGCCTCCAACTTAGGTGAATGCACATATCTTGTACATGCATCCCATGTTCCCTCACCAGTATTACAATACATGTTTTACTAAGCTATTGACTGCTTTCTTTCCCCCATATTAACAGTCATTATCTTGACAACAGAGAAATAAATCATGTCATATTGACCTCATCAAACCTTAGAAACCAATGTTGCCTGAGACATTTCAGCTATCAAAGCAGTAAGGTACCCAGGTGGTACTGGCTGAGGTATTAGCATTAATATTGACAAAATTTCCTTGACTTCCAGGAAATGGTTTGTATGGTTTTAAACACTATACTAACAATTTTTCAGTTGTGTAACAACTTTCCTGGATCAAGCAATACTAGGCCAGGGTTCTGAAGTGGCCAAAGGTCACTCCCATGAAACCAGAGGTGTTGTTTGGGCTCAAACCCCGGACCCTCAAGTTCTTAGTCCCCCAACCCTAACCACTGGGCCATGCCGGACCCTCCCAGGACATGGTGCCTTACCTCTAAGGTAGTGTGTGAGGGTCATTGGCAAGCATTTTTTAAAATATGAAATGTTTAATCCTTCTTTACAGGTAGTCATATGTCATCTCAACAAAGAAGAAATAAAAAGTTACCAACAGTTATTCATCTAATTCCGTCTCATGTAGAACGTCAGCAAAATTTAAACTGAATTATATCATTGTACACTTTAACTAAAACATCTGGAGCCATGAAATAAAAAAGTTGCAACAGAAATCGTGAGAAGCATTTTCTTGTTATCAGTTGCTTTCAAAAATTGCCAAAATTATATAAAAAAAATTCAATCATAATCAACTGATGATGATAATAGTATCCCACAACTCCCCTTTGCAGAATTGTAAATTGTTCCCTTCATTTAATATCAAAAGATGCATTTGACAAATTCCGCAGGATGAAATGTAGGAAACAAATCTGACAAGTTACAAGCAACACCCCTTCCTTTGCAATAAAACACATAAAATATTTAATTCTTTTCTTTTTCAGCTGCTGTTGATTTCAAATCCTACCTTTAAAAACCTCATGTGGGTGAAAAGGTAAAACCTGTACACATAAAGAATTTGGATAAGCTTGAAACAGATGTTCAGATAACATGATAAGCTGGATTAAGTATGACCATTTCAGCCTGAAATATCTAAAACTTTCTTCAAATAACTCCCCCTTTATGAAGATAGATTATTTTAAGAACCTTACATCTTAGTTCCCGAAATTGCTTTTAACATAAATAGTGCATGCTTTCATGTTGCACCTGTAAATCAAAGAAATGCATTCGGCGGTTTGTTTGCCTAGAAGTAACATTGAAGCCAGCAATATAAATACATACATACATGTACATGTAACATGCAACTCTAAAGCAAATGGATTGAAGAAAACTCACTAATTACATGTATATTATACTGCATTAAAAAAAATATAATTGGACTCATAACGTTGAATCGACTTTGGGCACCAGTGGTTCATGATGTCAAACTGCTTTGCCAAAAAGAGAAATTGCGTGGCACAAACCATTTCATCCACTTAAAAAAAAAATTATACCAAATTCCATAAAATTAAGTCCATTTTAATTCTATGAAATTGTTGACTACCATTGCTTTTTTCAATTTGCCCTAATAAAGCTAAAGTATGTTGAGCACAGCATAATAACACCTTACAAGAATAAGAAAGGATTCAATTTGGAATGATCACAAATTCTCCTATGAGGGCACAGTTGTTTGATTATTTACCAAACGCCAAATTTTTGGCTGTCCTAAATTGAAAGAGTTTACAGAAGACATTTCAAAATTGGATGAAATTGGAAAATGATCTTCTGATAGGATAGAAAATATTGTGGGGAAAGGAGAAATTGCTCTTCAAGAGCAATTTCTCCTTTTCCCACAATGTTTTCTACAGTCATCTGCAACAAACTCGTAAAAATGTCAAAGGGTTAATGAGCCAACACCGACCCTCGTGTTGTCGCAAGTCAGAACATTATCTAACAAGCAATGATGAAATCAATAATTCTAGATGATTGAGACTCAAAAATCAATCATTGTTATTGATCGGCTGTTACCCTTGATCTTAGAATTGTTCAAAGCAAAACACTAATGAATAAGAAAGGCTCCCATGGGTTGTAATCAGTGCAGGCAAAGCGCAAACAATAACCAAAATTCTAGATACAAATGTAGTTATGAAAGAAAAAGTATATCAACGAAAAATTTTCACTGTCATTTTCTCCTTTGTTAATTAACAATTATTTCCAATCATATCACACATCCCCCAAGAAAATATTAACTTTTAAGAATACAGTGAACCTTGTGTTAAGAGGCCAGCCTATGGGACAGAGTCAATTGGCTGTTTAAGACAGGTTGGCTGCTTAACACAAATTGATTTACACTATTAATCTAACAATGGGACTTTCTGTAGTGGCTGTTTAAGGCAGGTTGGCTGCTTTAAAGGGTGGCTGCTTAACACAAGTTAGACTGTATATAATATTATCAAGATTACCTGCAGAATTAATGTAATACAACTCATTTCAGAATGCGTCATAATGTTATCTCTACCAATAAGACAGACAGACATTAGTCTAGCGACTACAAATATATTACGATCCGATTGCATGGGACTTAAGGGGTGACCTAGTTTTTCCTCCCGATGTTGGGAAATGACAAAAACAACATGCTGTAAACCTTTACCTCCCTTCTTCCTAGTAACAAATGGTGGAAAAGTTAAGAAACCGTACCTAAGTGAAGCAAATGCTCACGACAACACTGCTAGAAGACAATAGTATCATACCTTACCTTTGTCAACACTGCTAGAAGACAATAGTATCATACCTTACCTTTGTCATCTAATGATGCCTACAATTTGGACCTGTTTCAAATTCCCTTAGAGGTGTTAGCTGCTTTTTCTTTACTTTCTCTATTTAACCCTTTTCCAAACAACAAATTTTCGACTGTCAAAACTTTCAAAATTGAAAGAATTTGCAGACGACATTTCAAAATGTGATGAAATTTGAAAATAATCTTCTGACAGGGCAGAAAACATTGTGGGAAAAGGAAAAATTGCTTGTTTTGAGCAATTTCTTCTGTTCCCACAATGTTTTCTTAAGTTTTCTGCAACCAAGTGGTCAATTGTTGTTATTTTTTGGGAAAGGGTTAAACAACTATAGAATGATATATTGAATAAGCATGCCACATATACCTATCATTTTGTAATATCTCCCTTATCACATGATTGTGCTGTCTTTAGAAACCCCTATGACAAGACTTAATTACTTATCAGCAATTTATCCTTTTTTTCACAAAATATCGGAATAATAATGTAATTGTTCCATGCCATCTTTTATCATCATTCTGGTGTTGCTACCAAATTGGAATGGTCTAAAACTCCAAAATGAATGGATCAATTAACATAAATTAATGGACACTGTCTTGGCAGTATCATTAACATTGTGGAATGAAGCCAATGGTCATCTAAGTCTAGTTCAAATGACAGAAAGTTGAAGGTGTTGAGGTAAGGTTTGTTTTCTAGTCTTTGAACAAGTAATAAGCAAAGACACACCTTTAAGTCTCCTGGACCACTGAAAAATTCCATTGAAAAAGGCGAGACGGCATACAAATTGCCAGGGATAAACGTATATCATGGACGTGCATATCTGTGACATGTATATATGCGATTGTATTTCAGCCTATGAATAGATGTAATTGTAGGCCTCAACACAGAATACCATTAACCTCAGGCTTCTAAACGAGTCACAACGAAACCTGATCTACTGACTTTACACATCGCTAGCTTATTAGATTTGCGTTACACAAAAACATGATTTGATCTGGCTTTACAATGTGACCTAAGCCTTTCATACAGGGCTCAGTGCAAGACTCGAGTATGTCCTTTACTTGTGTCCTTGACTTAACATGTTCTTTCATTAAGCATCCAGTATGCCTGCTAGCTTTGGAACATAAGCAGAGGAAGCATACATTTTTCCTGTCTAGATTGAAGGTCTGTCACCGTCATGTAAAATTATCAAATTTTTCAAACAATAGACTAATTAAGCACCAAATGCCAACAATCAAGGCACTGCATTAATCATTACCTTTTCTATGGCTTCTTTTCTAACAGAAAATCACCCTTTTGTCAAAGAGTTATGAAACAATTGACAAGGATTCGAAGCCGTTCCTCTCTTATTCTTGATGCCTTTCATATGACCTAGGGCACGTTTCCCCTCATTTCCTTTCTGCCATACACATGGTTATATTAATACTTAACACTTTGCTTAAAACAGACACGGTGCATCTAAAATATCATAACAGTCATGTTTAATGCATCTGCAGTGGAACATTTCAGAAACCACTGTGACAAAATAAGGCAATGCTCGGTTACAAGATGATCATATGACAAAGAAAGGTTCATACTGTATACATGTAATTTTCTGTTGCTGATTTTAGATCAGTCCCTAACTTATATAGAGAATGGGTTCATAAAACTTTCAACCCTTAGAATGCCGGGTAATTTAATTAAATAGATTCCTATGTCATCTGCTTTCCAAAACCTTAAATATCTGCTTAATTTTGATGAGGAAAGATACTCAGATTAGCAAACAGGTTAGACCACAGGCCAGCTGCCAATTCATTTGGTGGCTGGCCGGTATATAACCTGTTTGCATTGGCATGAAGTCGATTCCAGCACTGTAAGGGTTAATATTTTGAATCCAACTTGTAGATAAAAGGGGTCTTATTTTCCACTGCTTAACCCATTCTACTGATAAAATGATATATGGAAAATTATTTACATAAGTTATACAAAACAATATGTATACAATCATCTATCATTATGAAGAATGGGCCAACCTAATAAACAGTAAGTTTGTGAACGTTTGGAAAGAAAAAAAACTGATTTCTAAATGTCCCAAGCCATCACATTCTATCTAGGGGTTATTTAACCCTTTTAATGCTCACCCAACTTCATGCTTATGCAAACAGGCTAGATCCACGCCAGCCGCAAAGTAAATTGGCAGCTGGCCTGAGATCTAACATGTTTGCTACTCTGAGTATCTTTCCTTGTAAAAAATAAGCAGATATCAAAGGTTTTGATATGCAGATGAGTCAAAAGTCTTATCTAGAAAATTACCCAGCATTCTAAGGGTTATAAAGGTTAAAACAGTACAAAAACTGTTCTATTTGCATACAGCTGTCATCATCACGTATCATGAAGGGTAAGAAACAAACCAATTACCTTTTATATGGACTCTTATTACTGTCCAAAATGGACAACATCCACAGACATTGATTTTCTAGCCTCATTAGCAGTGCTATTGTAGTGTATCAAAGGAGAAATGCAACCTTTCCTATCACAAGGAATTCAAAAATGTCAGTGTTTCCTAATATAATGGAATTATGGGCCAAAAATATCTGATCTAAACCTGAGAAAGGTTTTATTTAACTAACAGATAAGGGCTAATAGCAATAAAGTTATGCACATTTGGGAAAAGCTCCAGATAAGAATCTATTTCCATTGCTAATTTCTTATCAAACCCTATGTAGTTGGCGTTTATAGATATAATCTCTCTACATATAATAGAAGTTTAATGTAGTTTTGAAAACTGAAAAATCAAAAGTCTATTACACATTTTTTTTATGAACTATAATAAACACTTACTACTATATTCTTGCATTGAACCCTAAATATTCTTATTCACCACTCTCCCCATCACAGCAAACATTACAAATTCGGTTGGAAAAAGAGAAATGTATTTTGTTCTTGCAACTTTTCTGTTGTCTAGTGTTTTTTTTCAATTTGAACCAATAAAAAAATCCCATATTGGGCAATGGATTAAAAGCTTGAGAAGTCCTTAGCTTGGCATAGCAAATTTATATAGAATGTTGAGCTATTCATAACATAATAGTTTCAACAAAAACATCCGGCTCAAATATATGCGCTCCTTTTTAACCTTTGCCATTTTGTCAGAGATTTGAATGAGAAGCTTATAAAACAACCATGAGAAATACAAACTTTTTCATCCTTACATTTTAATGTTATGTCACAGCAGACACAACTGATCAAGGATTTAGAAAACTGACAATGAGGATATTGCTTGTAAAGAGTATTTTCTCCATAAATCATGATTGTTTTGAACAAAAATCATAATAAAATCATCATTTGTCTTTTAAGATCTATATTAGTCTGTACTGACACATTGATTCCAGCAAGTTTTGAAATTCTGTTTTCTGTGATAGGTTGAACGATAGCAAATTCTCATCCTGTCTCTAATACTTCAACATTTTATAAATCAAATAGGCAGTTTTCCCAAGAAACTCTGTCATAAGGATGTTTAATTGGGCTGAACACAGAGAAAGGGTTAAATATAAAGGCATAGAGTTGAACCAAATATCCACTACTGAAAGCTACTAAAAACCAACCAACAATAAAGAATTTGTTGAACTCTTTTCAAATACTGTCTAAACCTACAGCTACATATTATATATACACAGGTATGGCGCTCAAGGTTAGACCATAAGGAAAAGGTTACTGCTAACAAACAACTATTTCATCAGACTTCGCTAACAACCTGGTCATGAACAAATGTGAATTATGTCAAGGACCCTGCACATAAGGGCTTCCCTTTAACCCTTTACCAAACGCCAAATTTTCAACTGTCCCCCAAATTGAAAGAGTTGGCAGACAGCACTTTACAATGTGATGAATTTAAAACCTAATCTTCTGATAGGACAGAAGAAATTGTGGGAAAAGGAGAAATTGCTCTTCACGAGCAATTACTCCTTTTCTCATAATGTTTTCCAGAGTCGTCTGCAGCAAGGTGGTTAAATGTTGTTATTGTTTGGTAATGGGTTAACCCATCACCACTTATATTGAGGGCTCAATGCAAGACTTGAGTAATGCATTCACATATGTGAACGGCTCACTTAGGTATTGCACTAAACCCTTTTGTTTATTTGTTTGAAAGAGTTTATCACTGTGTCAACAATATTTAATTCATGAAACAGCTATCCTGGATTCACCAGTTCTAGGCCAGGGCTCTGAAATGCCTTGGCAAAGGACAATCCCACATACACAGAGGTTCCAAGTCCACCACTGGGCCACGCAGGTCCCCACTAAACCCTTAATATGAGGTTTTGAGATTTGATTGAATAGATGGAAAGAATGGGTTTTATCCAAGCTTTTAAGTGACAGCTGGACTCACTCACATAGTGACATTGGATAGAGGAAGACCCTAAAATTGAATGTCCATAAGGGCCGGTCAAGCCCTTTGGAACTGTCTGCATTATATGTCGGTAATAGTGTTTGCAGAAAAGCAGAATCTAGAGAAAAAGAAAATAAATTGTGGGACATTGTTTTGCCATAGATATAGAATACTAGATATCAAGATTGTAAGATACTGGTTTAAGGGTTAGGTTTTTCAAGGAGAAGGAAAACAGGCAATATGTACTGACAATTTACACCTGTTTGAATATTTGAAAACCTGCTATAGTACAGTATGCCAAAAGATAATTAACCTGAGAATAACTACAACTTCACTAATATCTTATCCTTTTACATCATGTCTGGTATATCTGTTAAACTGCAATTATACCTTCTGTGAAGTATTCCATTAAAATATCATGTATACCTTTACTATATATTTAAATGAAGGAAAGCTCCATTTTGCTTTCAAAGAGGAAACATTCACCAATTGACATGATTTTTTGCCATCGAAGAAACTAGAGATTTCAAGCTAACAGAAATAGAAGAAATCTTGTAACTATACAATTCAAACTGATAAAATTCTAAAGAAAAAAAATATATCAAGAAGCCACCTTCTAAGAAATTAAAGGGCAAATTACCTTTTGAGGTTAACTGGTAATTCAACATTGAATGGTATTTACAAGTCCTGAAAGGTTTGGTAAGGACATGAAAATTGGGGCTTTTTCTAAACAAATTCATGCTGACTGACTGATTAACAAACGAAGAAAGATACCTCGATTTATCTTAAATATCTTCCTTTTGGAAGAATAAAAATAGCTTGCTTGAGAAACTGAGAAACTATTAAATTACACAACTCCACAAGAGACCTTGTATTTGTCACAAGTAATATCCTTGAGAAACCTGAAACTGTTTGAAACACTTTCAGAAAGTTGTCACAGAAAATTTGCTTATTAACCCTTATAGTACTGGAACCAGCTTCATGCTTATGCAAAAACGTTAGATTCAGGCAAGTCGCCAAGTTAATTGGCAGCTGGCCTGTGATCTGACCTGTTTGCTACTCCGAGTATCTTTCCTCATCAATATTAAGCAGATAATTAAGGTTTTCAAAACCAGACTGCTCCAAAATCTATATTTTAAAAAATTACTCAGCATTTTAAGGGTTAAAAGATGCATTTTATGCCAGTTCAAATGCAATGGCGTATAAAGTTATCCACGTTATGTTTTACAGAGAAGGGTAAATGGTTAAGGTTCACAAAGTTTGAACACGATTTTTTTATGATTAGCTTGTCTTGGGGAATGAAATGAAAATCCCTTAGCAATGTTTTATTCATTTGGCTTGTCATAGGATAAAATAACTATGTAAATTATGGATGACGGTCTAGGACTGAATAAGAATGGAAAATGAAGACATTTCATTTTGAACATATTATTTGTAACAATAGCTGTTTCTCCCTTTGAAACAATAGTTAGCCTTTAGCTAAAGTTAGAAAATAGTTTTCATACTGCATCATAAATTTCAGTCTGCTTTTCGTTTCAAATTGGACTGGATAATTACAAACTATACCAGGGGATCGTCATAGGTTTAGGAAAATTATATTTTCAGAGGAATGGTTTCGTTCTCTTGATACTCTGTGAAATTGATTGGAAGAGGATTAGCAGAGCTTTAAAGACTATTCCTGACAAAAAAGCTGTATTACATTTCTCTATGGTGGTATGAAAAAATAAATGTCGAACAGAAGAAATGATAGCTCTTTATGAAGAAATTCTCAGTTCGCCAAAACAGACATTTGATCTTTTCTGAAGCTGTGTCAAAGCGAGTGAGCAAACAGTAAAGGATTAAGGGTTTGATATCTTGTGTTAGTTGAGTTTGTTTATTCATGGGTTTATTTTTGGATCAATATGGGTCAACACATTCAATACACTTTTCTATGTGCCTGACTCCTTCAACTGTGGGAAAGGAAAACCTGTATAACATGAACCCTTATCACACGCAGTGACCCTTTAATCATTGGCTTTCTCCTCGGCGTTGATTTATTCAGCCTTTCACTTACACATACAACTTTGACGCCTCTAAAGTAAGAGATTTGGGAAGCCAGAGTGACAAAGGGAGGAATTGCTCATCATTGGTGATTTCTCTTTAACCCTTTACCAAACACCAAATTTTTGACTGTCCCAAATTGAAAGAGTATGCATACGACATTTCAAAAAGTGATGTAATTGAAAAATAATCATCTGATAGGGCAGAAAACAATGATTTCCCAAGTCGTCTGCAACAAAGTATGCAGATGACAATATTGTTTGGTAATGGGTTAACCCTTTCCCAAAAAATAACGGCAGTTGACTAATTTGTTGCAGACGACTCTGGAAAACATTGTTGGAAAAGGAGAAATTGCTCTTACCGAGCAATTTCTCCTTTTCCCACAATGTTTTCAGCCCATTCAGAAGATTATTTTCCAATTTCATCACATTTTGAATTGTCGGCTGCAAACTCTTTCAATATGGGACAGTCGAAGATTTGGCGTTTGGTAGAGGGTTTAACACCTCTAAAGAAAGAGATTTGGGAAGCTAGAGCGACAAAAGGAGGAATTGCTCATAATTCTTTAAGTCACGACTGGTTTCTATCAATCTCACTGGTTTCTATCAATCTCACTGGTTTCTATCAATCTCACTGGTTTCTATCAATCTCACTGGTTTCTATCAATCTCACTGGTTTCTATCAACCTCGAGAAAAATGTATGTGATCGTTTTGTAAAATTGTGTATAACTAAACTGAAAGTCTGTTTTTGTGTGAGCTGTATACATGTGTTATGCAGATTTTTTTGGTGAAAGAAACCATCTGACATTATACAGTTACAACTTGAAATCACAGTCCTCAAAAGTCAAATGCAGAATGTAAACAATGTAACAAATCATGCCATGAACTGATTGGGATTTTGTAATAATAAAATAAATGGCTCATTGAGGAATTCCTCCATTTCTACAATTATAATAAGCACTGGCAAAGGTCCTCTCATAGACCAGAACATGATGGGCCAATTAGACCCAACCCTCAGTAGACAAATAATTGATGACCTATTAGTCAAAATAACTTGCCGTGACAATGATGATGATAATGAGCCACTTTTAACCAACAATTTCACCGACTCTTGCAATCAGAATTACTCGGGTATTTCCGTGAGCTGTGAAATACACCTCGGATATAAGTGTAGGGTTACAATTTTTCAGGTAAATCGGCCTCACGCATTTTCTAAGCGTGCATGTTAAGTAGTTCAATGTGTATGGAAGTGTCGGACATCCTTTTAAATCATTTTTTATCAGTAACTCATACCAAATGGCGAATTTGTTCTTGTGACATGTATAGTGACATGTATAGTTGTTTCCTCAATAAACGACCTTTAAGATTTCACATTTAAAATCTATTTTAAAAAACGAAAGTAAAGTGACTCGCGGGAAACAATATGGCCTCATCCCTAATATTTCAGGTGTTCAGATTGTGACTTCTGCCGCCAATTTCCTTTTAGAATGTCTGAGTACCCATTCCTTTACATACAAATTTAGCATCGCGTTAACGTTACTTCAGTTATGTTGTGATGACGAAAATGTTATGCACAGAAAATAATTTTTATGCCGAAAAGTAAGAGAGTTTTTTATCAGCCGTTTAACAATTTGGAAGACACCCAAAATAGCATGTCTGACGCATGTCAATCTAGTCTAGAGTGAACCATTTCTAAGATAAAAATCCCGCTCTACTCCTAAAACCCTTTCTTTTGGGGGTTCAACACAAGACTTAAGTAAGAACTTAATGGTTTTCAAGGACTTTACCCTAAAAGTGCTGGAACTGTCTTCATGCTTATAAATGCAAACAGGTTAGATCCAGGCAAGCCGCCAAGTAAATTGGCGGCTGGCCTGTGATCTAACCTGTTTGCTACTCAGTATCTTTCCTCATCAAAATTAAGCAGATGTTTAGGCTTTGGAAAGCAGAGAACATAATAAATCTATTTCTAGAAAATTGGCCTGTATTCTAGGGTTTAATACTATGGTCTTGCATTGAACCCTCATCCTGTCCAAAGTGGTTCACAGCAAACAACATTAAAATCAATTATAAAAGTGATCGAAATTATTTACTAAAAATAACGTTTTAAATCATTTCTCAAAACCAGGCAAAATTTATTCTCTTTAATATGCATTAGAGCTTACAGATATTTTTTGGCAGTCAAGGCCTTTTGAATTATGTCCATATAAGCGGGAGGATTAACCTATTTCTTATTTTTAATACCCTACTACCCTACCCAGTACCACTTCAGAAAATATCTTAAAAGCACACCCAATTGTGGATCAAGTAAGACTCAGTTTTCACTTGATTGAGATGAATGCAAATAAAACATTGTAACTAAGTTAACATATAAACTATTTCTTTATCTCTATGATTCTTTTGTCATACTCTCTTTCAGCGAAAGACTTTCATGGCAGATAAAATTAAGTAAGACTATGCTTTTAAGGCCAATTTTTAACATAAAACTTTAAATATACTCCACAAAATCGATTAAGTAGAATAGTAAGATGCTAAAAAGAAAAAAAAGAAACATCTTGTGCCAAGCAATTTCCGCTTTTTCACCACTGTAAGTGCCATGTTTGAAAAGGTAAATCTTACATTTCAGCAATCTTAATGCTGACTATGATTTCTCTCTCAGAGTTCCGTTATTATGGGAAGTAATCAATGGGTGTGTTCTTAGGGCCCCTAAATCCCATTTCTTGGACACCTACTGCCACAAGAGCCGAAAAATGACCGCCATATTAAGCCTAAATTATGCCCCACCTGTGAATAAGTCAGAGAGAAATTTATGGCCATCTTTTCCATAGACATTTTATCCCAATTGGTTCATTTCAACATATCAAACAAAAATTTGGTGCCTGCTCCGCACTTATTAACAAGCAATGCAACAAAATATATCATTTTCTAGCATTGAGTATCTGTAAAATATAAAAACTGGCTATGCACCAAAACTTTAAGGCATATTCTACTTAGGCACCTGGTCCATTTTTGTTTCAGACCAGAGACTCATTAAACGGGTTGCACCGAGAATTCTTTTTTCAAGTTTTTGAAAGAAGATAACCTCTAACGAAATTAAAATAGTTTTGACACAAAACTGCTGACCTGAAAAGCCACCATTTCATAAACACACTCATTTTCAACCTTTCCCTTTGACAGATAACAAAAAATCTTTCATTCTTTATTTCTTGGTAGGAGATGATGTTGAAAAATGTTGTGATAAAGGAACTCTCTCGAACTCGAACTATTATTCAATGTCTTACCCTTAGAATGCTGGGTAATTTTCTAAAACTGGATTGTTATTTCATCTGCTTTCCAAAACCTTAAATATCTGCTTTATTTTGTTGAGGAAAGGTACTCAAGATTAGCAAACAGGTAAGATCACAGGCCAGCTGCCAAGTAATTGGCAGCTGGCCTGTGATCTAACCTGTTTGCATAAGCATGAAGTCGGTTCCAGCACTTTATGGGCTAATTACCATTTTTTCCTCAGACTATTTCTCTTTATTTTCTATCAGTCTTATTAGTTTAATTGTGGGCCACAGAAAAAAAACCAACACGGCAAAGGATAAAACCTTTACCATATCCTTTGTGCAGACATACTTATAATCCCTTAGCCCATATCTGGGTGCGCCATAGACCCGCCATAGACCCGTTTATAGCTTGTTTACAGCCCATACCATTTGTATACATACAGATTGTTTGGTGCAGATCAGGTTACTGCAACTAGGACCATGACTCAACAGTACACAGTACTCACTGCACAATTTGTAACATCGAAACCACAGGTCACTCAAAATGTCATGGTATCACCGTATTAGGCCCTTTTTTAATGTTATATATCAGGGGCCCGTTAAAGGCTCCTTTCAAATGGGTAATTCCTTTAAAATCATGCAGTTTCGCAAAATTCCATACCAGCTTTTTGGTTTCCAATTTTAGCAATGTCATTGAAACAGTTTCTCAAAATAAGCATACCTAGTCCTATTCCCAATCAAAGGAAGAAAAGCCCTGGGTTTCCCAAAATGATTGAAATAATTGAGACCAATGAAGAATTCGATCATCATGAGCAAAGATTCTACATTGATCTCAATGCCTTGATATTTCTGCGAAATATCCCTTTTAAAACATTTCCCATCAATGCCACTCAATTCCCTTATCTCTCGTAGAAAACAACATCTTTCAGAAACATTGGCAGATTATGGAACATGAGTTCAACTCATAAAATCCTCAGTGAAACAAGAGGATGACTCATAAGCCTATGGCAACCCAAGGTCCATTACCCCATATGGATTTTAAGAGTTGCTTAAATGGAAACCATCTGCCTATGACACTCACCAATACAACATGAAATCAAATGAGATATTTTTCTCATTCATAAAAGTGAGTTCCTGAGTCATGGAAAATATCATTTAGCATTTGAAGGCAAAGATTATGACAAATGGATAAAATAACCTTTCCATTCTATTAGATAACCATCTCCTGTTTTAACATCACTTTTTTATCATCTTCAAACTCTTTCATTTGGACCATTACCATCATTATGTGTTGTTTACTAGAGCTTTAACACCAGTCCTGTCAAATGTGGGTTTTAATAGAACTGAAGCCTTATACAGTATGTTAAAATTCTAAACAATTTTGAGTATCATAATCAATTAATATTTGAGAGAGCTGTGAGGTTTTAGTAGCCACATGGTTATACAACCACCAAGGTTGTGTGTAATAACCCATTACCAAACAATAACGATATTTAACAACTTTGTTGCAGAAGGCTCTGGAAAACATTGTGGGAAAAGGAGAAATTGCTCGTAACGAGCAATTTTTCCTTTACCCACACAGTTTTCTGCACTTCCAGAAAATTCTGTTCCAGTTTCATCAAATTTGAAATGTCGTCTGCAAACTCTTTCAATTTGGGACAGTCGGATAATTGGCGTTTGGTAATGGGAAAAGCTTGGCAGATTTATTTATGAACAATGGTTAAGGGTTGAGCATTATAAATGCCAAGCCAACCAAGGGTCTTTTGAGTAAAATGTGAAGGTATATTTGTTTTGGGCGTAAACCAAGATTGCTTGAACATCGTCAAAATAACACATGTCTAACATATTGCAATAATAATCACAAACAGACTTCTCAGTCTAAAGCATTAAAATATGGGATATATTTCCTTTTTTCACTTGTGTATCATTTTAACAGTAAGTGTCTAGGGTTAAATGCAAGATTAGAGGAAGTATTTCACAATATCAAAGCATTTACTATGGTCTTGCACTGAACTCTCACTATGATGTCTTTCATTTCTTAGTCATTTTATCACAGTTTTAATATACTGAATGCTGCACATTACTATGGTAGGAGAAAAGGTTCAAAGATTGTCTACTCGACAGTATTTTATGTTAGCCAAAACCTATATATCTTGTTGAGGTCAACAATGGGTTCTTACCCATATTCAAGTTAAAAGGTTTAAGCCATTGCCTTAAAGCTAGTCTTACCTTCAAATGTCACCTTGACAAACTGACAAAGGCACAAAACATTACAGATAAAAATTCACACTTTTGACATATCTGCCTTTCTCATCCGATATGGTTAAGACCAAGATGCAAAATCTGCTATAAAGAATATTTACAAAACAACGCCAATATTTAAGTTTACTGTAAAAACTTAAGTGACATTTCAAGCAGTTTGAAAGGACGACATCCAGGACACTCCCAAAAAAGGTTTTGCTTTGTGTCTACATTTCATGACATGATGTGCATGACAGCTCTTGTTTGTATATTTTATATGGCTAAAATCTTTATGCAAGTGGCAAAATTAGCAAGCCTATGGTAGAGCATTGTTTGGGGAGTCCCCATTCAGTCATTGTATACATTTATCCACTAACTTTTGACTATGGCTGCAACTGCAGATATAGCTCTAAATCGATAGAGAAAGATTAACAGCTTTACATGGGGTTTGAACTCTTTAGAACTCCATACATCATTTTACAGGGTCACAAGCCTATATAAGTATAAAGATGCGTTTTTCTAACACCTTTATTCTGAGTCAACACAATAAGCTTTTAGGACACATGATGATTGTTCGTTGTGACAATTCTAATGAGTACCAACAGTATTTCAGTCATATCTATAGTCTTGTATTGAACATGCAACATAACGGGATATGAACCAAGCTACAACCCTCCCATTTTGGCGTGCCATATTCAACTGCTGTACACAGTACATTTTTAACTTTACGATACATGATCAAGATCTCTGTCAAACTATGTTTAGAACAAGTACATTGACAAATGACAATCAGCCAAGCATGAAACATTCAATTATTAACCTTATCTGAAGGTACAATTAACCCATTACCAAACAATAACGAAACTTGACCAGTTTGTTGCAGACAACTCTGGAAAACATAATGTGAAAAGGAGAAATTGCTCTTAATGAGCAATTTCTCCTTTTCCCACAATGTTTTCTGCCCTATCAGAAGATTGTTTTTTCAATTTAATCACATTTTGGAATGTTGTCTGCAAACTCTTTCAAGTTGGGGCAGTCGAAAATTTGGCACTCGGTAAAGGGTTAAACCTGTCCTCTTTACATGTGGCTTACCAAGGACAACATCCAACCCACGGTCTATGAGGAATATTATTACTAATATGAGAGTTTTACATGGTGTCAACAGTATTTCAGTTATTTACGATGCTTGGCTCATAATGATAAAGGAAGACCCCAAACTTGACAGCCCAAAAGGTCTTGTCAAACAGGGTAAAACAATCGGCATTCTGTAAGTCAACCAGGAGACTCTCTCATGAAAAACCAGGATTAGAACCCATGCCAAGAGGGGACATGTCATTTCAAGTTCTGTCCTCTTTTAGGCCGGGAAGTCCCTTGAGATATATTTCAAGCTCAGTGAAGGATAGATACTGAAGCAATGGAAAACATTGTGCATTAACACCCTGCTCATCACAAACTAACTCTTTTTAATGGCTTAGTGTTTTTAGGTTCAAAAGAGAGGGGACATAAAAGTTTGCCATTTCAAGTTCTGGGTACCGTTTTACTAAACAGTTTACGCTTAAGATTTGCGTAAGTCTAAAACAACACGTCCTTTTATTTCAATATTTGGCAAAGCAATATTGCAAAGTAACACATCATTGGAATCGTCTCTCCGAGACGCTTCCAATGACGTGTCACATTGCCATATTGTACTTTCATTGAAGGTATTATCCATGTTAATCAATTATGACTTACGCAAACATTTTCCGTAAGTTGTTTAGTAAAACGGGCCCCTGTTCTCTTACCATAAGCCTATAGGATAAGAAAGTCTCTTGAGATAGATATGAAGGAAATATTAACCAAGTTATAAATATACATACAAATAAAGGTAAACATTACCTCTTCTTATCACATAACCAATTAACCATTTTCAAAGTGCATTCAACATCATCCAAGTTAAGCCCAAAAGATTTGACAGAGGGCTGCTTATGACATTAAAGAAGACAAGGCACTATTCTAACCCTGCTAAAAACAGACAATCAATATATTCATGTTAAATTTAAGTGCTTGAAGAGTTTTTGTAGTGCTGAAAAAAATGTTTTATAACATTACCAAGCCCATAAACCGATTTTGAGTACAGTCCTACAGGCTCTACCTACTTGCATGGCAATAATATGAAATACTTACTTCTCTAAAAACACTTTAATTGATGCAAATTGAACCAAAGAGACTTTTTCACAGCATTTTTGTTGTATTGCAGCAACAAAATCTCCCTCTCTAAGCTTCTGGCTCTTCAAACGGAGTGTGCAAACTAAATTTCAAGGCATTGACTGTTAACTCACATGAAAATTTTCAAAGGTCAGAAAGAAATGATGAGCCTGACCGCGATATCTATCTTATGGTGCTTGCATTAAAATAATTGTTCTTATGGCCAACAGAACTGTAAATGTACTGCTTATCAAAAATGACTTGTGGTTTAGAGGTGTCGGACTCGTAACATTGGGGTCCATGGTTTAGCAAAGCCGGTTTATATAACTGTGAAATTATTAATGAGTCTGACACAGCATTAAACCATATACTTCATACTTTTACAAGTTAGGGAAACTGTCAAAAGCAGGTATTTACAAAGAGAGCTTTGCACAGAGAGAAACTCATGCATTTCACGCTTCCTGTATAAAAAAAAATATTGCTTGATTTTAATGGCAGATTGTTGTTATTCTTGTGAGACTTTTTGGAAGCAGTCCAGTGATGTTTACAGTTTACCCATCCCTCTATGTTGGGAGATGCCCTAAATAAAAGTGTCTGTAAAAGATGATTATTCTGTATGCATATATGGGGAAAAAGATCATGTGCAGTGGGCTTTTTTTCATGAAATGTTTGAAATGAGATTATTCAACCCAATCCCCATTTTAAGATTATATGTACCCCACGCTCGATGTGCACCACAATTGGTTGAAACCAGTGTTTATAGAGGACATTGTTCATGATAAGGAGGTTCCTCATTGGCACAATGTTTCTTCATCTATTTGCTACACGCCCATTAAAAAGATAATTACCTTATCATATATGTATCTATTATAAAATATGATATCTTTATCACATTTTGTAAGTGCTTACACAGGATAGGAAGCCTCATACTCACAAAGAAAGGACCGACCAAGTCTTTTTCACCATACATGGGGGAAGAAGGGTTTGAATTCCTCCTTTCATTTTAATGCACCATTTCACATACCATTTTCTTTGTTGGGATACAATATGGTAGCCATGATACACAGAATAGCTGATCACGCATACACACTTAAAATCTAATGCCAAACAATCAGAGAACTTTACATGCCTGCTGCAGAAAGCTTTTGACTTTAATGGCGTTTGAGGGAAAATACAAGAACACTTTGTGATCTTAGGACCAAGACAAGGGAATTGTCATTCAATGAGGACAGTTTACACAGTGCTCCACCAAACAAATAGCTTTCAATAGTCCCATATTGGATGAGTTTTTGAATACAATATTTAGAAGATATTCCTCACCAGGATTGAGAACAAAGACAGAATGATTCCCAAACTTATTCCATAAGGTATCTGCAACAAATCAACAACACAATTGCAAAATTTAATGTTATCTACAAATTGGGTCCCTGGAAAACTGTTTCCAGTTGGAAGACTTTCATGTTATCTTGTACTTTGTACTTATAGTGCTGGAATCGATTCCATGCTTATGCAAACAGCTTTGATCCAGGCCAGCCACAAAGTAAATTGGCGGCTGGCCTGTGATCTAACCTGTTTGCTACCCTGAGTATCTTTCCTCCTCAAAATTAAGCAGATACTCTAGGATTTGGAAAGCAGACGACACAGAAAATTCCCCTGCTATCTAAGCTAAGGGTTAAGTATCAACATGAAAGTTGTATGAAATGCTGATGATTTGCTGTACAACGAAGGTGCAGGACCAACAAAGGCGGACAGCTGCAGGCTACTACTCTACACATGACCTAAATATCCCCATCAAGCAGGAGTTTTCCCTGGCTTGCACTTGCAATCAGACTGCACTTGACCTCAGCGAAACCCTTACACCCACCACAGGTCTTGTGAATATAAACTTGGATAATCCTTTCCCAAACAACAAATTTTGGATCGTCCCAAATTGAAAGAGTTTGCAGACGACATTTCAAAATGTGATGAAATTGGAAAATATTCTTCAGCTAGGGCAGAAAACCTTGTGGGAAAAGGATAAATTGCTCGTTACGAGCAATTTCTCCTTTTCCCACAATGTTTTCGAAAGTCGTCTGCAAGGAAAGGGATAAGTCAATGGGTCAGTGGAAGACTACAGTAAGTCCTTCACCTTTGCAAAGGACTTATGCAAAGGACTTATGAAAGGACTTATTCTTTCTTCAATAAGCGTTGAAACTATTTTGAATTTGAAAAGTTGAACAAAAAAAAATTATGGGGATAGGTAAGGATTCTTCTAAATGCATTTAAAATTCCTCAGATATACATTCCCTCATCTGTTATAAGTAAAATACAACCTTTACAAGTTTTATTAGCCAGTATATTACAAAATATGATACTGCCATAAAAACCAAACATAAATTAAACTATAATCATCCATATAACTCAGTCATAAGTAAAAGGCCTACGGCAAAGAGAACTTCACATGTTTTTATGTTTTTTTTTCATATGGGTTTTACATCACATCAACATTATTTCAGTTATGTAGCGATGCCCGACTCTTAATGATGGAGGAAGACCCTATACTCAACTGCCCCCAAGGGCTGGTCAAGGTGGGTAGAACCATCGGCATTCCGTAAGTCAGTCGGGAGACTGCCTCTCATGAAAATCCATATCTCTCTCAGGATTTGAACCCACGCGGAGAGGGGCCATGTGATTTCAAGTTCTGTACTCTAACCACTAGGCCACGGAGGCCCCAACTTCACATGTATGTCTATTTCATAACTGAATAATTGTTATTAGCACGTTTGTTAAAAAGTTAAAAGAATAGCAACTTTTATACCATATACACTGTTGGATTTATTTCAATTTCCAAATGAAAATTGTACTTACAAAACAATAGTCAAATTTGAAAAGTCATAAATGTATAAATGTTTGTCCCTAAAATGTTACTTTCATTTTTTGCCCAGTAGATAAAACTTAGTTCTCAGAGGATATGAAAAGAGATGTTATTTCAATTTCTGGTAAAGGGTACCAATATCGATAACAAACCCGAATAGAAACCTGCAATACATCTTTTGAAAATGTTCACATCGTGCAGCTTTTCCTGCTTGTCCAAAACCAATTAAAATTCGTGTGCAGCTGGCATTTCAAAAGACTGCCATTTGAAATGGATAGCTTTATCAAATGAAAGTGCATGAAGACATGTTTGTAAGTAGTGAGAGCAAGAAAATGCCTCAAAACAAGTCTTTTCTTTTATCCGAAGAATTTCATTTACAAAAGAATTGTGTTCTAATACATGTTAGGCCTCCAGAAGCAATACGGCTATGCCATTCTAATGCCCCTTTTCAAAATTAGCCGAGACTAAAATGTTCTAGATGCCAATAAACCAGTCACAAACATAAGCAAAGTAATGCTCAGCCCATCTACCCTATTACCAGTGAAGTTAAAATAATAGCCTCAGCCTTTCAAATGTTGTAAACCACAAACATACATACATACATAGTCATGGAGTAATGAATTAGGTGGTATTAATCCTGATGGACTTGAAATTGATTGCTTATCCAGCAGACATTTTCCAACTTAGAGTAGATATTTCCCCCCATTGCGTACATTGTCCCAAAGATTTCAAAATCAGGCCAATATTCACAAATGCTTCAAAGTATATAATTTAAAGCTTTTACCAAACGCCAGATTTCTTGTTGTTCCTAATTGAAAGAGTTTGCAGACGGCACTTTCAAATGTGATAGAACTGACAAACTTCTGCTAGGGCAGAAAACTTTGTGGGAAAAGGAGAAATTGCTGGTTAAGAACAATTTCTCCTTTTCCCACAATATTTTCCCAGTCGTCTGGAACAGACTGGTCAAATGTCGTTATTGTTTGGTAATGGGTTTATGGTTGAAAAAGCCATTACTAAATTAAATGGAGAAACAGGTGCTGTGGGATTAAACCTAAAGGATATCTGGCCATTCAGACATTCAAAGCCTAGCAGGTAAAACAGTACAAAATCAATATCAACCCACAAAGACAATGGAATTACTGCTACACAACTCTGAATAGCCGATCAATAGTCACAGAAAATGTGACCCTTCAGGTCTCCCGACTCCCAAATCTAGTTTAGGAGTAAACATTTCTTTCTAAATTCAATAGCCTGTCCGACTTCTGATTGATATCAAGAAGGTCTAACTAAACCCTGTATCAAAAACATGATAGTCTCGGCGGGTAATTAAAAGAACTCCTGGCAAAGGGAGAATTTGCTTGTGACTTAATAAATCCTTCTTTGTCAGGATGGTTTTAATGTTTTCTGCCGCAACGTAACCTACAGTCTTCTGTATTGCAAAGAAACAACATCACCATCAAAATCAAAGAATGAAATTCATAAAACTCCATATTCTGAAGACAATGAATAAAGCCACATCATCCCAGTCAAACAAGAATAACAGCCATTTATTTTTCTGCTGTAACATTAGTTTAACAATCATTCTTTAGAAGGTCTGTTAACCTATTACCAAACAATAACGACATTTGACCAGTTTGTTGCAGACGACTGGAAAACATTGTGGGAAAAAGGAGAAATTGCTCTAAATGAGCAATATCTCCTTTTCCCACAATGTTTTCTGCCCTCTCAGTAGATTATCTTACAATTTCATCACATTTTGAAATGTTGTCTACAAACTCTTTCAATTAGGGACAGTCGAAAATTTGGCGTTTGGTATAGGGTTAAAACCAATCTTCATGGAGTATGTACTTTTAGATAACTTTTAGCCAAGACATTTTGAAATACCATAAGCAAATAAATAATTGTATTGGTTTTGTGGCTTTAGTTATATCCTGTTCACATTCTAATTTATCATCTGCCTTTCCCATTCAAATACACAGATCCTCCTGATCCATTAACTCCTTAGCAAACCTTTACCCATATTCCAGTTTGAGCCTGGTCCACATTGGAAGGAACAGAAGACAAGCAATTTTGTTTCTATGGTGTTTAATGCTGTATCTACAATTTTTCAGTTATGTAACAGCTTGCCAGGATCAATCAGTTCAAGGTAAGGGCTCTGAAGTGACTTCCCAAAGGCCACTTCCCGAGGTTTCGTTGGGGCTAGAACCAGGGACCCGCAGATTCTAAGTCCGCAAACTTGACCACTGGGCTACACAGGACCCTGAAGACAAGCTAGCACAAAATTCTTATTACAGTGGGTATAAGCTATAATTATATATTGCTCTTTAAACAACTACCGTACTGGCTGACTTTAGCAGCAAGGTTTAAATTGGAAGGCTCAATGATGCACTTGGCCTTGGACTCCTTTTCCTTTAACTTTACAATCTAAAACATGCACTTCACATTGTTTTGAATACTGAAAAACCACAATGGGACATAAGCTTTCCATGTACTGTCATAATAATCACAACAGTCGACAGCTCAGTTCAAACAGTACATGTTACAACCCTGAAGCCAAACTGTCAACTCGCCAGCCAATGAGCCACACAAGAGACTCAATTTATCATACCTGCAATGGATGGAATACTGTTATAAATCATTGTGATATCCATCATCATTATCCTTTACACCTTTTTTTCTGAAAAGGGGTTAAGGTAGAATACCTATAATCCACCATTTTGAATCTCATTCTTTTGTCAGATTACATAGGTTATTCTCTGTATAAATTAGCCGGGGCATGAACTAGTCTGTGTAAAGAGAATAATTCCGGCCCAGACAAACGTATACAGGGAAAGACCCAGCTAATCTGACAAAAGAGTTTCAAAATGGCCGATTATAGGTATTTTACCTTAATGCCATGTGAACAATTGTTCAGTTAGGTTTTGGCTTTTCTGGAGTGTAATTGGCTAGTGCTCGGAAATGTCTTACCAAAGTACAATCCAAGGAAACCAGAGGCTCAGGCTTGGAAGAAGATTGCATATGAAGCATAACATTAAACAAAGTTGACTTTGTTTATGTTTATGGTGTTGAGAAAATTCTCTTCTTTTCAAATTAGTTTCATTGTTTACCAACCATCACAACATTATTCATAATCTCACTATTTTGACCGTAATTCAACTTATATGCCATCAGCCAGAAAACAGATAGACCTAGTTAACCCTTTCCCAAACAACAATTTTTAGACTGTCCCAAATTGAAAGAGTTTGCAGACGGCAATTCGACAGTCGTCAAATGTCGTTATTGTTTTGGAAAGGGTTACGGGTTAACAAATGAACTCTGTTCTCAAGGGACAGGGTTATATATTGGCTAACATATTCAGTCATGGTTCTAGATAAGGTAGCATTTATTACATTTATAGACACAGTATTTCAAACAATGTTCACACAAGTCCTGATTAATAGATACACATAAAAATATTCACGACAAAACTATTAAACAGTACCAACAACATAGGGTTTCAGGGAAGAAACAAAGTTGTTAGCCTTGGAAACATGCCTCTTATCAGGACCTATGAATAGTTCATGAAGGATTGACTGTACATGTGGAACACTGCACTCTCTCAATACACAGGAACTTTGTAAACAATATCTTTTTCATGAGGAGAATAACCCTTGCCAGATCCAATCCCTACAGATTTTGGGAGATTTTTTTTAACATGGGGTAAAAAAAAAAGGATTTCCATCAAATCAGATTAGCTGATAACAACCAAGCTTTTTGTTTACCTTTGGTTGAACTATCCACAGCAGCAGTGTTACCTATTACATATGATCAAATTTGTGTCTAGTCTAATTTCAAAGAAGCAGATCTATAAGGAATAAAAACTTAGAAATAGAGCATTTCCTTGATGAAATTGGGTAGAAACTAAAAACCATGAAGACAAATGGATAAATTGCTCATTACAAATATGGGTCAATATGTTAAAAGCAATTACATGATTTCTATGAGTGTCATCATAGAATTCACATTAGCATGGGCCAAGTGTCAACACGGAATTCAACATGTACTATCTCCAGCTGATAGTAGTCAAACACATTCACATTGAGGTGTTGTAAAGGCCTTGGGTGACTCAGGGGGGAAGTGATAAGGAGCAGAAACCGACACTTCGTCAAACAATGAAGCAAGGGTTCGGAGCAAGACTATTGTAACTCCTTCAAAAAGCTAAAGGACTTGATATTAGTCTTGAGTTGGACCCTCGAAAACGGTATTTCCTCACCAAACCCTGAATGTTGTTTATAATGATGAAAATCTTTTCATATATAACCATTGAGACCACTACCCACAATGAAATGTAAGTGATCAATCTAAAAAAGGTTCAGCTGAAATACCTCACATTTCACCTTTACAAGGAAACAAGTTTCAATTTCACTCACACAAACATTCATACCTTATGGCTACTGTCATTCATGACCCTTTCTGTAGGTTTCTGGGAAAGAAAAGAATTCTTTTTGTTTGTGGACCTTCCATCACTAGTCTGTATCATGTAATTACTAAAGTGAAGAAACAGTAAACTTACATCTGGCTAAAGTAGTACAATTTTGTGGTACTTTAATGCAGTGTCAACAATTTTTCAGTCATGTAGCAGCTTCCCTGAATCCACCAGTACCAGGCTAAGGCTCCAAAGTGACTTACAAAAAGACACTTCCACAAAACAAAAGGTGTCAATGAGGCTCAAACCTGGAGTCAAAATCTACCACCTTAACCAATGGGCCACGCAAGGCCCCATAAAGTATTACTACTCAGAAAGTCACGGATCAAGATTACTTTGCCAACTTTGGCTTTCTCTTCTCTTAATTCTATACAATGTGTACCCTTGAGGGTTGTCTTGCCAAGACTATACGATCAATGGGTATCTATAATATAGGTTTTACATGTATGATAACTTTGGAATTATTGTAGCAAAAGACCCCAATTCCCACTCCTTATGTAGGCTCTAATAAGTTCAAATAGGGAAGTGTTGGATGCTCCACTTACCTGACAAGCCTACTGAAATCAAGTAAACAAGTAGATCAGATGATACTGTTTGATGAGTGATCCCTGTATTATAGGAATAGCATACATTCTTGCATATCTATGGAGTATTTACCTTAATTTCCCCTGAATCAGATATGATTAAAAATAACTTTACGGCTTATGATATGAGAAAATCTTGTGAAAAATGAAAATCTTTGAATCTTTGAAAAAAGGAGAAATAGTGCACCATGTGCTTTTCAGCAACAATTATTTCTAATGTTGTCTTATTTGGTAGTTTTTATTGCTTCTTTGCTATAATTTAGATGTTTCTTGGAATCTGGGATTAATAGTCACATTCAGGGGAAGCATTAACTTAAAGAAAGACCAATTTATAAACAACTTTCCATTTAGTTGAATCCATAATTATGAACTTGTCTATGGCAATTTGTTTGTTGACCTGAATAACCATGTGACTAAACACAATATACATTCATATTCAAGTTCAGCTTCACGCAAAATAAAACTCAAAACACATCATGCTTAATGACTCTTATACATAAAATGATCTTTATAAAAATATATGTTGTTTTGCAATTACGATTTCTATGTTCTTTATGTACCAAAGTCTCTGTCAAAGTGGCTAGAATAGGAACAGACCACGATCATAATTGATTTCTGAAATACCACAATTATTCAGACCCTATATGGACAAGCCATGTCAATACTAACAGGTGACAAAGGGTATTCAAACATGAGACCAGCGACCCAAACTCATCCAAAATACTGGTTTTTATTGTGAGACAAGACGCTTACAATTTGAATCAACATGACCGCTGCCATGTGCAATTTCTCCAATCAAAACCAAATGTTATTGTCTTTATAACTGCAGCTACTTCAGCTGTTGTGAATTGAAATAAATTTAACCCTAAAGAATGCTGGGTAATTTCCTAAAAATTGATTATGTGTTCTGCTTTCCAAAACCGTAAATATCTGCTTAATTTTGACGAGGAAAGATACTCAGAGAAGCAAACAGGTTAAATCACAGGCCAGCCACCAATTAACTGGATCTTACCACTCTACATAAGTAGAGGAAACCTAAAAAAAACGGAGGAAATCGTTTCAAGCTGATAGCAAGATTTTCTTTTATCAACAAATCTTTTCATAAAACTTGTATGCTATCCTTTTTTCCCCGTTCATTTCACTTGAAGTTACCACTTGGAGTCTTTCAAGGTCTCTTTGCACAATTGAAGTATTAACCCTTTCCTAAACGCCAAATTGTTGACTGTCCCAAATTGAAAGAGTTTGCTGATGACATGTCAAAATGTGAGGAAATCGGAAAATAATCTGCTTATAGGGCAGAAAACATTGAGAAATTTCTCCTTTTCCCACAATGCTTTCTAGAGTCGTCTGCAACAAAGTGGTTAAATATCATTATTGTTTGGTAATGGGTTAAGCCTTACACATTGAGGTCTAGAAACATTTTGACAAATAGCCAAGGAAAATATTCAATCTGAGCCAATTTCATAATTGATATTGCACTTTTTTATCAGCATTTAACCCTTTCATGATAGGTGTATGCTTTGATGGACAAAATAAAGAATGATTCACTCGAGACCAATTAAAGTAAAAAAACAACCTGCCGGTATTGTAATTGGTGAACATTGATATCATTGTGACTTTTCTATATAGATGTAAAGCAAGAACATTTATTCATGTTAACGCTTTCAAATACAATCTGCTGCAAAGTTATTCTTGATAGTTATATTCAGTGAGTATCTATAGAAAGTAATCAAGACCAGCTGCTTATGACACAATGGTAAAGTCAGTTGCAGGCACATGTATTTTAGAAATGAGCATAAAGGTATCTGATAATATGTCATCACCTGTACAGTAAAACAAATCATTACCTAAAAGGTGCACTATATGAGTCATCCCATTATCTTCAATCCCACGTACAATTATCAGTTTTTTCTCCATGTTATTTTCATACCATACAATCACCCTTAGTAGTCTTAACCCTTATGGTGCTGTAACAGACTTCATGCTTATGCTAACAGGTTAGATCCAGGCCAGCCGCCAAGTAAATTGGCGACTGGCCTGTGATCTAACCTGTTTGTTACTCTGAGTATTTTTCTTCATCAAAATTGAGCATATTATACTTAAGGTTTTGGAAAGCGGACGACACAAAAATCTATTTTACCAAGCATTATAAGCATTAACCAAAAATACGTTTACTGTACTGTTAAATATATTGATCCCCTTTTTCTGGACAGATTTTCAATTCAACTCTAGCAAATTCATATATCATCTTTTCATAACACACTGACTTTTAATTTGCCTTCAATATTAGATTGATTTAATAGAAAATGAATAATGAATTCAACGAAAAATTTATCCTTCAACTTCAAGGTTGTCATTTGATTTCTCATTGATTTCCATTGGATATGAAATGTATAAATATATATGAATCAAATTGTCAGTGGGCCAATTTTAGAAATTCCTCTTCAAAGGCTCTAACCCTCCTTTGATGATTTTCATAAAAAATGGGTAAAAGATTGACAGAACATTTTGCATTATTTTATCATAGGGCCACTAACACCATCAGCGAAATCATTACTGGCCCTTCATAGGGCTAGATAAGAGATTTATTTCCCCAAGTTCTTTATTTCCTCTCTGAGTCTGTCCTTGAGGGTACTAATTTGAAAAATCCTATTAGGTACCCACAAAATAGGGTTTGAAAAACAAGATTCTTACAAATGCTCCTAGTCTGGACCTATGCTTTCGCATGACAGGTGATAAAAATGGAAGTTGTTTACATTTACCAACTGTTTCCTTATTCTATTGGGCGTTTCCAGATAACAACTGCAAAAAAACCCATAACAGACCCTTGTTCCTAAAACAAATTCACTATTCAATCTATCATACTAACAGATGATGCGCTATTATGTTATTTATACAAGACTAAAAAAATCAAAGCATAACATTAAATACTTTTTACTTCAGTTGCAGCGTTTTCAATGACATCAACAAAACTTAGAATAACTTTGGGCCAGTCTAAACATTCAAAATGAGGTGATAGCTTTCTAGAAAATCATAAACCGCAAATTATAATATGTCCCCCCTTCACTCCTCAAAATATATATTTCCTCCTTGACACCACATATTTCAAAGCAACGCATGAGTTTTACTCTATGCCATAAACACTTAAGCTTTTAAGTTTTTCATGTAGTAAACCTACTTGGGAAAATTGTCTTTGGTCTTGGAACACTACTAGAAGGAATAACTGGCATGGAATGAATTCAGGACACAAGATAGCAAGGTCATAAACCTTTGAGCAAGGGTTAGCCAGTTCAAACTCAAGCTTTTTCGCATAGTGGTGATAAATAATATTCGCCTAGGTCAAATGTTCATTGTCCAAACAGAAACAGGATTATTCAGTTTGTCTCTGCAAGTCATAAAGATGTATCTGGCAGTCTGGTTGAAAATCCTCACAATAAAACTGCGACATTGACAACATATATTAACCAATTACCAAACAATCACAACATTTAACCACTTTCTTAAAGACAACCCTGGAAAACACTGTTGGAAAAGGAGAAATTGCTCGTAACTGGCAATTTCTCCTTTTCACACAGTGTTTTCTACTTTATCAGAAGGTTACTTTCCAATTTAATCACATGTTGAAAAAGCATCTGCATACTTTTTCAATTCAATTCTGGACAGTCGAAAAAATTTGCGTTTGGTAACGGGTTAAGTGTATATAAAGAAAGAGTGTACTGCAGGTCAAGGAGATACATGGAGCAAATACTAAAGTGTAATTTGTACCAGTCAAGTATCAAGAAGTGAAAACGTCTAGAAGGCGAAATGAATCATTAGAACCATCAACAAGAAGATTCATATATGCAGGACTTTTTTACGTTATATAACAGATTCCCATAAAAGGCACCTTCCCAATTGGAATTTCATTAAAATCATGCAGTTTTCCCATAAAATCAAAGTCAAAATTTCCAAGATTCAACAGGCTTGGGCCTCTTCCCAATTGAAGGAAAAAGAGCCCTGATATGAGATCCCAATATTTTAAGGCTAAGAAGAATAAAAAGTAAAAAGAGATATGTATCCCTCTTGAGCTTTGCAATACATAGTGGCCATTGGGAGACATGATTCACAGTTAAAAACAACACATACATCTGATAAATTGGTACTTTTCATAACTTCATTAGCATTGTTGAGTCTAAGTACCAGTTATATTAGATATGAATCAAAACTAAGGAAGTTACTATAACAAAAATACACTCTTTGTGACATCCATTCTGGAGTTTTAGTAATTAATATTATCTGACATCAAAATGGAAAGACTTCCATCATATACACCAACAGCTGTTGTATGAAAAGATCAACCCCCAATTCATTCATCCATACATTAAATAAAGTTGTTTGCATATATAGATACAATTGCCAGTGTTTAAACATTGATGCCTCAGGCTCAAGGCCAAGGTATTTTAAGACTAGTAATGGCCATGAAGCTCTCACAGTACATTTTTCAATTTTCAGATACAGATTTCGTGAAATGGGATTCCCTGACAGACCCGAATTAAGGGCAGGAGAAGACAACTATTATGAGATAGAAACAAGATTTGATGTTTGACTTTGTTCAGCAACTAATGTGAAAAAAGCAGGACTTGTTTGTGATAATAGCAACATCCATCAATTTTTCCTCTCTCTCTTTCTCCTTTCCAATATGCTCTAAATCCCATTAAATCAAATATAAGGAATGTATTTTTTTTCCTCTAGAAGTCAATGCTAATGACTTCTTAAAGCAAGGGTAAGGATCTGAAATAATTTCATCTTATCCCAGTTTTTGGTAGAACTATGCAAAAAAAAGCCAATTCAATAAATCAATATCACGGCTCACTATTCCATGACAAATAGCAGTCTAAAAATAGCTCTTTCAATATTTTAACAAGGTCTATTTCTCTTCAGGAAGACACTATTGGCCTTAATGGCCTCAACCATTTAGACCCAATTTTGTTTTGAAATGTCCAATGCTTAAAAAAAAATTGAACTACTCAAATAATACCTTAACTTTGGCTAGAACAATCAGTATGCTTGGAATAGGGTTCTCTTTTTAATACTGTAAGTCATCTTAGATAAACAATTTAACACAAGCTTAGGTGGGTTTTCACGTTTGACATGAAAAACCATAGGTTGTTGACAGTCTATAGATAAATCTTTAAAAGATATTTAATAATCGCCTTGTTGACACATTATTGTGTGTATTACCAAAGCTAAATCCAGTCAAACTGTTCCAAATTACAGTGTGAAATAAAAAGATTCTGATACAGTGTTTTCTTCATCTGACCTAAACCTTTAGTTTGAACTTATTTATTTTACATTGATTGTGAGACGGTTCTTACAACTTAAGATTAACCACTCCATTCTGTTTCCTAGATACACAATCAGTACTTGTGCCAAATGTGGATTAATGAAAAGTTTGGCACAGGCCTGATTGTGTATCCAGGAAGCAGAATTAAGTGATTAAACCTAAACCTTTGTTTTAACACGAAATTAAGTCTCAAAACCTAAATTTTTTCCTGCGTTTGTCCTTGAAATAGTCATATATTGAATTTCAGTAAAAAATCAATGTACATCAAGGATTTTGGACAAGCTGAGCAACATTGACATGGCTGGACAAATGATTTTGCCAACCCTGAATAGTTTATGACAAAAAAGCAGAAACCTTTCATATGTATTCAATTCCCCCAATCCTCCCCATTATCACTGGTAGTAAATTCAAACTTTTGACCATGTTCAACAATATTTCAATCATATTTCAGTGTACAGTACATTAATTAGTTATACTGGTACTGTTTCAATCAAACTGTTGCACCATCTTGGTTTTTCCATAAATCCATAGTTTTTAAAACCTTTTTGCTTGCTTAGTCAATGATTTGAATGTTCTGATGTTCACTTACAGTTAGATAACCTTTCTGTGATGCTAGAGCCAAGTGTGGTTCAATAGATATGTTGAGTGAATAAAGTCATGATAATAAAACCATTAAACCTATCTGGGCAAAATTAAGACTTTTGATAATTTGTCTGAAGTAGACTAGACATTCCACAAAACAAACAAAAAATGATCTTTAGTTCACCATTGATGGAAAAACTCTTTTCCCCTCTTTTCGTTTCAACATGGATATATTTCTCACTTTTCTTGGACATATGGCATTTACTGAATACATTTTCCTATCACATGTAGCTTTATAAAAGCTTAAGATAGGAAATTAAAAAGAGTTTTCCTCACTTATATACATGTTTCTTGAATTCTGAAAACTGTACAATGAGTCCTCACTGGACCACCTTAAAATGTCATTACAAATATTACGATATCATAGATTTCTTGTGGGAGATCAAACATGCAAAGAGATCCTTTTTTACACACTTCTCTTATCATTGAGTTGGTCTAGAAGGCATACTGGTCTAGAAGTACTCTACAAGTCTGTCCCTGTGTGCCTTGGCTGAATCATAGCAATGGCAAAGGCAGTAGCTTCTGTACATGACATTCAGAATGATGGGGCAAGAATCAGGTTTAAAAAGGATAAAATTGGTGAGAATCCATGAAATCGCAACAACCGAAAAGCTGTAAATGTTGAAAACATGATAAACCCCAAATACGGTATAGTTACAGCCAACCCAAGAGGAACCTCTGTACAAATCAAGAACACTTGATGTTTTCCAAAAGCACTTTTCCCATACAAATGTGAGATATGGGAGTAGTAAACAGAAACTTTGTCCACATATTGAAACCATGATGTCAGATAGATCTTTGCAGATCATAACTGGTCCCAATCATAACAACTGTCATGCTATCAAATCTGTAAGGTCTGTAACCAGTTTTGCCTTTGGAGAGGGTGGACACTGGACAGCGTGCATAAGAACAATTTGAAAATTCGACAAAACTACCAGGGAGCATACAATGCAACTATAATTAGCATTGACATGTGCATCCGCTAGATTTGATTAACAGGCTTTACAAAAATAACAAAACATTGTGCATACCTCGGAGATCGTGTGGGAGGTCTGCAGAAACGTTGTCACTCAAGCATACATATGCGTTTCCAAGCACATACGACGGTGTTTTATGATGCACAAAATGTTCCTCTTGTAGTTTCTGCTAATTCCAGAGTTTTAATGTCACACAGTTCTGAGAAATTGACATTTTAGTTGGGTCACTCACCTTCTAGAGGACGTAAAGCTTTAACTTACGCGGGTTTAAACGCATTTGTTATTGGCTAAAGGGAGCACATGACAAGCACAGTAAACGCTCGATGAAAGGGCTTCTCTGATTGGTCAATAAATGTTTGCACTTCTATATTTTTCAAATTTTAATTTTTGATTAAATTGTGTGAAGCTTTTTTCGCCGTATTTTGTCTTATAGACAATTCTTTCGGTGAATTTTTTAAACCAATCTCAAAAAATGAAAAATAAAAAGAATATGAAATCGAATATTCCAAGATATTGCGATTTGACATGGGCATGGTTCCCATCTTCATACCAGAGGCAAGAACCATCTTTCAGAAGAGAGAAACTTGTCTAAAATCCGAAAAACTAACTAACTTTAACAAATTGGAAAGAAATGTTTAAACATCCTGTTTTCGAAGAAAAGAACAGCTTTAGTTCTCAATCGAAACTGTTTTTCGCCCGTATCACGAGAAATAGGATATTGTTGATCAAGGAATAAACCAAGGATACTTTGCAAGGGAGGCTAATCGTACAGGGAAGAGTAACTGTTTGTAGAGGTTATTGCCCTTAGGCAGGGTAATGGCAATTCCCAATGTCGCATTACACGGATAATCCAAGCTACCAATTCCCGTTTATGTGGAACAAAGTGAAACATTTACATGTGGGTTTTGTTAGTTGGTATTCATCTGGGGCCCGTTTTACTAAACAACTTACGGAAAATGTTTGCGTAAGTCATAATTGATTAACGTGGATAATATATTCAATGAAAGTACAATATTGCAATGTGACACGTCATTGGAAGCGTCTCGGAGAGACGATTCCAATGATGTGTTACTTTGCAATATTTCTTTGCCAAATATTGAAATATAAGGACTTGTTGTTTTAGACTTACGCAAATCTTAAGCGTAAACTGTTTAGTAAAACGGGCCCCTGGGGCTTGTCTCACGTATAAATGTAACTTTATGTCTACGTTTACAAAACTGTCGTAAGCCTTGAATTTCCAAGGTATTTTGGTAATTTCTGTAAAACATATTTAAGATAGTTGCGAGCGTTTTGATTTCGCTCCTAACTAATGGTCGTTTGTCCTCCTTTTTCTGATCATTTGATGAAACGTAAGTGTGGTTCTAAATGCTTTTAGCAAAGTGCACTTAAGATATCTTATGAATCAGACCCTAGGACTACAAAACCAGCTGTACCGGTGCGGCTCGAACTAGGAACCCTCAGGTTACAAAATCGCAATATTAGTCACCGGATAGAATTATTAGGTGATTGTTATAAAGAACGAGGATTCAAATTTATCACTCTTTCAGCGAGTGTCAACAATATTGGTTAAATTTCTTCTACGAAAAATTCCGTCTCGGACATCACAATTTTTTATTCCACAACACTTCCTCTAGTTATTGATGCTTTTAAATGGCTTTTCTTGTTATCCTTTAACATACATCTTTAACAGTTTTGGTACATTTTCAAGCGCGGAAGAGGTATTGTGATTTAACCTAAGTTCTTTTACCACCAAACAGTATTGGTCACAACATCTGATAAAAGTGGCTTTTTTTATCTATAACTATATATAGTCTAGCTATCATTAATCCACATTTGGTGCGAGTACTGGTTAGGTATCTAGGAAGCAGAATCGAGATTGATTATTCAAAGTTGTAAGAACTCGTTTCACAATCGATGTAAATAGATAAGTTTGAACTTAAACTAACATTTAACAATCGTAAAGTAAAAATTGGGTTTGTTGTAATTATACAGAATCGAAATTGGCCAATTTGTGTATATTTAGTATTGTGGAATGCATTAGAACTAGATAAGTGTCTTAAGAGGAATTATGGAAAGAATATTATCTTTCATAGCTGTATTACACAGACGGATCTTGCTTACACATATCAGGAAAAAACGTCTTGTTTGAATAGTTCGGACTAAACGTCAGTATGCATGTATGAACGACAACTCGCTTGTACAATTCGTGGTTTTATGAGTATTGTTTAACTCCCTTAGCTGACAAAGTGTGGTTATACTACATCCGTTGCAGATGTCGCAGTTTGTTGACCATATGCTACTTGTCAATATTTGGAGAACGAATCAACTCCATCATGTGGCTATATTGCTACCTGTCGATTTTGAAAAAAATAAAAGGAAAGGAAGAAAAAGAAAATGAACATCAATTGTTAGTTTTTAACATCATCAACGTCATTGGGATATATAGGAGTCATCACTCGTTATGAGTAACTTCTCATTTTGTCACAATCGTTCATATTTGTTTTACGATTTGGGTGCAAAGAGGGAGTACAAATGATTTAGTGAATGTCATAAATTTCAATGCTTTCAAAACGAGGTATAGTTATTCGCAATAACCCAAAGTCCTGCGATTATGATTAACTCTTTTTTCCCTTATCGATATGATTGTATTGATCGACAAGACTACAGCCAAGCTAGCGCGCCTGATATTGCATTTAGTTTAACCCTTTTCCCAAACAATAAATTTTCAACTGTCCCAAATTAAAAGAGTTTGCAGACGACATAACAAAATGTGATGAAATTGGAAAATAATCTTCTGACAGGGCAGAAAACATTGTGAGAAAAGGAGAAATTTCTCTTGACGAGCAATTTCTCATTTTCCCACAATGTTTTCTGAGGTCGTCTGCTATAAAGTGGTCAAATGTCGTTATTGTTTGGGAAAGGGTTAAACTTGCTGAAGTCTGACTTACCAATCATTTCATTATAAAAATGTTGAGAAAAGTCCCAGCTTGAGTGCACTTACTTACCAAATAACGATTAAAAAATAAACATCTATTCTATATAGTTGCGAGTATGCGCAAAGAACATTGTGTCGTTTTATCAAACCATTTTATTTGTATCATCTATTTTCCTTTTCGGTCGTCTGCAAATCTTCAAGATCGGTACAATTCAAAGCATACAGTTGGGTAAAAAGTTAAATATTATGCTGGAAAACATGGTTGTACCTATAAATCAATGGTCTATAAAACTTGAACAAAAATCCCCGTGAACTTCCGGGTCAAAAAATCCTTAACTTCTTTATGCCCTATTGTATCGAAGTTGCTACAGAGGATTTTCGAAAACCACTGTGGCCGAAGGATAAACTGCTCATAAGAGCAATTAACCATTTATGTCTTAATCATTTCAACCAAAAATCGCATACAAACTGTTATTGTTTTGTATTTTTGTCGTTTGTTTTTGCGTTGAATTTAAGCAGGTAGAATATTTCCTATATGTGTATTTGGGAATGGGATAACACGCACTTCAAAATAGCCCACTTCAGAATAGCAAATGTATTAATTTATTAGGAGGCACTTTTCAAGCCTCTTAACACGATACTTTCGTTATGTTGTGAACAAATTTGGAAACTCGTTTATTTTTTTCCATTCAAATCTCGAGCATATCTCCATATATCACAAATGCTTGATACATACCTCTTGCAGTCGTGCCGAATCACCATTAGTCTTCCAAACGCAAAGGGTTGACTTGACAAGCGTCTATCGTAACCCAAACGCAGACGAACTCTTTTTTACACCGTAGATATTTGATATTCGTGCAGTATGTAAGGTGTATGTTCAATTTGTGCCGAGGGTTATTTATTTTGGTGTCTTATTTGTCGTCTGTACGTAGGGTGAACAGATAGTGGCATTCTAACTAAAAACGAACATAAAACATTTGGATATATTGAGCTAAAACCGGGTAAGTCCTATGTTTACATGTTTACAAGTTATTTGTCTTTCCTGTTAAAGCTATCGCTGTTTGTGGATATTTCTAGATTAAAAATTCTAAAAAAGGTAATTCTGTATAGGGGTGTTTACTACATACGGCTTTAACATGTTATGGTTAGATGGGGTTATAAATCGTACTACGTACATAATGAAATTACAGCTTCCATTTAGACGCGTATTCGATAATACCTTAACCCATTACGTAAAAATAACGACATTTGACCACCGTGTCGCAGACGACTCTGGAAAACATTGTTGGAAAAGGAGAAATTGCTCGTAACGAGCAATTTCTCCTTTTCCGACGATGTTTTCTGCCTTATCCAGAAGACTATTTTTCAATTTCATCACATTTTGAAATGTCGTCTGCAAACTCTTTCAATTTGGGACAGTCAAAGATGTGGCGTTTGGTAAAGAGTTAAATTACGCATCTGCTGCAGGGGGTCTTCAAGTCACATGTGGCAAAAGAATTAATTGTTTTTTATGAGTAATGTACTCTTTTTTTCACAATGGCTTTTACAATGGCTTTCTACAACATCATGAAACGAATGCATTTAAAGTTTTGTCGTCTGCAATCATTGCTTTCGTTTAGTCCAGTCCAGTTTCCATATTGGTAGCGGGTTGATATATGTAGGAGTAGGCGCACGTAAAAATAATAATAAGAAATATGTTGAGATAGTTTCGTGTCTCTAGACGAGCGTGTTGTTAAACTACAATACATAAAAAGTAGGTCTTTTAATGATGGACCAACCAAGTGGTATCTGCAGCGACACGTATTGGGGTTGCGCAAGCATATCATGGGTTACCTTTTTCCCCATTTACCACTGGTTTGTTCAGATTGTCATATACCACATGAGACCTAAACCACATATATGCTAAGCGTTAAACTAGTTCTTTCTTTGGACTTAATTGCACTATGAAAGAATTGACTGTGAATCGTGCTATCGTGTTAATATTGTTCTTATTTTTACACTTTATCGCAAATTATGTCAAGCAGCTGTTTTGTTATGATAACTTGAATATTCAGACAAACAATGATTAATACCACCAATTGTTTAATGAATCGCTTATCTTTTTAAATCTCATTACTTATTTCTGGCCAATATATTATTTCGCTCGAGAGAACATGGTATATGCCCTCATTGCTTCATTGTTTAGTAAAGTCTAGAAATGGATCTGTTACATACCTTTAAATTGGCCTTTTGTGAAAGGTCCAAATCAAACTTAGAAATGTTGCATCTCGTCTCCCTTTCATCACGGTTTCACTTGACTTTGAATGTTGAATTGCATGTTTGAATATTGAACTGCATTGTAATGAAACACAACACAACCCTGCTAATACTTGCACCGTTGACCTTCAAACAATTCTGATTGTGAAAATATTTGATAGAACACCATCCAGACTTCTCCCAAAGCCGATGCAATAGATGAACTGAACATATCTGGATTGCTGTCTCTTCTACAGCCAGCTCGTAACATTCTTGCAAGTTTATGAGAATTTACTTACGCAATTTACACGTACTAGTTTTTGTTAAACCATAGAAAACATAAAAACAAAAACATGGAAAAGAAAGAAGACATTGGTAAAACATTTCTCTGGCCACATTTTCAATAAGACGTGTACACTGTAGATGATGATTTTTTTTTCTTTTGATCATATATAATTTCGAATTAATATTACCACAACCTTTAACCCAATTTCAACATGACTATAGAGATTGATTATAAAATACTACATCATTAGGTGGTAAACATGAACATAGTAGAGGCAAATGATGAATACGATCTTGACGAGGAAATTTTTTTCATTTTGTATTATGTTTTGATTTTGCGTCTAGTGCATTTTTACTTTTTCAAATCACCTTTATAAAGAAGGATAAAACATCTGACCTACAAAATCTTACCAATAGCTTAATGATGCCCAATGAAATATAACTCGAGATTATCAAATCTGATATAAACGATTAAATATGTCAATGAACCGTTTTATGTACTCACATAATCACGCAATTATTTGACTGTCAAACTTATCGAAACAAGTATAAAAGCCTCTTTCGAACGCAAATGTTGGTTAAATCGAACTTCACGCGGTTTGAATCATACAATAACAACAATAATTTTAACCCATTACCAAACAAAAACGACATTTGACCAGTTTGTTGCAGACGACTCTGGAAAACATTTTTGGAAAAGAAGAAATTGCTCTTAACGAGCAATTTCCCCTTTTCCCTCAATGTTTTCTGCCCTATCAGAAGATTATTTTTAATTTCATCACATTTTGAAATGTCTTCTGCAAATTCTTTCAAATTGGGACAGTCGAAAATTGTCGTTTTGTAAAGGGTTAAGGGGAGACACGCTAAGTAAGTGCGTAAACGTATTTGACGAAAGCATTCGAAAATGGCTTCGTCTCTGCTTCGAGAAATGCATAACATTTGCTTCTGTTGAAAAATGTAGAATATTGGGGACTCTTATCTCAATGCTTTCCCTGCATACAATTGACTTGACGTACAATAGCATTTTTCTTCTACACACCTTTCCTATCTTAAACCGTTCGAGATCTGAAAATGTATTTTGACTCGTAGGTAGTTTGTCCATTACCACAGCATATTCGTTTTTGTTTGGGTGAGCAGGTTTCCATAAAAAGACCACTGAACAGTAATGATGAACTCACAGTCGTGTTTTAAAGGAACTGTCATTGAAAACCACACAAAACACAAATACAGCCCTTCATCAGCATTAGTTTTGTTGCATGTGGTAGGCACATTAAAATCTCAGGATTATTTAGGTAAACGTTTAATCTATAAATATGGTTGACATACTTGAACTATGATACACCTGTTTTGACGAATATAAACTTTAAACTTGATATTTATTACGAAGATTGAATACCGCACGGGGATTTTAAGCAAAAACTCGAATATGGAAATTAGAGAATAAAAAAGTGAAGATAAAATACATTCGTTTAAAGCAGTTTTTTTTGAGTAATTCTATAAACGGAATGAAAATGAATAGTTTACCTAAAAAGCGTATAAATTTCGTGTCTAGAGACATCAACTATTTCTAATAAAGGACAGAAAAGAACTTTTGTTTTTTTACTTGTGCATAATACATCAACATGAATTGTATTTTCTTCGAGTTGCCTGAGAAAATGTGTATCTTGCGAGACCGAAATCTTTTCACGCAATGATTACTTGCCTATATCACATAACACGAATAAGAAGCGTTCTGGTAGGACCTTTTTTCCAAATTTTAATTTACATTTGTATATAATGTACTAGACTCCTTAATTGAATGTGCATGGATTGTGCACTTAAGTCAAAAGGTCGTCTAGCCCTTATATTGCTGGAACCGACTTCATGCTTATGCAAACAGGTTAGATCCAGACCAGTCGCCAAGTAAATTGGCGGCTGGCCTGTGATCTAACCTGTTTGCTATTCTGAGTATCTTTCCTCAACAAAATTAAGCAGATATTAAATGTTTTGGAAAGCAGACAATATACACATCTATTTTCAGCAGAAAATTACCCAGCATTCTTAGGGTTAAAAAACCAAAGGGAACATACCTAGTCACGAGTAAATATAAAGAAAATGGGTTATAAGTAAATTAATATAAGAATGACATGTGTTAGAAGCGTTTGGTGGGCACTTCCCTGTATATAACATGCGTTAAGCAGACATACACGACATGCCCCTGTAGCTAAAGGTAATAAAATCGAGCAATTCCCATTTGCTCCAATATCAATACTCTCTGACAAAACATGACTTAAACATTAGAATGCTGGGTAATTTTATATCGAAAAATAGATTTTTGTGTCGTCTGCTTTCCCAAATCGTAACTATCTGCTTGATTTTGATGAGGAAGGATAATCAGAGTAGCAGATAGGTTAGGTCACAGGTCAGCCGCCAATTTACGTATCTTACCTAATCAAAATCAAGCAAATATTTACGGTTTTGAGAAGCAGACGGCACAAACAATCTATTTTTAACCAAATCACCCACGATTCTGAGGTTTAAGTTATTTTCACACTGTATAATGCATTTCAAGCAAGTAAACAACACAAAAATAGTCGTCTGTCGTTTAATGATTGTATCTGTTTAAATCTCATCATTTACGGTAAAAACAAACAAGATGCATTACTTCCATTACAACTAATGTTGTTTAACCCTTTTTCGAACAACTCATGAATTTCAATGTCCTGCCAAAACATGTATCTCCTATTTCATGTCAACAATATCCGTCATGCGAGAAAGTTGTTCCAGTTTGATTTCGGTTGTCGTCTGGAAACTCTTTCAATTTTTCAGGCCGTAGCAATTACAATTTAACTGTCGTTTGGTATAGAGCTATGTTATTTCGAGAAGTGCAGAGCAGCATATCAGTCGTTAACCGATTAATATTTTAAAGGTACTATCTCACAGATTGTGTTCAGTGAGTAACACACATTAAATTGGTCGTTTAAACAATCAGTGCCACTAGATTTATGTACATGTATTTCAAATATGCTGAAAGCCTGTTTGTTTTATTTAATTATGATACGACCATTAGCGTAAGGCGAAACTGTTGTGACAAAAAGAGAAATAGTTCATCCTCTTGGCGCAAATGCATTTCGAGTGGATTGGTACAGTTGGGTCAAAATGCGCATTTGAGAGAGAAAGGTTAAGTTAAAGTTAGGATATTATTGGTTAACCCTTTCCCAAACAATAACGACATTTGACCACTTTGTTGCAGACGACTTTAGAAAACATTGTGGGAAAAGGAGAAATTTGCTCGTAACGAGAAATTTTCCTTTTCCCACAATGTTTTCTGCCCTATCAGAAAATCGTTTTCCAATTTTATCACATTTTGATATGTCGTCTGCAAACTCTTTCAATTTGGGACAGTCCAAAATTTGTTGTTTGGGAAAGGGTTAAACGGTTACACTGAGTTTTGACAGGCGATACTTCAATATGTCCAAGTATCCTTTCTCCCGTTTAGCTTTCATGTTGACTAGAAATGAACTTGTTGATAAAAAGTAAATTATTTCATCATCTATGTTGTTTAAGCATCATAAACAATAATGAGCTATGCACGAACTGCTTATGCCGAGCAAGCTCTCTTTTTTACTATTATACTTTTTCTTTTTAAAAGATTCCAACAATCCATTTGTAAGTCTAGTCTGCTATCAAACCGTTTGTCCGTCGTTTCTATAAGGGACAGCGTAAAACACCCCCGTACCCAGGGGCGACATTAACATTACATGTATAAATGTACATCCGTAATTAATAAACCGACTTATGGTGATTTTCTAGGGGGACAATATTGGCACCATCTAAACTTTTACAATACACCCCTTGGACTTTCATCCCTTTTCCAAACGCCATATTTTCGACTGTCCACGATTGAAAGAGTGCGACATTTCAAAATGTGATGGAATTGAAAAAAGAAATCTTCTTATGGGACAAAAGACATTGTGGAAAAAGGAGAAATTGCTCGACAAGAGTAACTTTTCTTCTTCCCACAATGTTTTCCAGAGTCGTCTGCAAAAAAATAGTCAAATGTCGTTATTGTTTGGGAAAGGGTTATGACGTATGTACCCCTACCATTTTAGTCTCATACAACTTGTTAGATTATTACGGGAAAAGGAGACAATTTCTTCTTTTCCAACAAAGATGTCGGAACATTTACAAATTTTCAAATTGCGATCACAACTGAGAAGGATGTTTAACCCTATACCGATAACCTTTTATCATTTTTTTTTCGGTGACGTATACATTATTTATATTATGGAAGTGAAATGTTATCTTTACCCAACGGGACGGGTAATTCCCATAATTTTATAACTTATATAAGCTATCTTTGTTCCGTATTGTACCATACACCGTTGTTTTCGTCTGCAAACTTTCAGAGCGGGACGATAACAAATGTGTCGTTCGAGAAAGAGCAAAACTGTGCCATTTTTAAGGGTATTTCCATGTTGCAGTATATCATATTTCATCACACATTCATCATCACCGAGAAGCCAAAAAATGTTATATTTATAGGTAAGGGCTGTTTCACTTCTTCAACTCCCGTACTTTTAAGCAACATAAATTGTAATGTATGAAAAAAAATGATAAAAAAGGCAAGATATTTGGTAGAACCTTCGTGTTAACCCATTACCAAACGATAACAACATTAGACCAGTTTGTTGCAGACGACTCTGGAAAATATCGTAGTAAAAGGAGAAATTGCTCTAAACGAACATTTCTCCTTTTCCTAAAATGATTTCTGCGCTATCAGAAGAGTATTTCTCAATTTCATCACATTTTTAAATGTCGCCTGCAAACTCTTTCAATTTAGGACAGCGACAATTTGGTGTTTGGCAAATGGTGAAAAGAATAAATCACACAATGATCACCTTTTTGTTTGTCAAAGGGTTAAAAGAATAAATCACACAATGATCACCTTTTTGTTTGACACAATCGTCTTCTAAATCTTATATCAACTTTGAGCGATTATCGCGCTTTTCTGGATCAGATACATGTATGCAAACGTCTTTACAGAGTTAAACATAAACCCTCGTCCTGAGTTTGGCATGACTCACTTTCAACTAAATAAATGCGTCCCCAAATATAGAATTTTTATAGCACGTTCTCATCCAGTTGCTAATTAGTTCGCACGCGATTTATGATTAATTTATTTCACGACCCATTAATATATATGACTTGACAAGTTACAGTGAGTTCTGTGGAAAACGTGAGAGGAAAATGTATTTCTCATGCTATCATTTGTCGTCTGCTGTTGCCATCAATTTGGAACAGTGTTGACTTTCAGTATAGGGGAACGGGTCAACGCGAGAGACCTTTTAACCCTTTCCAAAACAATAACCACATTTGACCACTTCGTTGCAGACGACTTTAGAAAACATTGAGGGAAAAGGAGAAATTGCTCGTAACAAGCAATTGTTCCTTTTCCCACAATGTTTTCTGCCCTATCAGAAGATTATTTTCTAATTTCATCACATTTTGAAATGTCGTCTGTAAACTCTTCCAATTTGGGATTGTCGAACATTTGTTGTTTGGGAAACGGTTAAATAGACCGAAGGAATAATGAAACCTGACCCATTAATGAAAAAAGCAACATCCTAAATGTATGTGCATTCATCCATATGTTAAATGTATTCTCTTACGCAGCTGCGTGCGTGTAAAAAATGTACATTATCATTGTCAATTCAAACGGTCTCACCTTTTTCTTAAAAACGAAGTAAATGCGATATTTAATTCAAACAGCGACGATATGTCTATTAATTCCATAGGTCACATCTTCCAGTTTGACAACTTTTTTATCAGATAAAGAAACCTCGATAAGAGCAAGGTATATAACATTTTAAACCACAATCTCTTTAAAAATAGAGCCATAAATATTTCGATTCACCGCCACCTTGTGATCGATGGATGTTTCAGCGATCAATTATGTTAATCGACACTGTATCCAAGTGCATCGACATTGGCTTTGATTTACAAAACAAACCATCGTCTTCTTCTCCTGCTCCTTTTCGATCGTCACCATTGTTACCACCATCATCATTATCAGCATTATCAGTATCATCAACAACAACAACAACAACAACAACAACAGCAACAGCAGCCGCAGCAGTGGCCGCATCTTTTTCTTCATCTGCTTGTTTTCATCTTTAATGTATTATTCCTTTTCATCTCTGTCTAACTATCTTCTTCACCTCTTCATCTGCTTCCTCTTCTCATATTTTAAAATTCGTAACGAGCAATTCCTCCTTTTTCCCACAATGTTTTCTAATCTACCAGAAGATTATATTCCAATTTCATCACAATTTGAAATGTTGTCTGCAAAGTCTTTCAGTTTGGGACAGTCGAAAATGTTGTGTTTGGTAAAGGCTTAAAACCCTACCATGAGTTTTTCATAGTGAGCGTGTAAGGCGTAAAGTTGTATGTAGCCTAAATGATGGGGTAATGTGTAATGTGTAATCGATATCCATTAATCGGTTGAACTTAATCATGTTTTTGAACATATTATCCATCATTAAATTCAACTGCTTCGCTCCAGGTAACAGTAAAATACGAACTATATAACTAAGAGTATCAATGGTTAAATCAAAGGCTATAGTAAGTTCGTCGCTATTCTGGTTGAATTACTTCAGTCTTGTTCATAACTCACGATGTAATAAACTAAATATTAATGATATAAAGGAAGAATGATATGAGTTGGTGCTTTCTTTGCATCAACTGTGACTCATTTCAAAGTACATTTGACTCCTGTGACACCAAGAGGCTGCCATATTGTGAGCAGGGACGAAGCATATGTACTGTTCGATGCATAGGGGTCTGTAGTTATCCTAGTGTTAGAACTATGTAAAATAACAATATTATATAACATAGTTCCGACCCTTGGATAACTACGGATCCCATGTGGTTCGGTCCACGTGGGTTAAACTAATGTTTGATACATCCTTGTTTTATATCAAATACAACTTTGGGTCAAGCGGCGTTAAAAAAATGTCTGTTATATACTGGCGACAGTTCAGATAGTTTCACTTTCTAGATAAACACTGTGGCGGACAAGTTGTCCTAGGGTTAGAGGCGCATTTTCGGGACACGAGGATCGTTTGTTCGATAACCATGAGTACCTATTGCGTTAACATTGACCCTTATTCTGCACAAGTGCTGATATCAAGGAATCAAAGTTGAGATATATAAGTATAACATTCATGAACTCATTTCAAAACCAATGTAAAATAGATAAGTTTCAACTTAACCATCCATTAGCAAAACTAGGCTAGAAAATAATAGAAGCGTATGGGTCCTCTATCACTTTGGTAATTTTGTCTTAAGGAAGGATACGTCACACGGAAATAATTCAATGATATGAATTTATCCATCAGATACCGTGGCAACTCACACATACTGGGTTGTGAAGCTTTGAGTGAGCACTTCATAATCATAAAGTTTAAACTAAATTACCAAATCGTATGTGATGCGGGTTTGTAAGTCAGGTTTGCATAACTATATGATTTATGTTTGCATTCCGGTTTGCCTAGCTGGTCTTTCTTGTCTTTTTTTATACCTACGTAATGAACCCTATGTAGAAATAGTTTGGAAGTGTCTTTGCTCGAGTTAGCAGAGATTATCAAAAACATTCCGGACACCTCTGCAAACTGCGTGAGCGACAATACGGCCGAAACGCTGCGGAATTGTTACACTTATTGTACATTATATGGAGTCAGTTCAGCATAAACTTTGCATCTCTTACTTCTTTATTAATTGTTCTTATTTCCAATGGTTTTTGAGGAATTGTGTGTTATAACAGCGATAAAGTACAATGGGTACACCAATATGTGCTTCGTGATTTATCCCAAAATATCGATATAAGCGACTCTTAAGTCTTAAAACAGAAAACCACATATCAATACAATGTAAGTACATGTACATACAAAGGCCTACATGCCTAACTTAATAACTTGTCTGACCAAAACTGAGACTGTCGCCATTTCGTCTGCCTCACAAGGAAGTAATTGACAGATATGTGTGATTACACCTTGTTGAACATTAACTAGGGTCAAGGTCACAAAGGTCAAGTCGATGGTGACCAGGGGTCCGTTTGACTTAACAACTTAGGACAACAATTGCCAAACGTATAACCATTGATAGTACGATGTATCTTGAATGTATGAAAAAGCAATATTGCAATGTGACACGTCATTGGGAGCGTCTCGGAGAGACGATTTCATTGATGTGTTACTTTGGATTATTGTTTGACCAAATATTGAAAAAAGAGGGAATGTGGTTTGGAACTTACGCAAATCTTTAGCGTCAAATGTTTAGTCAAACATATACTATGGAATAACAATAACTATAAGAAATAATGTGCATAACGGGCAAGGAAACAAAATAAATATGGATTATCGAACAGGCTGCCATCATATACGAATCAAATGACTCCAAACTTCATTCGATCTAAACGTAATGATGGCAATTTCTTCTAGACATATTTACAACTGAATTGTTAACGATATACAAGGAAGGGGACGAACACGTGTTGAAAGAGGAACATGTTAACCGACACCATATCGTCTGCTATCTTTATTAGGTTTATTTTATCTTCCGCTTTTAAACCCGACTCCACCCATGTACAATAAATAACCCTTTTCCAAAACACAACATTTTCGACTGTCCCAAATTGAAAAAGTTTGCAGACGACATTTCAAAATCTGATGAAATTTGAAAATAATCTTCTGATAGGGCACACAACATAGTGGGAAAAGGAGAAATTGCTCGTGACAAGCAATTCCTCATTTTCCCGCACTGTTTTCTAAAGTCGTCTGCAACAAAGAGGCCAAATGTCGTTATTGTTTGGTAAAGGGTTAAGCGATCACATGACTCAATATCTGAAGTCATAGGGTGTATCCAATGAAGACAAGTGTATTTCTCAGGTCACGGAAAACCCGAAAAAGTTACAACTGCTATTGACTGTCTCATAGATATGTTTTTCTTGGTTCGATGTACGATGCTTAAGAATTCCATTTACTTTAGAAAAAAACTGCACATTGACGCATATGCTGCAGACGTCTTTAGAAGCGACTGTAACAATAAACAATCAATACTTTTGTCATTATGGCTACCACCTAATACCATAAAGAAAATGGCTTTCATGTCTTTTTGTGTGCCTACTATTGCAATCAAGTTGGAATAGTCTGAATACCCATTAGGAAGACTGAGTTATTTTTATGTAAACAGTTGCAGACGGCATTACATGTAGCTGCCATTATGGCGAGAGAAAATACACTGGTATTGCACATCTAAACATGATTTATTAACAGACGTCTCTGTAAACGCTTGATTAATGAATAATATCGCACTCGACATGCAAATGATGATACTGCATTCTGCTACCAATGAGCAATTGTAGTGCTTATATAAGTCCATCATTTTGTATCATGCTATACAACTTAAATCTGTGCTCTAATGTATCAACCCCTTAGAATGCTGAGTAATTTTCCAAAAATTGATTATTGTGTCGTCTGCTTTCCCAAACCATTAATATCTGCTTCATTTTTACGAGGGAATATACTCAGGGAAGCAAACATGTTAGATCAAGTAAATTGACGGCCTGGATCTAACCTGTTTGTGTAAGCATGAAGTCAGTTCCTGAGCGCTATAAGGGTTAAAGCCTTTTTTCCAAACCTGTAGCAAACGGTAAATTATGAAAAAGGTCGAATTGTGAAGTAATCTATTTTCTCTCAATAGTTCTATCCAAGACCACTTAGCTTGTTACGTTTCTACACTTTATAAATGTTTTCTTCTTCTACTGCCAATTTGAGACAGTCTCAAAACCCTATAAGAGGGAAAGGATTTACGTAACTACGATAAACATTCATAAACATGCTCGGGTAATTGACTGAGACCAATAGCATTGTAAATGGTTTTCTTTAGAATATCAGTTACAATAGCATTTTACTAATATTTTGTTTATTCTGACTTATGTTAATTATGCGGTTTTTCTTTATCTCATACAAGCAAAACTACGTCAACGATTTGAGACAATCCCACACAAACGAGGTGCCCATATTCAATTAGATGAATAAGAATGATGGTTTATGATGAATTATTGGGGAGGTGGGTAGTGTGGATTCGATGATGCTGTACCAGTGCAAGTCCTTCACTCGTATGAAATACTTTTCACCAACCGACGTATGCGCACAAGTCAACACTTAAAAAACATATAAACACACCCAGCGCTATAATTAAACTGATACTTGCATACTACCAAGCCGTATTTCGAGGGTTCAGTGCAAGACTATAGTAAGTGCTTCATTTATATGAAGCACTTACTATAGCCTTGCATTGAACCCTCGATGTGACCTTAAAAGGAATTCTTAAAAAGTGCAATATGAATGTTACGCGTTCTCCGTGGTGAATGCCTTACACTTGCATAGTCATTATTGGACACACAGGGGGCTAGAGCGTATGGGTGTGCTTGACCAGAAACTATCACACCCATACCCTTATGTCTAGATTCAAAGGGGAATATTTTTTGTCATTTTAGACCGCGAAAATACACATGCTATAGCCCCAAGTCCCGTATATCAAGATTCTGGGGGCTTTTTTGGCCATTTAAGACATCAAAAAGCACGCATAAACGCTCTGACCCCAAGTCCCGTATATCAAGATTGTGAGGTGTGTTCTTTTGCCATTTTATGTCACAAAAAGCACACACTTACGCTCTGAACACCAGTCCCATTTATCAGGATTTTGAGGGAAATTTTTGGTCATTTCAGACCACGAAAAGCACACATTTACGCTGTGTCCCCCGTCCCATATATCAATATCATAAAAAAAGCTCAACCATACACTCTGGCCCACTGTAATCTGACGATATACACGTATGGACATTTGTTATGGCAGCTTAGATACGCAAATGATATTGCAAAAACCTACATAAACCGAACTTGAATGCTTTTAACAATTTTGAACAACGTATCCCTTTCGCTGAATATGCAGAACAATAACAGTACAGTAGCCAAATAATGCAGATATGGATTGTTTACTCTGAGAGATAGCGCTGACATTAAACACTTTCAATTGTTTACTTGTTTGATTGATTGCCGACTGGGGGTGATAACATTTTCAGGGACTTTTGTTTCAGATTGATCTAAACTTCCCCTGATAAATTTTCTCATTCACACAAGGGGCTTCCTTTTGGAAAGTTTTCACGCCCATGTGAATTGCACTTGGTGATGAGTTGCAACACAAAGTTTATTCAAATCAAATAAATGCGATCGTGTACTTTTTACCATTGGCATTTGCCTTGTAAGGAACATTGTTCTCTGTGCATGTTAATGTATGCCGAGAAATACGCCATGATGCGTTCGTTTGTACAACAGCATTTGTTTTACGCGGTCCCACATTCAAATCAATAGAGCAAATGATCCTTATAACAACATGTTGGTCATTCATTCGGAACACCTCGGCCATTTCTTAAAATAACCTCTATATCTACCGACTTGTTACGGGGATTGCCGAGTAGATACGATTGGTTGGTCATTCTGAAGTCTTCGGATTAATCCAATCAAAAACACTTCTCAGGTAACGGAAACACACGAAAAGTTACGATTGCATGTTGGTATGGGTTGTCTATGCGTTTCGCAAGGCATGTACATTACCTCTTCAGTACTTTAAACCCAACTCCTTATCTTGTAACACCTGATGATATGTTCTGCATACGTATTTTCAATCAATGTGAATATACGAAATATTGTGCACACATTTTTCTATCCCAAAACGAGGAGTCTATCTTTGTAAAACTTTTAACCGCCAACCTTTTCAATCTGAGGTTATCAAATCTGCGCAAGACATCTATCAATAATAGGCCTCCGTGGCCTAGTGGTTAGAGTACAGAACTTGAAATCACATGGCCCCTCTCCGCGTGGGCTCAAATCCTGAGAGGGATATGGATTTTCATGAGAGGCAGTCTCCCGACTGACTTACGGAATGCCGATGGTTCTACCCGCCTTGACCATTCCTTGTGGGCAGTTAAGTATGGAGTCTTCCTCCATCATTAAGAGTCGGGCATCGCTACACAACTGAAATAATGTTGATGTGATGTAAAACCCATATGAAAAAAAAAAATCAATAATAGAGAGTGCATTCGTTGTTGAAAAAGGTGCGAGTTAATTTTCTAGAACTTATAGATTTCTGTGTCGTCTGCTTTCCAAAATCTTAAATATCTGCTAAATTTTGATGAAGAATGATACCCAGAGTAGCAAACGGTTAGATCACAGGCCAGCCGCCAATTTACTTGGCGGCTGGCCTGGATCCAACCTGTTTGCATAAGCATGAAGTTGGTTCCAGCACTCTAAGGGTTTAATGGTGAAATAGTTTCTATTATGTCCCTGTTGAGGAACAGTGTCTTTATCTGCGGTATTTAAGTAACGGAACAAAGCACCTTTTATAAACACGATATGTAGGGTAGGAATGAAGGTCAGATTGCCCCATCAGAAAATAAAAGGCAATCCTCACGTCAAACTATTTTAACTAGTCACCTCTTTAATCCTTTACCATTTTCCTGTTTAGTTTAAAATGCAGAAGTTGGTGTTAGAATGAATTATGCCATTACCAAGAAGGCAATACAATACATAGATCCAATTGATGACTAAACATTGAAACCTTTGTTCAAGAAGGCGTGCTTCGCTCATCAAGAATTGTTTGGAGGATAGTTAGGTTAACAACGCTGTTATCTACAGATCTGGGTCACTTGTTAGAGGTGGTGATTTATTGAAAGATAGCTGGCTTGTTGTCAATTTGGAACTTAACACGAGACCAAAAAGGCCGTTTGATTATATTTGTTTGTATATTCCGAACAATTCTGTTTAAATGTACTTGATTACGGAAGATAAAATTTGAAAGTAAAAAATGAAATGTTGTTGAAATGATAGTTTTTGTATTGTTGTTTGAAATGAAAAAGTAGCTATTGAAAGCGTAATTTATTCTGGAAGAGTCAATTTATCTAAGTATGCACTATTACATGCAGTAGCTCTCAAAAGCGATGCCACGCTTTGTGGATTGAAATACATGTAATTTTAAAGAATGAAAAACTATCTCTATTTGCTATCTTAAAATGACCATTCTTCATGGTGTATCATATAGCAGTACAGCTGTTGTGCACTTTTAAAGAATATGTTTATCTTCCAAATTTCCTCACATCTGTGAACAATCACTTTTAAGGAACGTGCTTATTGTGTAGTTGTCTCGGAAAGCTTACGTCCATTGACCCTAGTTAGTTTTCTCCACCCGTCAGCAGCAGCTTCTCATTGGCCACTTTTGATGTATCTACCAACGTTTCAATTTTATTTTCTAGGGTGAGAGGATGTAGAAAGCTCAGTTACGGATCGTTCTACTGTCTAACCTTTGTAAGCATCGAGTGCCGACATGGGGGAACATTTCACGCTAGACTCCGCCCATAACTTTGGGATTTACACAAAGTCTGGCAAAAGGACCATCTTTCAGGTAAGAGTATTAATTACCTAAGTTAGTAGCAATGAAAATGTTCCCCAACTTTTCGGAAATTTAATTGCTTAAGATATTTGCAGACGTATCCGATATACATTCGGACACCTCTGCAAAATCGATTCTAGATCCGACATGCTGCGAACTTTTAAGGTAGAAAGAATATTCATAATCTGCCATTTAGAAACTAATCCTTTCGTCGAATTATGTATACATCGGTCGTGGCCGCAACTATTCGGTGTAAAGCAAATAGTTCCGGCACCGACCGATGTATATCATGAACGACCGAACTTGTCCGACGAATGAAAGAGTTTCAAAATGGCAGATTATGGGTATTCTACCTTAAATGAAGACAATATTGCCATGTCACACGTCATTGGTAACGTCTCGGAGAGACGATTCCGATGATGTGTTACTTTGTAATATATCTTAGCCCAAAATTGAAATAAGAGGAACTTACGCACATTTTTAGCATAAGATGTTAAGTAATATGGTACCCAAGATCTCGATTGTACAACGCTTTATAAGCATGATATCTTAAACCGCGAACAAACCGATTGCTTTTTTGGAAGGACATACTTTAGTCTTCTTTAGATCCATGTTTTGTCATATGCGCGTATTTACGTATATGTTTTTGCAATATGTCGGAGTGGAAACAAAACAAAACAAAACAAAAAAGAATACACACAAAATTAAGACTAGTCAAACAATGGAATTTTAAAAGGTATCAGGCTATACACTCGTAGTCAAACTAATTTGACGCGTTCGGGAAATGTTGAGATACTTTTCATTGGGCAATAACTCCTATTAGATTGTCCCATCAGAAAATAAAAAGGTGATTTTCACGTCGAATTATTTTAGCTACATGATATGCAGACACATTTCTAATAAAGGCTCTGATACTTTCCCATCTTTAAGGAGAACCGGAATAAACCTATGACGATGCCATCAAAAACTTTGAAACTATTATGTTACGCATTTTCTCCAAGGCATATTTAAAATTGATATCATATGCCGAAATTGAAAAGATAATAAGTTTAAAATATCAACCGGGAAGTTCACACTGGATAATAGCCGCATACAGAATAAATCCATTATCTAAACGAAGTAAGCCATTTATCAGATAATTGTATGTGTAGCGATACACATATTTTCTTGTTATGAACGGTACTTAGCGGATCTACGGCATGCATGTTTCTAAAACTTCGCGATAAAAGGATAATTTGCTAAATTTCAGCAAATTATAACTTTATCGCCAAGTTTTCATAGTGATCTTTAGTTTCATGTAAGGCCTGTGTAGCCTTGTGACTAAAGTACTCAACTCGTTAGCGCAAGGTCCCTCCGTAAAGGCTCGAACTCTGTACCGCGTGCGTTTAAAACACATATTTAAAGAAAGCTACGGGTTAAAGACAAAATGGGTTCTTCCTTAGTTCTGGCGAAAACTGACAATGAAGTTTCTCTTTTTTTTATTTTCCACAATGTCCTACACCCATCAATATTGTCGAAGAGGCTTCAAATTGACATGTGATAATAATCGCACCAACTGAAGGCAGCTCCTAATTAATATCGACAAAGTGATAGGTTTGCTGATTTGTACTTGATTATCTAATCAAACCCACTTTTAAATGCATGAATTTCCAAGATGTATTGATAATGTTTCTCATTTTGGTAAAACACAGATCCTACCCAATAGTTTATTAAACATCGAATCGTATATCAAAGAATAGTACTAAAATGTTGTCTCCGTTCTTTTTGTTGGATAAGGATGAATCAGATAGTATAATACTGTAAGCGTTAGTAAAACATAGTCTTTGCCGGAGAGGAATGGATTCAGATGATACTACCTTAGATCTGATTTTCTTATATTTGGTTTTAGGTTGACTTTTCATGCAAAAGAATCAGCTTGATAGAACGTGGAAAGATAAACAAGACGTACGCGTTTGATAAAGTAGAACAATACGATTCAGAGGTAAGTCTGTTTTAATGACTGACACTTTAATACGTTACTTAATTGAATAGTTGGATGATCGATCATTAAACCAGTGAATTGATTTGGTTCTTGAAAAGCATAAAAGGGGATCGATTGGTCAATCTCTTAGTCCAGATTTCTGGTCTCGAAGGCTATTCCTATATTGACTGACGCCTAGCGAAGCACAATAAATGTCCAAATGTTGAAAAAAGCTTCGTTCACGGATCATTATTAAGACAGGTCAACCTCTTTACTGAAGTATCAGTTTGATTTTGTTTAGAAATGTTTGTAACTAACATCCCGTTGTCCGTTTTAGCCACAGAAAGAATTGTTGGTCTAGCAAAGCCGCGAACTGAGCTATTTGTACTCAGTTTACGAAACATTGCTAAACTTAGGAGGTAATAAATAATAACTTACGGGGCTAAATGAGCTAATGGTTCTCATTCTACTAAACAAGAAGACGTACACGCCGAACTTACGATGCCATGTGTATATCTCACATTACTTCTTGAGCTATTGGTTCCAAATCTACGAACCAAAGCCGAGTTAGGACATAGAATAATGCCCTACATGGCCTGTTGAGTATTTGGTTAACGAAAAATTGCTTAAACTTAAAGGGCTGGATTATACCTCCGCTTGCTTGTTGGGCTGATATACAGCTGTCTAGCTTGCAAATCAGGGTATTCTCATCAAACCACAGGGGCTATAGTTATCCTGGGGTCAGTACTATGTATTTAACTTATGTATTTAACTACAGAACCCTGGGCATCAAACTACTTTCTAAAGGACATTTAGGGTATCTTCTTGAGTAAAAAGGCTTATATACTCGTTTGATTTTTTTTTCAGGAAAATCTTTTAATTGTAATTCGTTTCCGTAACAACAAAACTCTTGAATTTGATGCAGACACAGCTGAAGAAAAGTACACAATATGTCGTCTGCTCGGAATCATCCTTGGTAACGAACAGATTGAAAATAACAGTAAGTATATGTACGAGTATTGACTTTAATTTAGAGATTTATAATGATTCGATCGGTTTCTTCAAAAGGAAAAAGAATTAAAGATACCTGTTGTCTGGTGGAAAGATATACCAATGCATGTTTTGATTTTACCCTTTTTTCCCATGTGAAAATTTATAAAAGGGCCTTATTGTAAGCAACAGCAGACGAAAAAAACTTATGAGAAAAGGATATATCTTCGTTATAATGTTGAGTACTAAACATTGTATCAAAAGGATTAATTGCTCATCATGAGCAATTCAGCCTTTTTAAAAGGTGATTTCTAAAATCGTCTGCAACAATAAAATTAGTTAAGGGGTTGATACTTTTACATATACAGATGAGGAAGGGCAGCTGAATGGAGTAAGAAACAGGATCAGTGCCAAGAAACAGATCATTAAGGAGGCTGTTCTGGAAAAACGGGGCAATACAAAAATACCAACATGGTCAAGGTACTGTTCATTCTATTGTTGTGTTTGTTGGTCTTTTAGTGCAATTTTGACTTCTTACACACTATCTTTTTCATTTTCTAAATGTCCTAATACGGAGGGTGTAAGTAGAGAGCTGCAGCAAAAATGGAGAAAAAAGGTGCGCAGACAGCTTTTGCAAATAATGTGAAAAATTTTCCTTGGCTTTTAATTGAGTATAAAGATTTGTTTGGGAGAAAAAAATGTCATTGCTTTCTCCATATTAACCATTTGCAAGTCCCTGACTCTTGGTGTGGTGGTTGCAAATGTCACAAAGGAAGAAAAGGGGTTTTCTCTTATTAGAGTTAATTTATCTTAATTTTGTTTGCAAATTTCGCTCCAAGTGAAAAAATGGTACACTGTTCCATATGGAGGAAATATATATATCTTTATTCAAGGGTTTTGTTTAAAAGTCTAAGTATGTTATATTGATTTTCCATATCAAACGTGTGCGTTTTTCCTTTATCTTGTAACCTGAATGCCAATGTAACTATAACTCTTTATAAGGCATAACAATAACAGTAGTACATCATGCGGTGAAGAATTTAACCATTTAACAAACTACAGTCTTTTCTCGCCTCCAAATTGAGAGAGTTCCAATGTGACAATTGAATTTGAATCCATGTTAGAGTTAAAAACTAATTTGTATAATCAAGACAACAAGAATTACTTATAAGCCCATTTTTTCATTTCCAAAAATTGCTCTATGTAAGATGCAAGTTTATCCTTTTCCACAAAGCTATGGAAAGGCATCTTCAGAAGTGTTTTAAAATACAGAGATTATTTTTGAAATGTAGAAAGTTCCTAAAAGCTCAGAAAATCTTCAATGAGTTCTTTGTTATGGAAGCTTCTTCTAAATGTTTTGTTGAAATCATTTTTATGCAACCTTTTTTTTCTCAAACCCTTCCCTCATGTTGCATTTTGTGACTGGCTCTGATTTGTTCTTGCTTAAACAAAGTTTTGTAAGAACAATGATAAATGTAATTAACCCTTATAGCTGGAACCAATTTCATGCTTTTGCAAACAGGTTAGATCAAGGCCAGCCACCAAATGAATTGGCAGTTGGCCTCTGATCTAACCTGTTGGCTTCTCCGAGTATTTTTCCTTAACAAAATTCAGCAGATATTTAAGGTTTTGGAAAGTAGACGACACAAAAATCCATTTATAAAAAATTACCCACCATTTTATTGGGTTAACAAGAAATAGCTTCAAATTAAAATAACTGAACAATGAGTTGAACAAATAAAAAACTCTTTAACTGTATAAAAAGGAATGACACTTCATAGTGTCTATGCTGCTCTCAGACAAGGCCAACCAAATATCAGCTATAAGACCAATCTGAACACATCGGGTTTATCCAATGAAAACAATGTATTTTACAGCTCACGGAAAGACCCGAGTAGTTCCGATTGCTAAAAGACATTTCAAAATGATGTCTATAACTTTACCAACTATTGAACCAGGAAGTCTTTAACAGTGCTCTGTCTATTGATATTTTTAAAGACATTTTTGAGCGAGTTAGAATACAGTCATGCACATCTATTATAAAATTTAAAGATCCTTCAAAAGAGAATCTTGATACTTTTTTTTATGGGTTTTACATCACATCAACATTATTTCAGTTATGTAGCGATTCCCGACTCTTAATGATGGAGGAAGACCCCGTACTCAACTGCCCATAGGGGCTGGTCAAGGCGGGTAGAACCATCGGCATTCCGTAAGTCAGTCGGGAGACTGCCTCTCATGAAAATCCATATCCCTCTCAGGATTTGAACCCACGCGGAGAGGGCCCATGTGATTTCAAGTTCCGTACTCTAACCACTAGGCCACCTAATACTTGTTAAAAGGTTATCACGTACTGTCGGGTTCGAATCATTCATTGGCGGTTTTTCACTGCACAGGCAGATGGCGTAATACATGCTTCTAGTCTGTGTTTTATTGTATGCTCAATAATACTTTTATAAAAATGTTGTTGAGCTTGGGAACCTCCCCCATAATAAAACTATCTTCAAGGACACTTCAAGGGCTCAATGCAATAAACATGAAGCACTTACTATTGTATTGCGTTGAACCCTCGACTTATGGTGCAATTCCATGTGGTCACTTTTCCCAGTTTTTTTTAAAGGAAGTGTATGCGTGTGTGTAAAGTGGGTAAAAACAGGTACGCCCCTGTCTTTGAGACAGGAAGAGAGAAAACTTTGTTAAAGATAAGAGAATAAATCATGTTTTATTTGTTTTTCAGGCGACGATTACAAGTGTGTCCTGGTGAATTTTCCTACTACAAACCTGGGGATGAGGTGTGTACAGATATCAATTCTAGAGAGTTTTTGAAGCACACAACATTGAAATAATTAATCTTTACCTCTTATAAGGAATTATATGAATAGCCTTAAATCAAAACATTTAGCAGACGATATTATTTAAGTATGGGACAAAAGTGCTGTTCTTTAATTGGTTGAGAAACCATTTTAACCATGTTACAAATGAAAGGCACTTAAGCTTTGGTCTTGCAATGAATCCTCAATATTTTATCAACTTTCATTGTGAAAAAATAAGGACTTGTGATGAAAGAGTTAAGGTTATAAAAGAGTTGACATATGGTAAATGTAAAATTGTGAGTTTACAAAGTGGGTTGACAAGCATTTACTGGTGATGCTTTATAAGAGGCTTTTTGCTATTTTTGGCCTCAAGCATGTCACAATAAGCTGAATAAACCATGTCCAAACTTTTAGAACTTCAAAAGTGCCTAGGTGTCCGATATAAGGAACATAAAATAAATTATTTAGGCAAATAATTTATGGTGTACGATTTTTAAGGGTGACCGATTATATAGGGTAATTACGGTATGCTAATGCAAAAAAGGAAACTAAAAAGGATGAGCAAATTTTCTGTGCGTCAAACTACTTTCTTTAATCTGTAACATATTTATTGAACAGTTTTTGATTACTAGAAGAACATTCTCAAGGAATGATTTTATATTGATGTACAAACACTATCTGTTAATGACGAGAATACTTCAGTGGAAGGCATTTGGTAAGTGCCCTACATTTGTGTAGGACTTACTATAGTTTTACATTAACAATCATTATTGAAACACCATTTTCTTCAGACAGTTCTATTTATCTTTCATGTTTAACTTGCAGGTTGCTTTAAATCTTGTGCAACTGTGGGAGAACTCCACTTCTGTAAACCACCATGGAAACAATGGTTTCACCGTGTCTGTCAGGGATAGGACCTATCAGTAAGTGCTTTCTTACATCTTTTGCTCAACCTCTAATTACCCTTATTGACTAATATGGAATGCCATGAATTGTTTTAGATGATAGCACTGGGAAGTGATAGTTTGTTATTGGTCAATTGAATGATTGATTCATGTTTTTATGCAAAACTCAAGGTCATTTCAGTAGGATCAAAAGACTTTAGAAAGGATAAAAAAAAGACCTTTCTTTTGATGAACTCATTTCAGTAGGATCAAAAGACTTTAGAAAGGATAAAAAAAAGACCTTTCTTTTGATGAACTATTTGTTGCACCAGTTTATTCATCTACCATACATTTTTGAATTAAAATGCCTCATACTTGAAAATGCATGTTATGAAAGATTGAAGTCCTATAGTTTATTCTCAAATTTTACTTGCAGGTTTCGTGTTCCAAGTGAAAAGGGAGTTAATTCAGAAGAAGAGAAGAACACATGGGTCAAGGTAATCTCCCTTAATAGATAATCTAAAAAGTGCAAGGAACAACAGACATACAAACTCAAGAATGTAAATAATTGTTCTCTTTGAGATAAGTGGAAGTTACCATTGTGAAAAAATCTGAAATTGCTCACCATTAAAAACAGATTAAAAACCCAGCATAATACTACAGTAAATCCTTCACAAACTTGAAGCACATATCATGGTATTGGACTGAACCCTTCATGTGCATTTAAAGGCATATACTCACTCATTTCAAGGAAAAATTTTGTAAAAAGGAGGTTAAAAAACAAATGAACCAATGTTTTGGCATAATCCCAGGTGGAGTAATGGCTAGGGTTGGGGATTTATGATTGGATAACCAAGGTTTGATTCCAAAAAATGTTCAAATATTTCACAGTGAATTGTGAGTGGGCAAGACACCTTTTCCAAGCCTACTTGTTGATCACCAAGGAGCCCTTATACCTGAATAATTGTTGAAAATGACTTAAAGATGTGATGAAAATCATTTTAGAAGCGGTATGACTGTTATATGCTTAAATACTTTTTTTTACAATACAGATGACTTTAATAGATGTAACATCTTTGAAATGCTATGTGAACAAATAATTACCCTAACATTAAAAACTCTATCTTTTGAAATTTCAGGCTTTTAGGCAGGCCAGTCAACGCAAGAGAGCAACCTTCCTGCTCCTCGAAATGTCAAAACAAGCCAATCATGTCAACCGAAAAGGTATCTTAATCATAAACCTTATGTTTAATCAAGAAGTAATTACATAAACCTGTAATGAAAGAGTCCAAGAAAATTATGACAAGTATTTATTGGCTGATTGGTTGGAATACAGGGGCCCGTTTTACTAAACAACTTACGGAAAATGTTTGTGTAAGTCATAATTGATTAACATGGATAATATCTTCAATGAAAGTACAATATTGCAATGTGACACGTCATTGGAAGCGTCTCGGAGAGACGATTCCAATGATGTGTTACTTTGCAATATTGCTTTGCCAAATATTGAAATAAAAGGACTTGTTGTTTTAGACTTACGCAAATCTTAAGAGTAAACTGTTTAGTAAAACGGGCCCCTGGACTTGAAATCAATAGGCCTGTCTTCATATGTTTAAAAGTCTATGACTTGTATTTGCATGAGAGGTATTGTATTGAAAATGTCTGAGGTTTGTCAGCATGCATATCCAATTTAAGTTGATAGTTCAAGCCTATATTATCTAAACCTAATTTGATCATCAATATCTTTTTCAATACTCATTAGTTTTAGTTTTGCTGTCATAAACAAGAAAAAGTTGTTCTATTGCTACAATGTTTCCATGTAAAATGCAATAAGTCATCTGTAGTTTATATAAAGAAAACTTTTTGCCATCTATTATCCTTTATTAAACAAAATATCTGCTTTGAAAGGACATAAACATTACAGAATATTATTGTTTTTATGATATTTATTAGTATGCCCTTACCAAGTATCTGTATTTTGGACAATTTTTTTATAATTTTAGTGAATAATTTTGATAATTTGTTTATCCACATATCAATGTATCTATCAATTGCCAAAAACATTCCTAAGTACTATTTTCAAAGATGTCTGTGTTTCAGACATGCCTTTACCAAGTACACCCAGCGAGGAAGGTGAGGCATCCTACTATAATCAAGGAACTGTGAAGTCCACAGGTTCTTCTAGTGGGTCATGTCACTCAAGTCAGGACTTTCTTGATGAACTGGAGGTAAGTTATCATGGTTACATTGACAAAGTATACATAAATATACAAAGTGATGCAGAATCTGAGTGGCATCAAGGTCAAGCTTTTATAGTAACAAAAAATGTTATAAGTCATAGCAACAATAAGTCTTAGTTGCCCTTGAGGACAGTTGCCATGGTAACAACATACTGTCTTTCCATAGCAATGGTAAGCAAGGTAAGCATTTGAACCGAATGGGGTATTATATTATATGTACGAACAGTACCCACGTGAAGAAGTGGTTAATTTGGGAAACAATGAATAAAACAATAAAGTTTTATTTCATCCTGAAAATGCTACCAATTTAAGAAAAACAAAACCTCAATGAAATAGACATGTTACGAATTCAATCAAGGCAAAAAAAGCATTTGAGTAAGTGTTGCAAAGCATTTCATACTTGACCACAAATCACACATTATAATCAAAAAGGGAGAATTTTTAGTGGTGTTGCTATAGAAATGTTGCTTTTGCAATAATGGGAGATTTTTTCAATTCAATAGCGGTTGAACTATTGTAATGATATGTCATTTAAAGCTGGTTTCAAGTAAAAGTGGATAGTTTGCAATCAAATGATACTTTAACCCTTTCCCAAACAATAACCACATTTGACCATTTTGTTGCAGATGACTTAAGAAAACATCGTGGGAAAAGGAGAAATTGCTCGTGATGAGCAATTTTTCCTTTTCCCACAATGTTTTCTGCCCTATCAGAAGATTAATTTCCAATTTTATCACATTTTGATATGTCATCTGCAAACTCTTTCAATTTGGGACAGTCCAAAATTTGTTGTATGGGAAAGGGTTAAGTTTTATATCATGCCATCAGTCTTTACAGTTATGTTATGGCGATTGTTCACTTAATACTTCCAAGGGAATCTACCAGTAAAAGGTCATGAAAATTCAATGTTATTAGTAAGCAAACTTTCTGCAAATTATTGTCATGAAGTATTTTCTATCTCAATGAACTTCAAAATACCCCAAACCTTTGCAAGTGATGTTTCAGCATTATACCCTTGTAAAGAAAAAAGATCAACTACTGGGCATGACAAGATCTTACCTTGTTTTTAAGCAAGATTTTTATGCATTTTGCAAGATTTTCTTGTTTACCTGTTTGTTTCATCTGTAACTGCTATACTATCATTTCTCATTAGAACTTATTAGAATCCATTTAAGGCCTGGATGTTTTGAAGAAAACCTGTATGAAAGAATCTGATATATTGACTTTGGCACACTTCCGCATATTGCATTTTCGTTTGTACATTTTTCGTTGTAGATTGAAGGATTTGAGGTTTGACATTTTTCTATTACATTACACATTTTGAGTGCCAAACATTTTTTTGAAGAAAAAATAAAAACAGACATTACTGAGCTCCTTCACTCACCCTTTCCTTTAAAATGAAGGTTCAATCCAAGACTGAAGTGCTTTAATGTATTAAACTGAACCCTAAATATTGTATATATGGGTATCTCATGTACCGTTGTTGCAGAAACTCATGAAACAATTGAGGCAACAGAAGAAATTTCTCAAAACAAGCAATTTCTTCTGCATTTGTTACAATGGTTTCTCGCCAATAAATTTACAAAATGTTATCTTAAATACTTGATATGTGTTTTCTGCATCTGCATAAGCAGTTAAAACAGTCTCTAAATCCCATATGAAGGAAATGGTTAATACTGGTTTTGATGTTAAGTTGTGTTTGGCCAGTGTTTTTGCTGTGTGTTTGCTTATTAGTTTTAATCCATTATACCGTATTCCATGAAACCTCTCTTTATTGCATCCAATGCAGAAGTCTCTAAGGACCATTGTTACAAAAGGATAAATTGCTCCTTATGAGCACCTGATCCTTTTGTAACAATGATTTCTACCCAATATGAAAAAGGAAATGTATTTTTTTAAATACTTTTTGTTGTCGTCTGCTGTTCCTTTGGATTTGAACCAGTTGCAAGTTCCCATATTGGTGAATGGAATAACGATTTATCAAAATTTATTTTTTGAGCTTTTTTTAGCCTATCTTTGTAGAGCTTTTTAGACAATTATGTGAACAGTTTATATTCTTGCTCTAAGCATAAGTGTACCAAACATGATAAAGGAAATGTATTTTCTAAATGCTATTTTTGTCATCTGTCGTTCTTTTTAATTTGGATCAGTCACAACCTCCATATGTGTAAATGGATTGATAACGTATTAAGAATTATTTTTGAGTTTTTTTTATAGTATCTCTGTAGAGCTTTTCCCTCATTAGGTTATACTATAAATGCTTTATATTCTTGCTCTAAGCTTTGATTCCATTTTAGAAATGTTCGCTAGTAAATTTAGCTGTGTGCTGCTGAGATTTTAGAATTTAACCCAATCTCCATAATACCTGTATTTACTGCAGATGGCTTTAAAAACCACTGTGACAAAATGATATATTGCTCTGAGTAAGCAATTTATCATCTCATTATATCTACCCAAAATCATATTCTGTTATTATTGTTGTCTTTTGTTGGCCTTTTAAACCAGTCACAATTTAATCCCTATCGGGAGAAATAATTTTGTCTATCTTTGTAGATTATTTTTCGTCACATAACATAAACTGGCTCATGAGTATTTAGATTCTACAAACGGCAATGATAAACCTTTTTCAAAAAATCTTTCTTAACTTTTATCAATTTCTGATTATACTTTTTAAATTTTCATCAACAATTGGTAAATTTTCATCAACAAATGGTAAATTTTCATCAACAAATGGTAAATTTTCATCAACAAATGGTTTCACAAAGGAAACCAATGTGCTGCTTATAGAGAGCATTTTGCAGCAGTGTTGAAGAAATACTAGGAACAAAGATGGGTTCACAAACTGTTGTGATATGATAGAAATACTGTTGACAACAGCATGAGACTTTAGTAGAAACTCTCATAACCTGAAAGAGACTAAGTTCTTGAGGACAGATATCATTTTGGCAAAAATAATCTGAACCATAACAAGAAACAGAAAGTCAATCAAAACAATGGTATCAGTTCTAAATGGCATTTCCTTTCCAATTATCAATGTTTTAAGACAATATTTTCATGTTAAGGATTGCCTTTCGGAGCTTTCCTTGAATTCAGCATTCCTTGCTCAATTTGAAAATGCAACAAGCATGCTTTTGATATTCATGGATTGAGTCATTCTGCTTGAAATGAGTAGTACTTTAACCAGCTCTATGGATCTTATAAAAACAAACTATTTAAACTAGGAACAATATATACATGTGATAAGACTCATTCTGTCTATTTTTGACGGTAAGTATTTGCAAACATTTAAAAAAAAAACATTTATTTAAAGGGAAGGATTATTTTTGAGAAAGCAAACAACTGTTTATAAAGAATAAGAGAAACATCTTGTTCTTTTGTTGGTGTTGTTTTAAAAAGATTGCAGTAATTGCTTTACAAATGTAAGCCAAATTTCATGTGTGCAACATCTGCTATTTGTGTCCTGCTTAACACTTCTTCATGATGAAAATTTTAACAAAAAACCATCATTTTACATTATCACTAGTCAAAACCCGCTAGAAATGCTTGGTAAAGGTGGTGAAGTGAATAACAATAAGAAAATCCTAATGTTTATACTTTGTAAATGTTGGTGCTTTTATTTTATACATTTCAAAAAATCTAATATGAAAAGGCGTGATTACAAATGGCCGAATCTGGCTGAATCTGCAAAAAAGCTTCAAAAAAGAATCTTAGGATTTGATGGGAATGACTCAGATATCTGAAAATAATTATTTGCTGTAGAAGAACTGCTCCTATGACAGACAATCTGATGCCTTCTCAAAAAGTCTTACAATTTTGGTTTTCTACTCTATATTCTATAGCATTGCACATCTATGATAACTTTTTATTTGTCGTATTTTAGGATTATTTTACACAAAAATAGTTTACCGGCCTTTGAAGAGAAAGAGCCTAAATAGTTCAATAACACAATTTTTTGTTTTTATTCCCAATTTGTATTGAATATTATGGACAAGTTGTCCTTATATGATATTTTTGCACTCATAGATACATGTACATAAGGATTGTCCTTAGGTAGAACACTCAATGCACAAATCTAAGACATTTTGGGAAAACTGATTAAATCTAATGATATATCCTTTTCTTTTACTTTGAAAAGCTTTGTGGATACATATTTGAATGTTTGGTTTTTGTTACTAGTTTAACACATTTAATCAACTTTGGTTATTCAATTCATAAGCCAGTGGGAACAAGTTTGTTTGAAACTAGTAATATCATAGCAAATAAGTAATATTTATACTTATTACTTGGCATTAGGTAATTAAGAAAATATGTTTGAACATGTATGCATATTGTTTCATCAAATCAATGAGGTTTTATAAGGAACCAAAGCTTTTTGTTTATGGAGCTATGAACCAAAATCAAAATTATAGCCAATTAAAACTTGCATATGTATATGAACTTAACTAAAATGAGATTATAGATATGCACATTCAAGCATCCATATTTCTGTATTTAAGGCCATCAATGAATTGGACGAGGTGATCAGTGATGCTACTGGGGCAAGGTGAGTCAACGGTTACCATAGAAACGCTGATTGATGGCCGATATGAAATGGTTCCATTGAAGTTTAAAATTTTTGCTTCTAATGCACCTGAAACTGTTGAAATGGACAAAGCTGTTCATTCATGAGATTAAATAATTCAGTTATAAAACACTGTAACAAAATTCTGTTGATTTTAATCACAATGATTTCAATGTACTTTTATATATTATTCAAAACCAGTGAGAATAAATAATCTTCAGGTTAACATGCCATATGATCTTATTTTTTTTTTTACATTCTAAAAAGGCATCTATCTTAATTTTGAAATTATATGTTTGTATGAATATTCATATATCTACAAACCAACGCAGTTAATGTTTTTAATGACAATAATCAATCTTTACTACCATGTTGTATGTATGTCTGAACATTCATTACATATTTTCATCTACAGATCAGCCCGTGAAAACATTGCACTCAGTGTAGTACAGAAGGACAGTCCACTTCTTAATGCCCCGACCAAAAATCGTGTCAGACCACCGGCGCTCACCAATCTCAAATCCAGCGTCCAATCAGTCGATTCTAATGAAAGTGAAGCAATGTACGAAATTCCAGAGCCAGACTACTCCCCACCCTCCTCTCCTGAATACAACAGAACATCACCAGATCCACAAGCAGGCTTCGAAATAAGTAGAACGTCACAAACATCAGGTGTGTACAAAAAGGTGCTTACGCCAATGCCAAAAGATGAAATTGTTCGACAGGATTCAGGAATATACACAAAGGTTATCCGTGGTGACTCTGTGCCGAAGACTACGAATAACTCGACAAAGAAATCCAGCGATGGCACAAAACCAGCAGGGGCAGTTGATGTTATGCCGAAGTTTGATGGGTTTCCAAAACTTCGGAAAGTCGGTTCGGTTGACAAATCAAATGACAAGAAAAGCCCAAGGGAGGAAAATGCTTATTCTAATCAAGAACCACTATCAGTAAAACAGATTCAGGCAAACATGGAGAATTTGTATCAAAATGACACTACGGAGGTAGACACAAAACCGATTAGTCCAAAGTCGAAATTTCCCCCACCGGCACCATCTGGTCCCCGTAAGGTTGACACCCAGCCCACCTATTCAAATGACGTTTTACCATCAAAGGGAGATGTGGAGCCCCCGTCGCCCCACAAGCCATCCCGCAAAGTGCCCGCCCCTCCACCCCCGGCACCAAGTGTACCAGCACCGCCGCCCGTATTCCATAATATGCGAGGTGGGAAAGGGAAACTGAAACAAGTCCACTGGAATCGTATACTTAAACCTTTGGTGAGTGTGTTTACCTTATCTTTTTATGTTGTTTTCTTTTTATTACTCATTACTTCATATTGTCTCACAACAAAGTAATCAAACTAATTTGACAGAATTGAGAGTGATCTGTCTAAGTTGCAATAACTTGTTTCACAATCAACGTAAAATGAATAAGTTTGAACTGAACTTACTTGATATAAATCTGGAAATTTTGTGATGTTCTGTGCATAGGGCAATATGGTTTGTTTGATTGCCATAAAGAAAATCAAAAGCAATGTGAACAAAAAATTAATTTGACTGAAATGTAATGAAACTTTAGACATGACTTTATAAAACCATTGTGATAAAAAAAAAAACATTTTTATAGGCATGGATGATTGATACTATTTGTTATCATTTTTGATTTTTAATCATAGGATAGCCATAGTCGTTATGGCTTAATCATAGCAGTCACATTTTTAGCAATGATGTCAAAGCTAGCATGTGAACACATATCGATGATTCAATACAAGATTAGATTTATAGTAAGTTCTTCAAAAACTTGAAGCACTTACTTTAACCTTGCATTGAACCCTGGATATGTTAATGTCCACAGATTGCCCGCTCAATCTGGGAGAGACCTTATGACCAGACCCCGAAGTTGAATCTACGGCGACTAGAGGAACAATTTTCATTGAAGGAGAGGGAAACTGTAACATTACCAGGTATTTGAAATAATAGACTATGATCTTTTTTTGATTGTATTTATAAGCTTTAAAACAACCCCAATGTAGATTAATTTTGATTTTTTGTTCTCAAAACAAACCTGTTAAAACTTGAACGGTTTGCAATTTATGCAATTCAAATGATCTACATATATCTTTTCTGAAAAAGTTATAAATGGGGTTGGAAAACTGTCAATTATCTAGTCTTTTGTTACTTAAGAAATTCATGCTGTCATTTTATCAGTAGAAAACAATTTATCTTGAAAATTTAAAATCAAAACCTGTGAAATAGTCCTTTAAAAGCCTTGTGCAAAAGCAGTGACAGCATTTTTAAAGACATGTTTATTCAAGTACAGAGGCCATAGGCCCATAGTACAACATACAGTGACACCATTTTTATGAATCATTCTGTGACAAAGCTCCGCCTCCAAATGACAATACATGATTCAAAACATCCCTTATTTCAGGACCAAAAAGTTCTACTTAAGACAACGGTTATCTCACATATGCCAATTCTATCTTTCAGAAGTAAAAGCTTTGTGCAAAAGCAGTGCCAGCACGGTCATTTTATGACAAAGCTCTACACCCAAATGACAATAAATCATCATAACCTCAATAAATTCCTCATTACAGGACCAAAAAGTCCTGGAGTTGGTGGTAAGCAGCTATTGATTGATGGCAAGAGAGCTCAGAATCTCGGTATATTCATGTCTGGCTTGAAGAATGGCGGAACCAAAAAACTCATTGATGTGCTGAACAACGTCAACGAAGATTCAGATTTTCCGGCAGAGAAACTCGCCACCATACGCAGGTGTGAGATTGTATATGTACCCTTTTACTAAACATTTTATGGTAAAAATTAGCGTATGGTCAAAACAACATTCCCTCTTATTTCAATATATATATATTGCAAGGTAACACATCATTGGAATCGTCATTCCGAGTTGCTTCTTATGACAAGTGAACCTCTCAAAGACACAATCACATCCAATCAGTGAAGAACACTTTTGCCCATTGATCAGTAACTGTTGTCTATTTATGAACCTGCATGTTCTCTATAACAATGCATTAGGTTTCCAAATTCGCCTATACATTATGTGAATGTTTCAATATTACATTTAATACAATTTACTCCATCTACATATACCTATAGGTATCAACCAACAGAAGATGAGATTGACATGTATTTGGGCTATGCCAACAAACGTCACGAGTTGCACCCGATAGATCAGTTCATGCTGGACCTGTGTGAGATCCCGTGTCTAAATATCCGCATTGACATATGTCTCACGCTCTGGGACTTTCCATGGCAGTACGAGAGCACCTGTCAGGTGAGGTGAAATTTTAATTAATTGCATCAGGTGGGATATTGTGACTGGCCGAAATAGAAAGCAACTACAGAGGCCAATGAGAGAGTATAGAAAATAATTTATAATGTGTGTGGATACAATTGCTACAAATACAAAGATATAAGCGAACATTGAAGGTGGCCAAATGGGAAGCAACAGAACACAAACAAAAGTATGAAAAAAAACCCAAACATGTTGCCATTTATATTTGGAAGAAACCCTTGTGATGAAGCAAGTTGTCCTTTTTTCACAATGGTTTCTTTAGTCATTTGCTGCCTGAACATAAAATTAAGTCATTGTGTGTTTATCATTCATGTATGTTGGTTGCATTACTAAAAGTACTGTAGCAATGCAGTCCTCAAGTTTTTCTCATATTGTTGCCCATTTGCTTGTTGTATTTCATATCACCATGTTTGATATTTTCAATAATGTATACATTTAACAACAAACCATTCTGTTTTATGTCAATCAAAAATATTTTTAGTTGTGTAACAACATTTCTTTTCTTTACCTCTATTCTAGCTTGTAGAGCAGGTACACGGTGCTTGTGACGAGCTACTCAACAGTCAAATGTTGGTGCTTGTACTCGAGTACATTCTCGCCATCGGTAACTATCTAAACAGGAACTGGGGCGATTCTAGTCCTGCACAGGGCTTCCAGGTCTCCTCATTAGACAAGGTAAGCAATCATTATAGTATTTGATATGTAATCACATTGAATGTACATGCATCTTGACCAATATATTTAGTCGATACAAATACACACATCAAGAGCTTCTACCTGATACAGTATACTCTGCTCAACCAGCTAACTACAAAAATAACATGACAATGCATTGTCTTGTCTACAGAGCACATCTTGCTCTGATATTAATCATTTTCATGGGTATGGATGTAAATGGTCAAGGACATATTCATTCATAAAAGCCAAATGAACTAAATAGAATAATGATTATCTTATCTTGTTTTGTTTCCCAGATCATGGAAGTACGGGGTAAAGAGGGAGGTTACTCCATGGTAAACTTCCTGATAGAGCAACTGAGATGTTCCGATCCTGGCCTGCTCCAATGGCCGGAGACCATACAGACAGTGAAGAAGTGTGAACAGGTGACGGTAAAGTCAGTCGCTGCAGAGGGTGAAGGTAAATTGTCCAACCTATTTAAAATCTGTCATTATCATCATCACCATCATAACCAGTTTCATCAAATTCTGACCTACACATTACAAGTGCAAAATGAACTCCAAATCTGTACAATCATCATCATAACCAGTGTATATCAAACTTCTTCACATCTCTTGTGCAAACAACTTCAAACTCCATTCTCAAAATTGTCATTTTTAAGTGATATTTTAGGAGATGCTTTGACTTGATGAGGAAAGATACTCAGAGTAGGAAACAGGCTAGATCACCCACAAAATAACTTGGCGGCTGGGCTGGATCTAACCTGTTTGAATAAGCATGATGTCGGTTCCAGCACTTTAAGGGTTAATGTTTTAGAAAAAAAGATAAAATAGTGATCAAGGTAGAATTTAAGGTCTATTATCTAGAGCACAGAAAAAGTGAAAAATACTTAAAGACAGGAACATGTATTCAGTGTAAGTTTAAGACAGTTGAAAAATATAACACACATTTACTTGAGCATCTTACATTTTCAGTATTAAAAGGGGATCTGCTAAAGGTGAAGAAACATTTGAAGACTCTGAAATCCAAGATAATAAGTCCAAATCGACAAGACAACAAGTTCCAGCAAGATGTGCAAGTAAGGAACATATCTTTAATTGTCGGAGCCATAAATATGATTTATTAGCAGAAAACATGCTCTGAAAACAGTGCGACAGAAATATCATTGTTTCAATTTCCAATAAATCAGTTGCAATTGATATTGATACAAAGTGACTGAAATATCAGTGTGAAATAGAATAAACCTTATGAAGTTTATGTATAAAAAAATTATCATCATTCTTTTATATTATCATTTTTCATACACTACAGACTTGCAGAAGTGAATTTGATAACTTTTTAAATGATCATACATGAATGTCATTTATCCAATAGTCAAAGGAAATCACAAGACAATGAATTTCTGCTAAAGCATCTTCTTCGTTTACTTAATTTGATGTCTGCATTCTTCCATTTAAGATATTGTGAGTGGTCCAAAAAATCATGGAAAAGATACATTTAGCTGTATGGTAGTAGGTTAGAAAGTAATTGTATAAATAATTGTGAGAAATAATGATACTCATTAACACACATTTATCCTTTTGCAGATTTGTCAAAGTGAGACACAGTTTGTAATACAGAGGAATGGATTAATTTATTCGAAATATTTTCAAAAAACATATTCAGAATCATTGAACAATACTTCTAATCCTTTATTAAAGACCCAAAACTGGATGAAAAAGAAAACAACTGAAAAGCTTAATTACATCAATTATTACCAGTCATCCCATCAGATGGTGGTTGATAGAATTATCATCTTTGATATGTACCAGGTACTTTATTTATCCTGGATTTCATTTCAGAATCTTACTGTTGAGTATGAAATGAAGTTGGAAAAGTTGGACAGAAGATGCAGTGAACTAAGTACTAAGTACAGACAGGTTTTGGTAGGTACCTTTTTGACCATTGACTGTAATGAGTCCAAATTGAATGCAACAGCAGATGAAATGGCTAAAGCAAGAATTTATTTTAATGGTTTTGGACCATTATGACAAAAGGTTAAATTGTTCATAAGGAGCAATATGTACCTTTGCAACTGAATTGTTTTTGCGGCAGGTGTGGTAAAATGAGGTATTTTGGAGTAAGGGGTTGACTGTCCTCTTTCTGACTGGTCCCTTTGGAAGCCCCAAAGAAAGGAAGATAATAATTAAGAGTGAATGAAGAATGACTTTTTATTTGCGACATTGGGTAGAAACCATCGGGACATATTGCTTATTTAAGGATTTTCAGAATTTGTCACAATGGTATAGGGGCCTTCCATGGGTATGTTAGAACTAGTACATGTACATGTATGTATGCAAGAGAGAATGGGTTAAAGAGATTTTCACCTATAGTATTTTTTTTTCAGACTCATTTCGGAGAGCCCATGTACCAGAGGTCGGACACACTATTTGCAGTGTTTGGGCGATTTTACGACAAATTCAAAAGTGCCATTAAAGATGGAGAATGAATTTGACTATATTACGCCGCCAACAAAGAGTCCATCCACAATGCATTAACCAATTTCTTGTATAGGTCAACTTGAATATGTTTAAATGTCAATAAAGACTATCCATGAATCATTAACCATTTTATAGTATAGATAGAATATTCACAAGAGATCATTTTTTGAAGAAATTGCAATAGAAGCAGAAACAGCAATATGAAATAATTCTTTACATTTGTCATGTTCTTCTTTGAGTTTATTCAAAAACATTTACGACCCTTTTTTTTTCATTCTACCATGTTTTTTTAACTGGTCCAAGTTGGAAAAATCAAGAGATTTCATGCAGCAGATAATATTCTTATCTATTGAGATGAAAGGAATATTTTCTCACCTTGAGAAATTTCTTTGGTTTTAAGGTAAACAATGGTTTTAAGGTAAAATATGAAGTTTTGATGCGGTATGGTACACAACGCTGGAAAATAGTAAGAGATGCAGACATACCACATATTGAGACACAAAACTATTATATTATTTATCGTTGTTTTTTGCAGGCTGTATTTGACACAAAGTACCATTGTTATAAAATCATAAAGTGTATAGGTTTGGTTTTTTTAAGGATTGATAAGTGATAATTAACAATTAATTGAATTTCCACATAAGAAATGGCTTTCGGTAACATTTTATATTAAGATGATAAAAACAAATGCATAGTATAAACTGTTTATACTTCTACCATGTGACTGCAGTGGACATATGAAGAGGATTCAAGATCTGAAATCTTAATGTTTAACATTTTAAGTCTCTCTTCAGACTAGAGTAAAACGATACCTTTATACTTTGAAAAAAATATACAAATTGGATTTATTGCTTTCAATCTAATTTGAATCAGTCGCAAGCAGAAGATTTAAAAGAATTCATATAGCTTCTGTCCCGAAAGTATGATGCAGTTAACTTTAACCCTTTCCAAAACAACACATATTTTACTGTTCCAAATTGAAAGAGTTTGCAGACGACATTTCAAAATGTGATGAAATTGGAAAATAATCTTCTGATAGGACAAAAAACTTTGTGGGAAAAGGATAAATTGCTCGTCACGAGCAATTTCTCCTTTTACGACAATGTTTTCTAAAGTTGTCAACAAAGTGGTCAAATATCGTTATTGTTTTGGAAAGGGTTAACCACACAAAGTCATTGTGACAAATCAAGAATTAGTTTGAAATGTGAAAGAGATCTATTCATAAAGACTATTTGAATCATCCATAATTTCTATCTTCTGAATTATTCCATCGGAATCACCCATAAAAAGAAAAATCATCTTGGTATTAATATTTCTAATTGTTACTGATTTATGAACTGTAAATTTGTTTTTATGAAAAATACATTTGGACAAATTCTATGAAAATGTGTTTGGTCTCTGTTTATCCTTTTTAACTTCCTACAAAACAGAGTACAGTATTTTGACAAGATGCAGGTCAAATGCCATTTTCAACAATATCTATTCCAGTTACATTGAAACAAAACTTCAATTATTGATGGTTTCTGTTTGTATGACATTTAACAATGTATCAACAATTTTTCCATTATGTTACGGCTTTCCTGGATCCACCAGTACTAGGTCTCTGAAGTGACGTGCCAAAGGTCATTCCCACAAAGTCGGAGGCGTTGGTGGGGCTGGAACCTGGGACCCATGAGTTCTAAGTCCGCCAACTTAACCACTGTATCATGCAGGATCCATTGATGCTTTCTAAGATTCCTGGCAGTACTAGGTTAGGAAGAAGTGACTTTCTACTATAAAGTTATTGGGTACTATCTGGAATCAAATCTGTCACCACTATTCTCAAATACCTTGAAGCTAACCACAACCTATTCCCATTTACTAAATGATTTGCTACTTTTGCAGCCTTAACCCTTAGAATGCTTGGTCATTTTCTAAAAATAGTTTTTTGTGTCATCTGCTTTCCAAAATCTTAAATATTTGTTTGTCATGAGTTAAGATACTCAGAGTAGCTAACATTTTAGATCACAGGCCAGCCGCCAATTTACTTGGTGGCTGGCCTGTATCCAACCTGTTTGCATAAGCATTTGGTAATGTGTAAAAAATCAATTATCTCTTTTAGCTAATTAATCTGTCAAAGGTATGAAAAAGGATTTATAAATCATTCCTCCAATTGAAGTTTTGAAAACAGAGAAAAGTGAATGTGGCATTTAAATAATCAATTCATCACATATATTCATGCACATCTTTCTTTGAAAGATGCTACAAAATGTTCAAAATACCACACAATAGAAAAAAAAACTAAAAAATATTTCTTAATATCCTTAGAAATTCAATAAAATGGTTTTTCATCATACATCTGTAAAGAATGTTGAAAAATGCACTTATGCATTTCGGTTAAGCATAAAAACTCTTTTGTGTTATTCCGCATTAACTTGAGTGTGCATTATTCCATTCTCTTCACAGAAGTATGATGGAATATTCTCTACTTTGCCTCTAACTAATATCTGCAATGGGTTAACTCTTTTCCTCCTCCAGCAACATATATTTTACTTGAAGCAGATGACTTTGGAAAAGTTTTGTAAACATGTAAAAATCTTCACAACATGAAATGTGAATGTTTATTGAAAAAGCATTGATGCAATAGAAAGAATTGCTTGTGACAAGCAACTTCTCCTTTTTCACAATGCTTTTTCAAAGTTTTCAAGGTCTTCTGATTAAGCACGAAATTTGGAAATTGATAAATTATTAAGACCTGTCACTGATATGGGAGAAATGTCAAACCCTTAGAATGCTGGATGTGTTTCAATACCTTTTCTTCCCTATTTGGACAACTCACACAATTTCAAAATGAGGAAAATGGGTGTAATCAAATTCTTTTTCTCTTACTCCAAAATGATGTGTGCTTGCAACAGTAAGAAAGTTTCACATGATTTAAAACATTCAAAATCTAATAGAGAAAAAAATAGTTATAAAATAGAAAAGAAAATTTATTTGATAAAAAAAAATCAATTGAAAAAGAAACAGTAAAAACATCATGTGGTAACCATTGCGACCAAGGAGGAAACTTTTAATTGATACTTTTCTTTTGAATCTACTTTTCCTTTGCCAACTTTTAGCAATGCGATATGTGTGGAAATCAATGGAGTAGTGTTGAAATTTTGTTTATGGTAGGCAATTTGGTAATCATACTTCATCTATCTTTTATTATAGGTGTTCTTCATTATTTAACAATTTTCTTTAACATCATTATTGTTAATTTTTTAGTGTTAATGAAGTTGTCAATTTAAGTGTTTGATAGTTTAGGTGTAATAACCTATATCATAATTTATCAATTATATTTAGTTGCTTCAGTAATGTTTATTTTTATTATTTTATGTAATTTCATACTTTAGTCATCTTAAATGTTTACTTATGTTAACATTTTTTTTTTAGTTTTGTTTGGAAGTTTCATAATGCTTTTTTTTAATTATGCATCATTTATACATATTATTTCATTTTATATGCATTAGTTTTTTTTTATATTGAATGTTAGTATTTATTCAATTATATTATGTTACAATTATTTTGGTTGTTTTTTTATTATATATAGTTTATATTACAATTAATAGATATATTTATGTTTGATTCTTTAATTAAGTTAGAAATGTAAATACTCTCACCAAATTGCATTGATAAAATATATGATACAAACAGGTTTATTCAACTCTTTACTCCATTGTAGTATGCAATACTAGTTATAATGCATTTTGACCAAAAGAAAACATAACCTCATACTTTAGAATCACTTATCCCGTACTTATACTGTGAAACATATGTGACAAAGTTACAAATTCCCAATTATTCATTTTCCCCTGTGGTCACAATGGTTGAAACCCCAAAATCATAAAATTGAATACCCGATAATTGTTCTTATATAACGATTTTCATCTCCTGCTGGTTTTAATTTGGACCTGTCTCAAAACCCCATATGAGGGAATGCTTTCAAAAATCAGCAGATGGCTTTCAACAACCTTATTATGAATTGAATCAGGGTCACTGTCACTATGAAAATTCACAGCTCTTTAACCCTTTTATCTTCATGCAAATAGGTTAGATGAAAATAGATTTTTGTGACATCAGTGCTTCCCAAAAACCTTAAATATCTGCTTAATTTTGATCTGAAAAGATACTCAGAGTACCCAACAAATTAAGCACAGGCCAGCTGCCAATCTACTTGACAGCTGGCCTCGGTCTAACCTATTTGCATAAGTATTAAGTCAGTTCCAGCCCTAGAAAGGTTTAGAAATAATTTTAACAAGTATTGCTTGTGACAATCCTTTGATTTTAACATTATTATTTCTAGGCATTTTAATTAAGACCATGATTTTTTGGCCACTGTTCTCAAAAGTTCTTAAGAAAGGAATGGGCTAAACATTCTGTATTTGCATCGAGGATAAAAAGCTAGCTTAAAAAAGTTTATCAAACATCCATTTATCCCTTGGAATGCTGGGTAATTTTCTAAAAAGAGACTTTAGTGTCATCTGCTTTCCAAAACCTTAAATATATACTTAATTTTGATGAGAAAAGATACTCAAGGTAGCAAAAAAGGTTAGATCACTGTCCAGTCGCAAAGTAAATTGGCGGCTGGTCTGATTCTAACCTGTTTGCATAAGCATGAAGTCAGTTCCAGCACTATTAGGGTTATAACTTTAAAAGAACTTTTGTTTTTATTTTGGATAGTCATATTCAGAATGGTACATAAACTCATCTATAGCCTATCAACAACAAAAAGTTTGGAATGATACACATGTGTTGTAGTTATTCTCTGTCTTTCATTCCTCAAGAATTTCTCTTCTGTCTACCTTTCTTACCTATAAATGTCAAAAAGTCAAACGGGGAAAGCCGGTTCTGCTGGAAACTGCCATTTTCAATACAACAATTTATTCACATCTTCAGTGTTTATGAGGGTTTGGTATCAGAGATAGGCCCTTCTTTCATATAACTAAGCAATTTACTTCTTTGGCCACTAACTTCTTGTGTGATCCTGTGACCCTGAAAAGAGTTGCAAGTATTAAAGAAGAAAGTAAATATTTATGAAATATCATATCATCAGAGTTATGTAAGGTAACCATTTAGTTTGGAAGTGAATTGTTAGTACAATCACTTACATTTAAATCATCATAGAATTATGAATGGTCCAATATTTGATATGAGACCAGATATTTCTGCACCTTCATGTGAAAAAAAGCATGCCTGAAGATTGTTAAATTTGATTAAAGTTCTCCAAGGCCAAACAATAATGACATTTGACCAGTTTGATACAGACAAATCTAGAAAACATTGAAGGGAAAGGAGAAATTGCTCTTAATGAGCAATTTCTCCTTTTCCTACAATGTTTTCTGCCCTATCAGAAGAGTATTTTTCTATTTCATCACATTTTGAAATCTCGTTTGCAAACTCTTTTAATTTGGGAGGGTTGAAAATTTGGCGTTTGGTAAAGGGTTAAAGTAATTCTTACTTTAAAAAGAGGCATCAACACGTTTATAATCTTGATGTTCAACTGTCATGGTTTTGGACTGTGTTTCTTGACTCAAATGTATCATCATCTCTCTGACAGCCAGTCTCTCAATCAACATTTTGTTGTTTGTTTATCCAATAGTCCATGGTTTAAGTGAGTTGTTGGCCTCCGTCTATCAAGGAAGACGATGAGTTGCGCCTATCGAGGTTCTGCAATGTCTGCGATGACTGTAAAGGCCAATTTTTGAGTGGCAGTCCTTTCTACAATCACTACAAATGAAGATAGTACAGTCCTGGTTGACTGCTGCCAAGCGTGTCTCTTTTCTGGTAATGCTGTCTGCAACGACGTTTTTCTGCCTCATTCACCCCACTGCGGACAGCGAGCCTCCATGAAGAACATTTGCTTGCGGTTTCCTCCCATGTATCCGTATTGATGCATACTGAATGAAGGTCTCTTTTGCAGGAGTCCTTGAATCTTAGGTGAGGGCGGCCTTGCTGACAGGATCTGAGCTCTAACTGTCCATACAAAAGGTCCTTGGGTAGGCGACCTTCCTCCATACGTCTTACGTGCCCAAGCCAGCGTAGGCGTCGCCAAGAAAGCATTGCAAATATTGAAGAAGTGTTTTCTCTGCTAAGCACGTCAGAGTTGGTGACCTTGTCTTTCCAAGTAAGACCCAGAATCTTCCTAAAACACCGCATGTGGTACACATTCAACCTTGTCTCTTGTCTTGCATATGTGGCCCAGGACTCACGTTCCATACAACAGTGTGCTGAGGACACATGCTTTGTAGACCACAAGTTTGGTGTTTAATGTTAAGTTTCTGTTTTCCCACACCCTCTTTGACAGCTTCGACATGACAGCAGCAGCTTTTCCGATGCGAGCTGTGATTTCAGCATCCAGTGAGACATTATCTGAGATGAGAGACCCCAGATACATGAACTTATTCCCAACTGCAAGTGTAGTGCCATTTATGGAGATTGAAGGGGGGTAGTAACGTCTTGGCCCATGACCTCTGTCTTTTTTATGCTGATTGTGAGGCGGAACTCATCACATGCTTTGGAAAATTTGTCCATCAACCGCTGGAGACCATCTTCAGTGTGGCTTGCAAGAGCGGCATCATCAGCAAAAAGCATATCTCTGAGGAGGACCGGGGTTACTTTGGTCTTTGCACGGAGGCGGGCAAGGTTGAACAACTTGCCATCATGCCGAGTGTGCAGGTAGACACCATCTGTAGAAGACTGGAACATGTGAAACAGGACAAGTGAGAAGAAGATTCCAAAGAGTGTAGGGGCGAGCACACAACCTTGCTTCACACCGCTGCGAATGGGAAAAGCCTCTGACATGTCTCCATCAAAACATACTGTACTTTTCATATCTGTGTGGAATTATTTTGTTATGCTGAGCAGTTTTGGTGGACAACCAATTCTTTGAAGAAGCTTGAACAATCCATCACGGCTAACAAGGTCGAACACCTTAGTTAAGTCAACGAATGCAAGGTACAAAGGTTTTCGCTGCTCTCTGCATTTTTCTTGGAGCTGTCTCACAGAGAACATCATGTCGATTGTAGACCTCTTAGATCGGAAGCCGCATTGTGACTCTGGGTTGACTCGCTCTGCCAGCGTCTGGAGTCGTGTTGGAACAACTCTTGCAAAGACCTTACCTACAATGCTTAACAGAGAGATTCCACGGTTGTTGTTGAAGTCGCTACGGTAACCTATGTTCTTGAAAAGCGTCACTATCTTTGCATCTCGCATGTCTTGTGGAATTTCCCCTTCCCTCCAGCATAGCTTGCAGGAGCTCGTATAGATGTGGGATTAGAGCTGACTTCCCTTGTTTGAGAATCTCTGGAGGATTGGCATCATTTTCTGGAGCTTTGCCACACTTTAATGTATTGATAGCCCTCTCCAGCTCTGAAGCTGTAGGTTCGGCATCAAGCTCCTGTAGAACTGACATTTCTGGGATGCTATTGAGAGCTTCATCTGAGATCTTACTTTCAATAGAATACAGCTCAAGGTAATGTTCCACCCATCTCTCCATTTGTTTGTTGCGGTCTGTTATGACTGCCCCTGTTTTGGACTAGAGTGGGGCACTTTTCTTAGTGGCTGGTCCTGTAGCTTGCTTGATACAGTCGTTCATTGCTTTGATGTTACCAGTGTTAGATGCCTGCTCAATTGAGGAGCACAGTTGTAACCAATAGTCGTTGGCACATTTCCTGGCTATCGCTTGGCTTTCGGCTCTGGCCCTTCTCAACGTGTTCAGGTTTACAGGTGTCGGATCTTTCTTCCAGTTTAAGAAGGCCTGTCTCTTTTGTTTTGTAAGGGGTTCCATTTTTTGGAGATTGGGTTCATACCAGTCACTAGTTTTCCTCTCTTTTTTCCCAAAAGCATCAATTGCAGACACTCAGATATGCCCATCTAACCTCAGCAGATTCACCGGCCCCTAGTGGTGGGATTGCTTCTATGGAGGTTTGAAAGTTGCTAGCTCTTTCCTCATCTCCAGTGTGTGCTGTTTGATCTTCACAAGACCTCTTGGTTTTGCATGATGAAGTTTGTGAGGGACTAGTGTGACCTTGCTGAGAATGAGGGAGTGATCCGTATCGCAGTCAGCTCTATGATAACTCCTAGTGTTGTGTGCAGTTTGAAGATTCCTTCTTCTGGTGATGAAAAGGTTGAGTGCACCACTGATGTGATCTTGGGTGTATCCAGGATACCTTATGCCTGAGTCTATTAGCGAAGTAGGTGTTTGTGACGCAGAGTTGTCTAGCACAGCAAAGCTCCAGTAGCCTCTGTCCATTTTCATTCATGTTACCGACTCCAAAATGACCGATGCAGGATGACCAGATGTCTTGTGCGGACCCTGGCGTTAAAGTCTCCTAGCAGGTAGAGATCATATGTCTGTGGCAACTTCTCTAGCAGTGAGTCGAATTCATCGTAGAATTTGTCCTTGACATCTGGGTTAGCCGCAAGTGTTGGGGCATAGCAGGTAACCAGGTTGACAGGACCTTTATTTGAGTAAAGGCGCAGCATTAGTAGTTGCTCGGATCCTGCAGTTAGAGGTTCTATCATTGGTAGAAGCGATGTTTTTACTGCAAAACCTACGCCATGTATCCTTGTCTCGTCCTGGCTCTTAACGTTCCAGAAGAATGTGTAGTCTTTTTCTTGCACTGAGCCATCATCAGCTAGCCTTGTCTCTTGTAATGCTGCAATGTCGATATTGAGTCTGGTGAGTTTGGCATCAATGACAGCAGTTTTACATCTGTCGCTGATTTGTTGAAGGTTTTCTGAGAACCCTGGCAGCATGGTTCTGACATTCCAGCTTGCAATGCCAAGTGCTGGAGACTTCGTTTTATTGTTCCGTTTGTTGTTAGGTACTCAAGATTAAACTGCTTGTCAAGTGTAAACACTTTAAGCTCCTTGCACCCAAAGAAGCAGGCAGCATGTGGCGGATCAACACCTTACTGGCTAGGGGCTGCCCAGCTTTTGGCGGGTGGTATGATCAGTGAGGCACAATGGCCCCTCCCACCGACGGAGACAACCCGTGGCCCCCTATACTCTACACCAATCAAGTCTGGCATTTTTTAAGCAGCAATTTGAAGTGGCACTTTTAAGCAGCAATTTGAAGTGGCACTTTTAAGCAGCAACTTTTCAATGGAGTACAATTACATGGAGATGCAATTGTTTTATCAACATTGTATGTATTTGTTATTTTTTCATTGACATATGACTTTCAAAAACATTGTGAAATAGAATGTAATTAACCATCCAAATTAACATTGGCTCCATGAAACATGTTTTAATGCCCTTTAAGACTTTCTGGAATGGGTTGTAGACCAGTATGTTGTAACAAATACCTACCAATACATCTTGGAGAGTAGTGACTAGGTTTCAACCCCCTCATACTATCTGACCACCTTCTATAACACACTGAAAATAGAAATGACAAAATATTATTTCTTTATATAATAAATTGTTTTGAAATAATAAAAAAAGACATTTCATAATAAGTCTTTCAATTTGGGTACTCTCTGTACAAAATAATTTAGGAACTACATCAATGCTTTCCCTGTTCCAAAATCTTAACAGCCAACACAATTCAATATGTTAACAATTAATTAAGAAAAGAGAAAATATGTAATTGATTGTACATTAAAATTTGTATGCAAAAAGGTGTTAATGAAGGAATTATAACCCCTTCATTAATTGATTGTACGTTAAGATTTTTATGCAAAAAAGTTGTTAATGAAGGAATTATAAACCCTTTATTAATTGATTGTACATTAAGATTTTTATGCAAAAACGTTGTAAATGAATGAATTATAAACCCTTTATCAACAGTTTAAAAGTGATATCTACAGCAAATATATAAAACTTGCCAAACTGTTTGACTCAAATAAAAACTACAATTGTTGAATAAGTGAATGCATCCATTTCTTTTTTTTTCATTAAGGTTAAGTGTTTAACTGTTTATCTCTAACACAAATTCCTGCTAATAATGATAAGAAGAAGTCTGTAATTTTACTATCCAAATTGAAAGTGTTAATCGAGACCAAAACACTGCTTAATGCCTCAAAAGCAATAACTCTTATTGAGTATGAAACAGTCTTAAGCACCTATTGTGAGTGAGGTGGTTTGAGAATGCAAATCGACAATCATCTTCAGCATGGAATCCCTCTGTCATGGATGTTTCGCCCCTGAACCATGTACATCTGATAGAGGGTGGGGCCACCGTAGGAACGGTGTGATTGTCGATAGCTCTACTTCTTCCAACTCCTTTCTTCTCGTCTCGGCCACAGCCAGCTAGAGGAACGTTCAGCCGCTTGGCTCAGTTTCTGGATAGTCCTCCGCCTATCCCTGCCCTTGGACCCTATTGCTGTCATCAGCCGGCACACAGATTGAGAACAGAATCCTCTCGCGCCTACTTCTATCGGTAAGAGCCATGTATGCCAGCCTCGTTGTTTACACTCGTCGAGGAGCTCTGTGTACTTCGCTTTCTTCCTTTCATAGGCCTCTTCACATCTGGTTTCCCAGGGTACTGTCAACTCAATCACGATGAGTCGCTTTCCTGTATTAGACCATAACACTATATCAGGCCTAAGGTTTGTCTGTACTATACTTGGGAATACCAGCTTACTGTCTAGGTCAACCAGCATGTTCCAACCTGTTGTACCATCTAGGATTGACGACGATTTCTGTGGTAGCTGTCGCTGTGTAGTTTCACCCGTCTTCACAAAGTTGATTCTATGACGTTGCGAGTTACTCCTACGCTCCTTCTTTCTCTCTTGTTCCAACCAGTCAGCCACCTCTCTGAGGACGTTGTCATGACGCCATCTGTATCTTCCTTGAGACAGTGCTGTAGAACAGGAAGAAAGAACATGTTCCAGAGTTGCGGGACGATCACAGAGCTTAAAGTTTGGATCTGTTGTTAGCCCCCATCGGCAGAGGTTTGCTGGGGATGGTAGGAGGTCGTGGACTGACCTGAGGAGAAAGGAAAGTCTGAGTGGCTCATACTTCCAGATGTCATCCCAGGTCAGTTTCCTGTCTATCGTGTTCCATGTTGTCCATGCCCCTTGTGTTCCCATCTCCACCGCTCTAGCTTGCCTAGTGTTCTCTTCTGCTCTCCTGACTTCTGTCTGGATCATGGCTCGCCTCTCTTTCTGGTCTGCCCGGCTCCACAAACGTGTTTTCGTCGCACCTATCCCTTGACGTCCGACAGCGGTCATTCCGACGATGTCTCGATGCTTGAGGTTACTCTCCGCCTGGCTGACAGTCTCTACAGCTGACCATTTTCTGCTGGTACGTGTGGCAATCCCTGCTTCACGGATTTGCTCATCTGGGGAGTCTCTTAGAGTGAGAACCAGTCTTGTCTTTGCAGTCTTGAATTCCTCCACCAGTGAGGACAGTGGGAGTTGAAGCTTGTTGCTCTTTCCATACAGCCCTACACTGGAAAAACTGGGGGGGATTCCAAGCCACTTTCTTAGGTGTCTGCTGGTGATCCTCTCCAAGGCTTCTATTGTTGAGCTTGGTACCTCATACAGCATCATTGGCCAGATTAGCCTTGGTAAAAGGGCATGCTGGTAAAGCCAGGCTTTGAACTTTCCTGGAAGATTGCTGCGGTCTATCTTCTTCAGACCCTCTTCTACCTGCGTCTCAAGCTTCCTAACATTGTCGCTGTCCTGCAAGCTTGCATCAAACCATTTCCCAAGGCACTTGATCCGATTCGTCATAATTGATGGGATCTCCTCATCTTGTACTCGGAGGATGAATCAATCTGTCGGTTTTCCCTTTTTGATAATCAGATCTGGACTTTACAGCTTTGAATTTCATCCTGGCCCATGAAGCGACATCTGTAAGGGCTGTCAACATCCATCTCGCCTGTACATGGGTTGTAGTGGTGAGGGTGAGGTCGTCCATGAAGCCTCTAATGGATGGCTGGTAAATCCCTGAATCTGTCTTCGGAACGCGTGTCTCTCTGAGGGCTGCATTGATCAGAAGGTTCATTCCCATGATGAAAAGTACCACCGAAACTGTGCACCCCGTGACAATTCCTTTCTCCAACTTCTGCCAGTCCGTCAGCTGGTCACCAACAGAAAACCAGAGTTTGATACCATCCAGGTAGCTGATGATAATTCTCTGAACTTGGTGTGGGACGTGGTAGTGTTGAAGGGCTGTGTAGATCAATTGGTGAGGAATGGAACCATATGCATTAGCAAGGTCGAGCCAGACAACTGTGAGGTCCTCTTCCCCGCCTTTGCCTCTCGAATCAGTTGAGTGATTGCACTTGTATGTTCTACACAACCTGAGAAACCGGGAACGCCTCCCTTCTGGACAGAGGTGTTAATGTATCTGTTGGCAGTAAGGTAAGTCGTAAGCCGATCTAAATCTAGCTCTCCTGATGGTGTCCTTCACTTCCCCCAGCATTGACTCTGATGTTAAGAGTTCAACCTCTGGAGGTGCTGCTGCTTCTTTGCGATCACAGTTCCCTAGTGCGTCATCTCGATTGCTGTCAGAATGTGTCTCGTGAAGGTATTTTTCAACCTCTTTGATATTGGTCTCAAGCACTCCGGACCGCTCCTTGTCTAGCAGATTTCGCGCAAACTTGTATGGGTTATTTGTGAACGCCATTCTCTTCTTGGCCCTCTCCCTGGCCTTCCTCCTCGTGTTTTCAGCTTTCCGCAGAGATTTCAGTTGAGTATGTGTTGACTCCCTTAGTTGGGATATCCCGAGTCTCTCCAATGATGAGCTACTTTGGTAGCGTCGCTTTAACTGTCCGAGTTCATGTCTCAGTTTCTCAATGAGGGATTGCCTCCTGTTGACTTTAGGAGTCTCTTTGTGCACCTTTGGTTCCTCTATTCCAAACCGTTCCTTTCCTACTGAAAAGACTAAAGTAGTGAGGGTGTGAAGCTTCCGGTCCACTGGTCCTTGCATGGATGCTTCGAGAATAGGGTCTATGTCCTCGTCTAGGAGTTTCCATGATGTCCTTTCTGATGCCTTGGGCCACTTGATCCTTGGTTTCTTATGTCTCGTAGCCGGGTCTAGGCGTGGTCTATCTAGAATAGTTTGCTGTCGTGTTTCCTGGCTGCAGTCAAGCTTAAGTAGCTCCATGAGTGGGTCTTCTTCCTCCGCCTCTGGATCCTGGACGACATCGTGTGCTGTCTCGAAGATGGGGGGTTCCTCAGGACTGTGGGTTGAGTTCTGACTGGGGTACTCCTGCGTCTCACTAGTCATTACAACTAAGCGCTGTGTTTGGGGCTTCACCAGGTGGCAACCAGGTTTTCCTTGGTGGATTCAAAGTACTCTTTAAAGATGTGACGATCAATATAAGCCACCCAAGTTCAAATTGTCTAGTCAGGACCATACCAAAATTACATTCTTAATGTTATAATTGTTGTGTTTAAATCAGTAGTAGTCTTTTACCAAAGAAACATTGAGCATACAGTTTCTTTATCATAGGCGTAGGAGCGTTTTCAACATTGGGGGGGCCAACTTCAGATGAAGACTGGTCTAAGAATAAATGTTCCTAAACTTTTTAATGACTCTTCATGCATTTACAAATTCAATGACATTATGAGAATTAAAAGAAAGCGTATGAAAATGTGTATCTTTATATCTTTAATAATAAAAAAAAAAAAAAATAAAAGGGATATGCCAGGTCTCGATCTCACGCGGAAATAAAAGGTATTGATTTAAACAAAAAGTAGCAGCGACCAGACTATCACAGCCACGAATTCATCTACTTTTGAACTGAGAATAAATTATTTTTCAAGCTTTAGCTAACAATTGAAGACAATATTGAGTCTGACGCCTTAGTACAAATTCTATTACACCATTGTTTTTGTCAATCAAAACTTCCCGGGTATTTTTGTGAGATGAGTTTTCATTGGATAAACCCGATGTGTTCAGATTGTCATTTGGGATGATGACGTCAAAAAGATTTTGGTTGTTGTTCGTTACAAAAGGCGAATTGGAATTAGATCAAGCACAAAATTACACATTTATTTTTATTCTGCTGTTAAATTTCGTTTCATTTCTGTTTCATTTCAAATACCTTCATTTGCCATTGTGAATATTGGGGGGGCCAAAGTATAGTCTGGCCCCCCCCGGTCTGGATATTGGGGGGGCCGGGCCCCCCCTGGCCCCCCCGGCTCCTACGCCTATGTTTATGCTTTTCTCTTTCATGTAAAAGCAGTTAAACATATCTACAGCTTTGAATATGACAACTTTTATTAAAATATACAAGTCCTACCTGACAATGCAGTTCTGTTGAAAGGGTTAAGGTTCACAATATTTCCACAGTCCAAAACTAGGCCAGTCACAATTGGCATGGTGTGTCCAACATACATGTAAATAAAGAAAAGATATGTTACAAATATGATCATGAAGCGAAAACTACATTGTTCTTAAGCTACAACCTTAACAACACGGATATAGTGTTGTGTCTTACATCTCCCTTATACATATTAGGAGATCTTATATTACCTTAAAAGGACCCCAAACCCCAGATTCGCCAACACCAAATGGGTAGCATGCTGCCCAGAGTATTGTACTCTGATCAGCTCATATAGGAGACAAAGGGTACCTCTTGTACTTCATCTGTACTTGAACTTTACCTTGAATATTTTCTTCATCTTGCCTTTTAACCTGAAAATAGCTTGCTGAAAAAGAAGCATGCATGTGACAATTGAACAGTATCCATTAATATCTAAGAGTACTGGTAAATTGGGGGGATTCATACACAGGTGAACCATCTTTGTAATATAACTTTACTGTTGCTAATTATGGGCAAAAGTCAGGTTTTTTTATAATGTAACTGAAAGTCTAAATAACTAAAGCAATGTTTGAAAAAGCAATGATAGGGATTGCATTTTTTCTAATTTCTAGTCACTTTGGGAATCTTTCATTGCAAACTGGCTAAGCAGCAATTCAATTGCACCAATTGGTTGAAGTATATGGGTATACAAAGTGGTGTACTGTCTTCTGTGATATAACTAAAAAATGTTTGAAAGAACCATCAACAGGGAAGCAGATGGGGCATAAGAAAAGCTAACCATTCTCTTTGCTCGTAGTGTCTATTCCTTTCAGGATCTACCTCCTTACATCTTTCATGGGGGCTTTAGGCTGGATGATCTAAGCTAGAAAGAGAAACTGAGAAAAGGGGGCCTGCTTGAAAAAACTGACTTGTGTTGCGACACCGTTAGGTTTCCATCAGTTAGACAGGCATTAGTGTGCTAAACATGGTTTTATAACTAAGGTATTGTTGAAAGCATTTTGCTTAAACCATTTTCAAATAACTGAAATGCTGTTGAAAACAAACAGTGCCTTTTTTCATGTCGTGATTATAACTGAAATACTGTTGGAAGCAATGAGCACATCTTGTTTTCAAATAGCCTTGTAGTTTGTTAGATCTCATGATTGATAACTGAAATACTGTTGAAAGATGCGAGTCTGTTTTTCCATGATCTGGTTTAAATATATGGACTGTTTGTTTAATTCAACTGTTCATAACTGAAACACTATTGAAAACCATTTGATTCATCATCTTTATTTGTAGGCATATTCTTGAAACTGTTTTCATACCATGGAGTCACAATTGTTATTCTAAAAGACAAATGCTAGATCTGCTGAACCTGAAATCAAAAGGGGAGGCAGGGGTAGGGAGGGGGTATAAAGAAAATCCTACTTGACAGCTGACCCTATGGTGTTGGTTTCATCAATTTTCTTTAGGGTCAGACCTGTAAATCCTCTGTCCATCTACAGCAAGGTATCAGTCTGCACCTAGAGGCTACATACCATGTGATACCTTCTTTCAGCATGGGACATTAGCTTGGACCAATTCAAACCCAGTGTCACCAATCATTATTTCTGGAACCATCACCTAACCATTCTAGGACACATTCCAAGGACAACCCCAAATCTGCAGAAGAAACAGGTGTCATTCTGTATCAATAGCAACACCTACAGAAAGAATAAAAAAGTAATTCAAAACCTAGCATCAAAGAAATTATTCTTACAAATTCAACACAATATAATGCTTTAAGAATTCAAACTGCTTCTGTTTCTTCTTTTGTTAAAGTGTTGGTGGTTTTACCAAGAGCACAAAGTGAAAGTATCCTTTTCTTTTTCAGTAGTCTAGTTAGCTATTGCATTCAGTTAAGACGAATCATAATCTAAATTAAGCGGTGAGCCTCTAAGTATTAATCACTGACACAAATATCTAATAGTCATAATCACAAGAAACTCTGGGGTTTTATTTATATCTGTATGGAAAGTGTTTCAGACAAAATCACAGCTCTGTCTTCCATATTACAACTATAAAATGACCTTATGAAGGTGTGGTTAAATAAAAACATTCCAAATTCAAATTGTCTAGTCAAGAAGATACCATACACACATTAATATAGCAATTATTGTGTTTAAATCAACAGCCTTTAATCAATAGAGCAATGAGCAGAATTTCTACATGCCTATCTCTTTTATGAGAATACACTTAAACACATCTGCAGAAAAGCCTGGAATATTACCACTTTTGTTAAAATAACTCCTACCTGACAATGCAGTTCAGTTGAAAGTGTTAAGGTTCACAATATCTCTACATTCCAACACTAGGCCAGTCACAATTGGCATGGTGTGTCCAACATACATGTAAATAAAGAAAAGATATGTTACAAATATGATGAAGAAGTGAAAACTACATTGTTCTTAAGCTACAACCTAAACAACACGGATATAGTGTTGTGTCTTACATCTCCCTTATACATATCAGGATATCTTATGACAGCACCCTAAAAGGACCCCCAAACTGAGGATTCACCAACACCAAATGGGTAGCATGCTGCCCAGAGTATTGTACTCTGATCAGCTCATATAGACGACAAAGGGTACCTGTTGTACTTCATCTGTACTTGAACTTTACCTTGAATATTCTCTTCATCTTGCCTTTAAACCTGAAAATAGCTTGCTGAAAAAGAAGCATGCATGAGACAATTGAACAGTATCCACGAATATCTAAGAGTACTGGTAAATTGGGGGGATTCATACACAGGTGAACCATCTTTGTAATATAACTTTACTGTTGCTTAATATGGACATGAGCCAAGTGTTGTTTTTATAATATAACTGAAAGTCTAGATATAACTAAAACAATGTTTAAAAAAGCAATGCTAGGGATTGAATTTTTCCTAATTTCTAGTCACTTTTGGAATCTTTCATAGCAAACTGGCTAAGCAGCACTTCAATTGCACCAATTGGTTGAAGTATATGGGTATTCAAAGTAGTGAACTGTCTTCTGTGATATAACTGAAAATTTGTTTGAAAGAACCATCAACAGGGACGGGTGGGGCATAAAAAATCTAACCGTTCTCTTTGCTTCTAGTGCCTGTTCCCTTAGGATCTTCCCCCTAACTTCTTTCAAGGGGGCTTTAGGCCGGAATATCTAAGCTAGAAAGAGAAACTGAGAAAAGGGGACCTGCTCGAAAAACTGACTTGTGTTGCGACACCGTTAGGTTTCCATCAGTTAGACAGGTATTAGTGTGCTAAAGATGGTTTTATAACTAAGGTATTGTTGAAAGCATTCTGTTAAACCATTGACAAATAACTGAAATGCTGTTGAAAACAAACAGTTGCTTTTTTTTTGTTGAAGTTATTTAGAACTGAAATACTGTTGGAAGCAATAAGCACATCTTGTTTTCAAAAAGCCATGTAGTTTGTTTGATCTCATGATTGATAACTGAAATATTGTTGAAAGATATGAGTTGTTTTTTCTATAATTTGGCTTAAATATATGGACCACTTATTAAATTAAATTGATTATAACTAAAACATTGTTGCAAACAATTGGATTCATCCTCTTTAGTTGTAGGCATATTCTTAAAGCTGTTTTCATACCATGCAGTCACAATGTTTATTTCTAAAGATAAATGCTAGATCTGCTGAACCTGAAATAAAAAAATGGGGCAGGGAGGGGGTAAAAAGAAAATCCTACTTGACAGCTGACCCTATGGTGTTGGTTTCATCAATCTTCTTTAGGGTCAGACCTGTAGTTCCACTGTCCATCTACAGCAAGGTATCAGTTTGCACCTAGAAACTACATACCATGTGATACCTTCTTTCAGCATGGGACATAAGCTTGGACCAATTCAAAACCATTTTTTCTGGAACCATCACCTGACAATTCTTGGACACAACTCCAGGACAACCCCAAATCTCCAGAAGACACCAATTCAAAGACTAACCAATCCAAGGAATAATGAAACAAACTCCTTGATGACTTTATGTCCTGAAAAATATGATATACAACATTTGCTTGATTTTTATCATAATTGGTAGTTTTTCTATATGATCAAGTATCTCAAAATTTGTTTTCAATTTGTATTTTTTTTTAGAAAAAATGCAGTTTGATAAAGTGATTGATACCAAAAGGTGCCTTTGAATGGTGCCTTCTGCAAATATGTTGAAGGCATTTTATTTCTATTTTGGTAAAGTGATAAATGCTTATATGTTATACTGCTAATCACAATGTGGTACTATCTTTTCTCAATGAATAATGTACCTTGTATGTATCCCCAATGCTTATTAACCCTTTTAGTGCTGGAACCGACTTCATGCTTATGCAAACAGGTTGGATCAAGGCCAGCGGCCAAGTAAATTGACGACTGACATTTGATCTACAACTTGCTACTCTGAGTATCTTTTCTAATAAAAAATTAAACAGATATTTAAGTTTTGGAAATTAGACAAGACAAAAATCTTTTTAAGAAAGTTCCTTAGCATTCTATAGATTAAATTAATAATATGTCAACAGAATTCAATGCTTGTTTTCAAGCTGTTTTCTCTTGTCAAACTGAAGAATTATATTGCATTGGGAAATCAATGTAATAGTTTTCAAATGATGTTTACTATTTGGATTATTCACAAAAGCTTATATGTGGAAAAGGTTGAAAGAGATTATAGATCAACAGGTTTAATAAGAAATTATTTGGCAATCATACCTGTAGAAATATCATCAGCCACATAATCAAGGGACGGTTTTTCTGTCATTCAGCCTATTTTGGACCCTGTGTAAAGAGAAATAAGAAGTTATATTTCCGATAATCATTAAATAGAAACTAAATGTCTTTTTATTTTTAAATGAGGTTTAACCCTTTCCCAAACAACAAACTTTCAACTGTCCCAAATTGAAAGAGTTTGGAGACGACATTTCAAAATGTGACGAAATTGAACAATATTCTTCAGAAACAGCAGAAAACCTTGTGGGAAAAAGAAAAATTGCTCAATATGAGCAATTTTTCCTTTTCCCACAATGTTTTTTAAAGTCGTCTGCATCAAAGTCGTCAAATATCATTATTGTTTGGGAAAGGGTTAATACAGCTCCAACAATTGTTTTCAGTAATGCTATGGCTTTCCTAGAATTCAGGTGTACTATGTGTAAGAGCTCTGCTGTGTCCTCACAAAGGACACTTCAACAAAATAAACCACAGTTGGGCTCAAACCTAGGACCCAAGTGACGCAAGTCCATCAGGTTAACCACTTAAAGTTGTTGGGATGTTTGATTATGCTTCAAGTCACATCTACATCTGTGTATATATAGGAACAGTCATAAACTATTAAGCCACTTAACAATAGCTGTAATAACAACTAGAAAAAATAAAAATTTGAACAAATAGCGAAAACATTCTCATTAGGAGCAATTGATGCTTATTTTTGCAATGGTTTGTATCTATACCTACAATAGATGTTTCATTTTTGAAACAATGTCAATATCTGATTTCCATTTTTGACCAGTCATAATTTTCTGAAAGGCTCAATTGTTGATAATATGAATTGACATGTACCAACTGCATGTGAGCGATAGAATTTGAATACAAACAAATTACCGGGTAGACTGCATTAACGTTAACCATTTGATGACTCACAGTGTGGTTCAGTGGTCGACTTGAAGGGCCTTTTCATGTTATATAACAGGCACCTTCTCAATTGGAAATTTCTCTAAAAACATGCATTTTTTCCTAAAATCTAAAGTCACACTAGCTTTTGGGGTCCTCATTTAGCAATTTCAGCAATATAATTACCAAAAAGTAACAAGCCTGTTCCTATTCCAGGAAAAAAGGCCCTTACTTGTAACTTTGAATTGGGTCAACACATCTGGTTTCATGGAAGTATATTTTGACAGGTCAATCCAGTTCCAGAGCCATAGCCTAGTACTGGTGAATCCAAAAAAAATAGACCGTTATATAACTGAAAAATTGTTGACATTAAAAAAAGTTACTAACTTTGATGCATGATTATGCAGATGGTAAAAAATAATTGCTACAAGTAGTACTCCTAATGAGCAATTTCTCTTTTTGTCACAAGGTTTTCTTTCCATTATCACAATGAATATTTATTTATTTACATGCATTTGGATTTAATTTCTGTTATTGCTTTTAAATTTGACCACAAAATCACATACACGGAAATTAAAGAAGGCTGTTTGAATATGAATACATGTATATCAATTACAAATTAATACTTCTCAGAATGAAACATGAGAAAAACACCATTAAATGATTTATATTGACTGATATTGATAGCTTATCAATCATCAGTGTATGCAACACTCTTGACAAATAAGGGAAATGGTCATCGAAGATAAGTTCTCCTTTTTCAACAATAGTTTCTTAGACCTGTGAAAGTTCAAAAAATGCATTTTGATGAGCATAGTCACTAAAAGGGTATTATGTCTATCAAAAGAAGGAGATGGAATTGAAACAATTACAGGCATAAACCATCGTCTAAAATGTGCTTGTTTTGGGTTTGTTACTGTTTTCAACAATTTCCTAGTTATATTACCAGTACATTTTATTTCTTCATTATTTGTTAATCTACAAGTACATGGGAAGGAACCATTGTCTTTTCCAAGAAAACTAAACTGTAAGACGATTGACTCAGAATGGGGTTACAAACTTTGGGGTACAAACCAAGGAAACAGTTTCAAATCTTTGAACTGTTGCATCATCAATTTATAGATGAAAAAACAACATGTTTCAGGTATTCTCTTAACTCCCATCATGCCAGTATTGGAATAAAATAGAAAAGGTGAATTCAAGTTGTCATTTTGCTTTTCAATTCAAAATAAATGAGCATTCGTCACGGCTGAACATGTCTTTTTACAAGAGGTCATTTATTTAACACAGGATTAATAAAATGTGATAAAATAGTTAAGGACAAATCCTGGACAATGCTAAATAATAAAAACGTCCGTAATTTAAGCACTTAAGATTATTTCTTGTTTATCTTTTACCTTGAATTTGAATCGGGCAAGTTAAATGGTCATTGCAAAAAACCCTCAAAATAAATTGGATTTCCGCATAGAGTGTTCTCCAATTATTCAAAATACCATTCAGGGAGATCAATAAAGATAGTTCGACATGTTCATCAAATAAGAAACATTGTATTTTGTTCTTAAATTCTTAAATGGATTTTGCCGGGAACGCCGGCACCAAATTCCTCAACCTTTCAAACGCGAACAATCCAATAAAATTAATTAGAATACATCTAAAACAAATAAAAAGCTAGCAAAACTGTAAGAGATATCAAGTTAGTGATTAATGTTCAGGTATAAAAATGTTTTTAGTCAAAAGCTTACCTGAGACTAAGAATTTCCTTCTTGGACATTATTTGTACATTCGCCGCTTCGCCCAACTTCAACCGTCTGATGAGAAATTTCGCGCCTAAACTTTCAATTCATTCGCGGGCCTTATTACTGTTTGGCGACCTCTGATTGGATAATTTGGTCAGGTGATACAGGTTCAGATGAACTACTTCTTTAGTTTATGAGTTATTCGTCTAAGGTCAAAGGTCAATTCTAAATCTAGAAAAGTGAATGTGTACCTGGCTACTGCAAAACTCTTTGGTCTTTTAACAGGATAGAAACCAATTAAAGAGGTTGCTAATCTGATTCTGAATATCCAAAAGCAGTCGCAAAGCTATCGCGATTACGCCTCATTACTCCATTTGAGGGTACATAATCCATATTTAAAAGTGATAAACAGAAAATGGTGCTCTTAGTTACGAGTATGATTTAAAAATGACGGTTGAATCAGTAGTGATTTCGAGACCGGAAAACCGGTCGCGTCACTTGAAAAGGAGGTCATTACGTTTCAACAGTTCCGTAAAGTTTAGTAAACATACTAAAATGCAGCATTACAATATTGCCTACTTTCAGAGAAAAATAAAACCTTACGAATAATCGTAGAATTATGCCAGCGATTTAACTGTTATATCCACAGTCTGATTGATGAAAGCAATTTCCACTCCCAAATTATTCCAGGATGAACATTATCCAACTAGACTATCAAGGTGATAAAAAAGGTCGCCTCGCAAAACCAAGAAAATACGCGAGTAACTATAAGAGCTGACGCAGATATACGGTGTAATTGTCAACATATTAAATTACAGTTGAATGATTTAATTAAGAACTCGGCCTGAATTTCCTCTCAAACTGGTGGGTCACTGTGACTATTTAGGGGAAAGCAGACAGTGTCTTGGAAACAAGGTAATTCCGTTCTGGTGAGGAAATACCAGATACATACAAGGCGCATTGATCATATCTGTACTAAATGGCTTTCAATATCACAAGAATTGAATAACTCGGTACTCCACCAAATCTGTCTTTGCCACATCTATCGCAGAAAACTTAAAATTCACTGTGACAAAAGGATAGCTTATTCTTAAAAAGCAACGTATGATTGTGTTAAAGCTGTTTAATTTCATCATCAATTTTAAAATGAGGAAATTGTTTTTTCTTCTTTTCCTCTTTTAGCTGTTTTACTTAAAAAATCAAAATTGAGGTATTTGAGATGTTAAATCAAGTTGGAATCCAAGCTCAGCATATTGTTCTTCAATGTTGGTCGACATCATTGCGACATGTTTCATGCATACAGACGTACCCGGAGTCTAAGAGGGAAGAGGCATTTTAGATGACACGCCTGGCTCTCTTCCTGCATGGGCATTTTGACACGCGCACCTGCTGACATGGCCTGACAAAGTTGTGAAACGGACATTACCAAATGGCACGTGTACACAACTTTGCCTACGTCACGATGGGATTGGTAGGCTCGACGCACGACTAGATCTAGCGTATGTTCTGCGCTTGTCTCAGGGACTTACATAAGTACGCTCCACTGCTGCAATAAACCTAAGATTAACTTATTTTCTAGAAACAAATAACGTTATTTCTGAAAACCAAGCAGGTTTTCGACAGTTGTTCTGATTATAATTTTACACTTTATTCATTAATTGAAATTTTAAAGAAACAAAAGAAAAAGCTATACTGTGCATATATAGATTTTACTCAAGCCTGCGACAAGGTTTGGCGAATAGGGCTTTGGCAAAAACTCTTAAATATTGTAGATGGCAAGGTATTCAAAATAATTCAAAATATGCACCAAAACATCAAGTCATGTGTTAAACACAATGGGTCTATATCAGATTTATTCTCCTCAGATATTGGAGTAAGACAAGGCAAAAAATTTTCAACCGTTTTATTCTCCTTATATCTTAATGACCTTCAGTCATATTTGGATGATTCTGGCGTTAACGGTGTTAAACTAGTAAATCCTCATGATGCATCTTACTGGCTTTAACTCTTAACTTTACTTTACGCCGATGACACTATTATTGTATCAGATAATGCCCAGGACTTCCAAACTTGTTTACACTCATTTAATAACTATTGTGCTACATTGAAGATAAATGTTAACATTGCTAAAACAAAGGTTATTATATTTGGTTCTAGAAAGTTAACAATGAGTTCGTCCTGGGTGATCAGACTATTGAAATCACAAATACTTACCACTACCTCGGTCTTACTTTTTCACGTACCGGCTCATTTTTGGAAGCCATGAAATATCTTGTACAACAGGCAAAGAAGGCAATGTTTTTACTTCTCACAAATATTCAATATGTAGACTTACCTGTTGATCTCTCTCTTAAATTATTTGACAATACTGTGCTTCCTATTCTTCTCTATGGCTCGGAGATATTTGGTTTTGAAAACACGGATATGTTAGAAACAGTCCACAGACTTTTTACGTAAAATTACGTCTTCTAAAAAAAGCACACCGTTATACATGTTGTAAGGATAATTAGTACGGTATCCCATTGATATTCTTATAAAAACACGCATGTTATCATTTTGGAATCGCCTCATTACTGGAAATAATCGAAAATTATCCTTTCAAATTTATCAATTTATGTATAACCAAAATGTAGATTCTAAATGGATAAAAAAAGTTAAGGAAATTTTAGATTCATGTGGTAGGAGTGACATCTGGATTTCACAGGCACTCCACAATAACCCTTCCATGCATAAACAATTAAAACAAATACTTATTGACCAATTTAAACAGTCATGGAACGCACAACATATACAATCAAATAAAGGAAGAATATACAAATTTTGTAAAGAAGAACATCTTTTTGAGAACTATTTAAAAATATTACCTCCAAGAGAACAAATAATCCTATTTAAATTCCGAACTGCTAATCATCGAATGCCAGTTGAAACGGGTCGTTATGAATGACGGAACCTTTTTCCAAAATCGCAAATACCCACTTTGTTCTCTCAATGAAATCATATTATTTACTCGCTTTCAATAACGAAAGGTTAAAATTTTTGTAATTTTCCCAAACTGTTGATACAAGTGCACGCTTTAAGATCATGTTACAATCAAATGATATACAAAAGTTAAAGCCACTGTGCAAGTTTTTATCGGTGATATTACGCAAATTTCAGTAGTCAAATTATGCCAACACCATTTAAATTTCATCTCTTTTGTTTTTTTGTATGTACTTAAAAATGCCATCTTATTTAGAATCTAACAGCACTGAATCGAATGAAAGTTATTTAATAGCAACCCAGTAAAATAGATAATGAATGACTCTTCTTTACCCAAATAAACTCATTCTTTGATATCGATCCCAGTGCAATGTTTGAAATATTTCACAAACATCTCCGATAGAGTCAATTTGAATGAACGTGTTCATAAAGCATTGAATATATCTGTGTGATCTTCGTTTTCCCAATGTGTTATATTGTGGATTGCGTTCTTCATCTCTGAAGAGATATCTCTATCTATATTGTCTGCACAAGCGGTCTGTGAGACCAAAGACCTAATAGGTCTTTGGTGAGACCTTAACAAAATAATAAGAAATTCTAAACGTGGCGGAATGTAAATTTTGTATAACAGCAATATCTAGAGACAAATCAGTCTGAAATCAAATATGCCATTATGCAATATGCATTTTGCCAAACAGTATATGTGTATTGTATTAGGTATTGCTAAGTTTCTGACACAGGTCCCATATATATATATATTACATGGGCCCTCTTCGTCAATGGCGTACCAACATTTTTCAGTTTTTGTAACGCCTTTCCTGAATGCACCAGTACTAGACTAGGGCTCTGAAGTCTCTTGCCAAAGACCACTCCCACGAAACAAGAGCTAGGACTCGGTGGGGCTCGATCCCGGGGCCCCGGAGTTCCAAAGTCCGAAACCTTAAACACTGAGTCGCGTGTTGCTAATGTTGTAATGTTGTCCTTTTTTGGACCCTCATATCAATAACGAAAGTCAAATAAAACACTTTTTAAATTTCATCAAACTTATTGGTTTTCAGAACAGCTCGATTTAAAATTCTGACGCTAGGTCTGCAGATATTGAGATGTTCCGCATTATAAACTATTACCACTTAAACAACGCACTTGTTTTGTAATTTATTTTCCTTGTCGTTTTTAATCTATTAAAATTGATGCATTTGTCACAAAAATATACTAAAAAGTTAATGCAAATTCATGCTTTATGTTAGCCTGGTAGAGCCTGGCCCGTTCGTATACCGCGGGTATGCATGGGCCAGGCATCCAGGCTAGCTTTATGTTAATTAGATTAGAAACTCATCGTTTGAATAAGCCTCATTGAACATTAACCTGAATCGAAATTAGTCTGCACATTGCGATTTAGAAACAAACAGATCTATAAACATGCCGTTGACAAAAACATAATTCTAACATTTATCTAAATATCTAAGGGAAAACGGTCGATTAATGAGCTTTTTCTCAATGATTGCTGATATATGCAAAGGTTGGTCTACGGTACATTAAATCATGTTCGAAAATGTCACAGAGATGGATGATCTCAAGCGATAAATTCAATGATGGTCAATGTTATTGTTGGACCTTTTCCTTACCCTTTTTAAACTTATACTATAGTAAAGGGCACGTTCAGGTGCATTGTTGTTGCACATGCTTCTGGATAACTTATCAATATAATACCATGTGTTATGTCCAAGGACACTATGGTGAAATGATTGGCCATTGTCGGTGATTGAACCTGCTTATCCTTTCTCTAGTAGGCCTACAGTTAGACATGGATTTGGAGCAGTGTTAGATATTTCATCCATCTTTCAATGTCAAGTTGCAGGGTAATCGAAACTATATGCAATCTCTAGTTATTTTGTTTATATGCTAAATGGTGAGAGATTGACGGTGCAACAGTTGGAAAGGTAACTGACTTGATGTATTTGATCTGCAAGATATTGGATGAATATTAGTACAGGATCTCCTTCTTTTAAATACTTTTGTTGACTTACAAGTTAGCTCTGTCAATAAGAAATTGGGATTTAGATATGAGTTTTATGAGTGCAAAGCCTTTATTCTTTCAAATTCTGATGGATGCCATTGCAGCATGATCATTTTGTTAGTTACCAACCACTGAATAACTTCATTCCTTTTTTAATGTAGTTAATGACTTGAATATAATGCTGTGCAGCACTAGTCCAGTAGGTCAAGCAATACCATAAATTAAACGGTTCTTGTTTTTTATTTTGCAGGGGAACTGTCATACTTAGAGACGGGAAAGACAATTCCATCATGCTTGGTGCTAAAGGAGGAAACTGATTGGAGACTTGATAAATCAAATATGGAAAAAGTGACAAAGAAAATTAACTAATCAATTAGAGGCATTACAGTGATCAATATACAATGGGAGTAAAAGGGCTGTCAACATTTGTTGACAATAATCAGCGGTTACTCAGTCATCACAAACTGCATGACTGTAGAATAGTCATTGATGCCAATAATTTCATGTACTATCTATTCTTCCATCATCAAGTGTCATTTAAATATGGTGGAGACTATGACCAATATGCAAGAAAGTGCAAACATTTCTTCAACACTCTAAGAGCATGCAATGTGGAGCCGTATGTTATATTTGATGGGGGATATGACCCAGATGACAGAAAACTTCCCACTGTCTTAGAGCGGAGACTTGAACGTATCATGGATGTGGGAAGGATATGCTCAAAAGGCCATGGATCAGTTCTACCCATTCTGGCCATAGAGACCTTCAAACAGGCCCTTGAAGAGTTGGACATTCCTCATGTGTCATGTCAGTTTGAGGCAGACAGGGAGATAGCGGTCCTGGCATACAGGTGGGGCTGTCCTGTGTTAAGTAACGACAGTGATTTCTTCATCTACAGTCTGGAAGGAGGAGTGATACCACTGGATTACATAAATCTCACCCTTTGTACGCTAGACACCAAGTCAGGGGAGACTTTAGTGCTTGAATCAGGCCACACTCTCTCCAACGATCACTTGAAATACATACCAGTTAAATTATATCATTATTCCCGGTTTGCCCAGAAATACCCTGAAGATGTTCGTAAACTTGTGCTACCAGTGTTTGGCTCTTTACTTGGAAATGACTTTGTGAATGAGAAACAACTGTTGTCATTTTACTCTCATTGTGGTGCACCTTTAGGTGAAAAATTTAAATTTAGGATCATGGATCGGAACTACAGTCGTATGATAACCTCCCTCCAATGGTTGGATCGAGTTAAAACAAGGGAGACTGTGTTTGATGGCGTGCTTGAATTCATACCAGAAGAAATAAGAGATGAGGTCAAAGCCAAGCTGAAAAGATCACTAGAGGATTATTGTGATATTGATGAATTTGCCTCAATTGATTTAGAGAAATTCTTAAATCAGTATAGTGTGCCTAAACCTGAAAGGGAGTTGGAGTCTATGGTGTTTCCAGACTTGTTGGATTATCATGGAAGACCTGTACCTCAGTGGCTGGTAAGCGCCCTTAGACGATGTAAAATTGGCCATGCTCTTCAAAATGCCATTGTCTTACACCGAGTGATACAGTATTGTCAGATAGAAATACTTGGGAAGCCAACCACTTACAGTCTATCTACGAGGATAAGGGAAATCAGCTATGGATTGTTTCTTCCTAAACGAAACTCAGAAGCCTCAAACACAGTTCCTTCAAGAGAAACACATGTAGTTGAATATGATAGACATCATAAAGGTATCAAGAAGTTTTATGTATCCCCAATAACAGATGTTGCTGATGTAGCAGGGACTTGGGATGTATACACTGCTCCTGACATTCAAAACAAGGAGGAAAGACTGAAGATCATATTTGCAGCTGTCGAATATACCAAAAGTCCTCCTTTGGAATCACACTCTTTTAGCAACACAATTCTTATCATTATTTGCATGTTGTGTATGTGGGTACGTAGAGCAGATCCCAAAGTTTCAAAATCTTCGCTAATGAGCTTGCTTACAGCAATTCTGTACTTAAATGTGAGAGCCTTACATTGGTATGAAAACAAACTGAAATCTGGTCATGCTATTCCTCCAAAACCGTGCGTTTTTGATGACATTGAAACAGCATTTTATAAATCAAATGCTAAAGATGTAAATCATTTTATTGAGAGGCTGGAAAAGTACACAAGAAAACCAGAAAAAAAAGACAAGAAACCCAAGGACTTCCGTGTAATCCATGGGTTTTCCCAGTTTCAGGCGATTCTGATGGACACAATTTTGCTGAATCAGCTATTAGCATGCCCTATACCCCTGTTCAGTCCAGGATTTATGTACAGTGGAACAACTGTATACAATCTGCGTATGGACCTGGAGTATAGGTCAAAACCAGACATGTTTATAGGAGATCTAATGGTGCTGAATTCTCCCTTGCATGCCCTGTTTAAGGATATATTAGAAACTGTTATTGATATCTGTACAGGTTCTCCCCTGGAAGTAAAATCAGACCAACAGGCTGCAAAGAAGTCGAAGAAGAAGAAGAAGAAGAAGAAATCTGGAAAAGGAATGTCATCCCCTGCTGAAGATAAGTTATCTGACAGCGAGATTTCTGAGCTGTCTCAGGTGAAGGCAACTTCAGATTTGAGTATGGACAACAGATTTGCTCTTCTCAATCTCGATAGCTAGTTTTCAAACTGCTCTTAGTCTCAAGGTTATGAAGTTTAGAGGATGGTCTGTTAACCCTTGGAATGCTGGGAAATTTTCTAAGAATAGATTTTTGTTGAGTGTGCTTTCCAAAACCTTAAATATCTGCTTAATTTTGATGAGGCAAGATACTCAGAGTAGCAAACAGGTTAGATCACAGCAATTTATTTGGTGGCTGGCCTGGATATTACTTGTTTGCAAAAGCATGAAGTTGGTTCCAGCACTATGATGGTTAAAGAATAATTACCTGCTGTTCTGGCTGCTGTTTGGTCAATGCTTGATATATTCAATTGTTGACCAAACACTATCCAGAGTGTTCCAGTTAGTGAGAAAATATCCATTAACATATTGCTAATTTGTAAACTGATTCTAGTCTCAATGTTTTGAAGTTTAGGGGATAGTTTGTTAAAGAATAATTACCATTAATGCTGGCTGCTGTTTGCTCAATGTTATACATATTTAAATATTGACCAAACAGAATCAAGAACTTTTAAAAGTGAGAAAATATCTATTCATAGAAAGCTAATTTGTAAACTGCTTCTTGTCTCAATAATATGAAGCTTGAATATGGTCTGTCGTAAAAGAATTATAAGTAATTTTGGCTGCTGCTTGGTCAAAGCTTGACATTTTAAAGTGTTGACCAAACTGTATACAGAATTTCTTATTAGTGGCAAAAATATCCATAAATAATTGTATTATTGGCCACATCCAGAAGGATGTGTACATGTATAACCGGATGTATGTGTACATGTATAACCGGATGTATGTGTACATGTTTAACCGGATGTATGTGTACATGTTTAACCAGATGTATGTGTACATGTTTAACCGGATGTATGTGTACATGTTTAACCGGATGTATGTGTACATGTTTAACCGGATGTATGTGTACATGTTTAACCGGATGTATGTGTACATGTTTAACCGTACATGTTTAACCGGATGTATGTGTACATGTTTAACCGGATGTATGTGTACATGTTTAACCGGATGTATGTGTACATGTTTAACCGGATGTATGTGTACATGTATAACCCTGCTGTCAAAATTTGAACTATGTAGTACCTCTTGAGTCAAAATAAGAACACTAGTAAATATCACTCATGATGTTAAAATATTTCAAGAGTTTATTGTCAGATAGCAATATTTTGGAAAGAAAATTTGATTTGTTTTTTTTAAAAGGGACTTCTTATATCACAGTGTTAATGTTAATATTTTTTAAAGAGTGCATGCATATACTGTATTCTGGACTTGATTAAAATCTTAAAAGAAATGATCATTATTCTACGAATATTTCGCCCACCATCATCTATGTTTGAGGTAGCATATTAATTGATCTTATTCGGAGTGCACACCAGCCTAGCAGACAATATGTCACAGAAAGCGTGATTGTGTCTATTTCTCAATTAAAAAACAATTTTGTGTATATATTTGTCTGAATCATTATGTTAAGGTGATTTCAACAAGTTCCCGCACAAAAGGATATTGAGGACAATTAGTGAATATTGGACATACTGAATCTAATTAAGCCCTTTTTAAGGTTTTATCTTAAAGCATGCTCAATGATACTGAGAGAAAATACTTGATAAGAGCAATTTCTTTACAACACAGATGCTTCTACCAAGTAACGTGAAGAAAACATTTCCCACTTTTTAACACACACTTAACTGTCATTTGAGGGAATGTGTTTAACACCACAAAGAAAGCTTACAAACAAGTACCTCAATCCTATTCTTCCATTTAATTTTACGGCTGTTCCAAATTGAAATGATCGGTACTTATGTACAATTAGAAACAAGTCATGATTTCCATAAGGTATTAATTTTACGGCTGTTCCAAATTGAAATGAATGGTACTAATGTACAATTAGAAACAAGTCATAATTTCCATAAGATATTTTGGGGAAACTACTGCGACAAAAGGAGAAATTTCTTACAAATTTAATTTCATGTATTTATAAATGATGATATTTGATGGAAAAAGGCGTATGCTCGTTATCCATTTATTGTCTGACACACTATGAAAGCATCAAGGGTTGTAAATTAAAGGAATAAGTCTCTCACTTTTGACATTCATGACTGTAAATGTGTGTGAAACCATTGCTGCAGTCATGACCCCCTCAGTAATGCAGAAGTAGTAGTGTCTGCTCCAAGAGATGAAGGTTACAAGTTCAAGCCCAGGCTGTATCATACAGTAGACCAAAAAAAAGTCTGGCATTAGGGCTGGGACGGGTAGCAATTTACTGCCCGGGTACCCGAGGGGATATTACCCGCGGGTACCCTAGCCGATATCGTTCTCCCTTAGATATATTCAAGTTGTAGAGTATAGTGTGCGACATATTTGTGCACATGTTCAGAAATTGGTTGGGGATAATTGATTGCTTGTTTGGGATTTAGAAACTTCTGATTCACTCGTCAACGAGCGCTTATGATCACATTAACATTTAATCCAGGTAAAAATAATGTCAGGTAACGGGTAGTGATTTGCTACCCGGGTAGTGGCCTGTACCCGACCCGTACCTGGGTACTCGGGTACCCGTCCCAGCCCTATCTGGCATTCTGGGTAATGGAGATGCCATTACGACTAGACAGTAAGCTCCTTGTGAAGATTTGGTACATTTTAGAATACATAGACTCGGTTTGATTTGGGATTTAATGCCATTTTAAACAGTATTTCAGTCATATCGCAGTGGTGAATGCACCTATCTGTTGTTGTGCTTCCTTGTCAGTACTGCATAACATTCTTTCCAAGCCCCAGAATGCTTTCCCCCATGAACATAATTGAGCAGTGATGATGGATAAATAAATCGTGTTGCAGGGTCTTTCATTGACCCCTTGATTTAACGGTATGCTAATTTTCACAGCCTATCGAATTGTGAAAGGAAAATGATCTATAGGGGTAATATCCAGAATTAGGGCATTATTTACTTTATAAGTTGGGGGTCAAGGAAAACACTAATGTCGCATTGACTATCAAATGTCGGAAAGAATATAGTCATATTGAGTCTCAAACTTGGGAGCCTTGTAATCCATGTCAAACACCCCACTGATTGAGCCAACAAGGCTCAGCTGAATGTATATGTCAAGTATCGCCTTGACATTATCCAAAAGTGTTGAGTATATGTTACTTACAGAGCACAATCTCTCAGTCAGACAGTCTATCGAAACCCAGTTGGATGTATCCATTTTTGTGGATTCACAAAAAATCAAGTTGTCTTGTTGAGGTCATTCTAATGAATACATACAATAAAGGGTTTAGATAAAAAAAGGAAAAAATACCAGGTACCATCTTGCAGCAGACAACGTTCAAAAAGCATTGTGGCAAAAGGAGAAATTGTTTGTCAAATTCTCCTTTTGCAGCATTGCTTTTTCAATCTATTCACATATCATGACAGCAGAAGAAATAGGTTTTAGACATATTTACAAAGCTTTTCTAAAGTTGTCTACTTCAAGTAAAAAATTGCATCTGCGGGTGGTAAAGATTTAACTAATCTGGTTGAATAAAATAAAACAAGTGAACTAGGTGGTTAGATTTTTATCCTCATTTTTATTTACATCTCAATCCTCCCAGCTTAACCACAGATCTGAACCATGATCACATTTCTGTAAAGAAATTAACAAGACATAGCAAAAAGAAAAAGAAATAATAAAACAAACAGTTTGTGAACAACAACAAAATTGAAATATACATGTACAAAATAATTTAACAGACTAACTTTCACCTGCCCTCCCTGTCATTGAGTGTCATTTTTTAACCCTTATAGTGCTGGAACTGACTTCATGCTTATGCAAACAGGTTAGAACCAGGCAAGCCGCCAAGTAGATTTGCGACTGGCCTGTGATCTAACCTGTTTTCTACTCTGAATATCTTTCCTCATTAAAATTTAGCAGACATTTAAGGTTTTGGAAAGCAGACAACACAAAAACCTATGAATAACTGATGTCCTTACTTCGAAACAACAGTGATAAACAGTTATCATTTAGCAAACAACATTTTGTTTGAGATTTAAACAATTCTTAAAAATGGAAAACATGCTTGTTTTGAGCAATTTCTCCATTTTTCCTGGTTGTAAAATGTCATCCATTGAATGTCCACTCAAGCTCTTGTAGTGAGGGTTCAGTGCAAAACTATAGGAAGTGCTTCATGTTTGTGAAGAAGCACTTGCTAGAGTCTCAAATTGAACCCTTGATATATAAAGTAATAGAATTCAGACTTGGTTTTCAGGAACATCCTTAATCTTACAGTAATGATGAAACACAGAAAGAAATCTTCTTGTTGTCTCAAATATTTTCTTGAATTAAGTTTTGGAAGACAGTTCAGTTTCAGGGATAATTCAATTTGGTATTTTACAACTGAAGACCTTTTAAATCTTTTCAATTGAAATCATTTAACACATTGGTAATTTAGTTAAATGATGTTGCTGATCTCGTACAACTAGATGATTTTGGATTACAGATTTTATTCTTTTCATTTTGAAAATTAAACAGGTAGGGCTTAAAGGTCATCCCTTCCTCCCACCCAGCAATATTATTGTGAATTAATTTTAGCATGCTGTATATTTCTATAACAAAGTTTTTGTATCAAAAGCAACAATTCAGATCTAAGAAGCAATACAAATACTGTTTGAGAACATAAATGAGCAAAGAGTTACTTCATGTCTAGAGGAGAATTTACTCATGTTTAAAGTATCATTCATGCAATGATTTTATTTTCATTTCCCATTCCTCCACATCTATTTCAAGCACATCATTAACAGAAATTTTGAGTGACAAGTGTGACAAAAGAAAAATTGCTCTTAATGACAAGTTTCTTCTATTGTCAAAATGGCCTCTATTGAAATCGAATACTTTAAAATGAAGTTATGACACACTGGAAGATGATCACTACATGAATAGATACTATTGTTGTTAAAGGAGAAAAGTTGCTTTAATTAGCATTTTCCCACAATAATTTAACTTTTATTTGGCTGAAAACATGTTAAAAGATTGGGCTTGACCATTTCCACCACATGGGACTTTGTAACTGGTCCAAACTTAAGGCCACAGCAGATGTCAACAAATAGCTATCATTAAAAAATAATTTCTTTATGATATTTGGCAGAGACCATATACAACATGGATTTCACATCACATCAATTCTATTTCAGTAATGTTGCAATGCCTGGCTCATAATTATGGAGGAAGATCCAAAACTGCCCATAAGGGTTGGTCAAACCTGGTAAAACCCTCGCTATTCCATAGGGCAACCGGAATCGATTTTGAATTAACGCAGACAGGGTCCATGTGCTGTCATGATGTGTACTCTAGCCACCAGGCCACGGAGGATCCATAGGCATAAAAAATGGATGTCAAAGTATGAAATTGCACATGAAAGAGAGGACCTGATATTCTGCAGCAAAAGCAGTAAAATTAGTTCTTTTTAGAGTGAGGGGTTAACAATATCATTAAGAAAATGTATTTTTTCATATAACTTTTGTCATCTGCGGCTAAAATTCAATTTGGATCCGTCACTTATTTCCATGAGGGTTAAGAGATTAGTAGACTATAGAATAAAACACTGATATACCAGAGACAAAACATCCTCATAAATAAAGACAAATTACAGGCTAACATTATATGTTTTCCCCTTGGTGAAGAATATGCTTTGACGTTTCACACAGTAAATAACTCATAATTGCCTCATACAGCTAACTAGTATGCCAGGTTTCTTCTCAAATCATTGTTATAAAGCAGGAATTTGTCATAACAAATTATTTTTTATTCATAACAATAATTTCATCTTTATTCATACACTAAGGTTAACTCTTTGAAAACAAACATATAAAAATAAACTTCTAAGTGAACATTTTGAAAAGAGGAGGTTAACCTCATGTTGGTGAAATCATGAGTTACTGAAAGACAAAATTCCACTTCATAAATTGAACCCCAAAACTCTCTTTCTGTAAACATGATTCTAAATTTACTAAATATAAATTATGCTAATTTGTTTTATCATTTTCTAGGGTTTGATGTTATTAACAGTTTTGCTCTACAAGTTATGTATTGATGATTATATTTCTATCTCTACAGTCAACAATTCCTATTAATGTGTTATACAACTACAGTCGAGACTCTATAGTCCGAACAGCGTTAATCCGTATTATTCGCCATCAGAACAGAATTTGGAGTGAACGCTCCTTACCTTCATTAATTACACTGTTTAATCCGGAAAATCTGTGTTCCGGCTCCGGACAAAGAAAGTCGGGAACCAAGCCTTACTTCTAATAGTAAATGTGCAAGACTAATCTGGAAACCAGCATAATGATTTTTTTTTTGCGGTTACCGCACGTTAATTGACGATACGGTAATCCAACATTCACACCTTCCGCAAATATGCTTGATCATAAAATGTCACCAAGGGTTGTGTAATGAAAGCTGTTGATTGTTTGTAAATCGGTCATTTAGTCAGTTAACTGGCCTAACCTTATTGTAATTATCGTCGCATGCAGAAAGTCGAGTTTGTAGAAGGTGTTAACTCGCTGCATTTACAGCGATCAGGAGACAATGTCTTGCAATCATTTTCAACTATTACATTTATCTTTAACTTCATAGTAATTATTATGAAAAACGGTGTATAGGTTAACATTTCACTGGAAACTCACAGATTGTTTATTCCGGATTATTCGTTAATATGAACATTACTCCTTGGAACGAACGTGTTGGAATAAACGAGGCTCGACTGTACACACTTCACCTAACACATTACCACCTTACACCACATTTCTTAATTCTTTTTCAATCTATTCACATATCACAACAGCAGAACTGAAAGGTTAATCACATGTTTAGAAAGCTTTTCTGAGGTTGTCTGCTTCAAGTAAGAAAAAATGTCGTCTGCAGATGGTAATGAGTTAAAGAAGTGATATTGTCTAAATGAGCAATTACTCTGCACCACTTTGTCTTCTCAAATCAAGCCTTGACACATGATTTATTATGCATGGTTATGTTTGCATGGAGCGATTGTCCTGATATAATGAAATCATTGTGAAGGAAAGGAAAACCAAGGACTTGGTTTGATATTACCATCATTCCCGTACCCTTACTAGTTTGTCACATGTTCTCCGCCTTTGGTTCTGCTTTTTGGCAGTGTTAAAACCAAGGGTTCAGTGTAAACTATAGTAAGTGCTTCATGTTTATGAAGCACTTACTATATATAGTCTTGCATTGAACCCTCAAAATGTTCTCATGTATTAATTCTTACTTTGCCACAATGTTTTCTAATCTCAGCTGCTGATAAATGTGAAGGTCAACCGTATGAGGTAAAACAGTTTTTTTAACTAATCAATTTATTCCTCCAGGGTAGCCATTAATGGCCATGGTATCTTTGATCTTAGATATAGTCTAACTTGTGTTAAGCAGCCACCCTTTTAAGCAGCCAACCTGCCTTAAACAGCCACTACAGAAAGTCCCATTGTTAGATTTATAGTGTAAATCAATTTGTGTTAAGCAGCCAACCTGTCTTAAACAACCAATTTACTCTGTCCCATGGGCTGGCCTCTTAACACAAGTTTGACTGTAGATAATGATCTATAGGAGTGAAAAGAAATCATTATGGCAATAAGGATATGCTCATTAGGAGCAATTTGTTTATTTGTCACAATTATTCCTTTAGTATTCTGGAGCAGATACCTCAGAGAGAGGTGTTTTTGTGTTTTTTAGACCAATCAACTTATTCCATAAGCGTAGCATTGAAGCCATTACCAAACAATAACAACATTTGACCATCGTGTTGCAGACGACTCTGGAAAACATTGTGGGAAAAGGAGAAATTGCTTTAAACAAGCAATTTCTCTTTTTCCCAAAATGTTTTCTGCCCTAATAGAAGATTATTTTTCAATTTCATCACATTCTGAAATGTTGTCTGCAAACTCTTTCAATTTTGGACAGTCGAAAAATTTGGCATTTGGGTTAATGGCAACAGTATCTTGGAGATATTCTCATATACAGATAGCACTTAACAAATGCAAACAATTATGCACGGTACAATATTGCATTGCTAGGGTTCAATTTAAGACTTTAGCAAGTATTTCACATTTGTGAAGCACTTAATATCGTAGACTTGCACTGAACCCCTTATTAGAACTATTGCAATAAAATAATCAGAGGTAATATTTGAACATGGATCATTTACAAAAATGCGTTTCAACCCAAAATTAAAATGAAACAGTACAATACAAAAGGTGTAAAAAGTCCTATCGTAAATTTGAACTATCAATTCTTAGGTGTAATAGTTTATTGGTTTCATGCAACCATCAATATGATAAATGATGAATTATTGCTGTAAATAAAATTCAAAAATAGAAAGAAAAAAAGATGTGGAGACAAGAAAAAAAGCAGTTATTGCTGTCATGACACTCTCTTCTACAACTTCAGAGTGATTAAAAAATACGTTGATTAATTCTAGATATTTCAAAGAAATTATTATTTTTCATACTTCTATATTCTATCATGGTTGTCATCTTTTGCTTTAGATTTCGACCAGTAACAAGTCTTGGTTTATCCTTCATTTAGATAGAATACTTTTACATCATATCCCATGATACCGCTCTTTGACACACCTTCTTGCACGCAATTTATCCTTTGGGCACAATGGGTTCTATCGAAAAATTGCATAAAATACTTTGTTCATACTTTTTGTGTCTGCTGTTCCTTTCAATTTGGAACATACATTAATTCTTATATAGGGGGTAATAGGTTATTGGAAGAAAAATATGGAAAATAAAGCAATTTGAACACAGTAAATCCTACATTTGAAAAATGGTGGAAAAAGCCCACTAAAGTATCAGATTTTATGCTTTGCTCTATTTTAGGGTTTGAAATAGGATATATAAAAAAGAAATCAAATCAAATGATATATGGTATACCCTGTTCCTTCAATTTACACAAATGTATGCATGAATTCAGAAATCACAATTACCCTTTTATTTTTATTCAGGGGAAAAGGAAAAGCATTATTTGACAATAATTCTGGAATCAATTAATTCTTGAGACAAATTAGTTTTCCAATTACGTAATTATTATGCTGAGACATTTGTCAGAGAAACCTTAGGGATTTATTAACACAAAGAAATTTTTTCATTTGCCTACCAAATATTTTAGGACATAAATGACACTTTCATATCATACAAAAAGAAAAAGACAAAAAGATTCAAACTATAATGACAGATCCCTTCACAAGTCTGTAATGGTGTACTTGGTTCCATTTGGCTTCCCAGGGGGCACTTGGGGGGCAGGTTTATTGTTACCATAGTGACTAGAAGTTTCAAACTCGCCAACCCCATTCTGGTGAATCTTGCGGTGCGGGGGCACAGGGGGAGGGGTCTCGCTCTTTAACTTTGGGGGGACACAAGGGGGCGGGGGCCCGTCGCACGACCCGTTGGACTGGTACGAGGACTGATAGGAATGATAGTGCGGGTACGAGGACATTGGTGCCGGTGTTATCGCGATACTGTTACGCTGGCTCCCGTTCGGTATCCGGTTCAGGATGTTGTACGTGTTTGGATCCAGGTAGAACTGTTCGTCCGGATATTCCATCCGTAGTCGCTGGATGTGACAGGCGTAGCAGAGGATGTGGTTGTCGAGCGGGTAACATCGCTTGTCGGGCTCGTCTGTTAACTGAACTTGGCAGTCCTACAAATATACAGAGATAGCTATTGGGTACATGCTTGTTTATGATTAATTTTTTGGTAAACCCGCTTTGTCAAAAATGAGATTTATAATTACATTTCATCTACGCATTTGGACTTAAATATATCACCCAATCAAGAAAATGTTCATACATAAACATTGAAGGCATCAGAGTCTAATGACCATATCACACTACAATAAAAACTATTATACTTCAAATTTGAACAGAAAATATCATTTTTGAGAACATTAGCTGCAGACATTTGTAACAGATTATTTAAAAGTAAAGACACAAACAAAATAAGACACATGGGCTTCAATAGTCTTTGGTAGGTAAAAACCTAAACCCTAATATTGGAATTGTCAAAATTGAAAGCTATAGCAGACGACAAAATAAAACCAAGATGTTTTTTTTTCATCTACAATAGTGGATCGAAACAATTTTGATCAAAGGATAATTTGCTCCTAATTAGCAATATCAATTGCTCATTAGGAGCAATTTGTTTATTTGTCACAATTGTTTCTTTAGTCATCTGGAGAAGATTTCTCAGAGAGAGGTGTTATGGAGAAAAGGTACTATTACATGGAATAGATGGTTTGAAGGTCATCTGCTTAAGGATCATTTAAGTTGTTTTAGTTACAGGTTATAAACTATCTAAAACAAATCTGCATGCAAAAACCATTCCTAACATTTATGGACAATGTTAAATTTTCCAAGTTTATAAGAAAAATTGCTAAGAAGTAAAGAAACAAACAACAATTTCTTCCTTTATCTATATTGAATTAGGTCATCATTGAATAATGGTGTCAGTCCGTCAGTTGCACAAATACTAATTCAAATGGTCTAAAACTAATCATCCGTAGAGCCATTGACCTTTTTGAAGTGTTATCAACTAAAGCATTCAATTAAAATGAATAGTTAAGTTTCCTTTATGGACAATGGATTCATTTGCAAAAACGTTTGGTGGCAGCTATAAACTCAACCCATAATTCATAGTTAACCCATTTGAGCGTAAAACTTACTTTAGTTCATCTGTAGAAAAAACTTAAGAAACCAGCCTCACAAAAGAATAATGGCTTATAAGAAGCAATTTCTTAATATGTCACACTACTTTCTGCTACATTAACCTTAATCTTTTAGAGTCACAGTGCTTTCAAGTTTTGGAAACCCTGAAATTTTGAGATAAAGTAATGGTTATAACAATGGGTTGGTTAGCATGATGCACCATTTCATGCCAGACAAAGCTTACTGTAAAGATAGGATCACTTAGACAAGATAGAAGAATAAGACAGAGTGACAGAACTAGAAGAATGGGGAGACATAGTTTTTGTAGTTCATGCAATGTATTTACTACTGTACTTAATTAACTTGCAACATTGCCATATTATTTCTCCTGTGGTTCATTTGTATGTCACTATTGAATTGGCTGATGGCAATAATGTTTTACAATGCAGGGCTATTCCTGTTTTAAGACGCTATTTAAGAAATAATTGTCAAAGTGTTTGCCTTGAGCAACAATTAAAACATCATATGTAAAAATTATAATCAGCAGTATTTTTAGTCAATGTCAAATATCAAGTACCAGAAACAAACACAAGAAAACAACAGAAGAGAACCCAACACCCTTGAAATAGTAGATCATTTTATGAGTTATCATTAGATTTCAATCTCATCAGTATCATCATTACATGGATTTTACATCACATCAACATTATTTCAGTTAGGTTGTGAAGCCCAGTTTATAATGATGAAAGACCGCAAACTTGATTGCTTAATCCATGTAGAACAATCTACATTTCATTAGTCAACTGGGAGAGTATTGTTCATGAAAACCCAAAAGCTGTCATTGGGATTTGAACTTGCGCAAATATTGGCCATGATGATTGTGATTTTATGTTCTGCATCCTCACCACTAGGTCACAGAGAGACACTATAGTTTAGCATTTACAAAAACAACTTCTGGATTAGAAAGGGTCAAATGCAGACAATCTTCATTTCTTCCAATACACACAGATATATTATGCTGTATATCTCACACAACAAATCATTTTATTACCCTAATGATATAAAGCATTAAACATGCTCTACCCAGTCACATTCAGTGACTCTAGCTTCTGATTGGACAAGCTTTACATCTTTAAGCACTACGCAGCAGTTGGGTGTAACCAGTAGATCAGCCTTCTTCATGCAGTATTTAAAAAATTATTCAAACATAATTTGACGAATCCTAAACTGTGGGTACTCATTAAAATCGCCTTGTCAAGACGATTCTAATGAGTACCCACAATATTGGATTTAGAGAAGTATTAAAGGAAATAGCATTAGGAATGAGCCTCTCATATGAACCTGTTGTAATGGATGGTTAATGGAATATTGACCACAGCCCACAGAGGCATTTCATGCAGTTCTATTCCCTTGTTTATACACTTGCAAAAAGCATTTTACCATTTCTCCAATACATCTATAAGCAGCCAAAGTTAAATCATCTTTAAAACAATGTTTATAGATAATTGTTAATCAATTTTGTTTTTAATAGTGAAATTGAGTCACCTGATGAAGAAATTGGGGCAAAATGGTGCAGTACTTAGAATAGGTTTATAAATCATGTGTTTTAAATACAATAGAAGAATATGGGAGCAAAGTGTTATAGGGTCACATTTTAATAAATGGTTAAAGCCATTACCACATTCAGAATATAATATTGATTCAATTTCTCCATTTTCACACAGTTATTTTTATCCAGCATCACACACACACACACACATAAAATAATTATCAATTATTAGTCCATTGCTGATGCTTTCATTTAGGACCAGCCTCAAAATTCTGCATGCCGAATATAGTACAATGAAAAGGATAAAATGCAGAGACAGTTGACCAATCAGAGACAGGACAAAGAGGTCTAAATCACTATAAATAACAACCAATCACAATGCAAGTTTCAAATTCAAACATGCCAACCCAAATATTATTTGCTTGTCTTACTTTGGTGTGATCTCATCTTTGAATTGGTAGCTGAAAATGTAAAGATTCTAGACTGTTCAGGATGGGTTTTACATGGGTTTAATGACATCAACAAGTTTATATTGAGGCTACAGTTCACAAATCAGTGATCCCTTGATCGTAAAAAGTAATGCCTTTTTTTTCTAACCTTGAGCTGGCAATCAAGATATAATGCAATCCCTATAATCCAGAATACCATTTTTTAAGTCTTTGGTATGGGGATTGAACCAACAACCTCCCTTTCTTCTGACAGACGCTCTACCACCTAGACAACAGAAAAGTCTGATGTGATGAAACTAAACACTTTTTTTCTTAAGTGCAAAATAACCCTAATATGATAAAGATAAATACATTTCTAACTAATTAAATACATGTAAATAAAAAATTGAACCAAGCCCCTTTTGTGTGGATTTATTATACATTGACACATTCCTGTTTGGTGTATGCTGTGGATTGTGGTACAGAAGCCTGTGCATAAATTTACTAGTATCTTATTGCAACAAAAAATATAACAGCGTTTCTCAGTTTCAACAGTAGTAGGCTAGGGCTATAAGACTAAACCTGTATGGGGTTTTACTCTATGTCAACAGTATTTCATTTATACAATGTATTTCCTAGATTTCCCATTGACACTCCCATGATAAATCCCACTGCTGCTAAGCAATAAAGAGGATAGATGGAGGATCGCGCCTCTTATCTGGATCTCAGATCTATGACCCTTACAGTACCCACCTCGCAATGATAGCAGTCTATGTGAAAGTTCTGTTCCATTGAGACAACTCGTACCGTCTCTTCTGTGCCCTGAAAATATATAAGTCGTAACTTTAGATTCAAAGGCTCCTGCTTCAATGGATGGATTCAGGAATGGAGGAACTCAAAGACATCTGTTAATTAACCCTTAGATCTTCCTTTAATCTAATTACATGTGAAAACATCAAAACCTATTCATTTTACATCAATTGTGAAGCACCTTCTTGCATTTTATATTAACTCTTACAATGCTGGGTAAATTTCTAAAAATTATACTTTTTGTGCCGTCAGCTTACCAAAACCTTGAATATCTTGAATAAGTTTTGATGAGCAAAGAAACCCAGAGTAGCAACCATGTTAGATCACAGGCCAGCCGCCAATTTACTTGTCAGTTGACTAGATCTAACCAGTTTGCATCAGTATGAAATGGGTTCCAGAACTATAAGGGTTAATATCCCTTTGGCTTATGAAAAACATGGATGTATCATTTAATTTCTGCTGTCTGATTATTTTTTGAATCAATATTCAAACCAATTTTTTATTTTTTTATTTTTGACATTCTAATGGCCCATGAAAGTCTTCTTACTCATGTGTTTTTCATTTCTGGGAATACCTGGGAACATTTCATTCCCACGTTGTTATTTTCTATTACCTATAAAATAACTGGACCTTTTAATTTGGCCAATCTATACTGGCTGACATTCTGTTCAGTTATGAGCAGCCATCCAGAAAATACCAATTTTGGTTGTTCCTAACCCTGTGCGAATAGAGATTTGATGAAAAAAAATCGGTCTGAATTTTGCAGTTAGATATGGCATTCTATACACTTAACAGTATCTCTTCAAAACATTTACTCTAAACCTTAAACTTAAATTTTGAAGGTATTTTAAGAAAGCATTGTGACAAAAGGAACAATTATTTACAAGCAATTTTCTTTTAAACTCTATGGTTTCTTCCTAATACCATTTCGAAAAATGGTATCTTGTATTAAACGCTAGAATTTTTGCTCTCTGCTGCTGCTTTCAATATGGACCAGATTTATTTACCCCCCTAGTCTTGGACCGCTGAAAGCTAGAGAATTTGCATGCAATGAGAAAAACCAAGTGGTTATTTACCTCTACTGGTGTTATTGCCTGCCCACAGGCCGCACATTTAGGAGCAAATACCCTGTAATGTTAGAAACAATCACAATGGTTAGAGAGTGCTACATCAATCTAACATCAAACAAAACATCTGTACAGGGTTTAACTCTGTGCTTTGAAACTTTTCACAAATATATTTTCAGTGATTACGGCTTTCCTGGGATCCGCCAGTAATAGGGTAGGGCTCTGAAGTGTTTCGCCAAAAGACACTCAAACAAATTGAGCTGTGCACAGGTTTACAAGTCCAACTCGTACCCACTGGGCCACACAGGAAGCAAAACCAAAATGTTAGTACTTTAATCAGTTTGTGTCCATATCACATCATTTTAACACACCTGTAGAGCAAGAAACAAGAATAGTTGTATGAAGAGCAATTTCTGCTTTTGTCTCAGATGTTTCAAACTTACTGGACCAAACAGAATTCCGTGTTAGATAATAGCTATCTGCCCCCTTTTCCAAAAACATTAAAAAATAGCCAAAAATTGGTAAATAATTAGACAATAGAAGAGTAATTGTAAAAAAGTTATGTTTGAAAAAAAAAAAAGATCATTCTGACAAAAAAGCTGGCTTTGCTAGTCACATGAAAATTGTATTGTTAAAAAAGACAAACTGTTATATTTTCATTAATTTATTTTAGATCAAAATTTTTTCACACAACTAATATATTTTCTTTTCAACACTTCAATCTAGTTATCTTTTAACTAGATATCAAACAACTCTTGTAAACATGAAATTTCAAAAGGACTATCTTAAAGACAGCATTGTTTGGAAGGAGAAAAGTTCTTCTCGAACATATTTTCATGTAATCAGAGGAAGTTTTTCTTTATTTACTACAATTCCTAAGCTTATTTGTAGACACTGTTTTAAGGAATTTGGCTGCATGGTAAATATTTACATGAACATGGAAACGGATTTAAGCTATATCCAGATTAACAGACAATTTTATAAAGAACTGTAACTCTATGACACATCGGATCACTAATCTTTTTGAGTTGTGTCCCTTTTTCCACAGCAAAAACCTTTTTCAACATTGTCTCCAATGATGAGTACAATTAATGTAGTTGCTTTTTATATATTTTTCTACATAATGTTATGGTTTCTTTAGGAACAGTCAAATTTTGACAAAAAGATCAGATACAAATGAGACAATTACAATTGATCCTTGAATATGCTGTGTTTGTGAGAGAATACAACCATGGATAATACCTTTACATATTTGTGAAAAACCTCACACCAACCATCACAATAACACCTGCCTTGAACCCTGACCTCATCCATAAAACAATTACAAGGTGTATCAGTTGACATTTTAACAAACTTAACCCTTTACCAAACGCCAAACATTCGACTGTCTTCTGATAGTGGAGAAAAAGTTGTGTGAAAAGGAGAAATTGCTCGTTACGAGCAATTTCTCCTTTTCACACAATGTTTTCCAGCGTCATCTGCAACAAAGTGGTTAAATGTCGTTATTGTTTGGTAATGGGTTAATCAAAACAGCAAACCTTTAAATCCTTTCCCACACATTGGGTTCTTTGACTGGTCCAAAATAAAAAGTAAAGCGTCTACATTTAGTAATTGGAACTTTTTATTTTTGAGACTTTTGTAAACAAACGATTGTGACAAAAGAGAAATTATTGCTTTTTATAAGCAATTTCTTCCTTTCACCTCAGTTGTTTTTCTACATATTCTGCTACACCTTCTTTGAACTTTTATAATCATAACATATAAAGAATAGAGTTAAAGAGAACACCTGTATTTTTGTTTTCTTTCATATACTGACCTATGAAAGTCTGCTATACAATAGACCTTATTGTCATAATCAACCGTAAATTCTACCCCGTCCAAGCACTCATTGCACATACAGCAGCGAAAACACCCAGGGTGGTATGATTTTCCTAACGCTTGTAAAATCTGGAAAAATAAATAACCATATTTAAGCAAACATGAGTAGAGTAAAAACGACTCTAATTGCAAACTGTGGCTTTCCAACAATACATGTACCAAAGAATAGAAACTATAGCAGAATCAGCATTTTGTAAGTCATTTTACAAGGCTTTTAGTAGAGTAAAAAGGACTGTTTGGAAATAATTATTGCAGAACATTTTATTCAAAAGATCCATGTACCATAGGATAAAAACTATAGTAGAATAAACATTTTGTAAGCAATGCTACAGCTAATGCTTTTTAATCAGGAAACAACAAGAACAATATTCTGATAAAGAAAATGGTATGATCTTGTTGCAAACAAAACTTTGAAAACCTTGAGGCAACAGATGAATTAACTTTCAACTTTTTTATTTTTACATTGATTGAAAGCTTGAAGCTTATAAAATTCATGATGACTGCTTTGTGGATACTAAACCAGTACTCGTGTCGACTAGTGGGTTAGTTTGACATTTTCACCTTGCCGCTCACAGGGATAGAACCTGTTACCATTGGTACAAGAGGCCGATGCACAACAGTTTTACCGATGCACAACAGTTACTGTCCCCCACAGATGAATTTGTTCTGAGAAGAGCAAGTTCTCCAAGAGCAAATCTTTCTTTAAACTGATTATTATACATGTACAGAGGTCTGACTTGTAAGACCTCCTTATCTTTCTAGTGCCATCTTTTGGACATAGAGAATAAACAAAGGTTTGTTTATCTAATATAGAACCAGACTTATCTGTACAGATTGGTAGATATCAAAAAGCACCTGAAATTCATTTATCAAAATGGCAAGTTGGAATAAAAAAATAATGCAAACTGATATTCTATCATAAAGAATTGGCAGCTGATTTTTCCCGATTCGAAAATTGCCTGCTAATTTTGGCTCTATTTGCCAACACTATCTATTTTTCTAGACAAATAGTCTGCTAAAACTCAAGTTCATGTATATACATTTCTGTTGTTTCAACTCATTTCCTCATTAGGAACCTTTGACTTATACAAATTAAAAATAAGCAGTTACAAAGTAAGAAAAATATCAAGTCTGGTGATATGTGATATTCAAAAGAAACCATTGAGCGCAAAAGAGGTTTATTTAACCCTTTCACAAACAATAACGACATTTGACTACTTTGTTGCAGACAACTTTAGAAAACACTGAGGGAAAAAGAGAAATTGCTCGTACCAAGCATTTGTTCCTTTTCCCACAAGATTTTCTGCTCTTTCTGAAGAATATTTTTCAATTTCATCACATTTTGAAATGTCGTCTGCAAACTCTTTCAATTTTGGACAGTCGAACATTTATTTTTTGGGAAAGGATTAATTTGTTGTAACAGGTATCTTTGAATAAGTAAACATTGAATAAGAGGTTAATCATAGCATCTCACATCTTCATTCTTTTTCTTTCTGAATTATTTAGAGAGAATAGTGGCCAGAAACAGAGCAATGCATTTCAAGTTGAGGTTTGATAATAAAATGGCCATTGGTTTGAACCCCAATGACAAACAGGAATCAATCTAGCCACTTTTCAATGATCAACATACAGCACGAAAGCAAGACAAGTGTGGGTGACGTTGATTCAGTGGTAGAGCAATGACCTCTGGTATTGTGTCCGAATCTTGTTGGTGGTAAGGTAAACATGCCAGACTAACCCATCAATCAATGGCAAAAGTGGTCATGAATCCAGGAAGCAGTCACTGAGAGTCAATTCAATAGGATTTAAGCTTCAGTCACAATCAATTTAAAATAGATAAGTTTAAACACTGTAACTAATCCCATGTAAAGGGACCTGATGGTATTTAAGATACAAGCTAAGGAAGTCTTTAAATATTTATCCAAACCCGTCTACTTGTACTCATCCTGATCAGTCTACAGACTGTTTATCAAAACAACCATCCCCCGACAGGTTGCTGAATATTTTATAGAGAACACAAAAACCTTTATCCGGGGTTAATTGCAAGACTGTAGTAAGCATTTCATGTTTATTGTAAACTTTGACCCATTAACAAAGAATTCTTGTTTTTAGGGTCTGCTTCAATTTATAATAGTAAAATGGAGTAATGCTCACAATAATTTGAGAAATTATCTGCAACTTTTCTAAATTTTCTTAGTTTAAATTTATTCATTTTTCATTGATTGTTAAACAATTTCTTACAACTTATATTAATCACTCTCAATTTTCCTGGACACACAACCAGTGCATGTGCACGTTAATGTGGATTTAAGAAAGGTCTCAAGGTAGATCCTGCTATTCACAGGCTCTACTCATAGGATCCAAACCCATGACCCTTGTGTCCAGAGGCCGATGCTCTATCCCTGGACCACTGTCCTCCAATTTTTCGTGGACCCATGCAAACAGAAAGAGAGGCTTACTGGCTTCAAGTTCAGTTCGCTAACCACTAGACCATGGAGGTCCGATGGAACAAACACATTTCTGAAGTCTTAGGTATAGAGCTAAGTATGAATTTGCTAAAATCATAATTTCGAAGGAACATTGAGAAATCAAGATTAGAAGATAAAAATTGTTTTTTTCCATTTGAGGTCAGCATAACCATTTGGCAACACAATTTCCTTGTTTCTTTATCCACCATTACATGTATCATAATAACAACTAATCAATTTCTTCTGTTGCAGCGAGGAGATTTAAAGTTAATTGGATTCCCTCACCCTTCCAGTCAAACAGAGTGTTTGCGTGTTGCTTCACTATGTTTGTTTAGTAAAACAGCAAGGCTGAAGGAAGGCTCAAAGCTTAATTGCAGCATTGTAGAAACAGTGACATTCCATTAGTCAATAGTCAGATTGTCTTTCAAGACAATTTCAAAGAATGAAAAACAACATACTTTTGGTGATTCTTTCACTTTGAGTTCACACTTTGAAAACATTTGGCAGCCAATACAGTCCATTGGACTTAGAACTGAAGAATTCTTTGTGATGTCACCATTGCAAAAGGTTGCTGTTTTTGAGTCATTGCTTCATATGTTGTCTGCTTTTAACTCTGTGATGAATGTTAAATAGGAGGGAGTTGGTAAAACCGAGAAATATAGAGTTAGATAAGGAACATACCATATCCATGATTAAATGACCACATACAACACATTTCTCTGCCGTCTGCTGGAAACCGGAATACTGTAATAGATAAAGATAATAGTTGAAAGCAAATTTAATGAAAAGATTCATTGCACCAGAAGTAGGTAATATAATGAAAAGTTGGAAAGCATTGTGACAAATGGTTGAATAACTCATGTTGAGAAATTGATTCTTTTGTCACAATCATTTCTACCCCAAATCATAGAGCAACAGACTTTTGCATCTATTTTGCTTTTTCTTGTCGTCTGCTGTTTCTTTCAATTTGGACCTGTTACAAATTATTATATTGGACAACAAATTTGATCATCCTTGTCTCTATATAAATGAGAGGTAAGGATGGATTGTGTCGTCTATTACAACAAATGGGTTGACATAAAGGAATTTCTTTGCTCTCTCTCTCGATCTGAATTTTAATCTCTACGTCGATCAATTGATTTTTCTACAAACACTTGACAAGGGTATTATGCTCAAATCTAAGAGAGGAGAATGCAATTCCCCCATATGGATTTTTGTGTCTAGTCCAATTTAGAAGGAACAGGGTGCGACAAAAAGGAGCATAAACAAACACAATTACATAATTGATATCTGATTGAAACCACTATGACAATTTGAATATCTAAGAAACTAAAGTAGCCAAAATTGACATTTTCAAAATGGCTTCTTCCAAAAACAATAAAGAAATTACACACTACATTCTTTAAGATTGTCTTCCGGAGCTGGTTTTAATTTGGGCTAGACACTAAGTCTCATTAAAACGCAATGGGTAAAGAACCAGTAAAAGGGCCATTGAAAGTGTAAGATGTCCCATGAAATTTTGATTCATTAGAAATGGTGGGACCCTTGAAAAGTGTCATGACAGGCGCCAGTGGGGATCAAGCCACTAAATACTGGGTGGAAACATCATTTTATTTCTTAAACCTTTACTGGATAATGCTCTTCATTGACATGATTGCTACCAATGACTTTCAATACTTATGCTGCATAAGATTAAAATTACTCTTAACGAGCATTCTACTCTTACATACTCATGGATTCAAAATATTGTAAAACGAAAATATTTTCTTTTCATGCTAATTGTAACCGTCTGCTGTCGCTTACAATTTCGACCATCACCAATTCTAATTTTGCAGGAAATGGGTTTAACCCGTCCTTTAACCCATTTCCAAACAATAACGACATTTGACCAGTTTGTTGAAGATGACTCTGGAAAACATTGTGGGAAAAGGAGAAATTGCTCGTTAAGCATGTGTCATTTGGTATTCTTAAATGCCACGCTGATGTTATCTGCTGCATACATAAACAGGGAAAGTATCAAATACTTGCTATAATGAACCTGCAGATGGTAACCAAGGAAACAAAGTTAACAACAGAAGAAATTTCACATATTGAATAATATCTTTTTGGTCATGATGTTCTTGTCCTTCATATTTTCATAACCAAATAGACAACTTTTAAACAGAGAAGTTGCCAAATTAACCGGTAGATATTCAGTTCATCTCTTTGGTTTTAGTTCACCAATTAACATGAAGCAGAAGGATTCAGGAAATGTTGTGGGAAAAGAAAAAATTGCTCATTATGTTCGGAACTTGTAATCTATAAGCTATATCAATTGGGACAGATAATAGTATTTCAGCTACATAACAGCATTCCTGGCTTTCACTAGTACTATACAAGGACTCTGCAGTGTCTTGCCCAAGGACACCCCATCGAACAATCTAAGCATCCATCCCCGGGTGAAGACTGAACCAAAGATGTCATACATTTTTAACCTCAAAGAGCTCAAACCGACTTCATCCTTATGCAAACAGGTTAATTCCAGGCTCAAACCGACTTCATCCTTATGCAAACAGATTAATTCCAGGCCAGCCACCAAGTAAATTGGCAGCTGGCCTGTGATCTAACCTGATTGCTACTCTGAGTATCTTTCCTCATCAAAATCTATGTTTAGAAAATTACTGAGCATTCTAAGTGTTAACAATTGAATCATACAGGACCTCCAGTATCTAGGAAGAAAGAGGTTGAAGATGTGACTGGGTTGTTTAAAGTGGCAAAATGTCGCAAATGTGCAAGATGTATCACATTCCTGTAATGCACTGGAACATGCATTCTTACATACATATGTAAAATGTTTAACCTAAAATGTTATCTTTAATCCACCATCAACCATAACAAGACAGCCACAGATGGTTTACTCCATAATCTGGTCCTTTGAGATATGTGCAGCCAAATACTGATGAGTCCATTATGACACCAAGAGAAATCGCTTGTGACGAGCAATTTCTCCATATTTCATGATTGCTTCTACCTAAGTTTGCAAGGAATATGCACATTCTGACCTTCATAATTGTTGTCTGCTGTTATTTAAAATTTCGACAAGCGATAAGATCCCATTAAAACCCCATTACTAATATATTCAAATTTAATATGAATTCAATCTGAAAGAATGAGAAAAACCTTTTTTACCAAACAAGCCAGGGTTTTCTTGTTACTGCTTTGAATATATGATAGAAACCATTGGGATAAAATTACAACTGCTCATAAAGAGCTATTTATCCTTTTGTCACATTGGTTTCTTTAGTCAGCAACAGATACATCTAAATGACATATCATGGAGTAAGGGGCCGAAAAAAGATTGTCTCACTCGGGAAGAAAAGGGATAAACATTCTTTTCTTTACATTTCAACAATTAATGATATGCGAGATATTTGACTTCATTTTTGGTTCACTCACTTCATGATGTTCACATACATAGTTTTGTTCCTACATGCCATTGCCTCAACCTTTTCAGTCTGACGCCTTTTAACCCTTGTATTGCTGGAACTGACTTCATGCTTATGTTAACAAGTTAGATCCAGGCCAGCTGCCAAGTAAATTGGCGGCTGGCCAGTGATCTAATCTGTTTGCTATTCTGAGTATCTTTCTTCATCATAATTAAGCAGCAAATGTTAAAGCTTTTGGAAAGCAGAAAACACAAAAAATATATTTTAAGAAAATTACCCAGCATTCTAAGGGTTAAGGATGGATGATACAGTTACATTAAAAAAATAAAGATTTATTTCAAATATGAATTGAGGAAATTGAGACGATGTGTCTGTGTGCAGTTAAACACCATTTCAACATTATTTTGAGAATCAAACTAAAATCCTTCCAAATGTGAGACAGAAACTCTTCTACTGAACAGTTTTATTACAAAATACAAAATATCTTACAGACAAGAGCAAACCTCTAATCACCTAAAGCTCATCCCTTTTGCATGAGACAGATTTAAATATATTGTGTTAAAAAAAAAATCACATTATGAATCAAACCTAGGCAAATTAGGAAACAAGAGAAATATAATTTTCATTTTAGAAATTTTACTAATGAAGTTCTATTTAAAGTTAATTTGAATTCGTTGGAGGATCTTTTTTCTTCTTCGGTTCCCTGCTTAAGGTGCAGTGAATGAATTACTCATATCCATGAAGGAACAGAACATTACTTGCTAAATAGCTCTGCAGGGATTCTATAAAGAATTTTTCATTACGATATGATTTAAATTGAATTAATTTGATTTGTCAGACCCATAATAACCACATTCCAATTAAATATGAATCTCATAAACTATCATACCTTAATCCTTAGCCGTATGTATCACAAACAGCCACAGAACATGCATTAGGGGCAATCATTGAAATTATTCTCATTTTAACATAGTTGAAGCAGAGAACTCAACAACCCCTTGTACTAAAATGAGAAACTGCCTAATAATGAGCATACTTTTAATTTATTTAATTTAATGAGTAATCTATCCATATTAACATATTGACATTCAAAACCAGCATGAAAGGAGATTATGACCATATCAGTTTTGCAATTTGCATTTTGTCTCAGTTTGGAACAAAAAACACACAAAAAAAGGGGTTTACCCCTAGAATGCCAGGTAATTTTCTAAATATAGGTTTTTGAGTCATCTGCTCTCCAAAACTGTAAGTATCTGCTTAATTTTGTTGAGGAAAGATACTCAGAGTAGCAAACAGGTTAGATCACAGGCCAACCGCCAATTGACTTGGTGGCTTGCCTGGATCTAACCTGTTTGCATAAGCATGAAGTCAGTTCTAGCACTTTAAGGGTTAATCCACCTTATCCACCGTATAGGTATGTTCTATTGCATAAGGTTGATTATAAAAGGCAATTTAGTGCACTGCAATTACCATTACCTTGAAAACTATCAATTTTACTAAATGTCACAGCTAAGTTCAAATCTCAGTTTAAAAAAAGAAACTATTTGCAATGCATAAACACTAACTTAATTATCATGAACTAATTCTCCTTTGATTCGACTTTCATTTCCTTCCCCAAGCCCATTATAAATCATAATCAATTACTGGTACTTAATTACCTTAACAAATTAAATTCTACTCTGTAATGCATTTCTTTACATTAACTTACTTTTTCGCAAATACAGCTTAAGATATAAGTTACCCTTTAACATAAGGAAAATGGCTCATATTGCACAATCTTTGTCCAAATGGTTTCTAACTCAATATCTCAACAATAAAGAAAACGTTCATATTCTATTTTTTTTTATATGGGTTTTACATCGCATCAACATTATTTCAGTTATGTAGCGATGCCCGACTCTTAATGATGGAGGAAGACCCCATACTCAACTGCCCATAAGGGCTGGTCAAGGCCGGTAGAACCATCGGCATTCCGTAAGTCAGTCGGGAGACTGCCTCTCATGAGAATCCATATCCCTCTCAGGATTTGAACCCACGCGGAGAGGGGCCATGTGATTTCAAGTTCTGTACTCTAACCACTATGCCACGGAGGCAAACTCTTTCAATTTGGGACAGTCCAAAATTCGTTGTTTGGGAAAGGGTTAAGAAATCTGTTTGGATTTTATCCTATGAGATCTAGAGGGGTTGTATGAAGGAAATATTTCTTTTGTTCAAACGTTTTCAAATCAACATCAAAGAAAACGTAAATGTGCATATTTTCAAACTATTCTTCGGTGCTGGCACCACTCATGAAAACAGGGAAGGAAAAGACTTAATTCTATACTCATGAAGATATCAAAAATCAATTCTTTACTTGATCAACACATTGCATAATGGAGTAGTTTAAGAATTGTGCAAGAGATTTATCATATTAGAGAAGGGTTTATTGAATCATATTCAATGATTCACCATTAAAATATGTCTGGTCTTAAATTTCACATAAATCTATCATTGGAAATCAAAGATTATTACTCTTTCGGAGAGCTCCACTTTGAATATGAAATGTATTCAATTTTAGTTTCAAACATACAGCAAGAGTGGCAAAATCTGATTTTAATTTAATTGTCTGTCCTTAAGGAATGATATTAATGTTAAAAAAATACTATGTTCAAAAATACAAAAATACTTTACTGTATTTTTTTTTTTTTAATTAATGGTGTTTGTCATAATGATATGTTTATATGTAAGCAACAACTTGTATAAGTTACGCTAATAAACTTTTGAACTTTGAACTTGTCAGTGCCAAAACTTTTTCTGTACTTGTCTGTATGATGGTCAAATGGTAAATTTCACTTGTCTGTTAAGGCTTTTGGACAAGCTAAGCAGTATGGATTATTGATTTTCAGCCCTTGTAAAGGTTTAAATGCTGACAAAATCTTCAATTTTCTTCATCCATTTCTTCGGTAACGTCCAAGAGCAACCCAGGACTTTTTATAAACCAAGTTTTTAATCAAAGCACTGAAGGTGCTAAAGGTTGTTCCATAAATATATAATGAAAACACAGGTCTTGCAACTTTAGGTTATGGAAATTCAAAATGTTAATTTACTAAGTGACAAGGAATGTTTCATCATAAATGTATTTTTCAATGTTTGTTAATGACAGAGCAAAGTCTATGAGTTGGTCGCTTCAAGAGTCATAGCGGACCACACTTGTAAAGTATGAGAAATAGCATTTTTATTGCGCTATTGGCAAAAAGGTTACTGTGAAAATGGAGAAATTGCTTGCTTACACATTTTCTTCTTTTGTCTTCCTTTTGTCATCTGCTACAGATGTGGTTAATTGTGTATTTGAAGGACTAATGGTCATTAGACTTCATGTATATCTATTTGTTCTATTTGAACAAGTCATATAAACCTTGGTGGGGTAAACAAAAAGCCCATTTTTGAAAAGAACAGAATATACAATGTTAAAACGAAATATCATCAGATAAAGGTTAAATTACTTACTAAATAATCTTCTTCACAATACACTTTCCCATGAACATTGAAAAATGCTTTACCCCGCAATGTGCGACCTGAAAATGGAAAAATGAGATAATTTTAGGGAATTGCGTCTAAATTTAATTTACACAAAAACATGCACTTTTGAGCAACCTTTGCCCTTCTCACATACAGAGAGATAGATGCCTCTTTCCTACCATGAAAGGATATTGCAAAATATGTCATGTCAGCCTCTTTTTGCAATAAGAACCATTATATCACTAAATATACATGTGACTGTTCCAAAGTGAAAGAAATATATCACTAAATATACATGTGACTGTTCCAAAGTGAAAGAAATATATCACTAAATATACATGTGACTGTTCCAAAGTGAAAGAAATATATCACTAAATACACATGTGACTGTTCCAAAGTGAAAGAAATATATCACTAAATATACATGTGACTGTTCCAAAGTGAAAGAAATATATCACTAAATATACATGTGACTGTTCCAAAGTGAAAGAAATATATCACTAAATATGTGACTGTTCCAAAGTGAAAGAAATATATCACTAAATATACATGTGACTGTTCCAAAGTGAAAGAAATATATCACTAAATATACATGTGACTGTTCCAAAGTGAAAGAACTGTCACCAACCACACTAGTCCTACGAACATCAGAATCATTTTGTGTACTACCAAAAAACAACTGTGACAAAAGAAGATTGGCTTGTTAAAGTAAATTTCTTCTTTTGTGTCAATAGTTTTAAATCAATTTACAAAGGAAAAGCAGCTTTTTAATAATACATGTAGATTATGATAATCTTCTTGAGGGATCAATACAAAACTTTAGTATGTCCTTCACTAAGGTCACAGACTTAATATTACTTAAAAGCATCACACTGAACCTTATACTGCTGGGGCCCGTTTTACTAAACAACTTACGGAAAATGTTTGCGTAAGTCATAATTGATTAACATGGATAGTATCTTCAATGAAAGTACAATATTGCAATGTGACACGTCATTGGAAGCGTCTCGGAGAGACGATTCCAATGATGTGTTACTTTGCAATATTGCTTTGCCAAATATTGAAATAAAAGGACTTGTTGTTTTAGACTTACGCAAATCTAAAGCGTAAACTGTTTAGTAAAACGGGCCCCTGTTGATTTGTGGTGGTAATTCTTTTGAGCATAACTCTCAAGGAGAACTATTTTGACTTTGAGAAGGAAAGGCCCACCAACCTTGTATGTCTTAGCCTTCAAATAATGATTTGTTTATTGTACTCTCTTATAATATATCATCTTACTCTAAACGTAACAACAAAGTTTTTAATTGTGTCCTTAACAGAAAGTGCCTTCAGACTACAATTGATTTCCAAATAGAATGAGGGATTTCCCTTCCACAGAAAGGAATTAAAGGTAAGAAAATTGAGAAATTGCTTCTTTGTTGCAATACAATAAATAATATTGTAAAATAAGTCCTCTGCTGCAATCTTTTAAATTATGTAGTGGACTACTCAAAACATTAAATTTCTCTTGACATAAGTATTTTCTTTATGGAGAAATAGGTTTTACAATTTCATCATGAAAATAAAATGTGGTAATATTTTAAAAATTCAAGTTATGAGGTGTAGTGGTCGGTTTAAAAATGTTTATCTTTTTTTGAACTAAATCATATTTCATTTACGTAATTAAAATTCATAATGGTTAACCACAAATTTGCAGTCAAAAACTGAGATAAACTGAACAATGAAAGAGTACTTCACTCTTTTTTCCCCCACGTACATTCCCTCTTTTACGCTCTCTGTATGATTAATAGTGATCGACTGGTCATTGGACATTGAAACACTTTGGGAAAATGGTATCCGTTCACATTTTAACCAAACAGTCTTTGACTAAATTCAGATATAAATCAATACTCAAGCGTTTTAGAGTCTGATTTATATCCAAAATGTTTCCTTTAGACATTACAAATACAAGAAATCCATCAAAAATGTTTGAACTGTCATCAATGTGCGTGCTAAGAGTGTAAACATTCCAAAATTGTTCGACAATTTATGATAATAGTTACAATTATCATTTCGACACTGCACAAAGAGAATCTAAACCAGCAATTATGGTTCAGCTTTGTGAGACAGACAGGTAACAACTTAACAAAGTCCCCCATGTGGAATTTTGTACGGGCTCGGATAATAGTTATAAAGAATGAAAGTATTAAGCTTTGAGATATTAGCTAGAAACCATTGAGACAAAAAGACAAATCGCTCAATGTACATGTGAGATAGTCAGTCCCTTTTGGGATAATGGCATCTTTAAGTAGCCTGCTATGATATCATAATTGGTTTGTCATAACCGTGTTCAAGAACTTTTCTGCAACACCATTGAAATAATTTGATTCATAATTTGGGTTTGCATAGCTTCTGTTGTGAACAGCTTGTTACAGATAACGGGGTAGTATGAAAGCTTTCTCATGTTTCTCCCAACCTCCATAATAATTTACAGACATCAGAAACCACTGCTACAAAATTTAAAATTGCTGCAAACAAGCCATTCATCTTATGGTCTCGTTGGTTTCTACCAAATATCATATAGAATATGTTTGTACTTTTTTTATGTAAGTTTTGCTGTCTGCTGTTGCTTCCTATGGTCAAAAATTCCCACATACGGAATGGGTTAGTAGAAACCAATGACATCAGGAAACAAAAAATAAAGAGACACACCTTTTAACACTTTTCAAAATAACGCTCAGTCTTATAAGTCTCCAGAAATTGTACATAATACAATTTTAAGAAAAAATAAAATTTTGTTCGGCATCGTCTTTCATCAAACTAGATATATGTGCTATTTTTGACCTTGGTAGGCTTGTGTCATCAATTTGCGTCCTACAATATCTTGATGAGGTAACTCTATTATATTACCTATGTAAAGGTTTTCATGACAATGTACCTCCAAGTTTTCATTGTCCAAAAACAAAAGAAAATCTTATGACAAATCATGATAATAGCTAAAAGTGTTTCTAAAGGCTATTTATGATTCTTATCATGGCATTTGATGACTCATTATGTCTGCTTATGTCAATAGATCTTTTTCTTTCAAATGAAACATTAAAGAAGACAATGAAATGTGCTCTTTTCAATCAATAATTGTATTTTTAGCCCCTTATTCAATCATAATATGCTATTCAAACCATTACCAAACAATAAAGACTTTTGACCACTTTGTTGCAGATGACTCTGGAAAACATTGTGAGAGAAGGAAAAATTGCTCTTATTTTAAGCAATTTCTCCTTTTCCCACAATGTTTTCTGCCACACCAAAGATTATTTTGCAATTTTGTCACATTTTGAAATGTCGTCTGCAATCACTTTCAATTTAGAACAGTAAAAAATTTGGCATTTGGAAAAGGGTTTAGCCCATTCCTGGTTTAAATTGACTGCAGCAGGCAACATTTAAAAACTATTCATCAAAAGCAGCAAAAACAATGAGAAAAGGATTAAAAACACCAAAATCATTTCTTATACATTTAAACCATCACCAACAGAAGAATGAAGAAAACAATCAAGAAGAAAAGAGGAAATTGCTCATACCACAAAATTTCTGCTTTTGCCATGAATGTTTCTACAAAACATCACACATCAATTGTTTCTGTTTTCATGAATTGAGAATTGTCGTCTGCTGTAGCTCTTAATTTGGAACAGTCCAAATTTCCCATTTGGGGGAAGTGGGTTAAAATGTTATAGATGGGATAACGAGCATGTTTGGTGATGTTTAAATGATAAATCAACAAAGCTTTTTCGTTAAACTGTTCAGTGACTCATCCCATACCTGTGAAACTCGGTAAACCACAAACCAAATTTTTGCCTTATTCAAACTAGTTTTACCCCATTTTACCACTTTGTTGCAGACGACTCTGGAAAATATTGTGGGAAAAGGAAAAATTGCATGTGACAAGCAATTTTCTCCTTTTTCCACAATATTTTCTACCCTATCAGAGGACCACTTTCCAAATTTTCATCAAATTTTTAAATGTCGTCTGCAAACTCTTTCAATTTAGGACAGTCATACATATGGCATTTGGTTAAGGGCTGACATTAGGTTCAAATGACCCAAGAATTCATTGTGTAAAAGGACTTGCTGTTACAAGCAGTTACAACTTATAAAGTAAGAGCAAAGTTTGTTTATGTGATGTTCATTTCCATGACAACCATTTATTCATTTTTTCAGTTATGGTATGTCTTTCCTGGATTTAACAGCACTAGGCTAGGGCTCTGAAATGTCTTGCGAAAGGACACTCCCACAAAATAAGGTATAGGTAGGACTTAAACCTGGACTAAAGAGTTCAAAGACCATCACCTTAACCCCTGAGCCATGGAGGACCATACAAAGACAAAGTGGGATCATTTCATTTCCACTGAGAAACCTGAACAAAGGTCATGCTCGCAATTTCCTGTTTCTTTTGACACTAGAGTCACAATGATGTCTCGAGTCATCTACTGCTATTGTGATAAATTAAAAACAAAAAGAGAACTTAAACCTTTCCCAAACGATAACGACCACTTTGTTGCAGAAGACTTTAGAATACATTGTGCGAAAAGGAGAAATTGCTCGTGACAAGCAATTTTTCCTTTTCCCACAATGTTTTCTGGCCTATCAGAAGATTATTTTCCAATTTCATCATATTTTGAACTGTCGTCTGCAAACCCTTTCAATTTTGGACAGTCGAAAATTTGTTGTTTTGCAAAGGTTTAAAAGCTTTCTGTTAATTAAAACTGCTAGCCCATAATTTTTCACATTTTTGTTTTATATTAAAGTCATATATAAGAAAAAATATTAAAGTCATATATAAGAAAAAATATTAGAATTTTTGTGTGATTTCGTTTTTATTGCCATAAACAAGTGACAACTAGTATAGCTGGAAAGTACTAAATACATGAGCATGAAAATGTCACATTTTAATCCCATTGGAATTTGGTATATGAATGAAGTGGGGATAAACAACAGCTATGACATGATCTTTTGAAACACATGATTTTTTAAGTCAACAAACATTCGAAGCAATCAGACAGCCCTAAATGTCTTGTAACTTCTGGCAACACCTTACACTGAAGCATTTTATCTTTTTTCAAGAACATAATCTTAAAGGTTTCTTAATGCAAGATATCCTTTCTTTAAGGATTGAGAGCAATCTACTTTTCTTTATTTCCTGAAAGTGAGCACAAAGTTGACTGTATTATAAAGACGGCATCTTTATCCAAAAGTGAAATCTTCAAAGATTGTACACTACAAGAGTGCAAGTTACAAGGATTTAATGCCATCTATGTTCAGAAGGGACATCTTCATTGACTTAAAGAGGGCAAAATACAAGAATTTAATGACATCTATGTTCAGAAGGGATATCTTCATTGATTTAAAGAGGGCAAGTTACAAGAATTTAATGACATCTATGTTCAAAACAGATATATCTGTATAAACTACAAGAGAGCTGATTACGAGAGTTGAATTCAATCTATGTTCAAAGGGCATATCTGTACAAAATGAGAGTCCAAACGTAACCATGACGATTTTAGACACTGTATGAAAAATCTTTGTCAACAGCAAAAAGAAGTTACCTAAACAAAGTAAGTGTGGCGGCAATAATGTGGGGGTCATGTTGTACCGTGTGTTTTGACACCTTACAATGACATGACATATACATTTAACATTTAGCCTTTTACTTCATTCATGCTCAATTAACCCTTTACCAAACGCCAAATTTTCGACTGTCCCAATATGAAAGAATTTGCAGACAACATTTCAAAATGGAATGAAATTGCAAAATAATCTTCTGATAGGGTGGTAAACATTGTGGGAAAAGGAGAAATTGCTCGTAAAGAGTAGTCTGCAACAAACTGGTCAAATGTCGTTATTGTTTGGTAATGAGTTAAACCTTTTCTTTCACAAGCAGGGGTTGCGAAATCTGAGTTTCATTAACTTGTATATAAATGCCTCATCCTTTTTCTGCACTTGTCTGTATAGTGGTTATATATAGTAAACTTCAGTTAAAATTCACTTATCTGTTATGGCTTTTGAACAAGCTTGGCAATATGGACAATTGAGTTTGCCACTCATGACAAATGAGTTTGTTACAAGTGTTTGAAACATGGACCCAAACTGAAAACTCCATACAATGTCTTCATTAATGCCAAACCTTCCTAAAATCAAAGCGCTGATAGCGCTGAAGGTTTAAAGCAAGATGATTAAGGATTCATTTGAAAATTTCTTTTGGCAACATCTCGAGGAAAAAGGCTGCTCCTTTTACCACCATTACTATAATTATCATTTCTGTGAACAGAGACTAGACGATGGTCTATTTTTCGAACATCTGGACATTTTACAATTTCCCATGAGGCAACAGTTATGATAATATAGAGCAAAACAAAGCGAGTAAATCCAGACTACATTCCTAGTTCCAAGAAGGTATTAGTCCGCACAGTGAAGGCGGATGTTTAATGAGTAATTGGGGTCAGACTGCTGTTCGTGTATCGATAAAGTACCGTCCCTCAAAAAGTGGTATGTAAATTCAATGGACGAAGGTGCTGACGCACCCATAGTTCAAAAAATCGCAAAAAAAAAAAAAAAATCACCATTTTTTTAAATGTTACATAATCAAGTTTTAAAAGGGAAAAAAAGTAAACTGTAAGGTCATTTTCTGTTACAATATTTTCTTTCAATTTTTAAATTAAAAAAAAAAAAAAATACCCTAATGGGAAACGTGATAAATACATCACAAAGGTGACATTTCCATGACCAAGATATATTACAAACAAAGCATTTATATAAAACCTGTCACTGTACGGATTGTAAAAAACCAATTTGTAACTTTAACTGTCAGACAACTTAACCCTGTCCAATCTTCAGTTTGTTCATCACATCAACAGTATTTCAATAATCGAGGGTTCAATGCAATACTATAGTAAGTGCTTCATGTTTATGAAGCACTTACTATGGTCTTGCATTGAACCCTTGTAATGTGATGGCTAGCTTATGATTGACGAATGAAGATCCCAAGCTTGACCACCCTAGAAATGAGACTTTTCCCTAATATCATCTAAGCCATCACTGATCAACAATGAAAATAGCAGTTAAGACATTTTTCATTGGCCAGGCAAAGAAAAGGTTTTTTTTTTTTAACATAATATAAAATGTATGAAAACAGAATGAGAATTTACTCATGATAAGCAATTCTTTGCTTAATTTCAAACATCTGCAACCATCGATCTTCATTTGCCTTTCATCATTGACTTATAGGAATATTTCAAACCATCATTTGAAATTATGCAGTTCTGATGAGGGAGGAATGCCTGGAGCGATGATAGGTATTTTGTATTTTACAGCTTTTCTGGGTTTCACCAAAACAAGGCATGGGACCGCAGTGTCTTGCCATTTGACACTTTTCACGGAAAATCATAGAGCCGCTAGTGAGAATTAAACCCAGAACCCTTTGTCACAAATCCTACATCTTAACAACTGAACCATGCAGTACCCCATGGATAGGTGTAAAGACCACCTAGATATAGTTGGAAACGGTTGTTGAAAATGGCGTTAAACCTCCAAACCAAACTACAGCAGATGTAACAACAGTCACCAGCTACCAGGGCTGATAAAATAATGACCCTGTGTGACAAATGTGTGTAGAGTCTGACAGGATTAATTTCCTGTGATGGGATCATCTTTCAAACTTCAATCATCGAATCATTCACAGTGCTCATCACACCCTTGTCTTCTGTATAAGATGCAGATATCAAAGGTCAGAAGACGATGTAGATGACCAGGGGTTGAGCGTCATCCTCTGGACACAAGGATCTTTGTTTTAAATCCCATGAGAAACAGATCCACTTTGTGGTCTTTCATTCATCCACATTTTAGAACTGGTTATGTATCCAGGAAGCAGAATCAAGAGTGATTACAACAAGTTCTAAAAACTCGCTTCACAATCAATGTAAACTACATAATTTTTTTTACTTGTATACTGAAGAAGTAGACAACCCATTCAATTTCCTAAGAAAAGATATAATAAAAGACTGCACTTTTAACTTTGAAATCATTGAAACAAAAGGAAAATTTGCACAATCACAAGTATTTTCTCCTTTTGTCAAACTGTCTTCAAAGGTCGTCTGCTGCAGATATGTTCAAGGCCGTCTGCTGTAACAAATTTAAGGAAAGGGTTTTGAGAAGATATGCAAATGCAGCACCTCCTTTGGATGTAATGTGGTGTAAATAATTTGGATACATGAGACCTTTGTGTTTTCAAACACCTGTACCTATGCATTTCTTATCCACTTCTCTAAGTTTATTACTGTGTGCCTTTCATTTTCATTGGGTCCTTCTATATACATGTAACTGTGCCTTAGATCTTCTATCTGCTGCTTCTGCACAACTGTGCCTTTCATGATTTAATCTTTTAGGACTAATGACTTGTGCCATTCTTTCTTTCTATCCGTTTACCCCACTCTTATTTTGACCGAGCAATGCATATTTCTTCTAAAGTTGTCTTTCTTTTTAACTTCGCCTTATATCTTTAAGTCATGTTTGTTTTAAGCTCAGCTAACATCATTTCAGCGAGTTAGCAAACGTTTGAAAAAATTATGAACTTTTGAAAATACAGCAAACCACTTTGAAGTTATAGACGTTAGAAAATACTGAAGCCAGTAACATAGAAACTTTCATATTCCAACTTTAATGGAAGACTTTGTTCATTTATTTTTCAATCTTTCCCATGAAGTTTCTTCTTATCTGCTCCCAATTAATATCTTCAAGCCTTTTCAAAACCAGACATATGCTATATGTATGCTTAACTTAGTTAGTTCTTCAACTAAAAATTTGATTTTATAAAACAAAAACCAAAACAATTTAAACAAAGAACTAAGCTGAAATGCTCTTTTTTCCCTATTTTGCCATGATGTGTTCATTAAATCATTATAGCGGATTGATCAGTAGAATCATGCATTCCATTCTGTGGTATGTTCTCAATGAATGATGCAACTGGTTTCTAAATGCAAAAGAGAAAGTTTCCATCCTTTGTCTTGTGTTTTTGTGCTATAAAGTCTTACAGCAATGGCAAGGAACAACCAACTATCTAAGGCAGTGTGATGAAAGAAAATATATTACAACTTTCCTTTCATCAGTGTTTTTAATTCATTTTTTTAAGGCTAATGTGTGATGTGTGAACCCCCTTACTTACGACACTTAAGACATTCACAATAGTTTTAAAACACAGTCACTGGTTCTCGACAAGAGGGAAAGAGTTAATTGACAGCATGGAGAAAAGACAGGCTGGGGTTTTAAAGCCAATATTCTCCCATCAAATGCATTCTTGTAATTCCAAGCATGGTCAGTCCTGTATACGAAAAGAATGTGAACCATTAACACCACAGGTTACCGTCTGGTATCCTGCTTCATTGGATTTCTGATAGAAAGATCACATGTATGCAACTGTATGTCATGCCTTAGTTCCCTGCTACAAATACATACATTTCTGAAGGAGAGATAGTCCATTTTGATGATTCAATGCAAATCTATAGTAAGAGATACACATTTGTGAAGCATTTACTCCAGTCTTGCACTGAATCCTTGACATGCACACACTTTGATTTTGTTCTCCTTTATGATAGTTTGCTGTGAATTTTAAAGGCTGGTACCATAATTATGTTGATATGCAATGTCTAATGGATAAACCGCATACAAATTTTTGAATGGAAACAATGCTTCAAGTTTTAGCTGCTCCAAAGATGTTTGAATTAATGTGATATAGAGGAAAAGGCAAATGAATTGGACTTTCTTTCTCTTCAAATAACATTCCCAAGACTTAACCCATTACCAAACAATAAAGACATTTGACCAGTTTGTTGCAGACGACTCTGGAAAACACTTAATGAGCAATTTCTCCCTTTCCCACAATATTGCTTTTATCTCTTCTCATTTATAATACATGACATGCAACAATAAAATCTACCAGTTCATCAAAGAAAGAATGCTGCACTAAATAGTATGAAAACAACTATCTTTTATCACATTTGAAAGAAAAAGGTTAATAGAAAAGCATCCAAAATAGTTGATTGAGCCAATCATTGAAACAAAAGAAATACATGTTAGTTGAAAAATATTGAGGGTAAAAAGGTTTATCTTTTTATACAACTTTCATTGTGGTCTGTAACAATTTTTTAACAAGATTGTTCAGTGCAATTCTTTTGCAAGTCCTTCACAGTATAAAGTGCAACAATTTGCTACTGTCTTGCACCCAAGCCATGATATGTTATGTTGTGCAATTTCTAAACCATCCAAGAGTGTTTTACTTTCATAACCAGGAAGAATTTGCAGATATCAAAAAGGTTTTTCTCCCATTGCAAGAAGAAACAAATTGTTTAAATCATTAAACAGGAAACCATAACAGAAAGGTAAAAAGGTTGCCTAAATAATGATATAAAGAGTTAATTGGCCACCAGTAAATATTGAGCTTTAACAACAGTTTAAGTCAATTTATCACTCTACTTTACATTCTTTAAGTGCATTGACCCTACCAAGTGCATAAATTATTACATTTTAAAGCCTAAAAAATGTTCATACTGGCAAATCTTGAAACCTGAATTGTGTATAAAAATCAAAAGTTTTTGTGCAAGACCAATTGCTGGTTATTATAGGAAATTATGGCATAGTTATCACAAAATAAAGTTTATATTCAAAGGTTTTTTATGTCCATAACAAGAACATTATGAGTTATTCATTATTTCAAACACTTTCAATCAAACGAAAAATGATTTTTCCCTTTCATCAATTTGTACAGATTAAAACATTATAAAACTTGGATATAATTAACAAAAGGCAATTTGCAAAGTCAATCAAGTACAAACAACATAAGGTATAGCCTCTTAGAAATCAACAGAGCATATTGAAGGTTTAGTGCAAGACTTGATAGCAAGATCCTAACTTTAAAACATCACAAAAAGAGATTCTTGAAAGGATGCTCGATGTTTCAGCGCAATACTATAGTAAGTGCTTCACATTTGTGAAGCACTTACTATAGTCTTGCTTTGAACCCTCGTGCTGTAGGACTCAGTGGTTTACGTGGTGTACATGTAACTCTAGGGTCCATGGTTCAAACATTCCCTCCCAAACCCCGAAATGCTGGCATGCCCTTTGGCAAGACACTTAAGAGTTCTAGCCTAGTAATGATGAATCAAGGAAAGCTATAATTCAACAGAAAACTGTTGACACAATATTAAACCCATTAAAAAACAAATTCATGAAATACGGAGCTTGCATTATAGTTCTATATCAATTAAAAAGTTGAGGGCACAATCATTCTCTATAGGAGCAATTTCTCCTTGTATCACTGTTTATTCTAGGTTGAGCTCTGCAACTGATTTGAAATTTGCATAGATGAAGTAATGAAAAAAAGTGTTCGCGAAACAAAATTTTTAACCGACGGGGCCAGCCCGGCAAACGATCTCTAACAAAGGTTTATGACAAGTAAAAATTTCTATTAAAGTTTGAATGTCAATTCAACAAAAAATAGATTGCTATCTCTTTATAGCAAATCATACAAACTTTTATGTCTGGCGAGACACATCCTTCATCAGGTCTTTTCTATATTCATTCTTTTTGTTAACCCTTTTCCAAACAAATTTTCAACTGTCCCAAATTGAGTTTGCAGACGGCATTTCAAAATGTGATTGAATTGAAAAATAATTTACTGATAGAGCAGAAAACATTATGACTTCTCCTTTTCCCACCACGTTTTCCAGAGTCATCTGCAACAAAGTGGTCGAATGTCCTAATTGTTTGGCAATGGGTTAAACCTTCTTCCCTTATGGGAAAATGTTCATGGTTTCAAATAGGACCAAACAGCAGAAGGTCAATTTTAAAGTATGAAAAATAATGTTTCCTTTTGTGAAACTTAATAGAACGTATTGGGATAAAAAGAAGAAATTACTTATCTTGATTCTTTTTTCCTTTTGCCACAATATTTCTGTGTCGATTGATATAGTTGAATCAAAATGCACACATATACGAGTGAACCATTAAGAAAAGATGAGGAGGAAGGGTAACAAAGTTGGTTTAGATTATGAGAAATCTCACATTTCAATACATGAGAAACCCATTTTGTAGAAACACATCCATTAGCGTAAGATAGACAAACGCAAGTCCTCCATATGTAATGTCATTCGAATTATATGGTTGAAATCATTGTGACAAAAGTAAAAATAACTTTTTACAAGAAGTTCTCATTCAATCAAATTCTTTTAAAAATCTTTTGTTACATGCTTGCTAAGGGGAATATATGAGGAAACAATCAAGTCAATAATTCTGATTTCACCCTGTGAATACTATACTATCAAGGCCATGGCTGCATGATTGTCAACTGCATCATTTATCTTCCAAACCCATTCATTCAAAGCTATTAAAGTTTTAGGTTTACAGAATCAACCGGCTTGATTCAGATTCATAGAAACCAACATTTCAGGATCTCATCATAAACTTAGCTATTTGCAAAGTCGTCACTTGTTCATTTAAAAGTAATTCTTTCATATGGGAATTCAGTATGGATCGAATTGACCAGCCAACATTGTATCAAAATGTATAAATTCAAAATGATTTGACCAATGAAAAGTTATATGTAGACCTCTAACAAACAAATGCACAGAGGATTTTTTTTCAATAGCCCGTATTGTGAAAACACCTCCAACAAAACAAATGGACATGGTTTATCAAGGGGTCAATTTAAAACCAAATCAGTTGACCATCATTAAGTATGTTAAATAGAATTTTCACATTTACATCGGGTAACAACAATTTTTTTTTACTTATATGGGTTTTAACATTATGTCAACATTACTTTGGCTATGTTACGGTTCCCAACTCTTAGAGATGGAGAAATATCTCAATTACTAGACTGCCCATACGGGCTGGTCAAGTTATGTTGGGCAAGAGAGATTTTCCTTCTGTAGCTTTCATTTCGGGACCATCATTAAATCCCATATAAGGGAAGGGGTTGATTAACGACGAAAGAATGAACTAGAAGCCCCCATACAGTTTGGTTAAGCTCTTCAGTCAGATAAAGTAAATCCAGTGAGTTTCTTGCCACCAAAGAAATTCCTCTTTAAACAACGCCAAGATAAAAACCTAGCCAACAGACCTCAAAAATCTTTTAGAAGTTGTGAAAGTATTTGTGTTACAAACCCTACAACATGGCTTAGTTCAAACATAACAAATATTTCACTTTTGAATCTAATTGCCTTTGCTTGGACCTAATAGGGACCCTTAATTAAAACCAATTTCCCTCTTGCCACTTTATTTGATCAGACCGGCAAAATAAAATAAAGAACTAAAATTAAATGAAAGTATGTGACAAAAGAAGTTGACTATTTATGAGCAATATCTTCTTTTATCAATCAAGCCTTTGCTTAGTCAAAACAATATGACTTACAAAACAGAGTGCTTTTATGATTTCAGATGGGCATCAAATATTTCGCAATTCAAATAATTCTGACTTAGTCTTTCCTGAATATCGTTCAATCTACAATGTTGATCCAAGGGTTCAGTACAATACTGTATTATGTCCTTCAAATTATGTCAAGCACTTACTATAGTCTTACATATAAGCATCTATTCATTCTGTTCACTGTTAATTGTGGTCTGGCTCTGATTCCCTTTCTCAATCAGTCACAAAACATGCAAGAGGTAAATGGTTAAAGGTTAATTGCTTTGATATCCATCTCTTTATAAAAGGTCAATAGATGTGAGAATGACTTTAATGAAATCATTATCAAAAAAGGAAAAAGTGCTCATATTCCCACTATAAACCATGCCACCTCCCCAATACACTTTAATCCATTGGTTATTTAGTGAAAGGGTGAACAAGAAAGGACTTTACAAGTCAAGCTAGGTTCAAGAGGAATGGTAGCTTGTACATTGTATTATACATCAAATAGTAGAAAGCAAACACTTAATAAAACTTTTGAAATATTCTCAAATCTACCACTTCAAACATATTACTTTTTCTTTCAATTAACCCCATTTCCTTCATACAAATCTTTTTAACCTACCTGTAGCTAACAAGCCCAGACATTTAACACAAGTAACATGATTAACAAAGTTACGTTGTATTTCACAAGAAATAACAGTTGTATTATCGACACCCCACAAAATCTTGTATGAGGGAAGGTGCTAATTCCTTCATTTACAATTTCTCTATAATATGTATACATATTTGGTTTCTATCAAATTTCGTTAAGAAATATCATTAAAAAAATAAACACTAAATTGTTTTTTAATGTATATATATCTATATGATGTTTCTTTCTTGAATAAAAAATGTTTCAACTATAACAAATATTGCTATATTTTGTCGTCTGCTGTTACTTTGAATTTGGACCCCTCACAAATTCCCTTATTAGGGGTTAAAGGTTGGTCTGACTTACCACAAGAACAGCATGTAAAGCAGCCTGTATGATAAAGGTTACCCATAGCTTGACATGCCTCGTTCGCGCCTGAGACTTTCTCCTGACATTTATAACATTGACCTGAAAGTAGAAGGAAACATAACATGAATATCAAGGTATGAATAACATAGGATGAATACATATTTACTTATTTTTCAAAAAAAGTTTAAAACATATGCCTGCAGAAGATTAGTTTATATAGCATTATGAGAAAACTGGTTAGAGTTGAATTCGGTATTTGCAGCTCTTTGATCCATTCTCTCATACTAGATTTTGGGACTGCACAAACAACAGGAACAAGTACAACAAGAACAACAGCACATGCTAATGACAAACAGAAACATTTAGTCTCGGAAACCTATGAGGAATTGAGTATTATAGCATTGTGTCAAAAGTAAATCATGCTTGCATTTATTATCATATCCCCATTTCCTTTGACATTGTCTGCTTATGGTGCTTTACTACAAATATATGCATATGTTTATCAGAATGATGAAATCAAAATGGGAATAAATATTCTTATATGATTTTCATAAAACAACTTTTTCTCTAAATCAAAAGCAATTCACATTCATTGCAGCAAACAGTTTCCAAAACATCACATGGTGAACAAATTCTTCTTTTGTAACAATGACAGAAATGTTTTCCATTCAAACAAGCTGTTGATGATGGCAATTTCCTGTCGCTTAAATATTCTGAAATCTACTTTCGTTTTCCAATAAACAATAAGGAACACCATCATACAACTTGAGAGAAATACAAGAGCAACAAATATTTCGTTAATTGTCCATCCTCTTACATGTACTTGAGAACAAATGATACATCAATGCGGATATTTTGCATACTTTCCTTTACAGCAATAACCAACAACAAAGACCCAAATGCAATATTTTATAGCCAAAGCTTAACAGATGAGAACTAACCACAATAAGTAACTTAACCCATTACCAAACAATAATGACATTTAACCAGTTTGGTGCAGACGATTCTGAAAAATATTGTGGGAAAAGTAGGAATTGCTCATAACGAGCAAATTCTCCTTTTCCCACAATGTCTTCTGCACCATCAGAGAAGCGATTTTCAATTTCATCACATTGTGAAATGTCGTCTGCAAACTCTTTCAATTTGGGACAGGCGAAAATTTGGCGTTTGGTAACAGGTTAAACCTTTTACTTACCTAAACATTATAACACAACTTCTACAGACAATGTTAGAAGTCTTTGTTACAAAACATGAGAACCAACCAAAATAAGTAACTTAAGAAAAAACAAAGCAAAGCAACACATAGAAATTGCCCATTAGGAGATACAGTCTTACTTGTGTTAAGCAACCACCCTTTTAAGCAACCAACCTGCCTTAAATAACCACTACAGAAAGTCCCATTGTTAGATTTATATTATACATCAATTCATGTTAAGCAGCCAACCTGTCTTAAACAGCCAATTTACTCTGTCCCATGGGCTGGCCTCTTAACACAAGTTTGACTGTATGTCTTTCATTTCTCCCAGTGATTTATAAAGCCTTGTGGAGTAGATGTTTCAAAGTGAGGTTTAATGGAGGAGGAGGTCAACAAACAGGTAAGATATGAAGCAAAATGTTCAACGAATCCTGAGGGGGTTGAGTGACCAACCCAATGTTTGCTAACGTCAAATTTCATACCCTTTTGTGTAGTCAGTTAAAAGCTTTTCAAGTAAAGAAGTTCCGATATGAGGTAATAAATGGCTTTTCTTTCCGGAGATTTGTCTGGATGAAACCCCTCAAAGGCCCTTTGTTCCATGAAACATTAAGTATTTGAAATCTAAAACTGACAGAATTAGATTCAAATGATTAATCTACTTCTTGCTTATGGAAGAATTATTGCAATCATGATGTAGCACAAGTCTTTCAAAGAAACAACAGCATGAAAGAGACTGACAAATAATCTTTAGCACTTTTATCACAACCTGTCTCAAAATTCAAAACGGGATGTTTTATGGTAAATTGTTAAAATATGTCTACTGCTAATCATTTTCAAGAATTTAACCTCAATTAGAAAAAGTTTATATGTCATTGTTAAAAGAATTGGATGGCCACTGCAAATAATATTGTAGAGAAATCAGCAAAACAGAAAAGCTGCAGCACATGAATTTTTGAGCATCCCATTGAAACATATAATTAAAAATTAAACTTATTCTTTTTTTTTTTTTTAACAGTAGTCTATTTCATGGCCACTTTGCAGCAAATAATCCATCACAAACCAAATTAAGAGTTCAATGCAAGACCATAGTAAGTGCTCCATGTTTGTTAAGCACTTACTATAGTCTTGCATTGAACTCTTGAAATGATGTATCTTGTCTGCTTTGATAAAAATATAAGAGATGTTGCCAGTTTTCTCACATCCCTTTTTCGGAATGCTTGCTATGTTTTCTGCTTAAAAAATTATCCCATATCTTCTTCTAATAGGGAATTATTCAATGCATTCAGGAAAACATTCCTAGCTTGTTTGGTTAATGGCATATTCCCTCTTGTCATAAAAGTTAATGACCTGTTTAAGCCATATCAATGAGCCATTTGAAGTCGAATTCAAATCACCAAATTTCCATATGATATCATACTTAAAGCATGCCAGGATTGAGCCTTTTAGTTTCTTTGATATCCCATACCAACTATTCCACAGTTAACCCTTTACCAAACGCCATATTTTAGACTGTCCCAAAGTGAAAGAGTTTGCAGACGACATTTCATAATGTGATGAAATTGAAAAAATAATCTTCTGATAGAGCAGATAAAAAGGAAAAAATTGCTCCTTTCCCCACAATGTTTTTCAGAGTCGTCTGCAACAAAGTGGTAAAATTGTTTAGTAATGGGTTAACTCTTTCTTTATGACCCACATCCACAAAGAGGCATGTCAGAAGCATACAATGTCTAAAACATTATAACAAAAGGAGAATTTGCTCATCGTGAGCAAATTCTCCATTTGTTACAATGTTTTGTTTACCTCCTTTTGTCACAATGTTCTGTTTATCACGCCATCTTCCATTGGTACATTGGTCGAGTATTATATATGTGAGTAATCTTTTTGTAAATCTGACCACTTTCACTCGACAAGGACAATGTCAGGAAAGCCTCTTAAAATTCCACAGCTTACTTGGTAGCTTAGGGACCATGTCATACCAACTAACCCTGTACAAGAATTTGCCCTTTTAATAAACCTGAAGCAGACAACATTAAAATGATTAATTAAAGTGATTACATTAGAGTTTAAAATGTATAAGGTGTATATGAAAACTCAGAGGTGTCATAGACTGAAAAAATAAAGAGAATTTGGCCGCAATTGGCTGGTTATCATTTTGTCACAATGTTTTCAAATTTCTGTTGCAAGAAACATGTTTATCTATAAAAGGAAAATGCTAAGCACACTTCTATGACCTACTGGTGACCTGTGGATGTCTCAACCAATTCCCTTTTTACAGATGTAGCTTTCGTTTATATGGGGTTAAGGCCATGTCAACAGTTTTAGTTATGTCAACGGCTTTCCTGGATTTACCAGTTCTATGCTAGGACTCTGAAGTGCCCTGCCAAAAGACAGTCCGATGTAACCAGAGGTATGGGCAGGGCTCAAACCAGGGACCCCTGAGTTCTAAGTCTACCCACCACCTTAACCACGGGGGCATGCAGAAACCTAACAGATTTTGTAACTGGTCCATATTGGTAGCAATAGCTTATGAAACTTGAAGGTCCAGTGCAATATTATATAGGAAGGGCTTCTTGTTTGAGAATCACATGACATAGTCTTTGAACCCTTGAACTGTCATGAGCAATAATTTTTATTGCAAGCCTGCAATTTGAAAAGTTACATTTTCTTAATTATATTCCATAGAAATCATTGTGACAATAGGAGATATTGCTCATGAAAAATTTCTCCTTTGATCTCAATGATTTCTTATATCTTTTGCATCAAGTGCATTTAATCTTTAAAAAAATATCAAATAAGCTGATCAAAGCAGGCATTTGTTCGAAAGCACAAAAAAAGTTGAATCCCTTACATCACTACACCTCCAGGCACACATTGCTAGCTAATTAAGTTGATTGATTATATTATTTTCAACGTTAAATGGAGCCAATGCAACAAGATCAGTTTGTCCCTCATCAATGATTATGTTCATGATGAAAAGCAGTCAGCAGCTTGGAAAGAACATTGTGATGAAGAAACCAGTGGCATGAATAGGTGCGCTGACAGACTTAATTTGCCTGGTATTCTGTTGAAAGCAGTTTAAATCCCCAATCCCACTTCATCTTAAAAGTATGATTTGAGGGTGAAGTTCAAGACTGCCATAATTCCTTCATAAAGAGAACTTTCAGGGCTTTTTCGAATTACAAGGGCCTATAAAAGCCACCTTCCCAATTGGAAATTTCTTTAAAATCATGCAGTTTTCCCAAAAATTCCTAGTCACACCAGCTTCATGGTTTTCCAACTCAACAATTTCAGCGATGAAACTTCACAAACTTAACAGGCCTAGGCCTCTTCCCATTTCAAGGACAACGAGCCCTGATTTTCTGTAGTTTTGTGTCGCAACAAGCCCTCATATCATTGCCATAGAAATGGGAAGGGTAAATTGTCTACCCAAGATTGCCATGCTCTGTTTCGTTTACATTTCATGATCGTTATGGTTTGACAAATACGTAATGATGTTTTTTGTTCTTCAAACCCATGCTGCCTGTAATTACAAATTGGCCAATTACCCATATGGAGATGACTTTCTAAAAAAAAAAAAGAACTTGGTCATACTTAAAAATTGCTCAAAGGCAGTCATATAAAATTGACCCAACATTCACTTATAGACTAAATATGCCCCTGAGAAATTCACAGATGACTAAATTATCAATATCCATAAATCCATTGTCGAAAATGCCAAAGAACATAGTTACAATAGTTTGTCATAACATTTCTATGTCATTTCAAAGCGAAAAAAAAAATACTATGAAGAAAATTTTATTTTTCATAATCAATCATTGTCACTAGTTCTGCTGCTGATTAAGTAAGAACAAATCAAAAACAAAAAACTCATATTAGGCATCAAATGAAGCTTATCCTCTTTAATAATCCTTCCTTTCTTATCAATTGATAAAAAAAGAAAATGGCTATCTAAAGAGGGGTGAGGGTTCACTAGGATTCCGACACACAACACATTGTGTGATAAAGTGTAATTACCAGGAGAGTCGTGTGCAAGGTTTCCGTCACTAATGGGTGTTTATGAAGACTGATTATAAATGATTAACCAACAGACGACTTGTTTTACATGGTGACACGTTCCATTTGCATAACAACTACTTGCAGCCACTTATGAATTAAACACCGCTCACGACTCTTTCTTCCTCTATGGGCTAACCCACAAGCAACAATCCAGAATGATGGAATTCTGGGATTGTAACTATGTCTATCATTGTTTTCGCTGATAAGCAGTGGATATCTCAGTTTAAGAAACCATTTTTCACAATGGTTTCTTGTAAATTCTACACATGTTTCCTTTATCGAAATGGATTAATCCCAATTTCAGATCAATGTGCAAAATCAAGTAAAATTCTGTCCTCCATATGGGATAATATGGGTTAATTCTTCTTTTGTCAAAATGATTCAAAATTTTGATGGTAGAGGCATTTTAATTCATTCATTTTTAGGGAAAGTCTTAACACAATAAGTACTAGCGATAAAAGTACAATCACTAAGTCATAATTAAGTGCATGACTCGTCGTCCCGTGACATTGCATCATCACAATTAATAGCTTACAATACATGCACTTTAACATAAGAAATAAATAACTTTTCCCTGCATGAGATCCTCGGATTGACATAGATTTATATATATGATGAATACATAAATTAGCAGATGACAAAATCGTAATTGAAGCAACATCTAGAAATAATCCTGTGGAAGTATATAAGTATTGATAGAAAAAGAGTAAATTGCTCTTATGATTTGTCACTAAATTGTTTCAGAAGTTTTCTTTAGCCGACCTGTAAAAGCCTAAGACAGTCTATTATAAGATCCTAAAAAACATCTTTTACTATCAATACAGTTGGTTTCTCGTTTTGACCACAAAGAATACAAATACATTGACCCATGATCTCAACTCTAATGACCGATGGACCTGGACAAGATAATTATAATAATCAAACCTGGCTTATTTTTGAGTCTCAATTTAATCCTTATAAGGGCAAACATTGATGTCACCGAATGTCTGTGTTAGTTTCCCATTATTTCACATAAAGTATGTTTTCTCATAAAGTATGTAACTCATTTTCCCAATTAAAGTTCTAAATTTTCTATGAGTTATTTGAAATTATTAGTAGTATTTCAAATCAGTGAAAAATTCCATATATGGATAAAATCCCAATGAGCACACACTTATTTTGCCAGAAGTATAGCAGAAGACCTAAGAAACAACTGTAACAAAAGAAGACTGCTCATCATGAGTATTTTCTTTTTGAGTTACAGTTGTTCCTTCTCAATATCACAAAGAAAAAAAATCATTTTTAAAAAAAAAAACACCTTTGCATACTCATTCATTATCCCCTGATGTTGCTTTGAATTTGGACCAGTTCAAAATTTACAGATGGGGGAAATGGGGGGAACATGGAAAAGGAAGTCTGGATTGCGATTAAATGTGAACTTGTCAGTGTGAAGTCATCCCGCCATGAAAACAACTATAACATGACCACTGGGTACAATGAAACAGTTTATTCAAAACCGTTTTACCAGGCGGTCAATTTCCAACAATAGGGGACCCAAACTCATAAATTAATCCCCGTTTGACCAGACATTTAATCTTTAGACATTTCCCAAAAATTGAAATTCTGTGTGTCTGATCTAAATTCAAAGCAAGAGCAGGCGGGATTTCTAATGTATTGAGAATGATATCGAATCGCATTGGAAGAAACTTTATAGCAAAAAGAGAAACATTGTCTTGTCATTAGCTAGTTGTCCATTCTGTCATAAATATGTTTGGAATCAACTGCCATATAGATGCATTAAATGATCAAATAAATCTATATTTGTGAAAGGATTTAACATTGAGAAAAATGCTGGTTAAGTCTGGGTTTGAAGGGGCGCCCAAATGGTACTCCTTGATCATGTCATCATCATGACTCATTTTTGCTTGATACATAGGTTTCATATTCCAATAAAACCTTTCTTAATCTATACCTCTGTAACCACCTTTAAAACAACACATTGCAATAAATCTGAGAACATTTTTTGCATATATTTCTGTGGAAAAAAGGAGAAATTGCTCATAATGGCAATCATGACCAATTTCTCTTTAGTCATGTTAACTCCTATCAAAGCTACAGAATATTTTTATTTCATATTCAAAAGTTTTCATTTTGAACAAGTCACAAAAAAAATCATATGAGGAGGGGATTTTGTGTTAACCCTTTACCAAATGCAGGATTATGACTGTCCCAAATTGAAAGAGAATGCAGACAACAGTTGAAAATGTGATGAAATTGAAATATAATCTTCTGTTAGGGCAGAAATCATTGTAGGAAAAGGAGAAATTGCTCGTCACGAGCAATTTTTCCTTTTCCCACAATGTTTACCAGAGTCGTCTGCACCAATCTCGTCAAATGTCGTTATTGTTTGGTAAAGGGTTAAGAAATGTGATGTGGTTGTACTATTTCATTTAGTGTTTGACATGCTGAACGCTCAAGTGTCTCTCAGAAGTGTTAAATCGTTACTGATCGTAATACAAGATAAAAGGACTTTTTTGTGGCAAAAAAATACAAATGAACTTGCATGTAATAGGAGTTGTCACCTCAAACTTCACCCCCTTTTACCCCTTGTGGATAACAATCAGACAGTCTTACAAAGGATTTAACTAAATAAAAAAAAAAATGTGGTAAAAGAAAAACATTGTTCTTAATGAACAAATCCTTTGGCCACACTTCTTACAACTACATCTCTTACCATTAGGACTATATTTGTACTCTATTAAGTATTTGAACTTATTTTATTTGCCTGTCTTTCAGACATCATGTCATTAGGTACTGATGTACACCATTTGCTCCTCATATGAGCTCCTCTTGTATGATCTCATAGCACATGCATCAGTAAGCTAACCAGATGAACAAGAGTTTTAAAGAAGTTTTCAACAGAGTTAATGTTATAATGACACGTTCAGTTCATCTGCCCATGCTATTTGGTCTTTCTTAACCATTCATCTACAGCAATTGACTTTGTGTGTGTCCCTTTTCCATCACTTTCCCTGCTGCAGCTGGCACTTTAGATTTGTATCATTTGTAACAGTTTTCGCACGGAGGTGGAAAAATCAGATTCTCCAAATCTAGCCTGCTGTTCATACATCAACCAGAATTTGAGGGTTCGATGCAACACTATAGTAAGTCCTTTAAAAATAGCAAGTGCTTTCTAGTGTACTGCACTGTCCCATCAGTTAGTCATCTTTAATCTTCACCTTTTGTAATGGGACATTTTGAATAATAATATTCAAATATTCAAATATTTAGATAACAATGCAGCAGATGTTTGTTAAAAATTGCTTTCAAAAATCCCATGTTGAAGGTCATACCGAAATTGTTGAACAAGTTTTACATCATTTCAATGATGTTTCAGCTGTGGTGAATAAATGCATCTACATTTTATTTCAATGCTCCCTGTTTTTCCTCACAAAGACAGCACATCAAACTTTCAAATACACCAACTTTGTTTGCCTTGACATTTGTATCCAACCTCTGAAATAATACTAAATAGTTAAATCTATGTTCAAATACATGTATGTTTTGTTTGTATGGTGTTTAACACTGTGTCAACCATTTTTCCATCATGTAACATTTTTCCATCATGTAACAGCTTTCCTGGATCCACAAGTACTTTGGCTAGGTCTCTCAAGTGCCTTCCCAAAGGACACTCCCACAAAACCAGAGGTTTTGGTAGGGCTTGAACCCAGAACCCTAGAGTTCTAGGCCCGCCAGCTTAATCACTGGGTCATACAGGTCCCCCAAAATGTATGGGTTTGCATGACAAGATAATAATTTATGCATGTTTAAGTCAATCAAATTCTATTCTGAAATAACATTGGTCAATGACGATCGAAATGACTATCATAGCATGGTTGGTTGTAATGGGTTAACCAATATTACCAAACAATAACGACATTTGACCAATTAGTTGCAGACAACTCTGGAAAAAATTGTGGGAAAAGGAGAAATTGTTCTTGACGAGCAATTTCTTCTTTTTCCACAATGTTTTCTGCCCTATCAGAATATTATTTTTCAATTTCATTACATTTAGAAAAGTCGTCTGCAAACTCTTTGAATTTGTGACAGTCGATAATTTGGTGTTTGGTAAAGGGTTAATATATTGTAGACGGATTGATAGCAGAATGATGAAGGGTTTGAACACTGCAGCCTTTGTATTGAGTATCTTTTCAACTGCAACAAAATACCTTTATCAGTAACTAAAATCACTTTTAACTATTTCAAACACATTTACTATTTTCACCCCAGTTTTTTTTTAAAACACCAGACAAGATCTTCCCAATGACTCCATGAACTCTTCACTCTTTAAAGGTCCTTGTTGTGAAAAAAGTTAGAAATTGGTTTGTTTAACACTACACAACAGCTGTACTTTTAGATGATATGTACCAAAATAATAGATTAGTCATTGAAAGCAAAATAAGAACGTTTTATCTTTTCAAAGTGGGTATACAGTGAATCAACATGTATTTTAATCCCAAAGTGTGACATTGCTGTTAAGATCTTCCGCATATAAACTGCACATACTTAGATAAATTGAAGCTTCCTGAATCAATAATCCTTTCAATCGCTACTTTTTATCGTATATTGAACAACAAAGCTATAATTTCATTGTATCAACGACAATTTGTTTTGACTTTCAAATTTTCTTTTCTGTGAACAAGCATCATTAATAAGTTTTGAGTAACTAAACTTCCCTTATCCCTTTTATGTAATTATATCTTATCAAAGCATGACATTTCAACTTCATTTGAATCTAACAATATCTCTTAGAATGCTGGGTAGCTTTCCAAAATCTTAAATATCTGCTTAATTTTGATGAGGAAAGATACTCAGAATAGCAAACAGGTTAGATTACCAAGTAAATTTGCAGCTGGCCTGGATCCAACCAGTTTGCATAAGCATGAAGTTGGTTCCAGCACTATAAGGGTTATTGTTCCCAAGTTGGAGAAAACCATGCAATGCAATATCATTTGTTGCTGATCTCAATCGATTTTGTATGCAAAATCATTTATCTTGGGATTTTCATGTCGATATTAATTCAGACAACAGGATGAAATAGACGGAATTTACCTTGTCATGACAATATACATTCTTTTGAAGATAAATGATATAAACAAATCTAAACTTTACACTTTGGCTTAATTAGCCTACTTGAAAGCATGCTTGTGTAACATGGTCAGATTTGATTACAATCACAGCCAACAGTCTCCATATTATTATATGCCAGATGACTAACAATGCCATGCTTTCCAGTATCAGTACAAGCAGCAAGAGACTTAGGGTAGATTACCCATAATCCTCCGTTTAGAAACTCGTTCCTTTGTCGATTGACTTCCGCCATTCTGTGGTATGCATTGGCCTATGCCAGAACTATTAATCTTATAAAACCTTACAGTTCTGGCCCCGACCAATGTGTATCCAGAACAATCTAATAAATAGGAGAAAAAGAATAAATTTCAAAATGGCGGATAATACCTTAAGCAACAACAGCATCAAAAGGTGACTGAAAGTAACTAGCAATTTATCATAAAATAATGTCAAATGTGAAATAAGAATGCTTAGAAAAAGGTATTAAGACTCTCTCACAGATAACCAGAGTAACTGAAGTATGAATGTAATTCAATTATGTTCTCTTTATAGGATATAACATGTTATATAAAGTAAGAATCTGTTAAGAATGAGGAGTTTTTTAGTTTTCCCAGTATTTTCACAAGAATTTGTTACATTTTTGTGATCAAGACTTCCCCCGAAATAGATTTGTTTAAATCTCAACGCCAAATCTGCATAGAAACAGTCAAATGCCTGAATAATTTATCCTGTATTCATTGGACAGTTTTACCCAGATATGTTCTAACGTCAAAAGCGTCAGTCAAATTTGGCTTAAGATTGCTTTGTTGACTGAAACACCGGGTGAAAGGCATGTGAGGGTGGTCATAGCAACGAAAGCGTGTCTTTCGAGACACCACAACCAACCATGATTCATTGTGTACACTTTTAACTCCGTATGACTCGGAGACCACTTTCTTTATAACGCCATTACCCATTCCCCCACACAGGTTTGAGAAATAAGTTTAAAATGAAAGTTAAACAAACGAAGATTACAATTATGAATTTTCAAAAAAGTTTCTGAGGTATAGTATGGTTGACATAACAAAAATAAAACTTGACACAATGGTTGCTTTTTGTACATGTTATGATGTATCTTGATGAACATTTTTAAAAACTAGGTCCAATGAAGACACATTATGACAAAGAAAATAAAACTTCATACAACGGTATCTTCTTGTATAACCTTTACAAGCTTTTTAACAAACTGAAAGCAACATCAATCTGCATTTTGTAAATGTTTTTGACTTTTGTCTTGAGCAAAAGGAGATAACAATTATGAGTTATCAAAAAATGTTTCTGAGGTAGAAACCTCCTAACAAAACAAGATCCAACTTATCAAAGTAGTATCTATCTTTATATATTTTTTTAAAAACTCAATTAATATCATTCTGCATTTTCCAAATGTGTTTGTCCAATGTCTATGTCGTTCTGCAGACAAATCTAAATATTCATAAGGGTTTAATGGGAACCTAAGGAATTTAAGGTGAATAACAAATCAAACTGAACCCCAAACAGAGGTCAGACTTATTCAAATAAAAATCATGGCTTCCTAACGCTTTCTTTTTTATGTCTCTGGCGATAACCCTTCATTTTAAAACATCCCGCGTTAAAAATGTTTTATAACGAAATATGTATATGGAGGGCTCAAAGCAAGGCTATAGCAAGGACTTTACTATTGTGAAGAAGTTGGTTTAGTCTTGCATTGAATTCAATATTAATTCCTTTGATTAGTGAAGTACATTTACTATGGATGTGCTTGGACTAATGTTTACATAAGTAATGGATTGATAAGGAGAAAAAATTGAAAAAGGTTTAAATTATAGTTACACCAAATTCACACTGACCATTATGGTAGAGCGATGGAATTTTTGTCGTTGATTTCAAGGAAACCAGTGGAAAACTATTATAACCGATATCATCAATTGGCCACCAATTTTCTTTTGATCAATTTTCAATGGACAAAGATTACTTATGACAAGTAAAAAACCACCAATAAAATTTTATAAAAAAAATACCGTGGAAGAAAAACCATTATTTCTTACAATGATTTTCCGTTACAACCAATCCATTGTGACATAAGGAGAAAAAGCTTGTTTCTAATAATTTCTCCTTTTGTTACAATGACTTCTAAAATTGTCTGTAGAAGTCATTTCATAATGTTATTTAGTAAAAGGTTTAAACCACAGACAGGTGAACAGAAGCCTCTATTCAAAAGATAAAGCACTCTTTTACCATAGATAACGTTAACAATTTATGTTGATTTTTGACCTGACCCAAATCAATCACTGAATTTTATTTGACCCCTGTAATTTAAATGTCTCCACATGGCATTTTCAAAAATAACTCTGAAAATGTATTGGCAAGTCCATTTGCCTCTGGTATACTGTAAAACAGCAGCATGTTTAATGTGTTATGATAAAACTTATTAACTAATTATCTACCTCTTCCATGTATAAAGAAATTCAAACCAGATGACTCTAAAGCAAAACATTAAATGACAGAAATGTGAAAGACAAATTCATGAAAGATCAATCAACATTCAAATCACATCAAAATAACTTTAGTTGTGTTGGGATGCCTAGCTCATTATAACTGTGGAAGGTCCTTAGGCATGAACAAGCCAGGTAAAACCATTGGCATTCTGTAAGTCAACAAAGAGACTACATTTAATAATGAGCAATTTCTCTTTCTGTCACAATATTTCTAGATGCCATCTGGAGCAAATGCATGTAACGTTGTTTGCAGTTTTATTAATACAAGCAAAAGAAATACCACTTCAGAATACACTGAGATTATAATGAAAATCTGCATTAAGTATCTTTTTGGTCCCCTTTGATACTTTCTTCTATCTAAATTCTAAATGTAAATTGTACTATTTAGTACAAAAAACATTATCTAACTCAATGACAATGTTTCAAATCCCAATTATCAGTAGACAAAAACTTCAATGGATTAGATGCAACTTCCTTTCTGAAATCAAGTAGAAAAACATCGTGACAAAAGAAGAAATTGCTCACGATGAGCGATTTCTTCTTTTATCACAATGGGTTTCCTCAACATACATCCTGCACATGTTTGAATATTCAGTGAACCCTCGTTTATCCAAACACGTCCGTTCCCAACAAAATGTCCGTTTTACCGAATAATCCGGACTAATGAAGCAGAGCAAACGCCAAAATGTCGACCGTCCCAAATTGAAAGAGTTTGCAGAAGACATATCAAAACGTGATGAAATTCAAAGATAATCTTCTGATATGGCAGAAAACATTGTGGGAAAAGGAGAAATTGCTCGTCACAAGCAATTTCTCCTTTACCCACAATGTTTTCAAAAGTCGTCTGCAATAAACTGGTCCATTAATTCCGTTCCCTTACAATTTTGTTCGGATTGCGAGACATCCGGATAATCGGGGTCCGGATAAACGAGGGTTCACTGTATACAGAGTAATGGGAGATGGTATTCACATCATCTTTACTTTATGTGACAACTTGAGATCATAAAGGAAAGTATCTGACATGACTCATCACACCCATTATTGATGTACATATCGTACGGCTTGAAAGAAAATTGACAAAAATATTGGTATTGAATAACATCAAAGTGAATTTAAAATGTTTATGACACTTCATCAATTCATGCGGCAACTTTTAAAATGTCTCAAATCAAACAAGTTTTCATGCATTGATTGAAAAAGTGATAAAATTCTTAAAATATATTAACCTTTTAATATGATGATCTTAAAGTGGCCGAAATTCAAAGAGAAGTTATCAGACCAAAGTTAAAAAGTGATGAAGTCGTAATAACAAATCTGATTTCAAGGTAAATCAAATGCCCAGGATCAGAAATGAACATTTTCTATGAATCTTGAAAAGATAAGTAATTTCTCATTTAGTCACAATACTTTCTTTAATTATTTAATATTTCAAAAGGCACATTAAAATGAGTTATCATAAGGTATTCAATTAAATAGGTAATATATCAATAAACCAATCACTGTTAATTGAGGAAGTAACAAGATATGTGAGGTATATTCAAAGCCTAAGAACAAAGAGAAATTAGTCAAAATCTTGGAAATAGTGTGGGTAAGGGACCCAAATGCACCCACACTCATTGAAGAACCCCCTTCCCCTATGCAAATAAATGAAGTATTTCCTCATATTCAAGGAGGGGGAGGGCTTGATGGGGGGGAAGGGGGCAGAAGGGGCGACTGAGGTTTAACCCATTACCAATCATAAACAACAGCTAACCACTTTGTTGCAGACGCCCCTGAAAAACATTGTGGGAAAAGGAGAAATTGCTTGTGACGAGCAATTTTTCCTTTACCCACAATGTTTTCTGCCCTACCGAAAGATTATTTTTGCAATTTCACATTCTAAAATGGCGTCTGCAAAACTCTTTCAATTTGGGACAGTCGAAAAATTTGGCGTTTGGTAAAGGGTTTAGATGAGAGAGGGCAGGAAGAAGCACCAGCAACTTATTCAATGAGTCTGATAGTATCTATTTACATCCTGGATTAATCAACTGGTTCCCCTATAGGCCATTAATCTCCAATCCAGTTTTACCCTTTTATGACCCATGGAAGACTTATGGAGCCAAGAATTAAGTTCATTTGAGATTAAAAGTGTGACAAACAAAGGGCATTATAATTTCTTTGTTTAATCTTAATTCCTTCTTGAGTCATCAGCTATGGGTATTTCATTGAATTAACATATGAGGGAATTAGTTAAAGCAATCACAAATTTTGTTGTTTTGTCTTACTTATGAACCATTCAATAATACACAATCATGTACTCTGACATGACTAACGAGAAATACTAAAACCCACCTTAACATGTTAACCCTTTCCCAAATAACAAATATTTTTCGGAAATAGCATAAAACCTTTTTGGAAAAGGAAAAATTGCTCGTTACGAGCAATTTCTCCTTTTCAAATAAGGTTTTCTAAAGTCGTCTGCAACAAAGTCGTCAAATGTCGTTATTGTTTGGGAAAGGGTTAAAGCAATCACATTTTTTTGTCTTATTTATACACATGTACTCTGACATGACTAACGAGAAGTACTAAAACCCTACCACCTTAACAAAGCGTGTAAAACTCATGGTTATTATGTTCCTTATGACGTAATATCTCACCTTGGGTCTATTAATAAGTAGACATCATGGTTAAGATATGCGTTCTGTCATGCATATAGACTTAACCTTTTCACTAATGTTTTTCCTATAAAGCTCATTTATAGGCTATTGCATTGGAAAGCCTTTGTATCAAACAATTGGGACAAATAGAGAAATTACCCATCAAAAGCAAATTCTTCTTCAGCCACAATATTTATTCCCTATATCATTTCCTTTTCTATAGTTTTTAAATTGAAATCTCTATCGCTACATCCCATATGAACCAACCATACAACCCTTAAAGAAAGAATCAATTTACTCTTTCTGAACAAAATTTGCCATTAAAAATTTAAAAAGAAATCAAATGGGGAAATATACCTTGTATAGGATAAAAATCAGCCTTTGGTAATGAAGATATTACATGTGAGAGCAATTTTTCTTTTACCGACATCAGTTTCAAAGATCATTACAAGCAGAAGAATGCCGAAATTGTTTGGTAAATATTTAAACAACAGGTTGAATCCGTACATACATGATTCACTCATGCATACCTATGGCCTAGCAGTGTTTACCTGAAGATAACGTCATATTAGTTAACCCATTACACAATACAATATGGGATCTTGTAATTAGCCAAAATTGAAAAACCTGACTGACAACAACAGTAGAGTTAAATAAAAAAATTATTTTTACGCTTATGGTTGAGAAATTGTTGCAGTTCAGGGAATTACTTACAACATAACGTTTCCTATTTCATAACAATATTTTTTCATTTAAAATGTTTAGTTTTGTAATCAACTTAATTGCCTTGATATAAACGGGCATGCTAAGAAATTAATCATGCCAATTAATCAAAATGACTTAAAACTCACTTTTTTCTTAATCATTTCCTATCATTTGACAAAGTTCATAAATACGAAAAAACTTAGAGCAAATTTTTTCCCCCCACAGCATATCATTAATCATAAGGGATGAATAATTCATGAGATATAAAGGTAGATCAAAATTTACATCTATGAATGAAAGAAAATATACTTTTTTTGCTTAAGAATGTAGCTTTAAAATACATTGTTTCCTTATAAATTGGTGTTTAAACGTTACATCAACAATATATAAGTTATGTAATGGCTTTATTCTTTCCTGTATCAAGCAGTGCTAGGCTAGGGCTCTGGAGTGACTTGTCAAAGGTCACTCCCATGAAACCAGAGGTGTCCGTGAGGCTCGATTCCAGGACCCCCGAGTTCTAACTCTGCCACCTTAACCACTGGGCAATGCAGGTCCCCTACAAATACATTGTATGATGGTAATGGCAGGAACTTATATCATACTTTTCACAAACACTGAATCAGTTACAACAGTTTGTTGAGGTGTCAACTGTGAGTCAAAAAAGCAATTTTACCACACAGCTGAGACATCAAAAGAACATTTAAAACAAAAGGAGCAATTGCTCAACAGGCAAACATTTCCAATTACATGTATCTATTAATCGAATTGCTAACTTGAATCTCTTTTAATTCAAGGCAATAATTGAGGATGTATAGTGGAATATGGTTAAGAGTTATGTAGTTCTAAGTTTATAGGTGGATATGACTGTTCATTCTTAGATCAAAACATACACATCTTAGTGGAAGATTTCATGGTGAGGGACTTTCTCAAAACACCTGGTGTACCGCTATGATCAATAGCAGCCTTGGTCAACATTTCATCCTAACAAAGCTGCAGTGGAGAGCCAAGCTTATCACTTAACAATGTAATGAAAAGATGAGGTTTTAAGAATAAATGTATGATTGTATTATGCTGAATAGATGCTGTATTATGTTTCAACTTACTTTGGTAAAAATCAAATTTTACATTGTGTTCAATGATTTGCTCTCTTATTACAAAAGGCAAAACATACCAAGCTATTTTCTATGAACATCTCCATGGTGTTTTCTTGACTTCAGAATAAAAGCACTTCTAAATTCAACCTGGCAACATTGCTAGGTCATATCAAGTTCCTGCACCTCAAGGGCTCAATTTAAAACTAAAGTAAATGCTTCACATTTGTAACGGTTCTATTCATTTATCTATTTATCTACGGTTTAACATCACATGAACAATGTTTCAGTTATGTTGCAATGCCTGACTTCTAATGATGGACAAAGACCCCAGAACTGAACTGCTCATAAGGGCTGGCCAAACCCTTAGCAAGGAAGAACCATCAGTACTCTGTTAAGCAGCCTGGAGACTACCTTTCATGAAAATCCAAATGCCAAATGCCGTCACAGGGATTTGAACCCATGCAGAGAGGGGCCCTGTGATTTCAAGCCATGTACTCTAACCACTCGGAAATCGAGGCCCTACATTTGCAAAGGACTTGCTAGTTTTGCATTGAGCCCTTGACTTCAGGACCTCTTCATATTCCTGCAAAAATATGGCTAAATATTTGATGGCACAACACCCTCCTGTACTACTACCACCCCCAACTCTTCAATATGGTATTGATTGTTTACATTCCTAGCATACCAAAGTTGAATAATGACAGATATCATCTAGTCAAACATGTGGTTAATGAAGATACTGGCCTTGCTATCAGTTTGTCCGATATTGGGCTATTGGTCCAGACTGGCAAACACATGTCCACATTTTGTTCATTATGTGATTGACCTCTGATGTGCGTTGGTCAGATTGTGAACTACAAATGGCCTATGACATTTCATTGTAATTAAAATACCAGGAGAACCCAGTTAACCCTTTACCAAATGCCAAATTCTGACTGTCCAAAATTGAAAGAGGTTGCAGATGGCATTTCAAATTGTGATCTTTCATAGGGCAGAAAACATTGTGGGGAAAGGAGAAATTGCTTGTCAAGAGCAATTTCTCCTTTTTCCACAATGTTTTCCAGAGTCGCCTGCACCAGACTGGTCAAATGTCGTTTTTGTTTGGTAATGCATTATGGGATATGTGTTTGGCATGAAACTCCATCACATGTATCGTTCTTTTGCTGCTGTGGTATTCTGAAACATTCAACAAGTATTCAGGGATCCTTAGAAATCCAATTATCAAAACTTCCTCAGATAAGTGAAGTGGAATTGAGTGCCTGATTCTGTTACTCCATAAAATCCACAATGCCACAAATGCTGCACTAGAAACCACTGTGATTTAAGGAGAAATTGCTTGTAACAAGCAATTCATCCTTCAATCACAATGATTTCTGACCAATTTCATCATGAATTTTGTTTTTCGAGCTTAATAATTGTCATTAACAGTTGCTTTGAATTTGGACCAGTCACAAAAAGAGGGATTGGGACTTCCATTCATGTTTTGGCATCAAGTTGTATCACAAACATTATTTCTCTGTATGTTTTGATTTAAAAAAAAATGCATAAATGCCATGCTGGCCAAGGCTTTCAATGAGTATTTTTCAATAATATTTTGATTTCTCAAGAGTAAATCTGCGTCTTTGTAGGGTTCTGAGTAGTTGGTTCCTACCAGTGATGTATAGCAGTGACTAAGAAAATAAAGATCTTATACTGTAATTTACTGAAGAAGAACCGATGCATGATAATTTATTTTATCCCTATTTCACTTAACAAGTAAACACAATAGGCAAGGAACCCAGCAATCAATGCCAAAAGGCTTCTGATTATGAATTCTTCAAATCATTCTTCATAAATATTTCAACTTTAATTATGCATAGATATCTTTCACAGTCTGCATGATCGGCATGATTATCATCTGCTTCAAATTAGTTGGAACAGGGTCAGGGTTAAGATGGATAAATATCCCATAAAGATAAGACTTTGATAGCTACAATCTCTATCAATGAAATTCCAAAGGGAAATAGAGGCCATGAAAAAAAGAAAACCAAGTTACACCGCCTTTTCGTCTATCACTCCAGTTTTAATTCTGAACCGTTTACAGACAACTTATTCAGACAAGGGGAACACAACTTTCTCAGAAGCTTGTGCATTTCGAGTTAGAAATTGCCCTTTCATTAGGATAAATTACCCTATAGGATACCTTACTTTAACGCATTTGCTAAAGAAGTCTTTGGAAACCATTTCTATTAAAGCATTAATTCCTCAAAATGAGTAATTGCGGTCTTTTGAAAAATACTTTCAACCTTAAATGATAAATAAAATATTTTGTTTTCAAATGAACCAGTCACAAAATCAAATATAGAGGGAATGATTCAGAACATGCTGATGCACAAAGTGTACTTGCAGAAATAAAAGAAAAATCTATCCTTTCCTCCAACTCAAAATTGTATTCAAAAACCTGTGGCAAAAATCATGAAATATCCCAAAACTTAATTGCCCCTAAAGAGCATCAGCAGAGAAACATCAAAAGGTGTCTGGAGTTTGAAAAAGGGAGGTGCCATTCTGCAAAGTCTATTTAGGAGAATTCCAGGAAGGTATTGAAGCAATTCATAATTTGACAGCTGGTTTTGCAGTGTGCTTTAGGAAGTATCTGGAGAATGAACGACTGGGTGGAGACAGGTCCATGAGAAAAGGGGCTTGTCTGGGGCATTGTATTCATACACCTGTGCAAATATCAAACTTTGTCTTGGCAAAATTGGTCTTCCTGTTACTGAGACCTATCTTAATAAAATTGAACTGATGATCAGGTGGGAAAATCAAGTGTCCTTGTTTCCCAGCTTGTCCAAAAGCCTTAAAGGACAAGCAAATCTTTATTGAAATGAACTACATAACTATTACACAGACAAGTGCAGAAAAAGATTTGTCCTTTAAGGTCAAGTAAATCAAAATCAGATTTCACCATCCCTGATGATTGAAAATTGCTTTTTGGTAAATAAAACACATGTTAAATTGACATTTAGAACAGTCAAACACAATAACTTATGAATTTGTCATGAGTTACATGACTTTGTATTGCTATGCTGCCAATCTGAGATGTTTTTGCAATATAAGATCTAATAAAGCAACAATGTAAAAGTATTGGTACTTGTTAAATAATTCTAGCTTGGTCTGTCAATGAAAATAATATAACTAGCAATTGCTATGCTGCTTATCAGATATGTTTTTTTCCATATACTGTCTAATGATGCCACAATGCCTTTGTACTTTTCACCTTGGTCTGTAAATGAAAATGATTTAACTAGCAATTGCTATACTGCCTATCTGATGTGTTTTTTTCAATATACTGTCTAATGATGCCACAACGCATAAATTTGTACTTTTTACCTTGGTCTGTCAATGAAAACTGAGAAGGAAGTGAACCAATTGGCGGATGGAATTAAACACATGCTGATGAACAGGTTTGCATAGTGTGGTATGGAATTTGCAGACATGTGGGGAATTTGGATAAATACATATGCTGTTATAGACAGATGTTTCGAATGTTTTCGAGTGTCGACTCCAACAAGAAGATGCTGTGAAGAATATTTGGCTTGTCAAGTGTGAAGCCTGCTTTGTTTTGCCAAGATTTAAATGCGGAAATCCCAGAACATTCCAAGGCCTGAATGAACAGTTCATGCAAATTTCAGTCTTATTTTTTTTCTGTTAATCAACAATTTTTCAGTTATTTTGCTATGCCCTCCTTATCATGGATGGGGGTAGAACCCTTACTTTACTTCCCACAAGGACTGGTCAAGACAGATAGCACCATCAGGTCAACTTCATTCTCCAAGATCGATAAACATGAGGAATGAAGAATACAGACACATGCACAACTATTGGTATGTCATTTTTGCCAACAATAAAACAAATATTTACATAATAGAACATGCATGTATCCAGAGGTCGATATCATCAATATATCAGGTGAGTCATATATCATAATAATCGTTTAAACAAGATTTAAATTGGAACCTTTAATAAAGGATTTAGATATGGAATAAAAAAGTAAGCCAAGGAACTACATCTTTTTACCTGGACCTCTGTTTAGTACCCAATAACTAACCTGTTAACCAACAAACCTACAACTCTTTACAACATCAATACCACATCAAGAAGCCAGGCTTTTGTGTTGTTTCTCAAAGCAGTAAGCCTTAAAACATTGTTGCAAAACATGGCAGCAAGTTATCCTTTAGCCATTTGGACCTTCTTACAGGTATGTAATTTTGATATTTCAACTAGTAAAGTTTGCTTTGTCATAATTGCTCTAGGTATTTTCCACAAGAGGCATACGAGGGAAACATCTGCCATTGATTATCAAATTAGCACTATCTGCTCAACTATTCAACAGATATCATGGTTAACTTGAAGCATTTCATGGATTTCCTCTTTTCCTCACCATGAAGGATCAAGTCATACCTTGCCAACGTCCCTTTCAGGGTTGCATAACTTAAAAAAGCTGCATGCTTCACCCATGACCAAACAATAACGAAATTTAACCACTTTGTTGTAGACGAATCTGGAAAACATTGTGGGAAAAGGAGAAATTGCTCATAACAAGCAATTTTTCCTTTTCCCACAATGTTTTCTGCCCTATCAGAAGATTGTTTTCCAATTTCATCACATTTAGAAATGTCGTCTGCAAACTCTTTCAATTTAAGACAGTCGAAAACTTTGCGTTTGGTAATGGGTTAAAAGCTTAGATTCACATACTATCTGTGGCTGGATAAGGGTCGAATTAGACAAGATTGTCCACTGATAGCATCAAACTCTGCAACATTTCCTACTTCCTTCCTGCCGAATGCTGGCAACTTGTCAAAAGATATATGGTGAACAAAGGGACTGAATCCTACATCTCTCAAAGTAAATCTGCCAAATCTACATTTCCTGTCTTCTTAACATGAGTTCCATCAAAGTTCTTCTCTAACACTTAGTTGTACATATATATTAAAGCTGCACTTATACATGTACACACAACCTGCATTATGAAACAAGCAACATTTGAAACATTTAGTCTAGCAGAAATTTAGCCCATCATGCGCAAATTCTGTTTATGTCACAATGTTTCCTACATACGTCTATAATAAATGCAAGTTCTCAAGTGATTCCATTTTTGTCATTCAGAAGACTGCCTCTCATGAAAATCCAAATGCCAAAACAAGATAGCCTCCATAAAATTTCAAGTTACATACTTAAGACATACATACCCCTTTAACCCAGGCACCAAAGCAAAGTAATGTCATTTTGAGCACTTTCCCCTCTAGCCTGAAAGTCTTATATGTATCTTAATATAATGCAAACCTCTTTCCATACTTTTCTAAATGTTGCTGTAGGTCCTTTCAAATGACCTAGTTAAAACGGACAGGGAATTAGTTCTTAATATTTTAATAATATTGAAAGCAACACAAAGCAAAGCAAGAATTTAATTTGTTACACACATTGGGACATTCACATGTTATAAACATAGAGACAGACAAAGCAGGAAACCACTGAGAGGCAGACACTACCTTAGTTATCCCTTTCCAAAACAACAAATTTTCAACTGTCCCAAATTGAAAGAGTTTGCAGACGACATTTAAAAATGTGATGAAATTGGAAAATAATCTTCTGATAGACCAAAAAGGAGAAATTGCTTGTTACGAGCAATTTCTCCTTTACCCAAAATAGTTTCTAAAGCCGTCTGCAACAAAATGGTTAAATATTTGGGAAAGGGGTAATAATCATCTAAAATAATAAATGTTTTGTAGAGGTGTATCAAATGCTATCAACATCTGTGGAGGGCCAAGTAACAAAACATTTTCACACAAATAAATTGAGCTGGGATCTCTTAAAAGCTCTCTTCATTCATAGGAAATAACAAATAAGATACTTAGCAAGCCACCAAGTTTAATAATATCCTAAATTAAAATATAACATTACTTTAACACAACTCAAGCAAAGTGTCTAAGAAATAATTTCGACAAAAATAATGATTGCTCATAGAAAGTACTTTTTTCTGTGGCACAATAGTTTCTTTCCCTATAATTCTAAAAAACAAACAAAACTATACTTGCTTTAACCTTATACTTCTTATATACAATTACTTCAATTAAGACGTTCGCACAGAGTTTATAAAATAGGGAACAGACAAGTAGCCCTGATGTAAGACCAACAAAGCACACAGGCCGATCTGGAACAAACCTTCCCATAATGCACTGAGGTAACACTTGATAATGTCCCCCAGCTCAATTATGATTTATATACCACGGTCATCTCACGGCCCCATTAGAAAGCCACTCGAAATTCTAATTTACCAACACAATATGTCATTTCATGTGCGAACAAAAACTCTTATCTTTTCAATGGTTTAGAGTACGCCCAATTGGCTGAAGATTTAGAAAACTTAGTCTTTGAACAATTTTAACTCCATCCAAATCTGCGGTTTACAGTAATTGACACTGTTGAAACCAATTATGAAAATGACTGAAATCCAAACAAAACAAAGAGATGAGGTTGTCTTTTTTTTGAATATATTTTTGATGAAACATGTCTTAATCTATTTTTTAAATGCTCGAATTTGAAAGCAATACCAGAACACATGTACATGTACAAAGTTTACGAATTGTCAAAATCTTCATGAATTTAGAAGAAATCTTTGTATCAAAATAATAAATTGCTTGTCATATTCAATTTTCTTTTTGACATAAAACATTCTAAGCCCTAACTTGTAGGCCAGTAAAAACTGGGTGTCACTCTATAATACCTTACTTTGCAACATCATTCCGAAGCCACTGGTATAAAAGGATAAATGGGCCGCGTCACGCGAAAAGGGGCACTCGGACATAAATAAAAACCGCTGACTCAGCTCTTTCTTAGCGCTATAATTTCAGCATCTAGTCACGACAGTTATCATTTGTATTTATTTAAAGGTATAACTGGATGTCCTCTAAGATGGCAAACAGTGTAACCCCAGACCAGCCGCCACGTCAGTGACGTGGCGGCTGGTCTGGGGCTACACTGTTTGCTATGTCCGAGTGCCCCTTTTCCCGTGACGTGGCCCAAATAATGAGCAGTTTATTCTTTCATCAAATATTGCTTGATTCCTTCTATTATAAAGGAAATGTGTCCGTTGAGGAATAATTTTTGTTGTAATATGTTGCTTTCTTCATTTCTTAAGAACTTCAAAAGTATGAGTTGCAATGGATTGTTTAACTTCCGTCTTCCTTCCTGTCAGCAAACATCATTGATCAACATTTGAACCTATTTCATATTTCCACACTAGCGGTGTCTTCTTTAGCCTAAGCTTTCTATGATTTTCCCCTTGTTATCAGTGTTTCAGTAACAGGCCCTTTTTTCCTTAAATTTGGAAGAGGTCTAGGCCTGTTGATTCTGGGATGCATGGAAATTGCATGGAAACCAAAAAGCTGATGTGACTCTGAATTTTGGGAAAAACTGCATGATTTTAATGAAATTCCAAAACATTGGGAAGGTGCCTTTTATGGGCACTTGTTATCTAATGAGAGAAAGCCCTGAATAACGCTATGACATTAATATTGTTAGCTCTATCATGAGCTGTCAATCCAGTATGTTTCAGATTTTTCTGAAGAAAAACAAAACAAGAAACCATCCAAACATTCCAATAAAAGGAGAAACAACTCATCAAAGCATTTCATTCTTAAGCAACAGTATTCTGCAGTCCATTAAAATGTGATTATTTCTGAAATTCTTGACCGGAGATGTTTTCATTAAGATGTGCATTAATATCCTACATGAAGTAACTGGTCGTAGATAACAGATAATGTTTGGTACAACATATTACGTTACTGTCTAAGCGGTTAATTAGTGCAAATGTTTTACAAAGAATCTATACATGTCAACACAGCCCTTTTTTCTGTCCACCCAAGAGACCCTTGGTATCCCAGGTGGTAGCAGACGACAATGAGATGAAATAAAATAAACAAAAAATTGGTGACTTTTTCATAAGCACCATGCAGCAAATGTAGTTTGTCTGATATCATTGTCTTTCACCCTAAAAGTGTTTATATCATTGTTTTTTTCTTCCTTTTTGATTATTTTCAATAAGTTCCGTAGATATTCTTAAAATCTGTATAGATTTAATCTATCACTGTGAGACATGACATGAACTATCAAAAAAGTTTTGGTCATTTTTTCGCCAACTACATAAAAGATCTTTTATTACAAAACCATTCACGAGACCTTTGAACAGCCCTGACTTTAGGCACCTGCCTCCTGAGGCATTCCTTTACTTTTTTCAAATGTTTGCCAGAGATATAAATGAGTATGTGTATTATCCAGCTTTATCATAGCTTTTAATGGCACTTTGGAAAGATTAACCCTTAGAATGCTGAGTAATTGTCTAAAAATAGATTTTTGTGTTATCTGCTTTCCAAAGTCTTAAATGTCTGCTTAATTTTGATGAGGAAAGATAAGCAGAGTAGCAAACAGGTTAGATCACAGGCCAGCCGCCAATTCACAAATTGGCAGCTGTTATGGATCTAACCTGTTGACATAAGAATGAAGTCGGTTCCAGCACTATAAGGGCTTATCATTTTGCATTTGAAAAAGAGTTTAGGGATAATATGCCGGAAACTGCACAAAATATCACATTTCTTTTCCCATCCCCAAGAAAATTAATGTCAATGTCCCATACAGATGTGACATAGGAAAATAAAGACTTTAAGATAAGAAGGATGGGATAACTATACATTTGTACTTAAATAAGATATAGAAATGTGTCTTTCAAAGATTCTTTTTAAATTCCATGAACAATGTAAATTTCTTGTTTGAAGGAAACATTTTGGTGTAAAAGAGCTTTATTTAGAATCAACTCATCTAACATGACATCTGGAAATCAACAATGACAATACCAATACCGGCCCAGTTAAGGAATGTCACAATTTGATCATAGCAAACATCTGACAAATAACCACAATATGAAACTTCATTCTTTCGGCCTTCAGTTCCTATTCATAGAGAGCACACCTCAAGTTTGATTGAAACATAGAGCAAATATTGACTCTTCGTCTTTAAACCATTAGTGCCACAAGCTCTTTCCTATGGATAGATGTCACATGGTTAAAACTTTTTTCGCCTAACTAAAAGATATTGCAGAAAAGAGTGAAATTAAAATGATAAAAAAAGGATTGAAAAATTTATTACATTGGGTTATCTAATGATAAAAAAAGACAAAAATGCTCTTCAAAACCGTTATTTAAATAAGTTGCCTTATTTCCAACGAACATGATCATAGCTGAATCAATTTTTTGTCTCCTAACATTGTGAATAAAATGTATAGGAATTCATTTGTTGGTAAAACTCAGTTGTTAAACCCTTCGAATGTTGGATTTTTTTCTAAAATTCACTTTGGTGTCGTCTGCTTTCCAAAACCATGAATACCTGTTTGATTTTGATGAAGAAAGATACTCAGAATAGCAAACAGATTAGACCACAGGAGATCCGGCAATTTACTTGACTTCAAAATAATAAAGGGGACCCTAGCGAATTTTCAAATTTCAATAGAATCTTGCTCACTGTTTAATCATATATTTTGCTGATGTTAAAAGAAATTTCTTAGTCTAATTATGTTGTTCTAAGAAAGTGGTTTTGGCTAGTTTCTTTCTAGATTTCAATCCATCTTTTCCAGTCCATTGACAAAGGTCTTAGTCATGTATTCAGTTTGAGTCTGCAAACTTTTTCAAATTGTAAGTGATTATTAAAAGAGATACTGGGTACTGTTTTACTAAACAGTTTACGCTTAAGATTTGCGTAAGTCTAAAACAACAATTCCTCTTATTTCAATATTAGACGAAGCAATATTGCAAAGTGACACATCATTGGAATCGTCTCTCCGAGACGCTTCCAATGAAGTGCCACATTGCAACATTGTACTTTCATTGAAGATACTATCCATGTTTATCAATTATGACTTACGCACATATTTTGCGTTAGTTGTTTAGTAAAACTGGCCCCTGGTGCTTTGAGTAGGGCTTGCAAAATGTCTATTCTATTGAACTTGGAGATTAACATCCTTTATGTGATACAATCAATTTCTCCTTTTATCATATGGTTCCTTCAATCTTGGGCTGTATACTTAAAGGTGTGTCAAAATTAGTACAATACAAGGATTCAATGCAAGATGATCATAAGTGCTCCATAAACATGAAGACCTTACTAAAGTATTGCACTAAACTCTCAAATATGTAGAGCCATGAGTTAAGAAAAAAAAAGCAAAAAAATCCCATTAACAAAGAATGAAGAGGTGAAGTTTGCAAATTCTAAGGCCCATAATTAATAACCATTTTTTAAGCCTTTTGTACCCAACGACTTCCTTCTCAAATGTCTCAAACAATGTAAAACCTACAAATTAAAAAATAAAGGTTTTAATGTTCATATTCAGCCCTCTTCAAATTTAACCCTTTTCTTCATCATACTAATAGAATTACAACTTTTGTCGTCATACAGAGTTTTTCTTCTCATATCATTCTACATCAGACTTAAGTTTTAAAATTTGCCTGCTCCAAAAAATGTATTTTATACTTAATCCTCAGAAATGCTTTACACAATTTGAAAAAGACACAGTTCAAAATTTGATTATATAGTAGATTTTTTTTATATGGGTTTTACATCACATCAACATTATTTCAGTTATGTAGCGATGCCCGACTATTAATGATGGAGGAAGATCCATAATACTCAACTGCCCACAAGGGCTGGTCAAGGCAGGTAGAACCATCAGCATTCCGTAAATCAGTTGGGAGACTGCCTCTCATGAAAATCCAAGTAATGATTTTATATCAGACACTACCGACAATCAGTTTATAGACACTGAAATCATTGTAACAAAAAGTATTAAATAATTTATTTTCAGGTTACTCACAAAGTGTCAACATGTAGTTAAGGTAAAAACCATGTTGCGATAAAGGTTTCATCATGACTCATATTATAAATAGTTGTGAGCTTAAGGGTTGAGGGTCTCTCAAATAATAAAGTGTACAAAAGAATTTGTGAAAACGAACTTACAGATATCTACAGCGTTTTTTACAAACCAATTGGGAAAGGTTCCGGTACGGAGGCAATTTGGAAAATGTGCGTCATTTCGGTTCATTTTTCTTATAATTGAGAAATTTGGGATTTGTTTTCAAATAAAAGAACACTCTTCATAAGGGGTACCGTTCATAAGCAGCGTATTTCTTCAAAATTATGAAAACTGCGGAAAATGTACAGAAACTTTGTAATTAAATCTTTTGAGTCAAGAGTCTGCATTTGATTTTGAGTGTTGTGTTACAAATAATCTGAGGGGATTTTGACTAATTTGGGAAAAAAATCTTGAATTTGGCAAAACTGTTACTTGGATTTGATTAGGAAACGGTCCTTTTACCAGACCCAAACAAAGAAGGAAAAAACCCGCTTAGTTATAAAGCTATGGATTTTGCTCTATCAAATCAAATGAAATTGAAAAGAATCATTGTTAAAAGAATTCTCTAATATTCAATATTTCTTTTTTCACCAATTGATGTTTCCATTTTTTTTAAACCAAAACTGATGATTTTCAGGTATAAGAATATGCCATTTCTTCTTTTGTTTCTACCTGGTAAGACCATTATCCTTACTTGTCTGCAGTAAGCCTTTCAGTTTGGGACCGAGAAACGAGTTAATGACATTTCAAGATTGTATGATCACATGACCAAACTGGTCGTATATATAGATCCTGTTCAAATAGTTTCGTCTGATGAGACACGGAATGTTGAAACACATTGTGACAAACAATCGAAAACTTTTCAAGCAGAAAAATGTAAGATATGAACAACAAAGGCATTCCAATTGGAATTCGCCACCTGTAAACAAAAAGGGTATTAAAATCTACTCATGACTGATTGAAACCCGATCAGTTAAAATCAATCAAAAATGGGCTAGCCTGAGGAACATACACTAATTTTCAAAGATAATAGCATATTTGTCTATTCTTTTATTTCCTTTATTTCTGAGCTTTGCATGAAGGTGTGCCTTAGTTTTTCAGTCTTTTATGAGAGTTGCTTTCATCAAGCTATAGGAGAAAGACGATAATGATTTCAAAAGATTAATCAATCACTTTATCTGAAGAAGTTCATAGCTGGCATTTTATCTTTTAGCAGAAAAAAAAATGATATTCCCACACAAAGATTTTTGTGACTGTCATTTTCAGAAATAATCATTAATGAAATAATGTTAACCTTGCTTAGTCGCAAACATATTCTACCAAAATGATTCTTAAGCATATTGCATGATGCTTCATTTCCAAATCGGAAAATGTGTCATAGCCATATTGAAAGCAATTTAACTAAAGACAAGAAAATAAGCATTGGTTGATACCAGTGAGAAACCATTGTGACTTAGGGATAAATAATTCATTAGGAGCAAATCATCTTTTGGTCAGAATAGTTATCAAAAGACTTCTGCAGCGGAATTAACGGTATATCTAAATAAGGGGTTAAAAAGGGGACTGGCAGATCGATACCCCTAATCTGGACATCAATAGGAAAACCAGTCAACTCTGTATGACATGTAATGGTTGGTATGATTCGTCAACCCTTCATATTAAAAACATTTGACTCAAGCCAATTTCAAGTGGCCAGCAATATCCCTTTTTCATTACCGCCTCCTTAAGGACATTTTCACCAAACAATCTTAAGATTATACATAAATTGGTCAGCTGGACTAGTCCTTCGTCATTTCATTGAGAAAAAGGAGAAGTTGATCTAAAAACAGATTATAATGAGCAAAGCTTTTTCCCCATGATGAATATAATGTTCTCTTATCATTTACACAGTTTTCATTGAGGAATTTGCCATCCTGGCAATTTTTTTAATTTCCCCAACTGCAACAGATTTGGCAGAACATAGGAAATGGAATCATGGTAAAAAGTTCAAATAGTTCCACAAAGCACTAAGGGTAAGTGGGGGTTCACATACCAATTGGAATTCCGTGTCTCGTTAGGCAGGGTGTCAGTTTGTCAGATCTGTCTAAGTCTAATCAAATTCTTTCCAATTGAGTGTGTCCAGACATGCAGGACAACGTTAACCAAAGAGTTGGAAGATCAGGAGGAAAAACTGAGATACTTAACCCTTTCCCAAACACCAAATTTTTGACTCCCCCAAATTGAAAGAGTTTGCAGACGACATTTCAAAATGTAATGAAATAGGAAAGTAATCTTCTGATAGGGCAGAAAGCATTGTGGGAAAAGGAGAAATTGCTCATTATGAGCAATTTCTCCGTTTCCCACAATGTTTTCCAGAGTTGTCTGCAACAAACTGGTCAAATGTTGTTATTGTTTGGTAATGGAGTGTTCTCAATAAGAACAAGCCTCAGACCAAAATGACCGCTTTAAATTATGTTTTGGCCTGTTCAAATTTACTGAGATGTTAAGAACCCCCATCCAAGTGGCCTGTTAGGATATATTTTGTCCTGTTCAACCGATTCTTATTGAGAACACTGAACATGTCCTCAATGTAGTATTCAATAAAAATTGGTGAAACCTATATTGGGGGTACTCATATGATATCAGAATTATTGTTCAGAGACAATACTAATGAGCACTCAACAAATAAGTAAAAGACAAAACATGAAAAACTAAGAGAAGACATCATAAATGTCTTTAATCAGAACCTGGCTGGCCTGGATCTAACCTGTTTGCATAAGCATGAAGTTGGTTCCAGCACTACAAGTGTTATATTTAGAAAATAAACTTTGAAGCCATATATGCATTAGAAACTGTACCCATTAGAAGGGAGCGGGCTAAGTGGATCTTTAGACAGGAATTTTCCATCTTCAAGTAGCTGGCTACCTGTTTACAATACAGCATCAAGTCACTCTTACAGAGTAGTAACAAACATCATCATATACACATTTTGTAAACAGCTGCTGTTATAAAAGAAAAAAATAAATTCCTTCCTATATCAGTGTCTAAAGACATCACACCTGCTGTTGCTTAAGTTTAACCCATTACCAAACAATAACAACATTTGACCACTTAGTTGCAGACGACTCTGGAAAACACTGTGGGAAAAGGAGAAATTGCTCTAAACGAGCAATTTCTACTTTTCCCACAATATTTTCTGCCCTTTCAGAAGATTATTTTTCAATTTCATCAAATTTTGAAACGTCTTCAAACTCTTTCAATTTGGGACAGTCGAAAATTTGGTGTTTGGTTAAGTGTTAACAAATTCCGGGACATTTCTCTTCTTGATATTATCTTATATTTCAACTGTCACAATTAAAAACTCACTTCTTTCATAATTCTTGCCTGATGGTACTTTCAATTTGGTTATAACCCTCAAAATCCCAAAAGAATGAACAAGATTGTGCATTGATTATACAAAGTTGGACTGTGCGATCAAAGACGAACATCTGCAACCACATCAAAAAAATAAGAAAAAAAACACCCCACCAAATAAAGGTCTTAATACAAGAATAGCTTGGTTATTGATAATCATATGTAGTTGCGCAGATTTACGCCAGACAAGCGTCTGGCTATGACTCCTGTCGTCTTTACAAGTTTCAAATTGGGCGCTATAAAGGTATTTTAAAATGTGATAAATATTTGGGTTAAATTATAGCATGTCATAGGTGCCACTCTTCCATCACATTGTGTATTTTTTGTGATTGTTGTTCAATTTGGACCTGTTATCAAATCCCATGCGAAAAAATGGGTTTCACACAGGTTCCACCCAGGTTCCACCCCCTGCCTTATGACCTGTAGATGACCCGATACCCCGACTTCGGGCCCTGCTGGAAACATGTAGTTCTTTTTAAAAAATTTCTGTTACAAAAAAAACAGTAACAAAACTAAAAAAGCTGAGAGCAAATATTTTTCATGCAACAATGATAGGATTAAAGTGTGTGTGTTTGTGTGTGCACATAGAAATCAGGGCTTTTTTACGTTATATAACAGGGGCCTATAAAAGGCACCTTCCCAATTGGAAGTTTCTTTAAAATCATGCAGTTTTCCCATCAGTTCAAAGTCATACCAAAATTTCCCAAATTCAACAAGCTTGGGCATCTTCCCAATTTAAGGGAAAAAAGCCCTTGACAGAGTGCTACATTTATTTGCATCATCATTTTTCCCCACACCTAGTCTTTTCTTTTTCAATAATGAAGAGCTGTGAAGGCACCTTACAGTCTGCATTATCAAAAAAAGTTTTCCAACATTAAGATTGATAAGTATTAGGCAAAAATGATAGACATGATAAGGGGCATTTGTCATTTTTATGATCCATTTTCCGCTACATTTTTGTATGAGACAGAAATTCCTCAACTTTATGAGGTAGAACATGAAGCCCCCTGGGCGAGACAGAACAAACAATCCCATAATTATAACCATCCATTAATTAAAAGACACTTAAAAATCAATGGGAACAAGAGCTGAGCAGGAAATTGAATATCTACTGACAGCTGAATCCTGGTAAAACGTCAATCATGAATGCAGACACAGATTCAACATTATGTAATTGTTGTTATCTACAATTAACCCTATTACCTCACATCATGGCTTGAGACTTGTCCAAATTGAAAGCAACTGCAGGAAATATTAACGTTAATGTATATAAACAGTTTCCATGTGCTTTTGGATGGAAACTATTGTGACAAAAGGATAAATAAAAAAAATGTTATTTCTGAGCAATTTCTCCTCTCATAACAATGGTTTCTTAATTCATAAATGTTCTACTATAGGTGTGTATGTTGATATGAAGAAAGTGCAAAGACAAAGACACACCACTATTTCCACAGCAAGTTTGAGAAGAATTTGTGAAGACAGAAAGAAATGACCACAAGACAATTGCTTTGAATTTTGCTTATTTCTCATTATTTTCTATTCACTTTCAAATCATATATCTATTTCATTAACAATTCCACATGACCATACTGTTGACCTCACAAGCCCATGCTAGATAATGGATGAAACGCCGCATTCTCAGGCATTGTTTGTTTTTCTGATCTACACCACCAGGACCATTTCATCAACACACATTTGATCGATAGATCAAGAAGCTTACACATCACTTGGGAGGAACTACCGGATGTTTTGTATATAATAAACACACACTTAATGGTTGTAGAGCTATATGTAATTTCAGGCATGAGCATTCTCTCAGGTAAGCCTGAAACGAACCATATTTCTATAGGTCCAAGAGGTGCAGACGAAAGTCTTACATGCACTCATGTTTTCATTTCTTAACCCTTTTAGTGCTGAAACCGAATTCATGCTTAAATGCAAACAGATTAGATCACAGGCCAGCCGCTGAGTAATTGGCAGCTGGCCTGTGATCTAACCTGTTTGCTACTCGGAGTATCTTTCCTCATAAAAATTGAGCAGATATTTAAGGTTTTGGAAAGTAGACGACCCAAAAATCTTTTTTCTAAAGCATTACCCAGTATTTATTTTCTAAAACCATTTGCCCTTCCGTCTTGGTATGCATTACAGTTAACTCCATGTGGTTGTAATGGTAGCATAATTGGTATCAACAACATACATTCTGAGTTGTGTGCAAAACGGAAATATCAGTCTTATCTTAGAATCTGTATTAGAGAGCTGAATTACTGCCAGCAATTCAGATTACCAGAAACCATGCCAAAACTACCCAGTGGTGGTGTTAAGGCTGTACAAGCCTTTAATGCTTTTCCTCCTTAGACATTTTGTAAGATCTCTTCAAAATTAAAAGCACCATCAGACAACAATCTCAAAGCAACTGATGCCATAAATATCCTTTGCATTCAGTTATATGATAAACCTTTCCAACATATTATGTTTGAGACTCATCCAAATTTAAAGAAACAGTAGATAACTGAAAAAATCATAGAGCAACAGTGCATTTTATGATATATATTGATTAAAAAGGACTTGAAAAAATCACTCTTTTGTCTCAGTGGTTTTTAAGGTCCTCTTCAGCAGTAAAGATAAAATGAGATGTTTATTAGTAATGAAGTAATGAAGGGGATCAACCAGGAACTGGATCTCATTAATTAGTATATCCATTTAAAGATAAGTTACATACCATAATATTCTCCTTGAGAAGTCGCTTCCATCTCATCTTCAAGCTGTTTAGTCAGCGCCAGTAACTTTTTCTCTGCCTCAGTTGGTCCCTTTTGTTTCGGAGGTGTCACCTGATATGGGATTTGGGCTTGGGGCCGTACCGTGGCTGATGGAGGGGTCCTTGGTGGAATTTGATGCATGGACAACTGGTTCCCAATTGTTGACATGGTCGTTTTAATACCTTGAGGCGGTGCAGCTAGCTTTGAAGTTGAGTTCCTTGTTGGTCCAGGCATTGGCTCTGTTTTGTGTGGCCCATGGTAGGGTGGCGGAGGTTCCCTGGGGTGTGTTGGGGACTGTGGGGCTGAGGATGACGGGCTTATGGATAGAGAAAGTTCTTGTTGTAACCTTTCCGTCAACTGTGCTATACTTTGTTCCGTTTCTGTCGGTTTGATAGGGACCCTGGCAGGAATTTTGGGTGGTGGAGACATTTGAGATACGTTTCGAGGTTTTAATTGGATATTTGGCATACTAGCGACCATAGGAGTTAGATGTCCATTTTGCAATGTTTGTAAACTACTAGTATTCACTGTTGTTACTGGATTAAAGTGTCCACTTATACTTGCCTGACCCTGTGGGGCAATGGTCCTTAAACGAGGATCTGTGTAATGGGTCATCTGCGGTGGAGGCGCCGATTCATTAAAGCGGTCAAACAACGCAGGATGCATGTGTAACTGATTGAACACAGGTTGATTGTCAGTTTGAAACACCACAGAATTTCTAGGGCTGGGGTAACGATCATACATTATTCCGCCTGCTAAACTCGTTCTGGGTGATGGATTAGATTCCAATGATGTGTAACTAATATTACTTGAAATACTGCTCCTCGTTCTGGGATCATACGGTGGAGGAGGCTGCGGTTGTACAAGACTTGACCTTGGACTAGAACCTTTAGAGTCACTCCCAACACTAGATCGAGAACTGGAATAATCCGACCCCGGTTTAGAATACACCATAGCTCCATTTATTGTAACATTAAATCCGCCGCCATTGATGTTATAGCTTGGATGATGTGGCACTACTGGGTTACTCGGTGCTGGGTGTCTAGTGCCACTGATCACAATCTGACGCTGTTGACCAGTCAACTGATGTGTCAGCGAGCTTACATTTTTGTTGAACATGTTGAGTGCCTGTTGATGAAGCTGAGCCTGTGATGAATGAAGCAGGTGCCCTCCAGCCCCAGCTGGTATTGGTGGCTTGGTTTCCTGGACATCAAGACTGTTTGTCTCCGGTTTGGACATTCCACCAGTTCCAGTATAAACAGGAACCGTATACTCGCTGTGATTTTTCATATTTTCCATTGTCATTGCAATTGATTAATCCAAAGAACGTTTGAGAAAACCCCTGCTTATAAATCCTTTTCTGTACAATGACTAAAAAGTACCGTTAATCATCAATGATCTTTTCACAAACATACTAACACATTTATCAATAAAAACACACAAATTGGATTGAAAAAATGAATTATAACGCTTAACAAGTCATACTGTCACACCATTCAATAAATCCTTTTCGGTCCACTTTAGATTAACTGTCTCGACTTGGCGAACTAAAGTTTACAATGAAGCTACTAAACAATATATTCATACGCAAATTAAATTCCCACTTAAAATGTCATTTTATTCTTAAGCGAGAACCATTGCTATTTGTGGAACAAATCTACTTTAAGATATAAATAAAGGATGTAAAATGCTATTACTTGTGTAAATTTAACATGACATATCAATAAAACGGAAAATAACAATGGAACTATTTTTCTAATTCAGGTGCGATCGACTTGATTTGCCGTGATTCTCTTTACGCAGGACGGTTAATTTACCCTTTTCCACATCTAGAATTACACCCTTGCAAGAAGCTATTTGGCGACTTATTTGTATGAATTACTAAACATTATATAACAATTAATTATACTTCACTCAAACTGATTTCAATGCTTTTATTTTGCTGTGAATTCTTTGTTTTTGTTTCGAATCATTGGTGTAACAATTTACGGTTACACCGTTAGAAAGTCTGGGAAACTCGAAGACAAAATATTTTTTAGTACTTTTAATTCGAGAAAGAGATAATCTGTTGGACTTGACACAGAGATTGTTCACTCGTCAACGAAAGAGATGACTTCAAAAGTTCGCTTCTGGAAACCTGGTAATCAAGGATCTCTTTCTTCATACGTTTTCAACGCGAAACCTTGATTTATCATTAGTTTTCGCGTTGGAGTATTCTTCAGCTCTAAATATCGTTTTTGCTACGTTAGGCCATCTTTATCTGCTTAAATCACCTCACTATAGGGATTAACTGAACATTTAATTGAACGTTAGTTTCATACTGCAAAATGAATATCCTGAAATATCTTGCTTTTTGATTTTTTTTCTCCAACTTCCAAGAACCAAATCTAATAGGATGTTCCTGGACAAGGCTTTGGAATAGCCTTCCCATCTTCATACAGTGTAGCCCCAGTCTTGAATCTTTTAAACCAAGACTGGCCACTGTAACCCTATTGTAAAGTACTTATTGTTTTTAACCTTAGCACCTGTAGATCTTTTTTTTTTAACCTTTTAGACACCTAACAATGTCCTGATGATGGCGGTGTTCCCTTCCAATAATAATCGTGAACGATTGTTGGAAGTATCGTATAGAACTAGAACTAGACAATATTAAATAAAAGGAGATCATCATGACTTTATGTTAATGTCAAGTATTTCTCTACAAAGAAAGTAATAATTGTTACCTAAAACGTTTTTAACTATTCTAAAGTCATAAGTTGATAGAACGACTATGCCCCAGAGGGGATTTTGTACAGTAAGTCAGTATTGGAAGAAGAAGGAATGTAAGAAGAAGTACATAACCAATACAGACTTCCGGATACTCTGAGAGTCCAAGTAGAACTGAACTGAACACTTTCTTCTTTGTCTATGCAAAAACCTGTCAGACCCCAGGGATTTCAGACAGTCAATGGCATAGGGCCTACGAAGTTTCGTGAAGTCTGTCAAAATATTGTATTAGAATTTACTTTCATATCAGATGTGACAGTTTATCTGTGAGGAGTACTGTAATTTGTAAAATAAAACAGTCATATCAAGAGGATTATTCTGTTTTAAATCTATAGGTGATCCAGCACCTGACCGACACCATGCAGAGGATCGAAAATCAAATGAGGAGACTGGGAGCCAGCCTGCTGTTTTCAATCCTAATGTGTCCCTGTCTATCGAGCAACAGAGGCAAAAGTTACCTGTGTTCAAGGTATCTGTGCTTTGATTTAAGCTTTCATGGTTTTTACATCAATTGTGAAGTCAGTTCTTATAACTTCTATTTATCACTCAAATCTGCTCTTTGATGAATAACCAGTACTTGCTCTATTGTGTATTCCTGCATGCATGTTGATTCCTTCAAAACTCATTGTTAAGTTTTAAGTTTATACATTGAGATTTTGTCTTATATAAGATATGTTCAGCCTTACTAAAAAGTCTTTTTATTGTGCTGCAGAAGAATATAGGTGCTCATCTTGTTCTTAAGGGGAATTCAACTTAATTCAGTTATGGAAATTTATCCATTATATTTCCAATGCTTGTTTGCTATCATTTGCTTCAACATACAACATTTGTTGATTTTGCAATCTTTCTATGCATTAACCAATCCTCTGTATTTTGTGTTCATAATAAGCAAGGGCTGTTTGATTTCACATTTCAGATCAGAAATCACATTCTGTACATGTTGGAGAAGTTTCAGACAGTCGTTATTGTTGGGGCCACAGGATGTGGGAAAAGTACCCAAATTCCACAGGTAAACAATACAGCGTTTTATTATTGTTTTTATGATTGTTCCAAATTGATAGCTAGGACAGACTACAATTATAGAGTATGTGACAGTGAAAGACCATTTTATATCTGATATTGGGTAGAAAGCCTTTGGGATATAAGCTCACTTTACGAAATTCCTTCTTTCATCATATGGCTTTTTCTTATATTTACTGTTGCAGGTGTGTATGTAAAGGACAAATATATTAATTTCAACAAACTGAATTTTGAAGTATTTTCTTTTACATTTGTTGCATAGATTTATCAAGACTTTGGTTGTGAATACAAAGGTGACTTGAATTCAAGTGAAGTATGGAATTAAGGATTATGAAGAGCTATTGTCTAGTGACAACAAGATGCTTTAATTCTTAAAAAGGTTCCTTTGTGTGTCTACCTTTTGCTCTTATGATTAATATTTACTTATGTTTAATTCACAGTTTTTAAGGAATTAAAAATCAAAAGACCTCTTAGAATAGCAAGGAAAGAAATGTCAAGACGTTGTCATCTAGTTCTGTTCCTTCTTTATCAAGTGACAGATCAGGGGCTTAAAACAAGCCAAATAATTAAATTCACATGAGAGCATAATAAAATGAAATGCTCTCTCAATGTAACTGAATAATTGTTGAAAATGGTTTAAACCTCAAGCATACAAACCATGTGACACTATTAATTTCTTTCAGTATCTTTTGGAGGCTGGCTGGGCGTCAGAGGGACATTTGATAGGTGTGACACAGCCGAGGCGTGTAGCAGCTATTACGGTAATTTTAGGATTTTTGGAAATTGAGGACGGAATCACAGTAAAGAAGAAATCTCCTGTTAGAAACACAAGAAGATTGAACAATAGCTTATAAACATTGTAGCAATAACAGGAATTTGATCTTAATGAGCAATTACCGTTTTGTAACCATTTTGCAGAAGACAATAATCTGGATGTGATATAAAAAACTCAATTTAACGGTCTTTGGTCTTTGTTTGAGAATCAATTGCAGTGAAACAAGGAGTTGCTCTAATATTTTTTTTAAGGAGGTTTGATATCTGCTTTTGCTTTTATTTCAATGAATAAAAACTATGCAAATGGTAAAAATAAGTTTTCCTTTATCAGTATGTGAGTTTCTTTCCCAAATTAGTCTGGAAATTAAGAATGTGTGCAATAAATGGTGTAGAAACAACACTAGGGAGCTATTCTTCCTTTCAGCACCATTGGCTTCTATACTACCAGAGAAGTATGTCCCTGTTCTTTTTTGATTTTCATTAATGCAAAAAATCTTTTCATTCCGAAACAAGGTTGAAAAGCTTGGCCTTTTGTTGAAAGTAACATTACTGAATTGTTTCAGGTTGCAAGTAGAGTGGCAGAAGAGCGAGGTTGTTTGTTAGGTGAAGAGGTTGGCTATCTGATACGATTTGACAACTGTTGTGATGATGCTGCAACCAAAATAAAAGTGAGTGCAGATACGAAACAACCACAGACCCATTCTCTAGGAAGTGCAGACCCAGGGTTCCGTGCAAGACTGTAGTAAGTGCTTCACAAACATGAAGCACTTACTATAGTTTTGCACTAAACCCTCGACTGACAAGATCAATGGTTTTACATTGCAATGAATTCTTTTTATTAAAAGAACAACAATTATGTTTAAACCCATTAAAGTGAGTACAAGATGCAGTAACGAGAGTGTTTCCGCTATGTGTTGAATGAAATGTCTTTAAATGCATTTATTCATTCATAGATACATTTAAGGAGCTATATGGTTGGAGAAATATTTTCATTTTCTAAACCAGGCATTTTGCATATCTTGTATACAATATTCTAGAAATTAGCTTAAGGTTTTATTTGGTTAAAGATATGATTTTAATTGAAACTTCTGTTTTCTGTTTGTTTCATTCAATGTCATACTGTCACTTACAGTTATTAAGAAATACAATGTTTATGCCTCACAACTGTTTTTATTTTTAGCAATCAAACAATTAATGTATGGATTTTATTTTAATAAAAGATTCACCTTTATTGCTCTGAAATTTTAAGATACACATTTTCATGTTTAAATGCATTTAATGGTTTGAAATCTAAATTGTGCATGTCTGATGAAGAAATAACAGAAACATCAATAGGTGCACTGAAAACAGCGGTTCGAGTGAAATTTGGTTGAAATCAATGTTAAATTTCTTCACTTCCATCCAAATTTCAATCTTTATGTTTTGAATTTCACAGTTCATGACAGATGGAATGCTGATCAGAGAAATCATGCAGGATCCACTTTTGTCAAAATACAGGTATGATGGCTTTATTGACCTTTAATTTAAACTGCTTGGTAATTTTCTAGAAATAGATTTTTGTGTCGTCTGATTTCCAAAACCTTAAATTTCCCCTCAATTTTGTTGTGGAAAGATACACAGAGTAGCAAAAAGGTTAGATCACAGACAAACCAGCAATCTACTTGGCAGCTGGCCTAGATCTTTCCTGTTTGCATAATCATGAAGTCAGTTCAAGCACTATAAGGGTTAACTAGACGGTTCAATGCAAGACTATAGTAAGTGCTTAATGTTTGTGTTAAACATTTTGAGGGTTCAATGTAATACTGTAGTATGTGCTTCATGTTTGTGTTAAGCATTTCAAGGGTTCAATGCAATACTGTAGATCTAGTATGTGCTTCATGTTTGTGTTTAACATTTAGGGTTTAATGCAATACTGTTGTATGTGCATTGTGCTTGTGTTAAACATTTTGATGGTTTAATGCAAGACTATAATATGTGCTTCATGTTTGTGAAGGGCTTACTATTGTTTTGCATTGAGCCCTCAAAATGTTTAATTGTCATAAAACATGTGAAGGTGTAGCTTTAAAAATGTTGTGACAGCAGAGAAATAACTAGACTATAGTCTTAAGAAATATTTTCTCTTGTGAGAAGTCTTTCCACAATATGTAAAAGGATAATTTTTGTCTCTCGTATACTGTGAACCAGAGGACCAAAGCTTTAGTGTATTCAAAAGAGCTTTAGAAGCTTAGACCAACTAAATTGGCTCATCGTGTAAAATGTTGGGTCTTTTTTGAAAAGATATGGCAAAACAGATGGGATAAGTGATATTCTTTATCGATCTGTTGGCGCAATAAAAAGCAGTGTCCCATTTTTGGACAAAGGATGCGTCAGCACCTTAGTCCATTGAATTTACATTTTGAGGGACGGTACTTTATCGATACACAAACAGCGGTCTAACCCCAATTACTCATTAAACATCCGCCTTCAATGTGCGGACTTATACCTTCATGGAACTATGAATGTCGTCCGGATTTACTCGCTTTGTTTTGCTTTATATTATTATGACTGTTGCCTCATGAAAAATCGTAAAATGTCCAGATGTGCAAAAAATAGACTATCGTTCAGTCTCTGTTCACAGAAATAATGATTATAGTAATGATGGTAAAAGGAGCAGCTGTTTTCCTTGAGATGTTGCTCAAAGACTTTTTCAAATGTATCCTCAATCAACTTCCTTTAAACGCACCTTAGTCCTTCAGCGCTCTCAGCGCTTTGATTGATGTCGGTTTCTTGCTTGGGCCTGCTGTAAACTTGAAGCCCTGCCTCAAGCACCATGTAAATAGAACACGACTTTGACGTGATTGCTCAATTATGTCAAATGTCACTTGCAGCAGGCTGTATAAATTCCACAATTGTTGTAATACTATTTATTATAGCTCAAACAGGTTTGAATGCAAGATTTTTAAAATGTTGTTTCAGCATTGTTTTATTGGATGAGGCCCATGAGAGGACCCTTTACACAGATATTATCATGGGACTGATTAGAAAGGTACTTCTCACTCTCCTACTTTCCTTAGCCCGTTACCAAACAATGATGACATTTAACCAGTTTGTTGCAGCCGACTCTGGAAAACATTGTGGGAAAAGGAGAAATTGCTTGTAACGAGCAATTTTTTTCCCACAATTTTTTCTGCCCTTTCAAAAGATTTTTGTCCAATTTCATCACATTTTGAAATGTTGTCTGCAGACTTTTTCAATTTGGGACAGTCGTAAATCTGTTGTTTGGGAAAGGGTTAAGGGGCTTATCCACAAAAGAGAAAATTTGAAACGCAAATTAAAATGTCATTGAAACAATACAGTTTTTGTATTGTTGTTTGATATACAGTTAAAAGCAGTTTTGGATTGCATGATTAATGGATGAAGCCTCGAACTATCGAAGTATGTACGATAATATACCGTATATCTCAAAAGCAATGTCATGTGTTCGGATTAAAATACATTTCAATTCACTGTATATAAACTTTAAAGACTTAAATTGATCTAATTTTGCTTCTAAGATTGTTCTTCAGCTTGTTTCATAAAACAGTACATCTATTGTGCTGTTTTAAAGCAATTAATTTGTAATATCCAAATTTTCTATATACAAGAACCTTTAAAGACAGGTTTTTAAATCTTTTGAAACCTCCTCAATTATTAGTAATAGCCTAGTTTTACCTGCTCCACATGAATCTGCATTTTACACACCTGTATCTGACACCTTGTTTATTTATTTATTTGTATTTTTCTTTTACATAGATTTTCTTTTACATTGTACAGATATTTCAAAAAATTGTTTAAAATCCTTGTTTTTAACATAAAACTTTAAAATCTTTGTCGTTTTTTTGTTGTAAAATAATTTCCATCTCTACATTTACAGATTCAACAGAAGAGGGAAGATTTCCGTGTGATAATAGCCTCAGCTACATTGGATGCGGAGGTAATGATACTCAGTTAATAGTAACCTGTTAAATGGTCGAAAACTGTCTAGAATCAAGGGAGTATCTCACATTTTATCTGAAAAACAAAAGGGCCATCATACATCCATATCATTCTAGTCACAGAATGCGACTTATACGCAAATGGGACTGGGTGTTATCAATTCTGTTATTATAACTATTTGGCTTAAAATTTGTGCGCATATGATTATAATAAATGATTGACCTACTAACATACACCTACTTTATTATGGTTAATCGTTAGAACTGGTGTGATTCTAGTCATTACTCCTATCACAGGGTTTGAAGATACACTCCCAATTTATTTAGCACAAGTGCCTCATATTGTGGTAGATCATATATCCATTATGAAGATACACTCCCAATTTATTTAGCACAAGTGCCTCATATTGTGGTAGATCATATATCCATTATGAAAATACACTCCCAATTTATTTAGCACAAGTGCCTCATATTGTGGTAGATCATATATCCATTATGAAAATACACTCCCAATTTATTTAGCACAAGTGCCTCATACTGTGGTAGATCATATATCCATTATGAAGATACACTCCCAATTTATTTAGCACAAGTGCCTCATATTGTGGTAGATCATATATCCATTATGAAAATACACTCCCAATTTATTTAGCACAAGTGCCTCATATTGTGGTAGATCATATATCCATTATGAAGATACACTCCTAATTTATTTAGCACAAGTGCCTCATATTTTGGTAGATCATATATCCATTATGAAAATACACTCCCAATTTATTTAGCACAAGTGCCTCATATTGTGGTAGATCATATATCCATTATGAAAATACACTCCCAATTTATTTAGCACAAGTGCCTCATATTGTGGTAGATCATATATCCATTATGAAAATACACTCCCAATTTGTTTAGCACAAGTGCCTCATATTGTGGTAGATCATATATCCATTATGAAAATACACTCCCAATTTGTTTAGCACAAGTGCCTCATATTGTGGTAGATCATATATCCATTATGAAGATACTTTCCCAATTTATTTAGCACAAGTGCCTCATATTGTGGTAGATCATATATCCATTATGAAGATACTTTCCCAATTTATTTAGCACAAGTGCCTCATATTGTGGTAGATCATATATCCATTATGAAGATACACTCCCAATTTATTTAGCACAAGTGCTCATATTGTGGTTGATCGTATATCCATTATGAAAATACACTCCCAATTTATTTAGCACAAGTGCCTCATATTGTGGTAGATCATATATCCATTATGAAGATACTTTCCCAATTTATTTAGCACAAGTGCCTCATATTGTGGTAGATCATATATCCATTATGAAGATACACTCCCAATTTATTTAGCACAAGTGCCTCATATTGTGGTTGATCATATATCCATTATGAAAATACACTCCCAATTTATTTAGCACAAGTGCCTCATATTGTGGTAGATCATATATCCATTATGAAGATACACTCCCAATTTATTTAGCACAAGTGCCTCATATTTTGGTAGATCATATATCCATTATGAAGATACACTCCCGATTTATTTAGCACAAGTGCCTCATATTGTGGTTGATCATATATCCATTATGAAAATACACTCCCAATTTATTTAGCACAAGTGCCTCATATTGTGGTAGATCATAATCCATTATGAAGATACTTTCCCGATTTATTTAGCACAAGTGCCTCATATTTCGTAGATCATATATCCATTATGAAGATACACTCCCAATTTATTTAGCACAAGTGCCTCATATTGTGGTTGATCATATATCCATTATGAAGATACACTCCCAATTTATTTAGCACAAGTGCCTCATATTGTGGTAGATCATATATCCATTATGAAGATACTTTCCCAATTTATTTAGCACAAGTGCCTCATATTTCGTAGATCATATATCCATTATGAAGATACACTCCCAATTTATTTAGCACAAGTGCCTCATATTGTGGTTGATCATATATCCATTATGAAAATACACTCCCAATTTATTTAGCACAAGTGCCTCATATTGTGGTAGATCATATCTCCATTATGAAGATACTTTCCCAATTTATTTAGCACAAGTGCCTCATATTGTGGTAGATCATATATCCATTATGAAGATACACTCCCAATTTATTTAGCACAAGTGCCTCATATTGTGGTTGATCATATATCCATTATGAAAATACACTCCCAATTTATTTAGCACAAGTGCCTCATATTGTGGTTGATCATATATCCATTATGAAAATACACTCCCAATTTATTTAGCACAAGTGCCTCATATTGTGGTAGATCATATATCCATTATGAAGATACTTTCCCAATTTATTTAGCACAAGTGCCTCATATTGTGGTAGATCATATATCCATTATGAAGATACACTCCCAATTTATTTAGCACAAGTGCCTCATATTGTGGTAGATCATATATCCATTATGAGAATACACTCCCAATTTGTTTAGCACAAGTGCCTCATATTGTGGTAGATCATATATCCATTATAATGATACACTCCCAATTTATTTAGCACAAGTGCCTCATATTGTGGTAGATCATATATCCATCATGAAAATACACTCCCAATTTATTTAGCACAAGTGCCTCATATTGTGGTAGATCATATATCCATTATGAAGATACACTCCCAATTTATTTAGCACAAGTGCCTCATATTTTGGTAGATCATGTATCCATTATGAAGATACACTCCCGATTTATTTAGCACAAGTGCCTCATATTGTGGTAGATCATATATCCATTATGAAGATACACTCCCGATTTATTTAGCACAAGTGCCTCATATTGTGGTAGATCATATATCCATTATGAAGATACTTTCCCAATTTATTTAGCACAAGTGCCTCATATTGTGGTAGATCATATATCCATTATGAAGATACACTCCCAATTTGTTTAGCACAAGTGCCTCATATTGTGGTAGATCATATATCCATTATGAAGATACTTTCCCAATTTATTTAGCACAAGTGCCTCATATTGTGGTAGATCATATATTCATTATGAAGATACTTTCCTGATTTATTTAGCACAAGTGCCTCATATTGTGGTAGATCATATATCCATTATGAAGATACACTCCCAATTTATTTAGCACAAATTTTTGCCTCATATTGTGGTTGATCATATATCATCATATTGTGGTTGATCATAATTTATCCATTATAGCACACACTCCCAATTTATTTAGCACAAGTGCCTCATATTGTGGTTGATCATATATCCATTATGAAAATACACTCCCAATTTATTTAGCACAAGTGCCTCATATTGTGGTAGATCATATATCCATTATGAAGATACTCTCCCAATTTATTTAGCACAAGTGCCTCATATTGTGGTAGATCATATATCCATTATGAAGATACACTCCCAATTTATTTAGCACAAGTGCCTCATATTGTGGTAGATCATATATCCATTATGAGAATACACTCCCAATTTGTTTAGCACAAGTGCCTCATATTGTGGTAGATCATATATCCATTATAATGATACACTCCCAATTTATTTAGCACAAGTGCCTCATATTGTGGTAGATCATATATCCATCATGAAAATACACTCCCAATTTATTTAGCACAAGTGCCTCATATTGTGGTAGATCATATATCCATTATGAAGATACACTCCCAATTTATTTAGCACAAGTGCCTCATATTGTGGTAGATCATATATCCATTATGAAGATACTTTCCCAATTTATTTAGCACAAGTGCCTCATATTGTGGTAGATCATATATCCATTATGAAGATACACTCCCAATTTATTTAGCACAAGTGCCTCATATTGTGGTTGATCATATATCCATTATGAAAATACACTCCCAATTTATTTAGCACAAGTGCCTCATATTGTGGTTGATCATATATCCATTATGAAAATACACTCCCAATTTATTTAGCACAAGTGCCTCATATTGTGGTAGATCATATATCCATTATGAAGATACTTTCCCAATTTATTTAGCACAAGTGCCTCATATTGTGGTAGATCATATATCCATTATGAAGATACACTCCCAATTTATTTAGCACAAGTGCCTCATATTGTGGTAGATCATATATCCATTATGAAAATACACTCCCAATTTATTTAGCACAAGTGCCTCATATTGTGGTAGATCATATATCCATTATGAAGATACACTCCCATTTATTTAGCACAAGTGCCTCATATTGTGGTAGATCATATATCCATTATGAAGATACACTCCCAATTTATTTAGCACAAGTGCCTCATATTGTGGTAGATCATATATCCATCATGAAAATACACTCCCAATTTATTTAGCACAAGTGCCTCATATTGTGGTAGATCATATATCCATTATGAAGATACACTCCCAATTTATTTAGCACAAGTGCCTCATATTAGATGGATAGCACAAGTGCATATTGTGGTAGATCCCATTATGAAGATACACTCCCAATTTATTTAGCACAAGTGCCTCATATTGTGGTAGATCATATATCCATTATGAAGATACACTCCCAATTTATTTAGCACAAGTGCCTCATATTGTGGTAGATCATATATCCATTATGAAGATACACTCCCGATTTATTTAGCACAAGTGCCTCATATTGTGGTAGATCATATATCCATTATGAAGATACACTGATCCACAAGTGCCTCATATTTAGAAAATACACTCAATTTATTTAGCACATGCCTATATTGTGGTAGATCATATCATTTATTTAGCACAAGTGCCTCATATTGTGGTAGATCATATATCCATTATGAAGATACACTCCCGATTTATTTAGCACAAGTGCCTCATATTGTGGTTGATCATATATCCATTATGAAAATACACTCCCAATTTATTTAGCACAAGTGCCTCATATTGTGGTAGATCATATATCCATTATGAAGATACTCTCCCAATTTATTTAGCACAAGTGCCTCATATTGTGGTAGATCATATATCCATTATGAAGATACACTCCCAATTTATTTAGCACAAGTGCCTCATATTGTGGTTGATCATATATCCATTATGAAAATACACTCCCAATTTATTTAGCACAAGTGCCTCATATTGTGGTAGATCATATATCCATTATGAAAATACACTCCCAATTTATTTAGCACAAGTGCCTCATATTGTGGTAGATCATATATCCAATTTATTTAGCACAAGTGCCTCATATTGTGGTAGATCATATATCCATTATGAAGATACACTCCCAATTTATTTAGCACAAGTGCCTCATATTGTGGTAGATCATATATCCATTATGAAGATACACTCCCAATTTATTTAGCACAAGTGCCTCATATTGTGGTAGATCATATATCCATTATGAAGATACACTCCCGATTTATTTAGCACAAGTGCCTCATATTGTGGTTGATCATATATCCATTATGAAAATACACTCCCAATTTATTTAGCACAAGTGCCTCATATTGTGGTAGATCATAATCCATTATGAAGATACTTTCCCGATTTATTTAGCACAAGTGCCTCATATTTCGTAGATCATATATCCATTATGAAGATACACTCCCAATTTATTTAGCACAAGTGCCTCATATTGTGGTTGATCATATATCCATTATGAAAATACACTCCCAATTTATTTAGCACAAGTGCCTCATATTGTGGTAGATCATATATCCATTATGAAGATACTTTCCCAATTTATTTAGCACAAGTGCCTCATATTGTGGTAGATCATATATCCATTATGAAGATACACTCCCAATTTATTTAGCACAAGTGCCTCATATTGTGGTTGATCATATATCCATTATGAAAATACACTCCCAATTTATTTAGCACAAGTGCCTCATATTGTGGATCAGATACACTCCCAATTTATTTAGCACAAGTGCCTCATATTGTGGTAGATCATATATCCATTATGAAGATACCCCAATTTATTTAGCACAAGTGCCTCATATTGTGGTAGATCATATATCCATTATGAAGATACACTCCCAATTTATTTAGCACAAGTGCCTCATATTGTGGTTGATCATATATCCATTATGAAAATACACTCCCAATTTATTTAGCACAAGTGCCTCATATTGTGGTAGATCATAATCCATTATGAAGATACTTTCCCGATTTATTTAGCACAAGTGCCTCATATTGTGTAGATCATATATCCATTATGAAGATACACTCCCAATTTATTTAGCACAAGTGCCTCATATTGTGGTAGATCATATATCCATTATGAAGATACACTCCCAATTTATTTAGCACAAGTGCCTCATATTGTGGTAGATCATATATCCATTATGAAGATACTTTCCCGATTTATTTAGCACAAGTGCCTCATATTGTGGTAGATCATATATCCATTATGAAGATACACTCCCAATTTATTTAGCACAAGTGCCTCATATTTTGGTAGATCATATATCCATTATGAAGATACACTCCCGATTTATTTAGCACAAGTGCCTCATATTGTGGTTGATCATATATCCATTATGAAAATACACTCCCAATTTATTTAGCACAAGTGCCTCATATTTTGGTAGATCATATATCCATTATGAAGATACTTTCCCAATTTATTTAGCACAAGTGCCTCATATTGTGGTAGATCATATATCCATTATGAAAATACACTCCCATTTTGTTTAGCACAAGTGCCTCATATTGTGGTAGATCCATTAGGTAATATTTCACATAAGGAGGCCAGCCTTTTGTTTCAAATAAAGAAATTACGCTTTCAACTTATTTTGTAAAACCACAGAAATAAGTGTGTTACCAAAGTGTCATTAAGTTTGTTGGTTAAATGTTTACCATTGGGAATTTGGCCGTATTCATTTGGCATGGTCTAGTCCCCTTAATTGGTTTGTTATTGTATTGTAAAATGTCCATGGACAAGACACTCTTTCCTAACTGAGAGATAGAAATGTAAGTGCTATATCACTAGAATATTGTAGAAAACACCCCAGTCACTCTAATTGCTCTATTATTTCAGGAGATGAAGGATTTCTTCAACAGAAATGACAGCAGTGATCAAAGGTAAGTTTAGAAACAACAATAACCTTAAGATAGCTACAGATGATTCATATAAGCATATTTGAACTGATTAAGATGTTTCTTTGCTAACAATATTTGTTGAAAGAAAGTATATGACTGATGTATATTTTGGCAAGTCTGCTGGAAAGAATTATGACTTGGGACAGCATAATGGCAAAAATGGAATGGCTTGTTACTTTTCTTTTCTGAAGGATTTTTTCTATCAAATATGTTTTGTGCAATTTTCCAATATTATTCAGAGGATTTCCACCTCAATCACCATAGAATCAGATACTTGATGTAAAGTTTTAAAATCATAATTGATTTACAGACATGGGCAAGTGAATGGGTAGGTCACATGATGTATCGTTGCTTATGGACGGAGCCACCAAATGCAATTATTTTATGACAAAATTCTATAAAGAAAAAATAAAATCAATATTTTGGCTGAATATTTTATTAAAAAAATGACAACCATTTAAGTTATGGTACTTGAACTGAATAAAGATACTAGGCTGTCAGTTTTTTTTTTGAAATTATAACAATGGGGTTTTTGGGATGCATATGATTTGAAACGAGTATTTTGGAAAAACAATGGGTCCCATTTTTCATACATCATTTGGAAAAAAACTTAACTCAATGATTCAACCTTCTCTGACTACAAGGTAAGAAACACTTGTTTCTTTTTCTTTTGTCTCAAAAGAGGAAAGAGAACCTTTCCAAATAGGTAGGTGTTTAAAAGCATGAAAGTAAAACCTTTACGAATGTTTTCAGTCATTGAGACAAGTGTATGGAGTTATTTTTCCCAATGGGTCCTAAGTGATGCATAGGAAATAAAACAATGGGTATTTTGAGATTTTAATGAGTAAAAAATGCAAAACCCATAGCAAAAATTATCCCTGGGCTGAGTGTGTTTTGTTATTCTTGATAAAGGCTTTACCTGAAATATTTCAAAAAAAGTTTTTTTTATAGAGAAATATACATTTCATATCCCTTTCAGATAGGTTTTTAAACTACACTTGAAAATAAACCTCTTATTTCTTTTCGTTTTCAGTAAAGATACTGCTGGAATATTGACCATTGAAGGAAGGGCATATCCTGTGGATATACACTACTCTATAGAGTAAGTGAAGATTTGAAGAGCCTATTTCTATTTGCAGTCCTGCATGACAAATTGGTTAGGGTGTCAGACTTGAAACACAGGGGACCTTGGTTTGATCCACGAAACACTTCTGTTATCTTTGAAGTGTCCTTTAAAAAGACACTAGACCCTAGCCTAGTACTGGCAGATTCTAGGGAACTGTAGTACAACTGAATAATTGCTAATAGATTGTTTAACACTACTTATGTATTTTTACAAAAATCGGCTCACTTTGTGGCAAGCCTGATAACACTGTTTTAACCCTTTCCCAAATAATAACGGCATTTGAACACTTTGTTGCAGACGACTTTAGAAAACATTGTGGGAAAAGGAGAAATTGCTCGTTATGAGCAATTTTTCCTTTTCCCACAATGTTTTCTGCCCTATCAGAAGATTTTTTTCCGATTTCATCACCTTTTGAAATGTTATCTGCAAACTCTTTCAATTTGGAACAGTCGAAAATGTGTTGTTTGGGAAAGGTTAACCGCTAATTTGGTCAAATCTGTATTGTTTATTTATCTGATAACATGAAAAGACTTGTATCTAAGAAGTTGTTTCTTATATAGAAATATTCAGTTCTGATGAGAAATTATTAAAGGCAAGGACAGGTTCTTGAACAACCTTAGAGTTGTAATGGATACTGTAATATGGATGCTCCTTAGAGAATGTCTTGGAGTTGCTATTCTATTTGGATAAAAAGATGGTTTGGTTTGTTTTACAGCCCAGTTCCAGACTACATTAAAGCAACTGTTGAAACTGTTGTGAAGATTCACTATAGCGAAGGACCTGGGGATGTCCTTACATTCTTAACTGGCATGGTATGTTCGTTATTCAACCACCTTACTTGATGCTTCTTTAAGACTGAGTCATTCCCACTTAAACCATTTCCAATAGCTGATTTTGTGTCTGGTCCAAGCAACAACAAATGGGAATTACTAAGTATGAAGATCTTTTTCTTTGTGCCACACTATTTTTTAAGTCAATTGCTTGAGGAATTTCATTTATTCAAACAATAATTTCAAGTCACATTTGACATACACTTATCATATAGTAATACTTTGTTAACAGTAAATCTGATGATTTTTTTATTCATATCCTTTGGTTTAAACTTCTTTTGCAAGAGATTCAAACTTGTGTTAACCCTTAAAGGTATAGAGATAAGGCTTATCAGTGACACTATAGGTATAAACCATCCGATCATCGAAGACCATTAACGCATACATAATTAGTCACCCTGGGTACCTATTTGCACAGGATTATCTCCGATAATTGTTATTGATTGGGGTACTGTTAATCAAACCCAAATTAATGCATTTTACATTCATCTAATAGATTTTCTCAAAGAATAAAAGACGACGAGAACAAAATTTCCTTTAAGTTGACGTTTTTTTCTTTATTTAGTGATACATTCATATCAGGATTAAGTTGTAAAAAATTAAACAAACAATGAAAATGTATATTACGGCGTGAATTATACAAAATCAAAAGTAATAATATGACTTATGTGTTCTCCCTGAGAGATCCCTAATTTGTTTTTCTGTTTTGTCATCAATTGCAGGGAATTTTGTTGCCGAAAAATACCATTCATGACTCGAGATACATACTTTGTCTTTGCATATTTCTCAACAAAGCTGAATCGTTTTACTTCAATTCCCATTCAAACCGTTTCCCAAATGAAGAAAAGAATGTTTTTCAATGCAATATTGCTTTGTAAAGAAGTTAAACCTGGTCCTTCTAAAACTGTAAAACAGTAAAAATCAACTCATTTTGGCAACGAAACATGCTAATATTTCCGTAAAATACGTGTCCATGGGTGATGAATTTACCAAAAGCTCGTAGTTGTAGTCAAAGTCGGAGGAATGATCTAATTTGCTTGTCCGTGAATTGGTAATATTTATCAACATTTCATCATCTTCAGGCTTAAAAAAAAAATGATCAAATTACTGCTCTGAATCTACATTGATGTCTGACTTGCGATCGGAAACACCAAATTGTCTAAATATTTTAAAAAGGCCGTCTTTATAACGTCAATTATTTGACGGCTCGATTTTCAATCGCCTTTAAACTTTGAACAATAGCTCCGTGTCATAAACATCCTTTACAGGTCGCGTGCCGTATGCTCTCATTTTAATTGGATAGTATTTTTAGAAATGTGTTAAGTCACTAAAGAATTGCATGAAATCCTTATCGAGTCTTTACAAATCGGCAGTGTTTTGATCTTTTATGACCGGAAGACTTCTCATTAATTGGATTGGTAATTTGGATTCCCTTCATCTCAATTTGATAGCGTTATTTCCATAAGCGTGTCGTGAGACCATTATCAAAAGATTCTCTCTAGAGCAAAAGTTTAAACTTTGACCCTATAATTTTATCATCGGAAATGAAAGAAGACATATTTATTTAAGAGGAAAATAAACTTTGGAGAAAATGACGTGTGTGCAAAGATGTGTTATTAAGAGCTAAAGTTGAATCAATTTTTCAGCTGTCAAAAAGCGTTCTATGCGGTAATCGATAGAACGTCAAAATAGGTTTTATACGGTAATAGGTATAACGGCGAAAAGGGTTTTATACGGTAATCGATAAGGCGGCGAACGGCGCTATATACCATAAAGGGTTAAGAGGCCAGCCTATGGGACAGAGTAAATTGGCTGTTTAAGACAGGTTGGCTGCTTAACACAAATAGATATACACTACAAATCTAACAATGGGACTTTCTGTAGTGGTTGCTTAAGGCAGGTTGGCTGCTTAAAAGGGTGGTTGCTTAACACAAGTTGTAAAATTTAAAATTGCTCATAATAAACAATTCATTGACTACTTATCTCTTACTTTATTTCAACTTAAGTTTAAGCTAGCTTATATGTGTGATAGAAATGAGACGACTGATAATTATGTTTCAATTTTCTTGGTAGGATGAAGTAAATACAGTGACAAGCATGCTTATGTAAGTACAATCAACTATCTAACTTATTGAATCGTTAGTGATCACATATTTATAGATGAAGGTGATGGCTAATCAAATGCAGAAACATTTAATCTGTAATTTTATTGCTTTGTTTTGGTATAAACAAATTATGCTTTGTCCTTTTTATCAATTCACTTGGTTTGAATAGTTTGTAAAAGTTGGCATTGAATCTAATTGTTGATATTGCAGTTTTGATTTTTTTTTTTGAGACCAAAGAAGTTTGTTATTTCAGCAAATATTTGCAAATGACAGCTGCTGCAAAGATTCTAAAATCGCTTTGTTTTAGAGTATGTACAGTTCTTGGGCTACTTTTATACATATTTCAAGAAGCAATTTGAGATTATATTGTAAATTATGTGTTTGAAATGGTATTGTTTTGTCTGTCAGATAAGAATAAGTTTATTATTGTATACCATCGCATCCCTTTTAGTACTTACTCATTCTTACTGTTGCATCAGGCAAGCTTTTTTTTCCTTCAACATATTTAGAAATGTTCTCATCTTCACAGTCATTTTGCCTACATTTTTAAGCATGTAGGTGACGGTATTAGTTGATACAATTGTGGAAGAAAAGCAGCAGTTATCTATAGTTGAACTATATTTACAGTGAGGAAGCCAAGAAACTGGTCAAAGATAAAGATGCACTGAAAATGAAGATTGTACCAATGCATGGAAGCTTACCTGCTGCTGAACAGGTAAAAATATTCCCCGTCCCGTTTCTAAATAGTGTGAATGTTTCAAACCCAAGCAATAGGAGGGGCCTCCGTGGCCTAGTGGTTAGAGTACAGAACTTGAAATAACATGGCCCCTCTCCGCGTGGGTTCAAATTCTGAAAGGGATATGGATTTTTATGAGAGGCAGTCTCCCGACTGACTTACGGAATGCCAATGGTTCTTCCCGCCTTGACCAGCCTTTATGGGCAGTTGAGGATGGGGTCTTCCTTCATCATTAAGAGTCGGGCATAGCTACATAACTGAAATAATGTTGATGTGATGTAAAACCCATATAAAAAGCAATAGGAAGGCAATAGTTGTAATGTCATAAAAGAAAGTGGTATTTTTTTTGTTATATTGAGAACAAATTAAGAGAAATATGTTTTTTTTGTTTAATCATTGGTTGGTTTAATCTTTTCCTCCTCTCATATTTGATTTGTCAATTTCAGAAGACATTTGATTTTTGTTTCAATGAGAGAAATAGCTACTTGCAATGGATTCGTTTCTAGTACTCTAAAGGTGCCTAAACTTATTACCCTTTAGGGAACTTTAGATTCTTATTGAAAACATTGGCATTGTATTAATTTGATGAAAAATAAGTCCCTATGCCACAGGGCGAGAGTGTTATTTTATGTCATTTAAAGAGCTCTAATTAGTTAACAGATCTTCTTTGTAAATTCATTATTTAACCTTCTTTGGGTTAGTATACTGTCTGATATCTAATATTGTCAAATATTGACCATTATTCAGTCAAATGGACTTTAAACCAGCCAGAATGACAAATTGAGCATGTTTAGTTTGATAGCTGCAAGGACTATGCTGTCTTGAATCTATGCTCTTATGATCATGCGTAACATAATGATTCTTACTTATAACTTCAGATGAAAGTGTTTGAGAGAACCCCTAAATATTGCAGAAAAATTGTTGTCGCCACAAACATAGCTGAAACATCGATAACTATAAATGGAATTGTGTACAGTAAGTCAGTCCATAATCTGTTTAACCCTTATAGTGCTGGAACCGACTTCATGCTTATGCACACAGGTTAGATCCAGGCCAGCTGCAAAGTAAATTGACGGCTGGCATGTAATCTAACCTGTTTGCTACTCTGGGGATCTTTCCTTAACAAAATTAAGCAGATATGTAAGGTTTGGGAAAGCAGACGACAGACAAATCTGTTTTTAGAAATTACCCAGCATTCTAAGGGTTAAAAGTCTTCCAGATGGTTGGTGCCAGTAGATATGGCGAAGATTTCTAGCAAAATTGGATGTGTTTCTTTGTTAAAAAGCGGTTCAATGCTAAGTAAAAATGCTTCCATGGTATGATGTTAGATAAGAAACAATTTGACAAAAGAGCAGATCTGAGGGTTCAGTGAAATATTATTATATAACTATTCTTTTATAAAAAGTTTCATTTTCTCATGTTAATTCAATGCTGTTTGTTACTATATGCTATGTGGTTAGTCATAGAAATTGTTTGGGGAGGAGGAAAACAATTCATTTTTATATAAACACGTGTTTTAACAACATGATGCATTTCTTCTGTTTATAGTTGTTGACAGTGGGTTTGTGAAGCTGAAAGCATACCATCCAAAAACTGGTATAGGTAAGTATTCCTTCATTCACTCATTTATGTTTTTGTAACTGGTTGACTATGAAAACAACATCCGCCGACAGGAACAAGTTATGAAGAATGACATTTTCCTTGGGATATTTTGAAGTAATTGGACATGGGGTGTCCATGACCCAGTGGCTAGAGTACAGAACTTGAAAGCACATGGCCACTCTCTGCTTGGGTTGAAATCCCAGTGACGGATTTCAACCTTTTACAAGAGGAATCTACCATGTTGTCTTGCAAAATAGTTCTACTTAGCTTGACAAGTCCATACGGGCAATCAAGTTTGAGGTTTTCTTCTAATGTTTTCAGCTAAACATTGCAACATAACTGAAGTACTGTTGATGCCTTGTCAAACATGTACAGTGATGTCTCGTTAATCTGAACACGTCCGTTTCCAACAAAATGTCTGGATTACCGAATCATTCGGACTAATGAAACAGAGCATGTTTTTATACACATTAAGACATAAACAGTCAGTATGCACGTGAATACTTATGAACCTTTAGCAAACGCCAAATTGTCGACCATCCCAAATTGAAAGAGTTTGCAGACAACATTTTAAAAAACGTGATGAAATTAAAAAATAATCTTCTGATATGGCAGAAAACATTGTGGGAAAAGGAGAAATTGCTCTTCATGAACAATTTCTCCTTTACCAACAATATTTTCAAAAGTCGTCGGCAACAAACTGGTCAATTAGTTCCGTTCCCTTACAATTTCGTTCGGTTGATTGGGATCCGGATGAACGAAGCTTCACTGTAAGAATTCTATTTATAGAATCATTAGTGGTTGTCCCTGTTTCCCAAGCCTCAGCCAATCAGAGAGCAGGAAGAGCTGGGAGAGTCAGAGCTGGAAAAGCCTATAGACTATATACAGGTTGGATGAATTATTATGTTTCCCTCCTTTCCATAGTTTTTCCCATGTTAACTCATTGGAATCATTTTTTGTTGATACTCAGAATAACTATTATGCTTAGAAGCTCCGGATTGCTCACCAATAGATCTGCTCATGTTTCAAACACACAATCTAGTACCTTAATGACGGAATGTCTAGTTTCAATATGATGTTTTTGACAGCATTTTGATTTCGACTGACTTTAGGCATATCAATGGTTCTACCCGACTTGACCAGCCCTTATAGGCAGTTAAGTATGGGGGTCTTTCTCCATCATTAAGAGCCAGGTATCGCAACCTAACTCAAATAATGTTGACATGGTGTAAAAACCCATATACAAATATATTCAATATTATGTTTCAAATCTTAAACATTCCTATATATGCGTGGTCACTGAAAACAAATCCGAAAAAGTAATTGAATTTCCAATTGTATTCAAGACTGTAAATAAACAATATATCATGTTTCCAACAGCCATCTGCTGCAAAGTGAAAGATTGGATCATGAATTTGGTTTTATTTGTTTGGCAGAGGAAGACTTTGAAAAGCTCCCTGCAGCTGCAGTACCAGAGATGCAGCGGTCAGATCTAGCCCCTGTGATTTTACAACTGAAGGCACTGGGGATTGCAAATGTTCTTAGGTTTAATTTCTTATCAGTAAGTAAAATGGTCTTTTAACTCTTGTCATTTAACCCTTTACCAAATGCCAAATTCTCTACTGTCCCAAATTGAGAGAGTTTGCAGGCAACATTTCTTAATGTGATGAAATTGAAAAAAATCTTCTAATAGGGCAGAAAACATTGTGGGACAAGGAGAAATTGCTTGTTAAGAGCACATTGTCCTTTTCCCACAATGTTTTCCAGAGTCGACTCAAACTGGTCAAAAGTCATTATTGTTTGGTAATGGGTTAAACACATATGCATCGGTCAGATCTAGCCCCTGTAATTCTACAACTGAAGGCACTGGGGATTGCCAATGTACTTAGGTTTAATTTCCTATCAGTAATTAGAATGGTCTTTCAATGCTTGCCTTTGTCATTTAAATACACATGCAGCAGACAAGTTCAGAAACCTTTATTATGAAAAGAGAAAATGCTCATTATTAGCAATTGTTTCTTTTGTCACACAGCTTTCTCTCTGAAAAGACAATTTAACATCAGCATACAACAGCTATAAGTTAAAAAGAAAAAAAATGGTTGATGATTTTAGGTAGAAACCAATGCAACAAAAGGAGAAGATTGGACCAATAACAGATTTCTATGTCAATGATTTAAGTGAACTGAATGTTCCCTTGATAGGTTTGTATTTTTCCTCTAAAATAACTTTTTTTTGTAAAATAGCTTGTTTAAATTGCAGCCTCCTCCTGCTCAAAATATGGTTAGAGGTCTGGAACTTCTCTATGCTTTAGGAGGTAAGTCAAGTTTGCAATGCTGGAACTTCTCTATGCTTTAGGAGGTAAGTCAAGTTTGCAATGCTGGAACTTCACTATGCTTTAGGAGGTAAGTCAAGTTTGCAATGCTGGAACTTCTCTATGCTTTAGGAGGTAAGTAAAGCTTGCATTAGTCTATGACAAATGAGTTGAATTTGAAATTTGAGCATACATAGACATGCTGAATGCACATATGCACATGCTTATACACACATAGATATATTCTTTCAAGCAATATTGCCAGTGATTATGTTCATGTGCATACATTCCCTCACAAATATTGAGATGCAAGTTTCCTCTACTGATAAGTCACAAAAAATTGCATAAAGATATAAATGGATTTTATTTTGCACTGGTACTTTTATTCATTTCACATCAAATTCAACTTTTCTACTGCAAATTTGTATTATGAACTTGTGGATGGTAATGAATTGTAATTATTTTTGATTATTTTTTTTCATTGATACTCAATCAATCTTCTTAATAGGATAATCTACCACATAATGTATGAATCTGTAAGAACATACAGTGAAGCCTCATTTATCCGGACCCCGATTATCCGGATGTCTCGCAATCCGAACGAAATTGTAAGGGAACAGAATTATTCGACCAGTTTGTTGCAGACGACTTTTGAAAACATTGAGGGTAATGGAGAAATTGCTCGTGACGAGCGATTTCTCCTTTTCCCACAATGTTTTCTGCCATAGCAGAATTTCATCACGCTTTGAAGTGTCGTCTGCAAACTCTTTCAATTTGGGACGGTCGACAATTCAGCGTTTGCTAAAGGGTTATAAGTATACTCCTGCAGACAGACCGTTTATGACTTAATGTGTTTAAGAACATGCTCTCCTTCGTTAGTCCGGATGATTCGGTAATCCGGACATTTTGTTGGGAACAGACGTGTTCGGATTAACGAGACATCACTGTATATACTTCTTAGTGTTGGAGGAAAGTCCTGCAGAGACCCTCCATGTGAGATTTTAGCATACCCTTAGCTGTAGATGCGCCTTTAAATCACACTCATTTATTTATTAACATTTAAGGTATATGACTTGCATGCTGTATAAAGAAAGTCTCAGACCAAAGATGCTTTCATGCTTTTTATAAAAGTGGTGGGGCCTCCGTGGCCTAGTGGTTAGAGTACAGAACTTGAAATCATATGGCCCCTCTCCGCGTGGGTTCAAATCCTGAGAGGGATATGGATTTTCATGAGAGGCAGTCTCCCGACTGACTTACAGAATGCCGATGGTTCTACCCGCCTTGACCGGCCCTTGTGGGCAGTTGATTATGGGGTCTTCCTCCATCATTAAGAGTCGGGCATCGCTACATAACTGAAATAATGTTGATGTGATGTTAAACCCATAAAAAAATAAAAGTGGTGGCTTAAAACAAGATTGACTGTTGTTGAGAGTCTGAATGAGCGATAGACAAGCTGGGCTTCTATGAGTATGAATGTAGAGAATAGATGATTTGCGTCATGAATTGAAAACGTTATCAAGCAAGCCGTAGGAATATTATCAGGTGAGCTGAAGGCCAATTGGATAATGATCCAAAGCCGAGCCCGATAACCTTTCCTATTTAAAGACACCAATCATCTATTCTATTTATCCTGTTACTATATGGATTCAAATAAACAAACAGAAAATGAAAATAAAACAAGAAAAAGGTGAAACAAAATGGAAAATCAACACTGACAGGTCCACATACTAATCACATGATCTAGTAAAGGATATCAAAAATGTTATACAGCGACCTGTTATCGGTCAATAAACTGACATGGTGACAGGATAAAAATGTTTATTTTCATACCAAAGCCCTTGATGACAACGGTAATCTCACGACACCACTGGGGCTACAGATGGCTGAACTACCACTACCTCCCATGTTTGCTAAAATGTTGCTTGTCTCAGGTAAGTCTTCCAAAATTAATTGTTTATTTACTTGTTTACACCAGTAACACATTTTAATTGGAAAATACTAGTCCCTAACCCATTACCAAACACCAAATTTTCGACTGTCCCAAATTGAAAGAGATTGCAGAAGACATTTCAAAATTTGATGAAATTTGAAAATAATCTTCTGATTATTTCGCTACGAGCAATTTCTCCTTTTCCCACAATGTTTTCCAGAGTCGATTGCAACAAAGTGGTTAAATGTTCTTAATGTTTGAGAACGGGTTACCATTAAAACTTAAACAAGTTGTAATCTAAGGTGTTTCAAGTTGTAGAATTATAGTGGAAAAAAAGAGAAATTTGTCTACTTTAGATAGCAAATGAAGCTTTTTATTGGTAGATATTTCATGATACATCGATTTGGACACAATAAATCAATGTGACCAAATGAGTACTTTTTATTGTCATAACAGTCCTCAGACCCATTTACAAACATTCTTAATTTCCATGTGCTGTTGTTTCCAATTCGCTAATAATGCATATTTGCTTTGTATGAGTCTTATGGACATGTTATTATGTCTGGTGCATCTTGTTTAGAAGATAGCAGAAGGGTTTCACCTGTACTACGTACAATTTCAGGTGAGTTTGGGTGTTCAGAAGAAGCCATTACCATAGCGGCCATGTGTCAGATACAGAATGTGTTTGTTACACCATCAGGCCAAAGACATGCATCTGTAAGTGTTTAAGTGGGATACATGGGGGTAATGAGTTCAAATCCCAGGCTTATCAAATATTTTTACCAATTGTAAATAAAGTTATTTAAACATGATGAATTCTTATTAACGGATTCATTTATGAAGGTTACATAATAGCTGAAGTGCTTTTGAAAGCTTCTAAAATCATGTGGCAAATGGTAAGATAAGCCACCTATCAGAAGCTGTTGTACGATCATTTGAGTTTAAAACTTGTTAACTTGACCTTGATATTGAAACAAGTTTGTTCGTATTTATTTTACATTGATGATGAAGCAAAATCTTACAGCTTAGGATAGCTTACAGGAAACATGATAAGTACCACACAATATGGATTTATGAAAGCTCAGTGGAAATGGCTATTTCCAGGATTCAAACTCACCACCCTAATGTCTTGAGGCCAACACTCTACTCCTTGGTACCATTTTACTTAACATTTAAATTTAAATCAATTCTGCTGTATTCAATTTGGTGCCATGACATGAGTCTATAACTGCAAAAATAAAGTGCTGTTGTTGTTTTAGGACATGGTGCCATGACATGAGTCTATAATTGCAAAAATAAAGTGATGTTGTTTGTTTTAGGACAGGGTAAAGAAGAAGTTCTCTGTTGAAGAAGGAGATCATGTATCCCTGGTGAATGTTTTCAGAGCGTTTTTAAAGGTAAACACAATCGTACAGAGACCAAGTCAATTGGTCTCTATTTTACACTGGACATTGTTTTATAAGGTCACTTAATGATGGCCCTGCATGGCCCAGTGGATAAACCTCATAGTGCTGGAACCAACAAAATTTAACAGGCAGTCAGTGTTTGGCTCTATGCTGGCTATATCTTTATTCAACTGAATGGAAAAGGTTGTTCTTAATTAACCCTTATAGTCCTGGAGCTGGCTTAATGCTTATGCAAACATTTTAGATCACAGAAAAGCCGCTTAGTAAATTGGTGGCTAACCTAAGTATCTTTCCTCAACAACATTAAACAGATAATTAAGGTTTTGCAAAGAAGAAGACACAAAAATCTATATTTTAGAAAATTCTTAGGGCTAAATGACGGTCCTGCAATACTCAGCGGTAAAGTTGTGAACTTGTTTTCCCACCTGGTAAACTGGTTTTGTTGGACTTTCCTTCTGCAATATGCTTCTGAGCACACTTTCGAATCCCAGAAAAGCTGAAATGTAAATCAATAACTGTTGACACCAAAGGAACCAATAGTGTTTACTTAGTGGTTCACCTTGTCAAACCTGAAATGCAAAAATACAGAAATCACTGTGATAAAAAGGCAATTGATCACAAATGATCATAGTAAAACAGATATAGGTTCAGAGGTATTTTTTAAAACCTCAATGTCCTTCTTCATAAGAAATTCCTTTTTTCTCCCCTCTATTTAGATTTATTTGCAAAAGATAACCTTTCAGCCATTTGTTTCATCATGAAAGAAAACCTACCTCTTCCTTATGGGTTCCAAATTTCCAGGCAAATAGATATTTCCGTGCCCAGTAAACTTAAAGGGAATTTCCAGAAATGTCACCTGTCAAATTGTAAAAGGTGATCTACTCGATCTAAATCTTTCAGGAAAGAGAATTTGCTTTTGGTCAAACCTTTCTTGTAATATCCAACAAAACATTTGTTTTGACATATGTTAATCACTACATGAATTGCCAATTCTTTCTTTTTGAATCATTTCAATATTTGTCATTCAGCAAAAAGTGGAGTCTGTTTTCCATTTTAGTACAAGAAACATGCTGGTTGGTGTCATGAGAATTTCCTCAACTTCAAAGGCTTGTGTAGGGCAGAGGAAATAAGAGAACAACTCGGCAGGTTTTTGAAACGCTTCAAAGTTCTGTTACTCTCCTGTGAAGGTATGTCATGTGTGAACGATAGTTATTTCCCTTTAATAGAATGCTTGAAATTTCATTGGCCCCACACAGCATAACTTTCCTTAGTACATCCAAGGATTGGATTTATATTGAAACTTGGGGTGTTACAATGTTATAAAAGTATTTTAGTTACTTTGCAAAACCCATCTTTTTAAAGATCTTCCTTAAAAGTTAACATAGCTGTTTATTTAATGCAGTCCAAAAGGATTATATAAATATGTATCGGCAATTGGTAAAGGACTGAAATTGGCTTGGGAGCTTGGCTTCATCAACAACAAAAAAAGATGACAAAATCATATGAACAAGACATCTTTGATTTGAGATTTTTTAGCTGGGTATCTCCTCTGAAAGTGTTTACATTTTTTAGAGTGATCTCCCTTTGATCTTTTTGTGTGTGGTTTTTTTTTTAAATTAAATAAAGTATCTTAAGTATCTCTTTTTTTTTTAAAAAAAAGTTGTTTATGAATTACATACTTGAATGTGATATTACTTACACTTTTACAAACTTAATATAAAGTTTTTTCATTAAAAGAAGGATGGCTTCCTTTGTTTGTGTCTACTTCCTCATTTTTTGACACCATTGCCATTTAAAGCCATTGTTTTTGAAAAAAAATCTTGGCAAAAAGTTTAAGTTACAGCAAAACAGTCTGGTTAACAGCTAGTTATTTAAAAAAAAAAATTTGTTTGAAACACATTAAAACAATGTAACACAAGGACAATTTGCTCATAATGAGCAAATTGTCCTTGTTTTACAGTGTTTTGAAAAAGCTACTCTTAGCATTTTGAAATTCTCAACCATAGATGAAAGTATTTTGAAATTTACATTATAGCAGGAAGAAAAGTAAAAAACAGTGTATGACTCATTTACTTGTTATTTGACATTTAAACAGGGTCGATCCTATTGCCCTGTCTCGCACTATCCACATTATCTATATTCAGCATTGATTGGCAATCCTAGTACATTTTAGAAAGGTTAGATTCTATACGCCTAGGATACCTGGGCTTGCCATTGTCCAAGAACGCCCATTTTCTCATCACACACTATTTAATATCACACATTCATTACAAACAATCTATCAACAATCATTAATTTTTTACAAATTTTCTATCTACTTTTATTCATTAATTACAAATTCTTATTTATTTTTTCCTTAAACAGATCCATTTTAACCTGTTAATATTTTTAATATACATTTATTCACATCATCATAATGCGCGCTTAATGACCTTAGCTGTCGATGCACCTTAAAACACCATTCATTCATTCATTCGAAATGACCTCCAAAGCTTTACTGTTTCCAGCACAGTAATGGTCTCGCACCACTTCAAACAATGGTATCAACTCGGCAATCCCCGTCACAAGTCGGTAGATATACCTCGTAGGCAGTACATGAATACACCAGAAATCCTGGGGTAATTCGCCTTATTTCCGGCGGATAACGCAAAAGGCACATAGGCACTAAATATGTATTTAAATACACACAAATTGGTTATATATCACAATTGAATGCTTTTTTTTACCCTTTTCATTAAAGATGATGATATCAACACATCTTTGTTTCATATTATGTAAATCGGCTTTTTCCGGCAATTCCCGGCTTGTGCGGGGGATTTCCGAGTAGATACGATTGCAAACGGACATGCCCTTCGTTGCTGACCTACTTTCAAAAATGGCTCCCCATTACCTCCTAGGTTATTTTAAGAAATGGCTGAAGTGTTCCGAATGCACTTCAAACTCCTCACAGTGATCTCCCTTTATGGGGATGATCACTGCCGATCAGAAATGTCACATGACCACCTACTCAGAAACGAAAATGGCATTACAAGATGGTTGCGAAACTAAAAAATTGTAATCCATTTGTGCTTTATTTATAAACAAAACCATTTTTTTTTTCAACTTAACTGGTCAGAAATCAACACAACAAGATATTGTTACTAAATTAACTAAGATATCCGGTAATCTCTTAACAAAACAGCATCATTTGAATTTCATCCAAATCTGGATGAAAAATCTTGTGGTGGCAGTGATCGATGCAGAGTAGCAAGGGGAGATTACTGTGAGGTGTTTGACACCACAGATGAAGTACTTTCAGGTCGTACCCAAAAGCAGTCCCATTTAGAAGTTTTGATTTTCGACTTCTGGGTACCGTTTTACTAAACAGTTTACGCTTAAGATTTGCATAAGTCTAAATCAACAACATCTCTTATTTCAATATTGGGCAAGACAATATTGCAAAGTAACACAATATTAGAATCGTCTCTCCGAGACGCTTCCAATGACATGTCACATTGCAATATTGTACTTTCATTGATGATACTATCCATGTTTATCAGTTAGAACTTACGCAAATATTTTCCTTAAGTTGTTTAGTAAAACGGTACCCTGGTGTGTAGATTTGCTAGTAAGAGATCATCTGATAGAACACTGATGTGTTTCCTGTATAGATGTTAGTCCAGCAATGCTCTCAAAGTTTGTTTTAATTGCCTATTGCAGGACTATATGTTTGGAACACAAATACAGGTGCATCATCCAGATTTGACGGCTAATGTATTGATTTTCTAACAGTACTTGATTGTACACTTTGCAGGTAGAAAAAAAATTAAGACAATTGAGGTGACCATTTTATTACAGTCTTTGAGGGTTTATTGCACCACCTTGATATTTCAGCATATAGCTATGCGTAGAAAACAATATTCTTAATTCAGCAGACTATTAAAAATACCTGATTTAACATTAGAGTCAATGGGAATTTAAGATCTTAAAAGTAACAGGTGTATGACCTAATGTGGTGACTGATATTCTACCTAACAAGGTCATCTAGAGGTATCTGTCCTAAAGCTGGAAGTCAATTTTGTCTTTTATTTTTGTATTGTTTATTCAGTATTGTGTCTATCATTCTGTATGCCTTGCTGACTTTTTTGGCTGATTTCAGGCTTTGAGATTTTAAATTTTCGTATTGTTCATATTGAAGATGTTTAAATTGAGGCTTCAAGTAATGATTTTCAGGCTTGTACATTCTTTAACAATACCAAGCCTGTGTTTGTCATTTCTAGTTGCCCTTTCTATCTATGGTTTGTCAGTTTGTCTGTCTATCATTCTATCTACCTAGGTGTGCATTGCTCTATCACTTGTCTGTTGGATTATTTGCCTGTTTGTTTATAACAAATACAAACAAATTAGAATTGATTGATTTGAAATAAGACTTAGAAAGAATAAGGATATAGCATAACCTCTTACCTTCTCTAGTAATGGCAGAAAATTTGAATTGAGTTTTCATGTCTCATACCCCAATCAATCTTCACAATTAGGAATGCTCTACCTATTTAAATAGTTCTGTGTCATCGAGTCCGGATATCAACAAACCATTTTCCTCATATAGACAATTCAAAATGACCCGACAGCAGAGAGTAATGAAATATCATTGAATACAGTATTTAGCAAAGTCTCCTTTTATCATCATTTTTTGTCTTTTTTTTTAAAATGATTACAATGAGCCCCTCTCCGCGTGGGTTCAAATCCTGAGAGGGATATGGATTTTCATGAGAGGCAGTCTCCCGACTGACTTACGGAATGCCGATGGTTCTACCCGCCTTGACCAGCCCTTATGGGCAGTTGAGTTTGGGGTCTTCCTCCATCATTAAGAGTCGGGCATCGCTACATAACTGAAATAATGTTGATGTGATGTAAAACCCATATATAAAAAAAAAAAAAATGATTACAATGATTATCATAGGTTTCTTCTGTCACTTTATTTATCAGTTTTATAGGTGTTTTTTGTAAATCATTTAAAACAAGGAAAGTGTCCAAGGTGAATTTTGCAATTTGTCCTCGTTGAAAACATCCCCAAACTCACAGCCAAGGTATGGATGATTGATTATCATTACTAATTTGTATTTATAAAAGATGAATAACAAAAGGAGAAATTGCTTGACAAAAGCAATTTCTTCTGTTGTTACACTTTCTTTTTTTTTAAATTTTATTCTACATAGTGCATTAAAATGAATACCAATGGAGTAACTGATTAACCGAGTTAGATTTCAATTCAAACATAATTGCTTCACAAATTGATCAATTTAAACCCTTTTAATATTCACACAGACAACTATTGCCACCTTTGCTTCAATAGGTCTCACTGTTTGGGGCATGAGTATTGAATATGACTTATATTACTGGCAAAAATCTAACTCATGTTGTAGCAGATATCTTATTTCTTGTGATTGAGATAGATTTGTTTAGTTTCTCTGTTGTACAAAGCCATTTTCAATGATTTTCTTCAGTTGTTTTGCCTGAAAAGATCGGATATCGCTCCTCCAAGGGCCCATATGAGTTGTACCCTCATTTGACCTAAAATTGGCTTTCCGTTCTAACCTCACATAGGGTGCTATCACTTTTTATTTTTATTTTTAGACAACTTAAGATACTTTAAAGGCCAACAAACTTGACAAAAAGATTACATCTTGTTGTGATTGGAATTTTTATAAATCAATTATGTTTATTTTTCTTTTTTTATCTATATTTCGTTTAATGGTTTGAAGATTTTTCTAAATTGGCATATATTTTTTTTTCCAAAATTTGTGTGTGTATGATGACTTTTCTGTATGATGTCAGGAATAGAAAATTTGTGACAGGATAATTTGCTTATTAGGAGTGATTCATTCTTTTTTGACAAAAGGGTTTCTAAAGTCTTCTGCAGCTGTTGGGTTTAAATTAGATTTACGTTAGTAATGGGTTTTAGAAAGGTTTAGAGACTTTTTCAGCAGGATGCCTTTAAAATCAGTGTAGCAAAAGAGAAAATTTATTTGCCTACTATTTCTTTTAATGGATTTTACCCAGATTTCATGCTGCCCTTGATTCGAAAAAAGGGTTGATCAATTAGATTATATGCTGTAAAATATAACCAAGGGAATTCCTGTTTCATAAAGGCCTCATTTACTGCATTGATTAGTGTTAATTGATTTTTGACATATTTTTAACCCTTTCGTAGTCCAAAGTCTTTGGTAGCAGACAACATTAAAACATAATCTTTGGATAGTCCAACATACTCATGAAAAAAAAAACACACCACCCACATAATCGTATATTGAAGTCATCCTTTAAAAGTGAGATTTCACTTTGGTAACTTAGAAAATGAGCTTTAGGCAAAGTTTCAAAATTAAAATTTTCAGATGTCTTCTGCTGCAAACATTATTTGGTAACGGCTTCTGGTGTCCTGGTAATCAATTAATAATTATAAAATATACTTTTTTGAATGAATCCACCTTTAGTAGAAAAACTTAGAAGCCATTGTAAAAAAAGTCGGAACTATTCACTAGAGTTAATTTTTCCTTTTGTCACCATCATTATACATTGTATCTCATGCTTCATCCGTGTCGTCTGTTGTGGCTCTGAATTTACAAAAGAAACAGAGCCAAATATGGAACAAGGTGTTAATGGGTCTAAATAGGACAATTAAGATGATAAGTGATTTGGATACCTTAGGTGACAGGCTCTGTCAACATTCGAAGAACAATTGAATACCATGTGACCTGATTTAACCAATTCCCTTATCTAGAATCTTGTGACTGGTCCAAATTGAAAGCATCAGCAGACAACCAATGTAGTTTCAATGAAATTTTTAAGTGGGCCACATTGGTGCAGTGGTAGAGCGTCGTGCTCTTGTACTGAGAGTCCCAGGTTTGATCCCTGATAGGCACTGTGAAAATTGCAGGGACAAACCCTTGAATCAGCGAATGTTACTGGTCTAGTATCAAGGGAGTAGTCATCTTCAAGCTTTTGTCAGAGTCGATGTGAAATGAATAAGTTTGAACTGAAATGAAATTTCTGTCATGTAATTGAGTAAAAATTCCTATGACCAAATGTACGATTTCTAGAATCTTCTGCAGCAAATGGCAAAAAGTAAGATGTTATGGGCTAAACAGTAAAACGTTTCTTTTCACTCCCTCAAGAGGTTGAAGATCAACCCTAGACCGTTGTCCACTGTAGCACAAAAGATAACATGAGGATTGACAATCTTATTGTCAGATTTAAAGGAATCTTAAAAACTGTGGATATCATCTTAACACCATTCACTAACCCAAGTATATATATATTAAGACTTGTTAACATACTGGTAGTTATGCTCTACTTTATTCTGACATCTTAGTTCATTCCTGCATTGACGTCAAACATTTTGTTATGTTCATTTTTGGGGTCTTTGATGCTCTATATCTTTAGAAGGGAAGCCGTTATACCTTTTGTTCTGTGGGAGAGGACTTAATCCCCATAATACTTAATGTTTTCTTTTGTCTCAACCCTTTATCTTAATTATTAAGTCCATTTAGTCTTTTCGATATTGGAGAAAGCGTCAGAAGTTTTCTGTATCCTTTATAGTGCTGGAACCTACTTCCTGCTTATGTAAATAGGTTAGATCATAGACTTACCGCCAAGTAAATTGACGGCTGGTCTGTGATATAACCTGTTTGCTACTCTGAGTATCTTTTCTCACCAAATATAAGCAGATATTTAAGGTTTTGGAAAGCAGACGACACGAAAATCTATTTTTAGAAAATTACCCACTATTCTAAGGGTTATGCACCATAATGCCTTGCTTTGCCACATCTGCTGCAGATGCATTAAATGTGCTTGTTCATTGAAGAATACATTTGAAAGTCAAAATAGCATTTTGGTCTCCAGTTCCTTTTAATAGAACCCACTAGAATCTGGTTTATACTGTATCAGAGTAGAAATTCCACAATGAAATATTGTAACTTGACCAGCATAGCATGTATGTCGTTTACCAACATATATTGTATCAATGATGAAACTTAACCAAAATTTGTTTATAAAAGCTAACACTCAAACTACCAAGGGTACTGATTTAGGAATGGCACTCAGATTACCATGGATACTGTTATACGCACTCAACCCAGGATATTGTTTTAAGGATGAGACATTGCCATGGATACTGTTTAGGGATGACATTTTACCAAAGATATGATTTTTTGGATGACACTTTACTATGGAAAATGTTAAAGGCATGAATAACACTTTGCAAATGATAATGTTTTAAGGCCGATATTTTGCCAAGGATACTCTTTTATGGATGACAACTTAACCAAAGTAAAGGCATGCCACTTGCCCAAGTATTTCTTTTTAGTGATGAAAATAATCTTCTGATAGGGTAGAAAACAGTGTGGGAAAACGAAAAATTGCTCGTTACGAGCAATTTTTCCTTTTCCCACAATGTTTACGAAAGTCGTCTGCAACAAAGTGGTCAAATGTCGTTATTGTTTGGGAAAGGGTTAATCAAAGATACTGGTTGAGGGTTGCCACTTACACAAGTATTCAAGCAAAAAGAAATATAATCAAATAGATGGATTCTGAAACAGTTTACAGATTGATAGTGAAGCGCCGAGTAGAGATACAATTCAATTCAATTCAATTATTTTATTTGGCAAATTCAGCACAAGCATGCCTTTGGCCATAACATTTCAGTTGACTATGCATACAAAATAGAAATACAGTTTCAATCTATCTACAAGAATATTCAATCAATACACATATAAACATACAAACATACATATTTATTAACTCCCTCCGAAAAGAAGAGCATTCTATTAACACATTGTATTGCGTAATTCAAAAGCTTCCTTTAAATAATGAGAAAGTTTAAAAATAGCCTTTCTGCCTTTAGACGACATTATGTTTATAAACATATGCATATTAGGCCATGGTATATTTCCAAAATACTTAATCCTTATATTTGAATAAGCTGGACAACATAGTAAAAAGTGATATTCAGACTCTATTTGATTATGATTACATAAATTACAAATTCTATGTTGTCTTTCAGTTCCATTATACCTTCCAGTTTCAATTGCTAATGAATGGGAACTTAATCTAAAACGACTCATGTATTTTCTTAACATATCACCCTTGATAACATCAATATAGCTTTCACAACAAAATTCAGTTTTAAAACGTTTATAAAAATCTAGTTTAGACATCGATTGTATTGAACTATTCCAGTTCTGAATATAATGATCTCTTAGGCGCTGTTTAAGTATTGGATAATAATTCATATTGTTATCATAGCTATTTAAAATATCATTAAAACCTAGACTATCCAATAACCGTTTAATTCTTGACGCCCAGCTGTGTGCATTGTTACTATTATACTGTTCAAAAAAGATTTTGTACATAGGTGAGTCAATATTCCTCATCACTTTAAGCCAGTGTTTTAAGGATCGTTCTTTGCAAATAACTGATAGCGGATAGCGTCCCAATTCACCCAGAACAGCCACATTTGGTGTTTTTTTATTCACACCTAAAATGGTCTTACAGAACTTAATATGTAATTTATCTATTTCATTAAAATCATAGATACCCCATACTTCCGACCCATATAATATAATAGGGACAACCATAGAATCAAAAATTGATAATTTAGTTAAAACATCCATTTTCACACGGGAGAACAGGGATAAAATACAATTATATGCTCTTAAAGCTTGTTCACTTAATACCTTGACAGCATTTTTCATTGAACCTGTGTAACTAAAGTCAATTCCAAGGTATTTAAAATGGTCTGTAACTTCTAGTTCTTCACCTTCAACATACCAGATAAAATTATTGACAGTTTTCCTTTTTTGAAAAATACACACCTTAGTTTTCTTAACATTGATCTTTAATCCCCATTTTGTAGAGTAATCTGAAATAATGTCTAACTGTGATTGTAAACTAGAAGAATCTGTAGTGAATAAAACAATATTATCAGCAAATAAAAGCATATACATCGATAGATAGTTTAAATCTTTCTCAGTCAACTTGCTGATATCAACATTATTACTGATATCGTTAATAAACAATATGAATAAGATGGGTGAGAGTGGTTCCCCTTGCTTAAGACCTATCGTGACATCAAAAAACTCAGAGAAATTAGTGTTAGATGCTATCTTAACACACGACTGTACATTGCTATAAATAGATTTAAGCATATTTATCATCTTGCTGCTAATTCCAGTTTTCAATAGTTTTATCCATAGTGCATCCCTATTAACAGTATCAAATGCCATTTGATAATCAATGAAAGCACAATAAAGCTTTTCTTTTTGTTTAAGATGTTTTGTATAATGGAATGTAATAAAAATACACAATCATTTGTACTGTGATTGTCTCTAAAACCAAATTGAGCATCATTAAATGCATGTGTAGATTCGCACCACTTGTTTAATCTATTTCGAAGGACTAAAGAAAAAATTTTGGACATGACATTTACAAGCGTAATCCCACGGTAATTAGCCGCATTGTGTATGTCCCCTTTCTTATGGATGGGTACAATAACACCCTTACACCAAGCCTCTGGGTAAATTCCTGATTGAAAAATTTTGTTAAAAATTGTAAGCAAGTAAGGTGCTATGAAATTGTTAGAATCGATAAAAAAGTCAGCAACAATATTGCTATAATCACAACTTTTATGCCTTTTAAGAGAACTAATTGTCTTCGAAATCTCATGAATAGTAAAAGGTTTATCGAGCTCTTCAATACTTAAAGGTTCATCCCGTATGTATGAATGTTCGTCTGCTGCAAATTGGCCATTTGGTGTATTCGAAACATGTTTAAAATGGTTAACAAAATCCAGAAGGAATCTCTCAATCATTTTTCCCCCATCAACAGGTATCCGGTTTGTAAGCAACAGACAAATAACATCCCTGATAAAAGTGATAACACATTTTATTGAGCCAAACCTGTTTTAAACCTTTTCCTAAGTGAGACCTGTTAACCCTTAAAGTGCGGGAACCAACTTACATTCTTATGCAAACAGGTTAGATCACAGGCCAGCAGCCAATGTACTTGACAGCTGGCCTGTGATCTAACCTGTCTGCTACTCTGAGGAACTTTCCTCAACAGAATTGAGCAGAGGTTTAAGTTTTCAAAAGCAGATGACACAAACCTTTATTTTTAGAAAAAAAAATACCCATCATTCTAAGGGGCAAGACTGTTTGCAACAGATGATATTATAGCCAAATATCAAAATGATGAACTATGTACCCGAAAATTATGGGAGGAATAAAGCGCTATTAAAACAGATGTGTTGAAAAGAAAGTTCACTGGTGATAAACAAATTCTTCTTTTTGTCACATTATTTTCAAGTGCATTATACTGCTCAGCATGGTTTAAATTATTTGCGTTTTAATGTTAAACTTTACCCCATTTTGTAGATGTCCCACATTGAAAGAATATTTTGCAGAAGTCATTTGTGAATAACTTGGAAAGAAAAATAAAACTTTTAAATCCATTTAGTTATTTATCATAAAGGCAGATAGTAAAATCTTTCCAAACACCTTTCTCCTAATTTTCAGTTTCACTTAGATTGAAAAAATATTCATGGTTAAAGTACCTGTATGTATATGAATCCATATTGACCAGTCCCCACTCTCTTTTTGTTTGCTGTCTTCCCTTATTTCTCTCTCACACCCAAGCTCTAATACTATATGTTTCTCTCCATGATTATTACATATAAGTATGTCTATTCATTTGTATAAGTGTATGTTTTGTCATTTTCATGTTGTAATGCCTATCCATGATTATTACATATAATTTTGTCTATTCATGTGTATAAGTGTATATTTTATCATTTTCATGTTGTCATGCCTATCACATATAAGTATGTCTATTCATGTATATAAGTGTATGTTTTATCATTTTCATGTTGTAATACCTATCCATGATTATTACATATAATTTTGTCTATTCATGTGTATAAGTGTATGTTTTATCATTTTCATGTTGTAATGGCTTTCCATGATTATTACATATGATTTTGTCTATTCATGTGTATAAGTGTATGTTTTATCATTTTCATGTTGTAATGCCTATCCATGATTATTACATATAATTTTGTCTATTCATGTGTATAAGTGTATGTTTTATCATTTTCATGTTGTAATGGCTTTCCATGATTATTACATATGATTTTGTCTATTCATGTGTATAAGTGTATGTTTTATCATTTTCATGTTGTAATGGCTTTCCATGATTATTACATATTTTTGTCTATTCATGTGTATAAGTGCATGTTTTATCATTTTCATGTTGTAATGCCTATCCATGATTATTACATATAATTTTGTCTATTCATGTGTATAAGTGTATGTTTTATCATTTTCATGTTGTAATGCCTATCCATGATTATTACATATAATTTTGTCTATTCATGTGTATAAGTGTATGTTTTATCATTTTCATGTTGTAATGCCTATCCATAATTATTACATATAATTTTGTCTATTCATGTGTATAAGTGTATGTTTTATCATTTTCATGTTGTAATGGCTTTCCATGATTATTACATATAAGTATGTCTATTCATGTATATAAGTGTATGTTTTATCATTTTCATGTTGTAATGGCTTTCCATGATTATTACATATAATTTTGTCTATTCATGTGTATAAGTGTATGTTTTATCATTTTCATGTTGTAATGCCTATCCATGATTATTACATATAATTTTGTCTATTCATGTGTATAAGTGTATGTTTTATCATCTTCATGTTGTAATGGCTTTCCATGATTATTACAAATAATTTTGTTTATTCATATGTATAAGTGTATGTTTTATCATTTTCATGTTGTAATGCCTATCACATATAAGTATGTCTATTCATGTGTATAAGTGTATGTTTTATCATTTTCATGTTGTAATGCCTATCACATATAAGTATGTCTATTCATGTATATAAGTGTATGTTTTATCATTTTCATGTTGTAATGCCTATCCATGATTATTACATATAATTTTGTCTATTCATGTGTATAAGTGTATGTTTTATCATTTTCATGTTGTAATGGCTTTCCATGATTATTACATATGATTTTGTCTATTCATGTGTATAAGTGTATGTTTTATCATTTTCATGTTGTAATGGCTTTCCATGATTATTACATATGATTTTGTCTATTCATGTGTATAAGTGTATGTTTTATCATTTTCATGTTGTAATGCCTATCCATGATTATTACAAATAATTTTGTCTATTCATATGTATAAGTGTATGTTTTATCATTTTCATGTTGTAATGCCTATCACATATAAGTATGTCTATTCATGTGTATAAGTGTATGTTTTGTCATTTTCATGTTGTTTAGCCTATCACATATAAGTATGTCTATTCATGTGTATAACTGTATTCTCGGAAAAAAGCCCCTCCGAAAAAAGCCCCTTCCACCGTTTTTGCCAGAGCGGAAGAAAGCCCCTTCGTCGATTTGCCATTGCGGTAAAAATAGGGGCTTTTTCTGAGCACCTTATAACTGTATGTATTGTCATTATATGTTGTAATGGCTATCCATGATTATTACATATAAGTATGTCTATTCATGTGTATAATTGTATGTCTTCTCATTTGCATGGTGTATGTTTCTGTCCATGATTTTTTCCATTTCTGTAGGTCAATCAATGTATATAATTGTATGTGTTGTCAGGTTTATTGAGCATGTTTCTGTCCATGATTATTTCATTTCTGTAGGTCAATCAATGTATATAATTGTATATAATTGTATGTGTTGTCAGGTACATTGAGCTTGTTTCTGTCCATGATTATTTCATTTGTAGGTCAATCAATGTATATAATTGTATATAATTATATGTGTTGTGAGGTTCATTGATCATGTTTCTGTCCATGATTATTTCATTTCTGTAGGTCTATCAATGTATATAATTGTATGTGTTGTGAGGTTCATTGATCATGTTTCTGTCCATGATTATTTCATTTCTGTAGGTCTATCAATGTGCATAATTTTATGTGTTGTCAGGTACATTGAGCATGTTTCTGTCCATGATTATTTCATTTCTGTAGGTCTATCAATGTGCATAATTTTATGTGTTGTCAGGTACATTGAGCATATTTCTGTCCATGATTATTTCATTTATATATGACTATTCATGTGTATATTTACATTTATCTCTATGTATTGTCGATTGCTTTGTCCATATTTCTGTTAATGATTATTTCGTTTATATATGACTATTAATGTGTATAACTGTATGTAACTTTATGTATTGTCAATTGCATTGTGCATACTTCTGTTTGTGATTATGTTTTTATGGTTTTCGATTCATGTGTACAACAATTATGATATGTTATCATTTCTTTCTTCACTTCTGGAGGAATAAAATATCCCTTCTACTATGAGGTTGACAACTATGATTTCACCTCATTGATTTTCTTACTATTTCTCTTAAACAAATCGAGAAATATCATAAATCATTTGTTGTGTTCATCATAGAGGGATGAAGAACCCTTACATACCCTTAATTGGTGGGTAATTTTCACTGATAGTTCTTTTAATTTTACTATCCCAAAAGGATATTTTGTGTTACTTAGTTTAATGGTCTAAATGCCGTCTTCTACAAAAAAAAACAGGGAAAGTGTTATGTTTTCTGATACAGGTGTGATGAAAATGGGTATCTGTAGATGTTGGTAATGGATTAATCTTTATTGGTAATCATTTTCTCTGGTTAAATAAGACTTTTATCATTTTCTCTGGTAGAATAAATGTTTTAACGCCCTACTGTAGACTGTATCAATCTCAAAGTAGATAATCCTTAAAATGATTTTGATAAATGCATGTCATTTAACCCTTTACCAAACTAACTAATTTTTGACTGTCCAAAATTGAAAGAGATTGTAGACTACATTTCAAAATGGGATGAAAATGGAAATTTTGTTGGAAAAAATTCAACAACAACATGTTATTAGTCAAAACATAGTATTAATACAACGTTTCGGCTTACGCCTTCATCAGGATAATCAAAATTCCTTTGTCAAAATTGTTGCCCAACTTTATAACAAATGCAAACAACTCTTAAAGCATTTGCAGGCAACAGCGCTTTAAGACATAGTGAAATAAAGGGATCTTATGCATCATGACCGATTTCTCCATTTTGCAAAAGGTGTTACTGCAGTATTACTAAGTACCTTTTGTCCTTCAATAATGTGTTCAAATGTTGTCTGTTTCATAAATTACTCCATGATACAGACTTGGTAGAATATGGCAGCCACTCAACCTATCTGGCAAAGCATCATGGGAATTCCGTCGAGGGATTCAAAAAGAAGAAAGCAGAATGCAAACATGATCATTGCAAGATATACAGTGAACCCTCGTTTATCCGAACACATCCGTTCCCAACAAAATGTCCGGTTTACCGAATAATCCGGACTAATGAAGCAGAGCATGTTCTTATTCACATTAAGACATAAACGGTCTGTATGAGCGGTATATACTTACAACCCTTTAGCAAACGCCAAATTGTCGACCGTCCCAAATTGAAAGAGTTTGCAGAAGACATATCAAAACGTGATGAAATTCAAAGATAATCTTCTGATATGGCAGAAAACATTGTGGGAAAAGGAGAAATTGCTCGTCACGAGCAATTTCTCCTTTACCCACAATGTTTTCAAAAGTCGTCTGCAATAAACTGGTCCAATGATTCCGTTCCCTTACAATTTTGTTCGGATTGCGAGACATCCGGATAATCGGGGTCCGGATAAACGAGGGTTCACTGTAATCAATTCTATTTGTCACAATTTGATTTACCTTTAAACTACTGGCTTCACGCCTCGATTTGAGTCGTACCTAAATTTTTGGGATAAAAAAATTCTGAACAATAAATTGCTCTTAATTAGCAACTTTTATCCATTTGCACAATGAATCTTTCATACCAGTATACATATATAACATTATGAAATTGTTGGATTTTTTTCATACTATTTCAATTAATTTTAGAATATACACAGGTACTCTATTGGGAATCGCAATGATGTATAACGTCTCTACTCGCAACAATGGATCTTACCCATCCTTGGATATGAAATTGAATTACTAACTTAAAAATGTCTGCAAAATGCTCTCAAATTTGATCCGCTCTGTAACTGCATATACAGTAATCAGTTGGAAACTGTAACAGCTCAGTATATACATAGAGAATAGATGGTCGGTGTCGTGAATCGGAAATGTTATCGGGCAAGGCGTAGGAATATTATCCGGTGAGCCGAAGGCGAAACGGATAATATTCCGATGCCGAGCCTGATAACTTTTCCCATTCAAAGACACCAACCATCTATTCTATTTATCCTGTTACCTTTATGTATTCTTTCAAACAAATAATATACAAATAAAACACGAGAAAGAATGAAAAATATGTAGAGAATGATGTAAACATGAGGTCATTTCGTTCTTATGACGTCATGATTTGTCGCGTGGATGTATTATATGGTTAGTGCCGGATATCACAAATGTTATACGGCACCTAGTTATACGTCCAAAAATGACACTAGTGACAGGATAAATAAGGAATCACTCATGATGTATAACTTCTCTACTTGCAACAATTGATCTTGACCAACCTTGGATATAAAATTGAATTACTAACAAAAAATAGTCTGCAAGTGCTTTCAATTTAGACCCCTTCTCTCACTGCATATGAGGTAATCAGATTTTGGAAACTGTTACAGCTATGCTGTAATCGGTGAACTCTATTTGGAAACTGTAACAGCTATGATTACCAGTACAGGTGCACAAGAAATGCCTTATCTTGATAAAACTATCAAAATTGGCTATTATCTTGTAAGATGTAAATGTTTTGTAATCCAAAGGCCATCATGACCATCCTCTTTATCTAAGAACACAACATCTTTACTTTGGAAACCTTGCTACAACCAAGGCCTGGCAAACTCTCCATCTGAGTTTTGATGTAGTCATTCATATATCGAGGGTTCAGTGCAAGACTATAGTAAGTGCTTCATAAACATGAAGCACTTACTATAGTATTGCACTAAACCCTTGACATGAAGTTTTCCTCTCTTAACACTAAACGGCCCCTTTCTGCGTGGGTTCAAATCCTGGTACCGGCATTAAGATTTTTGTGAGAGTCTCTTGACTGCCTTACGGAATGCGAATGGTTCTACCCATCTTGACTAGCCCTGATGGACTGTGAGTAACTGTTGAGTATGGGATCTTCCTCCATCATTAAGAGTCAAGCATCGCAACATTACTGAAATAATGCCGATGTGTTGTAAAATTCATATAGATTATAAATCAACCACCACTAAACACTGGTGTCCATTTGGGAAAGCAGTCAGTGTAATGGGGAGATAATTATGCATTACTGGAGATTGAGCACAATTAATAAACCTGTATAGGCACATTGACAGTAGTGATTAAATGGAATGATGAACTCCCAGACAATGCTTTGTTTGGAGCTTGTTTAAAAGGGAATATTAATCAAATATATATGTCTGTAATCAACTCTTTTTTTTCTCAATATTTGGCTTTGGCCGAAATATTGAAAAACGAGTTTCTCATAGACATATATATATCCAAAACAATTGATTTAAAGATAATGCAACATGGGGCATTGCTTGTTGTGTATACCTCTCTATATTCGATCCAAATTTCATTAGTTGACTGAAAAATCTAGGATAAATAAATGAACATTGGAAAATCAAATAAAGAAAATTTGAAAAAATAAAGCCACATAACAGTTTATTTTCAATTACAACACATACAACAATGGTAATATATATTTGAATGCTGGCACTTTTTGATATATTTATTTACAAACAATATCCATGATCATCATATTAAGTTTTGGCTCCTACAATTTCTATTCAAATCTTTTTTGCCCCAATTCATGTAAATCAATTGGTGTTTTGTGACTTGAATTGAAAGCAACAAGAGATGATGGTTGGAAAAAAAATATACACAATTTTTCTTTGCTGTTTAGCCCTTAGAATGCTGAGTAACTTTCTAAAAATTTATTTTTGTGTCGTCTGCTTTCCAAAACCTTAAAATATCTGCTTCATATTGTTGAAAAAAGATAACCAGAGTAGCAAACAGGTTAGATCACAGGCCATCCACCAAGTAAATTGGCAACGGCTGGCCTGGATCTAACCTGTTTGCCCCTAAGTATGAAGTCAGGTCCAGCCCTATAAGGGTTGAACTATTGCAATAAAAAAATTAAAGGGCTTTGGCAGAGTCATCAGCTGCATTGAAATGCTTAAAAGTAGGTCATCATGAATCAATGAGAAAAGTCATTCAATTTGGAATGGCCCAAAACTATTCATTAGAAATGGGGAAAAATGAGTCAAGTGCCATTACAATGCAAGAACAGAATCACGATCTGCAGGAATCTGAAGTATTCCTCGGCATGATAAGGTCCTCCCTTTTTTTCATTGAGTGCAGAAGCTTTCCAGTCGTTTTTTTTTTATTTCTTTTTTAAAAATCTGACATTTACTATCTCCAGCATTGTGAATTCTGGCACATTCACAAGATAAGATAAATTTGACATTTTGTTGTTAGCACTTTTCTATCAACTTTGACTTTCTCACGTTCTCAAATCTCATTGGTATTGTCTCTTATTCATTTAGGTTATGAAATGTTAATACTGCTCAATAAAAATGTTTCCTTTGAAATAGAACTTGTTTGAATATATCGTAAGTTTGAGAAGATTAATTAGGCGGATGCATCATTTCTGGCATAATTGACTTGCCAGCATATGTAAGAGTTATTTTTGGGGGGATAACCCTTTTTCTAATTTGGACAAGTTGCAGCAGACGTTAATTAAAGATTTTTATTTATGTCCCAAATGGCAACCATGAAAAACAGAATATTGGATCACAAAGCATAGAAAACATGGTGACAAAAGAAAAACTTCTTTTGTCAGAATGCTTTTTAGTGTAGTCTGCTGCAAACACATTCAAATTGGGTCCTACATGGTGAAACTGTTAAAAGGAGAGTGTGGTGATTGATATGCTATGTCACTTATCCGGACATAAAATCGGAATAACCCTTTACCAAACACCAAATTTTGGGCTGTCCAAAATTGAAAGAGTTTGCAGACAGCATTCCAAAATGTGATGAAATTGAAAAAAGATCTTCTGATAGGGCAGAAAACATAGTGGGAAAAGGAGAAATTGCTCATTATGAGCAATTTCTCCTTTTCCCACTATGTTTTCCAGAGTCGTCTGCTACAAACTGGTCAAATGTCGTTATTGTTTGGTAATGTGATAAAGAGATGTTTTAACCATTCCCTCAGTGAGATTTGTTTCTGGTCCAAATCGTAGCAACTGCAGACGACAATTAAAAATAGAATGTGGTGGTTGATTTGCTGTATCACTCATCCAGACATAAGCATGGAATAAAATCGTTATCGAACCCTTCTATTACATGGGATGTTGTATCTGGTCCAAATTGTAATAAAAAGCAGACAACAGTAGTAACAAGTGAAAAATTTCAGCTCCTAGGACATCGCAGGCCAGACAGCATTGTGACAAATTTCATGCACAAATTTTAGTCTTGGATTGATCCCTTAAACTAGTACACAATGATCATTCAATTATCAAACATTGCCATGTTGATGCGTCAGTATGTTTTGTCATCAGAACTTGGTTGATGGGTTGTATGTATATTTGATTTTCAGTCAGTGGGTCCTGCTTTTGATTTCTCTGAATGAAAGATAGATGGCTGATTAAGCTTTGACATCATCGTATAGTATTTATTAACCAATTGTTTTCATAATGACTCAAAAGGATGTGCAGTGACGTCTTGTTAATCCAAACGCGTCGGTTCCCAACAAAATTTCCGGATTAACAAGTCATTCGACCTAATGCAGCAGGGCCTGGTCTTATACACATTAAGACGTAAATGGTCTATATGCACGTCTATACTTATAACCCTTTACCAATCGCCAAATTTTCGATCGTCCCAAATTGAAAGAGTTTGCAGACGACATTTCAAAACGTGATGAAATTCAAAAGTAATCTTCTGACAGAAAACATTGCGGGAAAAGCAGAAATTGCTCGTCACGAGCAATTTCTCCTTTACCCATAATGTTTTCAAGAGTCGTCTGCAACAAACTGGTTAAACGTCGTGTTTGTTTGGTAATTCGTTAGGCAAATTTCTGCACAATAATTCCGTTTCCTTACAATTTCGTTCGGATTGCGAGCAACCGGATAATCTGGGTCCGGATAAACGAGGTTTCACTGTACATGTAGCAGAAGACATCACTGCAAATGAAGGAAGCTAATGCATTGTTATAGAGAACATGCTGGTATATAATAAGAAAACACTACTGATCAGTATACAACAGTGTTTTTTACTGATCAGATGTGATTATTTCGCTCAGTTTGTTACAATTTCGACCAAATTTCATCATGGAAATGTAATTTTTCATGCTTTATATGTGTGGTAAACTGATGCTTTTGTAAGAGGTAAAGAGGAAAATGAAAGTTACAATTATGTATAAACAGTACATTAAATTACACAATAAATAACATAAAAAGCTTATGAAAATTGTTGAGACAAATATTTCCATCTTACTTATGTTTTGAGGTAAACAGTTTGACTTCTGTTGGAGAAGTTTTCTAGCCTATTGAACTAGCCAATTGTTTTGTTTTTATCCCAAATTGAAACATATGACAAATAACAGTTGAAATTGAAAAGGGATTGCAGTAACTTCTGTTAGAACAAATGGAAAGTTCAATGCGGGACCATAGTAAATGCTTCACATTTTAAATGGACTTACCACAGTCTTGGATTGAACCCTCAATGTCTAGAATTATGAATATTTTATCAAAATTAACCACTTATCTTCAGCTAATTTGTTACAAAAGCCACTATGTTTAATGAAATCTCTACCTGTACAGTAGTATTAAGAAAGGCTATCTTGTACTCTAAGGCTGTGGTAGTGTACAATAGCACTGTTTGATTGATAATAAATTATTTACAACATTTACAAGGTTATCCTGACAATAAACTGACAATGACTATTTACAATATTGTACCAAAGTGGTGGTTGAAATAATAGGATAATCTATCCTTTACATTGACAATTATTAAAGATTGTCGCAGAAAGTTAAGATATCACTCTGTTTATAGAAGTTTCTCTCAACCCTTAGAATGCTGGGTAATTTCAAAAAATTGATTTTTATGTCGTCTGCCTTCCAAAACCTAAAATATATGCTTAATCCTTTTGAGGAAAGATACTCAGAGTAGCAAACAGGTTAGATCACAGGCCAGCCGCCAATTTACTTGGCGGCAGGCCTGGATCAAACCTGTTTGCATAGGCATTAAGTTGGCTCAAGCACTATAAGGGTTAAAAAGCAATTTTTACATTTGACACAATATTTTTTTATACATCTTACACATAACCTATATTTTTGGTACAGTCAAACTTGTGTTAAGAGGCCACCCTATGGGACAGAGTAAATTGGCTGTTTAAGACAGGTTGGCTGCTTAACACAAATTGATGTACACTATAAATCTAACAATGGGACTTTCTGTAAGTGTTTGTTTAGGGCAGGTTGGCTGCTTAAAAGGGTGGTTGCTTAACACAAGTTAGACTGTAATTGTTATCTCATGTTGGTGTAGAACTCAAGGTCCCGGGTTCAAGCCTGGCTGATACCTCTAGTTTTTTGGGACTGTCCGTTGGCAGCAATCTGAACACATCGGGTTTATCCAATGAAAACACCTTTGAAATAATAAGGATGACGCCATATTGTTTCCCGCAAGAATGATGTCGCTTTACTTTCGTTTTTAAAAATAGATCTTAAATATGAAATCTAAAAAGTCGTTAAATTTGATTGAGGAAACAACTTTACATGTCACAACTACAATTTACGCCATTTGGTATGAGTTACTGATAAATATTGATTTAAAAGGATGTCCAACACTTCCATACACATTGAACTACTTAACGTGCAAGCTTAGAAAATGTGTTAATTGCCGGATGCCGATTTACCCGAAAAATTGTAACCCTACACTTATATCCGTGGTGTATTTCACAGCTCACGGAAATACCCGAGTAGTTCCGATTGCTTTGACAGAACACTTCAGTGCCCTAGCCTTAACCCTAGGATTGGTTAACCCTATACCAAACGCCGAATTTCCGACTGACCCAAATTGAAAGAGTTTGAAGACGACATTTTAAAATGTGATGAAACTGAAAACTCTTCTGATAGAGCAGAAAACAATGTTTTTCAAAGTCATCTTCAACAAAGTGGTCAAATGTCATTATTCTTTGGTAATGGGCTAAACAAGTAAAACAGTAAAATCCACTGTACCTAAAAAATTGTTAAACTGTCATTAGACCCATACAGAAATACAAAAAGTTTTGGTGAAGTCATTAGTTTTATGACAAAAATCTTATGATGAGATATGTAATAATTTGTAAGTAATGAAACTAATCTAAGAAAGTAAATTAATTAGTTGTTGATTACCATACCTTGTTAACATGTAAAACATTTTTGGAGCAGAGATCTACCAATTCCTGGATATTGGGATTGAGTCTGGTTTACAATGTTGATTTATAGCAACAGCTTAAAATAGATTTGTCCTCTTTGAGAAACCGTTGTGACAAAAGGAAGAAAAGCTCATTAAAAGCAATACCTTGTACTTACAGGGGTTTCTTAATTCCTAACAGTGTTAGAACTGACATCGTGCTTATGCAAACAGGTAAGACCCCAGCCAGCGGTCAAGTAAATTGGCAACTGGCCTGTGATCTAACCTATTTACTACTCTGAGTACTTTTCCACAACAATATGAAGCAGATATCTAAGGTTTTGCAAAGCAGCCAACACAAAAATCTATTTTTAGACAATTTTACCCAGCATTCTAAGGGTTTATTCTGCTAGTTCATTTCTTTGACATGAACAAATATGTTATTTAAGAAGAATGCACCAGCATAAATTTTTCAGATACAAACAACATGATTAATGGACAGAGGGAACAGAGAAAATGATGTCATAAAATGCTTTCAATGTTGTTGAAATAATGTTTTATAGTTTCTTGGATGCCATTTGCCACTTTGACAATCAAATATATTGCCGTCTGCTGTAATTTACCTGAAGCAGGGGAGAAATAGGGAACCATTTCTGACAAAAACAAGTACAATATATGTAGTGCTACTTATGTTGAAGTAGAATTAATGCTTGTTTTGCGGTAACTCGACTCAGATTATCTTCTGCTACTTATGAAGCACTTTTGACTGCAAGATTTAACTGTTGTTTTCCCTTTGATGTTAATGAATTCTGGGTAAAAAAAGATAATTAACTCTATAATACACATGCTATGAGTGTACTCCATTTAACTTACTGCATCTACCTGGGTACTTGTTTAGTCCTTTACCAAACAATAACGACATTTGACCACTTTTTCTGACAAGCAATTTCTGATTTTCCTACAATGTTTTCTGCCCTGTCAGCAGATTTTGAATCAAACTCTTTCAATTTTGGACAGACGAAAAATATGGCGTTTGGTAAGGGGTTAAAACATACTTATTTGTATGCATTAGTGTACTTAACCCAGAGAATGCGGGTAATTTTCTTAAATAGATTTTTGTGTAATTTTTCCTTTCCAATACCTTAAATATCTGCTTAAATTTGACGTGGAAAGATACTTAGAGTAGCAGAGAGGTTAGATCACAGGCCAGTGTCCAATTTACCTGGCCTGTGATCTAACCTGTTTGCATAAGCATTAAGTTGATTCCAGCACTATAAGGGTTAGAATGTACTTATTTGTATGTATTAGAAAACTTTAGCCATCCTAATGCACAGTTTTCCCCAAATATTTTCAAATATTACTTCGTATATCATTTTTTTCTACAATTCCCACTTCTTTTATGTGATATTGAAGTGCTGATTTTTGAAGTTATGCATAATGCATATGCCTCTATCTGGACATAAGACTATCATTTGATTTGATTGGTACAAATACTTCTTTAATTCTCACAAAAATATCCATGGACTGACAGTTTTTCCACAGATAAATTCAGGCACTAACCAGTTCTTTCAACTGTTCATTGATATTGATTTTGAAGTAGTTTGCAATTTTCCTACCTGAGTGAACATAAATGAATACCGGTAGCTCTCCATTTTCATAGCTTACAACATGAATGCTTAAAGATAAAACGTACATGTAGGTCTCCTTTGGAAGAGCTAATTACTTTAATAGATAAAATGTATATGCACCCTCTATCATAATCTAATTATATGGAGGAAAGAATCATAATTGTAGCTCACCATTTTCATAGTTAATTACACATACATATAAGATTCATATGAAGCTTTGACTCGCTCAATTCATAGCTAATTATATAAAGCGATAAGTTGTTTATGTTGCTCACCCTTTTATTAGCTATTTACACTTAGAGATGAGATATTTACATTGATTTCCATTTCAGAGATAGTTACACTAAGAGATCAAATTTTTACATAGCGCTCACTTATTAACAAATAGAGATAAGATGTTAAAATAGGTCTCTCTTTTCACATAAGTTACAAATAAAGATGAAGCGATTACATAGTTTGTACTTTTCATAGCTATAAACACATAGAGATAAGATGTATTCATAGTTCTCACTTTTCATAGCTATTAGCACATAGAGATAAGATATTTTCACAGCTCTCACTTTTCATAGCTACAAACAAAGAGACATAAGATGTTTTCATTGCTATAAACACATAGAGATAAGATGTTTTCAAAGCTCTCACTTTTCATAGCTATAAACACATAGAGATAAGATGTTTTCATAGCTCTCACTTTTCATAGCTATTAACACATAAGTATAAGATGTTTTCATAGCTCTCACTTTTCATAGCTTTTAGCACATAAATATAAGATATTTTCATAGCCCTAACTTTTCATAGCTATAAACACATAGAGATAAAATTTATATATAGGTCTCACTTTTCATAGCTATTAACACATAGGGATAAGATGTTTTCATGGGTCTCACTTTTCATAGCTATGACCTCTCCCTAATTGTGACCTTTTTCTCTTCATGCATCTTAACAAACTTTTTAACATTCACACCCGATTATTGGTCACATTTCCAAACATTCACCATGTTCAATGAATAAGATAAGTTTATCGTCATTTACATACATAATTATATACAACATAGAAGTTCAGTTCTGTGAATTGTGTTACAAGGCCATGGATTAGTAAGATTCTTCAATGTTTTTTAACACATTTGCTAAATCCTGACTTGTTGTTAGTCATCATTATGATTTGAATGAAGATGGTACTTAACGATACCATTATCTAAGGTTTCAGAGGAACACTGATTCAAGTGAGAAATGGGAAAGGACTCTTCACACAATACCCTACCCCCTTCCAACACACTTATTTGAGGTGTCTGCCAATGCTCATCTGACTTAACCCTTAGAATGCTGGTTAATTTTTTAAAGAAAGATTTTTGTGTCGTCTTCTTTCCAAAACCTTAAATATCTACTTAATTTTGTTGAGGAAAGATACTCAGAAATGCAAAGAGGTGAGATCACAGGCCAGCCGCCGATTTATTTGGCGGCTGGCCTGTGATCTCACCTGGTTGCATAAGCATGAAGTCAGTTCAAGCACTATAAGGGTTAAAGTCTATTTCTTGTTTGAACGGTCTTCCATCATCTGCATCTCCTCCTCCTGGAAAGCAGGCATGCTACCGTTACCCACATACCCCTCGTCTGCATGTTTCATCATCTGCTGACCTTCATGCTTTGACTGCATCGAGAGGCTGTTGGTGTTAAGCACGCTGTTTCGCGTACTCGACTGGCCCGATCTAAAGGTAGCCTGCATCTTTACGTGTGACGGTTTACGCCAAAACGGGACACGCAGTCGCTTCATCATTTTCTGACCCGTGAACTTCAACACCCGTCTGAACTTGGCATTGAATGCCAGGTACAGGACAAAGTTCAAGGACAATTCCAACCAGACGAGGAAGTTTGCGACATATTGTAATATGAAGTAGAAATTGGAGCCAGCAAACTGAAGAAGGGTTTTGTTGCCTCCAAACAAAGCGTAGGCGACGGGGCGGTCTGAGAAGGCGGAGGGGATGATGCAGACGATAAAGAGGAACACGATGCTGATCAGTGTGATGGTGAGACGTCGCTGTTCTCTCTGCCACGCTGCTTCACGATTGTTGCGGATTTCCAATTTCTGCCGCTGTTTCCCCGCCTGGTGCACAGCGTACACCAGGTAGAAGTTGGCAATACAGAGGATGACCAGGGGAATGAAGTGTACCATCAGACTGTACATCCAGTTCATTGCCAGGAAAAAGTCACTCGTCCGGAACGGTGTTGAATCCAGTTTGTACCCGCCAGTCTCCTTCTCTGTCGTCTGGAACACCAGAAACCTTGGGATGTTGAAAACAGCGGCGCATATGATGGTGGCGAATATTTTCACCTTGGCACTTGCTCGATCACAAGTATCTTTTGCCCATAACGGGTGCCGGACGAACAGGAACCGCTCGATCGTCAGTTGAACTGTTATCCACACGCTGGAGGTTGTGCAGATGTTGACGCAGCCAATAAAGATGTAGGCATCGAAGAACTTCCAGCCGTAGGCGACAGAATCCTTAGAGAACATCATGTAGAGAAAAGAGAGGAGGAGGGCGGTGAAATCTGTGCATGCAAGTCCTGTGAGTTGGGTATATGGAGACTCGGGCAACTCGTTCTGTACCAACACGATCAGATTGACAATGTTGGTGACCATTCCAAACATGCATACGATCGGGCCAAGGGTGTTGTAGATTATCCTTTGGACGTGCAGGTGCTCCGTTTCTATGACAACAGAGGACATATTGGTCACGTTCGAATTGTCTGAGGGCATAGTGGCATTGGTCCAGTTATCGGTCATGTTCATGTCTACAACAGGTAGCAGGTGCTCGAAACCCAGGGCTGAACTGTTGGACATCTTGCTCGGTTTTATATGTGTCCTATTGTGTAGGTTGTTCTCTGCTGATGGAACTACGTCAATACAGTCACATGGTCTCTTGTAGAATTGGCATTAGTTCCTCTCTGAAAAGATTCAAGAGAAAAGCAATTATATTAGTGATTCAAGTCTAAGTTACCCAAGAAGTCTTTTCTTGTATTTATCTGTTTCATAATTGTGGTGCCAAATGTCATTTGGCTTTTTTGAGGGCTTAAGGTAATTTGTATGAACAATAATTGAAGATTTTTAAATATATATTGAAGTTGTAGATAAAGAGAATGCTCAAAATTTGTTAAGGCTCGTATGTTTTTCTCAAATATTTATGGGTGACCTTTTCGGCAACAGTTGTGCTGTGGTAGAGCGTGGGCCTCAAGCTTAGACTTGGCTTGTATCCAGGAAGCAGGCATCGAGCGTGACTTTATATAAACAAGTTTCAGGCTTTCGTCATAATCAATGTAAATTAATGTGAAGATTAAACTTAAAATGTTTATGGATGAGAGAGTTTCTTACATGATTAAATGCATTTTCAGTATACAAGGCTCAAGAAACAACTTGACAGAAAAATTGCTTGTAGATGACCTTAGCTTTCTTACTTTGATCAAAGTGGCTTCTATGAAAAATTGCCAAGCATGTGGTATTTTTCATACTAATGATGGAAATTCAATCCTAAGAATGCTGGGTAATTTTCTAAAAATATTTTTTGTGTTGTCTGCATTCCAAAACAGTAAATATAAGCTTAGTTTTGATGAGGAAAGACACTCAGAGTAGCCATCAGGTTAGATCACAGGCCAGCAGCCAATTTACTTGCTGGCTGGCCTGGACTTAACCTGTTTGCATAAGCATGAAGTCGGTTCCAACACTATAAGGGTTAATGATGCTCTCAATTTGAACCATTAACGAACTCCAATATAATGCAATGGCTTGATGGGACTCAAAAAAACAGCCAAGTTAATCTAACTAACAAGAGGCATTTCTTCCATTGTACAGACGGCCATAAATTTGGGGCCTGCTGCTTTCTCATTAGCCAAGTCCCTCATAATCTAACACAATCCTACACACTTTTGTGTAGAAATCAAACTCTGTACCCTTACAATGCTGGGTAATATTCCGAAAAAAGATTTTTGTGTCGTCTGCTTTCCGAAATCTTAAATATCTGGTTAATTTTAACGAGGAAAGATACTCAAAGTTGCAAACAGGGTAAATCACAGGCCAGTGGCCAATTAAATTGGCGGCTGGCCTGTGATCCAACCTGTTTGCATAAGCATGAAGTCTACTCCAGGTGCCCGTTTTACTAAACAACTTACGGAAAATGTTTGCGTAAGTCATAATTGATTAACATGGATAATATCTTCAATAGAAGTACAATATTGCAATGTGACACGTCATTGGAAGCGTCTCGGAGAGACGATTCCAATGATGTGTTACTTTGCAATATTGCTTTTCCAAATATTGAAATAAAAGGACTTGTTGTTTTAGACTTACGCAAATCTTAAGCGTAAACTGTTTAGTAAAACGGGCCCCAGCCCTCTAAGGGTTTGAAGAAAGGGAGCAGAAGTATATTAATGTAGCAATGTATCAGAATGTTGCAAAACATTTCTATGGTTCAAAAGGACATTGGAGATTATAATGTCTCTTTAACAAACAATAGCTCTGAGAAAAAAAGTGTTATTGCCATACGAAAGACCAGGATAGTTTGAATAGATCATCGCAAAACTAAAGTAAGTCCTCCACAAATGTGGGCTAAAGACCAGGATAGTTTGAATAGATCATCGCAATACTAAAGTAAGTCCTCCACAAATGTAGGCTAAATACTACTATATTACACCAGGCCCTCCATGGGAGATAATGGCATAGCATATGGAAGTTGGGGGAGGTAAGAAGTCTACCTGTGATCCGAGCTATTTTGAATTTGCAGAAATCATGCCACACAGTCTTCCCGCCATTCTCATTAATTAGCGTAACTGGTATGACGTCATGGACGAGTTCCATTCTACACTAAGACGTCATTCATCCTTTGCCTCATGAAGGATTTTGTGTGATTGGTCCAAATTCAAAGCACAAGCAGACGATAATTACAGAGTAAGAAAATTTAAAAAGAAAAATTGTAATTTGAGACAGAACCCATTGTGACAAAAGAAAATTGTGCTCATTATGGGCAAATTATATTTTAAGAATGCATTCCTAAGTCTTCTTTTTTTCTTGACTTTACAAATCCAGGGTTCAATGCAAGACTGTAGTAAGTGCTTCACATACGTGCAGCACTTACTATAATATTTCATGAGCCCTTGAAATTATGTAGACATGAAGTTATGGGTAAGGGTTTAATAAATTGAACATACAGACAATGGTCTCAGAATACTTTCATGAAGGCTCTCAAGAACAGGACTAATTTTAGAAGTAGGAAAAAATAACATTTTCAATTGATATCCATTAGAAAACGTTTTCACAAATGAAGTTACAGCTAGACTAGAGGAATTCTTTCTTTTGTCACAGTACTTTATTGCACTACAGGATTGTCAAAAGTACTATATTTGAAGGAAAAACTAAACTGAAGCTTAAGAAGTATAACTAAATGTCACCTTTATAATTATTTATACAGTAATTCATAGAATTATTAAGAATAACCTGTTAATCTAAACTTATTTATTTTGCATTGATTAAGATGGTAGCTTGAAGCTTATTGAATAAATCACTCCATGTCTGCTTCCTTTATGCTGAACCAGTAATCACGTCAATTTTGCGCTAATCATTTTCGACTTGCTTACGGGCATTAAACCTGGGAATCTCAGTAACAGAGTTCGAAGCTCTACCACTGCACCACTATTGTTTACATAACCTGTCAGGTATCTCAATTATCAGAGTTTCCTAAATTAACACTCCAGTGTAGTGCTAGGAATTTGCTAAGTTCAAAGCAACATGCCCTATTATTTTAATATTCAGATAAAATCCTCAATCGATTGATTATAGGTTGAATCCCCTCCTCAAACCTAATCTTAGATGATAAAAAGGTTGTGAGAGATGCAAATTTTTCTCATGAACCAGGTAGGAAATACAAATGCTGGGAAAGGTACTTCACCATGATATTCAATACTGTATTCCTTTTTTTTTTTTTAAACTGCATTTATTTTTCAAAATGACTTAAATAGTACAATGATTTACTTGCCAAATGGTATTGATTTACGAATGGCAGATAGATTTCTCTGTCATATGTGATTTCCTAAGCAAGAAAAGAAGATCTTTGTATTTATGCTGCAACACCCACGGTCATATTGTATTATATCCATAGCTGCAAGATGATAAATATGTGACATAAAAACGAAAGAGTTCATGAAGAGCAGCTCAATTTAAAGGTACATGTTCACAGATGTAAGGAAATTTGGAATTCAATTTCTTGAAAACTGTACAACAGCTTTACTGTTATATGAAATGCACTGAAGAATAGTCATTTGAAGCAAAATCAGTATTTATTTAAGTTTTTAGAGCATGTATACAGGAAAATCTATGCACAGTCAAACTTATGTTAAGAGGCCACCCTATGGGACAGAGTAAATTGGCTGTTTAAGACAGGTTGGCTGCTTAACACAATTTGATTTACACTATAAATATAACAATGGGACTTTCTGTAGTGGCTGTTTAAGACAGGTTGGCTGCTTAAAAGGGTGGCTGCTTAACACAAGTTAGACTGTATGTTTAATTCAAAAGCATTGCAAAGGTTTAGAGGTCTACTCCAAATAAAACTGTGTATACTAAAATATATTTATTCATCCTGAATAGATTGTGCTTTCAATAACCATTTTTAATTGTATATCATACAACAATACACAAACTGTTTTGTTTCAACACCATTTTATTTTGACTTGCTTCATCTGTCAAAAAGAGCCTTTAATAGAAAAGCCTTATTCGGAGGCGGATAATTTACATGCAAATAATAAAGTAACAAAGAATGATTAATCATTTTCCTTGTCTGACTTATTTCTACAGACAATGTTAAACCAAATAAATAACATCCATAAAACACAGGATTACTTAACCCTTAGAATGCTGGGTTATTTTCTATCAATATTTTTTTGTGTCGTCTGCTTTCCAAAATCTTAAATATCTGCTTAAATTTGATAAAGAAAGGTACTCAGAGTAGCAAACAGGTTAGATCACAGGCCAGCCGCCAATTTACTTGGCGACTGGCCTGGATGTAACCTGTTTGCATAAACATGATGTCGGTTCCAGCACTATAAGGGTTAAATGATAACATCGAAAACTTGTAACAAAATAAATAAGTATGTTCCACATAATCTTCTCATAATAGGTTAATACTCATTGGTTTCATATGTCGTCTGCTGCAAAAGTAATTAAACGGCTCTATAGAAGAAATCTCAGTAATATACAGAAGACTTGCAAAAGGGTGCACTATTTGGGTGGCAAGAACTGATGTTTCTGATTAATAACCTGTAAATTTGCTGCTCAAATTAATCAAAGAAAGATAACATCACAGAACCTTACTTTTGTAACCAGTCTCCTCACATGCATTTAAAGCTTCTGCAGAATCTGGCTCTTGGCTCAACAAACAATTGTTGCAATAAGATGAATTGCTTTTAAAAGGAACATTATCCTTTTTATGACAAAATGGTCCTGCTTTCTATCCAGTTTGAAAGCTTTAAAGAATAATTATTTACATTATACCTTATTAAATAGTACATTATTTTGAAAATTATGACAATGTTAATGCTATGTTTATTGTTTTTCATTACAATCTTTTTTTTTTTTTTAATTTAACCCTTTACCAAATGCCAAATTTTGGAATTTTGGACTGTCCAAATTGAAAGAGCTTGTAGAGAATGTTTCAAAACGTGATGAAATTTCAAAATAATCTTCTGATTGGGCAGAAATTATTGTGGGAAAAGGAAAATAGCTTGCGAAAAGCAATTTCTCCTTTTCCCACAATGTTTTCAAAAGTCGTCTGCAATAAACTGTTCAAATGTCGTTATTGTTTGGTAATGGGTCACAAACCAGTCATTATGCCACACAGAGGGGAACAATGATATCTTGTCTTTGTGCATCTGTTGCAAAACCTATTGGAAACCACTGTGACAAAAGGATTGAATGCTTGTAATGAGCAATTTATCATTTTGTCACAATTATTTTGAACCCTTGTTACAATTTTAGTTTTCATACTACTCTGTATTCTTGTCTGCTGTTGAAAAAAGTCCCATATAGAGAAGTGGTTTATGTACTGATATGAGACATAACAAATAACTATATACATTTCTTCTTTTTTCACATTTTCAACCTGACAAATGAATGAGATGTTAACTTACATTCTGATCCAAGTGTTTCCATTTCAATTTCGATCCATTTAGTAATTTTATAACGAGCAAACGAAACTTAAATATGTAACAAAAACATTTATCACCTACCTTATAATCTTCAGACGTTCCATATTATCTATTTTCACTAGAGATACGTCCATAGATCAGAAAAGTAATAGAGCATACAACAAAATCTCCTGTTATCTTTGATGAATTAGGAAACAGCTTAGTTTTAATCGCTTCTAAGTGATCTGTTGAAACCTTTCATTGATCAATTTTACACTGCTTGAATTTTAATGTTTTTTTTATTTTTCTCAACATTTTAGGCACATGCTTTAACCCTTTACCAAACGCCAAATTTTCGACTGTCCCAAATTGAAAGAGTGTGCCGACGACTAGAATAGAATAGAATAGAATAGAAAACAGTGTGGGAGAAAAAGGAGTCATTGCTCATCATGAACAATTTCTCGTTTTCCCACAATGTTTTCCAGAGTCGTCTGCAACAGAGTGGTTAAATGTTATTATTGTTTGGTAATGGGTTCAAGAAGTGTTTTGCCCATGTTTTGAAAGTTGCAATGCCCATGTTTTCTCAAAGGTATCATTATGTACATTTCTGCTGAATGTTTTGTGCTTGTTTTCTGAAAGTTTTTTAAACTACCATGTTTCTATGAGTTGTTAAAACTTCCATGATTTCTGAAAGTCTTCATACTCATTTTTTTTTTTTTGAAAGATTTTTATCTTTGCTGAATAAATGAAATCCTTATTTTTTCGTGGACAATGCTTATTAAATAGGTTATGAAATACTACATACAAACATAGCGATTTTTTACTCTCCCTTTTCAGAACCTAAAAAAAGGATGATTGCTAAAGCTTGGTGCAAACACCTTAATTGTATTTTACTATCACCTCAGGTTATTTTTCTTTTCCATTTTGCGTTCATCTGTTTATATCTAATTAAGCATCAGGCATCTTGAGTTAGAGAAAGGGTTTAATAAACCAAAATAATTGAAGAAGAAAAACTGGATGGAAGACAAGATTTTTGAAGTAGCTTGCTTTTCATTAAGTGAAACATTTACCCCTTCAGGCCAAGAAGAAATCTTCAGAAACAAACAACTTTGCATTGTTAAGGTGTTATGACATAAGCCGATTTAAAGGGACTATACAGTCAAACTTGTGTTAAGAGGCCAGCCTATGGGACAGAGTAAATTGGCTGTTTAAGACAGGTTGGCTGCTTAACACTTATTGATGTACACTATAAATCTAACAATGGGGGTTTCTGTAGTGGCTGTTTATAAGGCAGGTTGGCTGTTTAAAAGGTTGGCTGCTTAACACAAGTTAGACTGTATATCTCACAGATTTCGCTCTGTCGGTAACAAACTTGGAAATGAAGATTTAATGAATCCTCATCACTGAACAAATTACCATTTTTATTGTCTTTATTCTAAAGTTGCTAAACATTTGTGTGATCATTCTTAGAAGTCATATGAGCTTCCATGACTTTCAGTACTTTGATGGCAAACTCTTACTTATTTCGATATTGTTGCATAACGGAAATAAGGTATACACATGTACAGTGAAACATTTGTGAGACCCACATGATGATGGTTTCTAAAAATACTTCTGTTTAATTTCGAATTAAGATAATTGCTTACAAGAAAAACCTTTTAAAAGTTTGATATATCTACTCATAAATGCAAAAAGTAGTTTAAACGGTAAATGATATATCTACTTTGCTTATCAAAGAACAAAAGAAATAGCATGAAAAATATGTGTATGATGTTTGGTTTATTTAAAACTGTTTAGTTTTACATGGATGGTAAAATAACTACTTACACTTGATCAATCTCTTTTAGTTCTACTTCTGGTAAAAATCATTGTGACAAAAGGATAAATAACTTTAAAAAAAAACAGATGCGGCAAAATTTGTAATAAGGAGTATGTGGTTTTATAACTTTTTTTTTTGTTGCATATTCCTCAAAGCTTTATTTCCATATTTTAAAAGTCAACTTGTCTCTAAAATATCGGTTAAAAGGAATAAGCTTTCAACCTCCAGAGTAAATCATAGGAATGTAACTAATTAAGATCTTCATATTTCTTGAGTGTTTTTGCTCAAAGATTCATATAAATTTCAACACTTAACCATTTCTTTCAGACAAACAACACTCGGCATTCAATACATTTTGCAGCTAATGACATTTATAAAAGATTAAGGTAGAATTTAAACTTGTAACAAATTCTCCTCTTACAACATTGGTTTTGATTGTTGATTAACTATGCATTTCTTCAGGTAAAATAGTTTTGTTTTCATGATAACTTGCTATATTGTTGTGTGATGGGAATTTGGAAAAAGAATATGATTAAGATATGCTATGCTCATTAAGATAAACCCCCTTTCCTCTGTAAAGTTAATATGTTTAGCAATTCCTTCATTCTTATAACTATGCAATTAAGTACAAAATGGTGAATGATAGGAAACTACTTTGAAAATAAGAGGAATTGCTGTTGACAAACAATTTTATTTTTTTACTCTCATGGATTACTTAGATATCCAAAAGAAAATATTTTTTCACCATAGAAGCTATTGAAAGCTATGCACAATTGCGTTTATTGTAGGAGGTTTAAATTAGGTATCATTTGAAGGGTCGTGAGTGGCCCAGTGGTTAATGTGGCAGACTTAGAACTCAGAGGTCCCCGGTTTGAGCCCCCTCTGGTTTCGATGGAGTGGCCTTTGGCACGTCACTCCAGATCCCTAGCCTAGCAATGGTTGATCGAGGAAAGCCTTAACATAACTGAAAAACGGTTGACATGGGTACCGTTTTACTAAACAACTTACGGAAAATATTTGCGTAAGTCATAATTAATAAACATGGATAGTCTCTTCAATGAAAGTACAATATTGCAATGTGACACGTCATTGGAAGCGTCTCGGAGAGACGATTCCAATGATGTGTCACTTTGCAATATTGCTTTGCCCAATATGGATGAAAGCGGAATTGTTGTTTTAGACTTACGCAAATCTTAAGCGTAAACTGTTTAGTAAAAAGGTACCATGGTGTTTAAGACCATACCAAAACATCCTCCAAATATCCAAAAGAAAATGCAATCAGTTTTGATTTCAGTTAATTGTCTGCTGTTGTTTTGAAAGCAGTCGACAAAACTTTGCCCCCATGTTTGTCAGAGGTGTGTTTTTTTCACCATAGAAGCTATTGAAGACCATGCCTACATAACTTGTATTTATTTTGCAGAGGTTTGAATCATATATCATTCGCTAGTCTTTTATGAATATGCAATTTGATTTGTTTGACTACTGGTGAATTGGACTAAACTAAAAATATCTAATTTAGAGAATCAATTAAGTTGTGTAATTATGTATTTCATGTGATTCCCCACTGTCAGGCTATTAATCCTTTTACTTAACCCAAATTTCCGACTGTCCAAATTGAAAGAGTTTGCAGACAACATTTCAAAACGTGATGTAATTGGAAAATAATCTTCTGATAGGGCAGAGAACATTGTGGGAAAAGGAGAAATTTTTAGTTAAGGACAATTTCCCCTTTTCCGACAATGTTTTCCAGAGTCGCCGGCAACAAAGTGGTCAAATGTCGTTATTGTTTGGTAATGGGTTAAATGCAGATATGGTATTTGAATTAGCATAGTAGATAAAAAATGTCTTCATAGTCAAGTAGACCTGTTGTCACAATGATTTCAAAATGCTTATAGAAATACTATGACTCTTTTTATTGAAATACCTTGCCATATCACTAACTTGATTGTTTGGTTCTCTTTCCCAAATTACTTGGAGCATGGAAAGGGTTAAATTATAATCTGATTGGAAAATGGAAGCCACTAGAAGTGGAGAATAAAACAAGAATTGCTATTTAAACCCCCTCTGCTTGAACCTTATGTTTTGTCTGGTAGTTGAATACATATTTCAACAAGAAGCTGTCATGCCAAATGTCAAATTTTATTTTATCATCATTTTTGTTTTAATTTGTCATTTTCCTTTACATAATCAATGCAATGCTCATTATCAAAAGAACCTTTCTTTATCATCAAAGATTCTTTTCAAGATTAGTGTGGAATTCATTTTTCCCATTTTACTAGGAATATTCTTTATTGTATGAGGTAAATGTTAGTAATTAGATATGTGAGGCTTCACAAAATTTACCCTGAGATACCATCATTTTTCATCTATTTCTAAGAGTTTCCTCAAATATGATAAATTCTTTCAGGTATATTTTCCTGGAAATCTTTGATTGTAATCGCTCCATTTTACTAGCCTAGTAACTGGTAGACATGAAATACTGCTGATATTGCATTTACTTTTTCCTTTATAAATACTATCTTTAACCCTTTACCAAATGCCAAATTTTCGACTGTCCCAAATCGGAAGAGTTTGCAGACGACATTTCAAAATGTGATATATTTGAAAAATAATCTTCTGATAGGGCAGAAAACATTGTGGAAAAGGATAAATTGCTAGTTACAAGCAATTTCCCCTTTTCCCACAATGTTTTCCAGAGTTGTCTGCATCAAACTGGTCAAATGTTGTCATTGTTTGGTAATAAGTTGAAGACCTGCAGTAGAGGATTTAAAGTGGCTTGTAAGTCATTTTCATGCAACTTTACATTTTACAGTGAAGCCTCGTTTATCCGGACCCCGAAAATCTGGATGTCTCGCAATCCGAACGAAATTGTAAAGGAACGGAATTATTTGACCAGTTTGTTGCAGACGACTTTTGAAAACATTGTGGGTAAAGGAGAAAAGGTTGTGACAAGCAATTTCTCCTTTTCCCGCAATGTTTTCTGCCATATCAGAAGATTATTTTTTGAATTTCATCAAGTTTTGAAATGTCGTCTGCAAACTCTTTCAATTTGGGACGGTCGACAATTTGCCGTTTGCCAAAGGGTTATGAGTAGACACATGCATACAGACCGTTTATGTCTTAATGTGTATAAGAACATGCTCTGCTGCATCAGTCCGGATGATTCGGTAATCCGGACATTTTGTTGGATTACTGTACTTGCAACAAGGATATGTACCAGAGAAATGATAAAAACTTTACTTTAAAAGATTTTGTCTCATTTCATAATATCACGTTCACAATATTGTACCTTCTGCTGCAGATGTGTTGAAGTTGTTCTGTATGAGATAATAACTTGCCATCTGATTGAGGTTGTTATTTAAAGAATATATATATATATGGCCTAATTGATAAAAATGTAATAAAAAGATAAAGATGCATGTTTTCAGTCATAATTGATGCATTATTGGTACATGTTCTCCGGAAAGGTCAAACCTTTTGGTAAGCTCAAAGGGATGAGTTTGGTTCTGTTTTACTAATTAACTCATTAATTGGAACCATGCAGCACTCCAACGAGGTTTTCTTCGAACAGTAACAGAGACAAGTGTTCTTTTAACACATTTCCACATAATGCCTCATTTTTGCATCTTGCAGCAGGCAACTTTCAAAAAGCCTTGTGGCGAAAGGAGAAATTGCTTGTCACAAGCAATTCCTCCTTTTGCTACAATGCTATTTCAATCTATACTTGTATCACAACAGCAGAACTGAAAGGTTTTTCACATGTTTACACACCTTTTCTTAAGTTGTCTGCTTCAAGTAAAAAAAGCCATCTGCAGGTGGCTCAATAAATACACTAAACCAGTTCTTAAAAATGATTTTTTTTTTAAATAAACTTGCGAGATAACCAAAACAGGTTTTGAGAAAAAAAAAGGAAATTGCTTGATGCAAGCAATCCCTCTTTTTTGCCACAAAAGCTTTAACTTCAACTCATTCTTGAGAGTTATTTTTCATACTTGATGATTGCCATCTGCTTTTACTCATGCTTTCAATTTTGATAAGCCTGAAAGCATGAGTAATTGATTAATGTATGGCTATTGTATGAATTGATTTTGATAATTAATGTATGCTTATTGTATGAATTGGTTTCAAGAGCTAAATCCATTTCTACGTCAGCAATTTTGTGTTGCGTACAAAACACTACACATCAGCAGACAATATTTATTATGCATGAAACAAAACACTTTACAATATTAACACTGTTAATGAAGTTTTGTCACAAAAGGAGGAAATGCCGATCTTGAGCATATTTCTTTCAGTCTCAATCCTTTCTCACATCTAATGCTATAAGTGCATCAAAATATTCATATATCAAGAAAACAAATTAACAATTCTTCCTTCAGTAATAGTTTTTACAAAAGGATATGCAGTGTTACCCTTGAAGTGTGGAACCGACTTCATGCTTCTGCAAACAGGTTAGATCCAGGCCAGCCACCAAGTAAATTGTCGGCTAGCCCGTGATCTAACCTGTTTGCTACTCAGATCAAGTGTCTTTCCTCTTTAAAATTAAGCTGATCTCGATGGTTCAGTGCAAGACAATAGTAAGTGCTTCATGTTTATGAAGCACTTACTATAGTATTGCACTGAACCCTAGATATTTAAGGTTTCGGAAAGCAGACAACACACAAATCCATTTTTAGAAAATTACCCAGCATTCTAGGGGTTAGACAAAGGGTTTATGGGAAAAGGTTTGATTGTTGTAGGATTAAACAGTCCCTTTGGTATCGATTTGAACTGGATGAGTTTTATGGAAGCTTGTACAAACTTTGCTTCATTAAAACTTAATTGTAATCTATTTGGTGTGGAAACAAAACACTTTTTTTTTTCATTTTGCCAATTCAGTTTTATTGTCCCTTTTTACATACAAATTGCAACAGTGGTTCAGAGGTAGAGCATCGGCCTCTAGTTCAGAGGGTGCCAGGTTCGATCCCCGTAAGGCCGGATGAAAATTACAGGGACTAACCCACAAATCAGAGCGAGTTCTGGTTAAGTATCCAGGAAGCAGTTTTCGAGAGTGGTCTTGAACAAGCTCTAAGCTTCCTTCACCATTAATGTAAAACAAATAAAATAAAGTGAAACTCTTAAAGGAAATGTTTCTGCTTTACAAGATTTTTCACATGATGAACACATTTTTAATTCTTTCTGACAGATTTCAATGCTTAAAAAATTGTTGTAAATTCGTTTATAGTTGTTTATAGCCATTCTTTTTTTCTCCTGGCAGTTTGTGAGTGGTAGGGAGTGAAAGCAACTACCAAATACAAGATACAGCAAGAAAGAAATAAACTTTTCCTTATTGTATGAATAGAGATTATTGTGGCAAAAGGGTTAATTGCTAATTGGGCTTTATCCTTTTGTCACAGTTGTTTCGGAAGCCTTCTGTCGCAGACACAATGAAGTAAGGTATTATGGAGCATGCTGGGTAAGAAAAGAAAAGGTATAGAATGCTGGGTAATTTTCTTAAAATAGATTTGTGTGTCTCCTGCTTTCCAAAACATTAAATATATCTTTAATTTTGATGAGCAAAGATACTCATAGTATCAAACAGATTAGGTCACAGGCCAGCCATCAATTTTCTTGGTGGCTGGCCTGGATCTAACTTGTTTGCATAAACATGAATTCGGTTCCAGCACTTCTTTTAACCCTTAGAACGCTGGGTAATTTTCTAAACATAGATTTTTTTGTCGTCTGCTTTCCAAAACCCTAAATATCTACTTAATTTGATGAGGAAAAATACTCAGAGTAGCAAACCAGTCAGATCACTTGGCGGCTGGCCTGGATCTGACCTGTTTGCGTAAGCATGAAGTCTGTTCCAGCACTTTAAGGGTTAAGCCTGGGGATGGTCCTCTCAATGAGCCATGCATCACAATACAACGTTAATTCTGTTGATACACTGTATTGTTCCAATAATGAACAATTGGTGCATTAAATACCTGCAAAAATGAGAATGAAGCAATGGGTTTGAAATATTATCTCTGCTCGCTTGGTGTCAAATGAATGCTGGATATAGAAAAGTGTCTCATAATGCCTGTCAGAGTAAACACTTCATTAACGATTGTTAGCTTATTAGCTGTAAACTTCAAATATAACTTGGCTTCTCCCATATTTACAATGGATTTTATTGGATAGAATTATGGCTTCTAGAATCTATACCCTTCCTTCAATCCATGGTTCAGTGCAAGACTAGTTTTATCCTTCACAAAAATGAAAGACTTGCTGTAGCATTGCACTGAAACCTCAATAGTATGAACTTGTTTTATCCCATCCAACATTGACACACTTCAAAGCAAATTTAACAAAGGAATATTCTACCCACAACAAGCAAATGTTCCCTTTGTCTACATGGTTGTTTGGACCTCAACTATATATATATGACTGCTTTTGAATGGGAATACAGTAAAAGAATGAAATGTTTCTCTTGTGTTCACAATGGTTTTAAATAATATTTTATACTGGTTGTCAGATAATATGAGAACATTGTAAACTGTGAGGATCATGCTATAACTGAACTATTATTGAACACAGCGTGACACACCTATTCCTCGATAGAAAGTTTCCAAAGCATCCTAATTTTTTTGTTTTATTATTCCTGTATCATCCTTAAATATTAATGAAAAAAAAGTTCTACCAAGATTCAACAAATTCCTTTGGACATTTATGTTTTGGGCGTCCCCCAATCAATTATAAGCCAGACATTGCTAAGAAGCTGCTGAAAAGAATTCCAATGTAACTAAAAAACTGTTGACACAGTGTAAAACCCAAATGAAACTTACTAATTAGACACTTCTGGAATAAAGGGTCATAAAGAGGCTAATTCCTGTGTTCGCACTTGAAAATGATCTCTTCTAACCTTTCTTTTGTTTTTCCCAAGACCATGAAAATCACCACCATGTGCTTTTATACCTATTTCCCAGAATTCCTTGCTAATTACGAAAGCCATATGTTACAGTGCATGTTTTTGATGAAACTTTTTTCTTTACTCACATACAGAAGCACTAACACCCCTCTCTTAAGAGTACAAATCCTGACGTGGGTGCTTGAAATTGATTTTCTATCTATTCATATTTAAAAAGAATATAAGGTAAACATTATGATAAAAGAAAAATTTATTAAGGTTGATTGATATCTCCTCTTTTTTTTTATTTAGGATCAACTTGTTACATGCTATCTTTTGATCCTATTTTGGTCTATTGTCTTAGTCAATGCTAGTATAATTCAATTATTGAGTAAATCATTATGGAGTAAGAAGAAAGTGCTCATATTGAGCAATTTCTTCTTTCTCCATTACGATTTTATAAGATCACAGTCGGGGAGGTCTGAATAGTTGAACAACTTTAAAATCTTGTAAAAAAAAAACTTCTTGTTCTTGTAATTGAGGGAATGCAGTGATAACTGGAAAATTGTTAAAAAGTATATGAAGGATCTGTCATTTTTATCATAATTCCAAAGTTTGTGATACCAAACATTTTTTCTTCGAATAGGGGCTAGTCTCAGGAATTTGTTATATTGGGTAAACAAGTACAAAACAACAACAACATTTGACCAGTTTGCTGCAGAAGGCGTTGGAAAACATTGTGGCTAAAGGAGAAATTTCTCTCAACAAGCAATTTTTCCTTTTTCCACAATGTTTTCTGCCCTATCAGAAGATTGCTTTTAAATTTCATCACATTTGTAAGTGTCGTCTGCAAACTCTTTCAATTTGGGACAGTAAAAAATTTAACATTTGGTAAAGGGGTAAACAAGTACAATGTGCCACAGGTATGCTTGGAAAGTGTTGCCTTACCTGGAAGTGTTTGAAGGTCTGGCCAGACTTTACAAACAATAAATCATCATTAGGTGTTTCTTGCACAATAAAGTGTTTACTATCGGCTTCCCCCATGCTTAACCCTTTCCCAAACAACAAATTTTCGACTGTCCCATATTGAAAGAGTTTGCAGACGACATTTCGAAATGAGATGAAATTTGAAAACAATCTTCTGACAGGGCAGAAAGCATTTTGGGAAAAGGAGAAATTGCTTGTTACAAGCAATTTCTCCTTTTCCCACAATGTTTCTAAAGTCGTCTGAAACAAAGTGGTCAAAATTAATGTTGTTATTGTTTGGGAAAGGTCTACCTATACTGAATCTGACCGAGCCGACCCCCACCCACACATCTTGCAATGATTGACACCTTATCCCTTTCTGTACCCAAACAACCTTGCTTTTCGTTGTTTCAAAATGAAGCAGTTAGCAGACGACACTTGGATTGTGAAGGAAAGGGAGTTTTCTTTCACTAGACCTAGTAGGAAAGAAAATATTGAGGAAAAAGAGGAATTGTTTGCATGAGCAATGAAAGTCTCTTTTTTAGTTTTCCCATAGAAAAAATACATTCTTTAATTTACTTTTACTCAAATAAGGGTAAGTAAATGCTGATTTTAGCCATTTTAAGTATTGTCACAATGATTTCTCATTGTGACAAGGAAAATGTGCCTCATCACATTTTGAAATTGTTCTTTTATCACATTTGCACAAAATGCACATTTACAAAAATGATTTTGCAATTGCTTTCAGCAATTTTTCCTTTTTCACAGACATTTTTATCAAAAAGGACAAAGCAAAATTTACTTCATAATTTAATGGTGCCATCTGCTGTTGCTTTCTATTTGCAAAATCCCATATGGAGACATTGGTAAATAACAATTACTCAAAACATTAGTTTCAAAGGTCATGATAACCTGTTCTTTTAACTTTGGTCGGACTTAACAAGCAATTAATCACCGTTAGATGGATTTACACAATACATAGAATGGATGATAAATTCTTAGTTATTCAAGTATTTTATCTTGTACAATATGATCAACAGCTTTTACACTAATTGGGAGAAAAGGAGATATTGCTTCTGTCAGAAACCACTCTTTTTACCAACTAGACTTCATACCAATTACCGTGCTACAAGGGCTCTTGCATATTGCTCAGTTTCAGGTTTTAGTCTGCTGGAAAAAAAATGTGGGTTTTGATATTGTTTCAACATTTTTTTCTCAGTTATATAAGTTCACTTAGTTAATTGTTCACATTGGTTGGTCAAACCAGGTAGAACCACAGGTGCTTGAAACAATCTTCGATAATATCCCAATATATGCTCTATATATATAGAGCATATATTTGGATATTATCGAAGATTGTTTCAAGCACCTGTGGGTAGAACCATCGGGCATTCTGTTAGTCATCCGGAATAATACCCTTCATGAGCCTTCAAAGCTGCCGCTTACCCCACATGGTTGAATTTTTTTTTATGAAGACATGAAATATAATCTACATTAAATATCATGAGAAGCAGTACTATATGAACTGTAACCATGATATTAATGAAAAGTTGTTGAAGATTGTTAGGATGAATCCCCATGCAAAGAAAGCAGACTAACCATCTCGGATCGGCTGGTTTTTTAGAAATATTTGAAAGCACTATTGATACCATGTAGAAATCCCATCTCTCAATTAGCTATGTTCCGATTGGTGATCGCATTAATCATCGACATAAATAAGGGAGGAAATGCAGGTCATCTCGATGACAGATTTCCATAATTGATCATTGGATATGGATCCAGGGACTTCCTGGGATAGCACAATTTAAAACCTTATTCCTTACAGGAAAACTAATTGGACGCAAATCTCTGTATAAGGCTCTTATAAGTTTGTGCATCACAAACATGAAACACTTACTTTAGTCGTACACTCAACCCTCATGTTCCGATTGATGATTCAATATTCATCTCAAATCAATATCCCAACAAACAATAAATCAATCTGAACGCTAGTTTTCCGTCTCTTATTAAATTCTTTTGCCACTCTTTGACAATAAATCTTGAACAATGTCTTGCTTTGTGTTAAAGAACTATAAAGCCATGTTATAAACCCTTATTCCTTAACCCTTATAGTGCTGGAACCGACTTCATGCTTATGCAAACAGGTGGGATCCAGGCCAGTTACCAAGTAAATTGGCGGTTGGCCTGTGATCTAACCTGTTTGCTACTCTGATTATCTTTTCTCATCAAAATTAAACAGATATTTAAGGATTTGAAAGCAGACGACACATAAATCTATTTTTTGAAAATTACCCAGCATTCCTAGGGTTAATACTTTATTTCCAGCGACTGCTTCAATAGATATTAGAAACCAATGAGACATAAAAGGAAATTGCTTCCAACAAGCAATTTCTGCTTTGTCACTATGGTTTCTCTTTTGAAATCATTTGTTGTTTCTCATAAATGTCGTCTGCTGTGGCTTTGAATTAAGGCATTTGCAAAATCTGATTTCTGCAGAAGGGTCCGGCGAGGCTCAGTGGTTACGGTGGTCGACTTGGAACTCAGGTGTCCCGAGTTCGAGCCCAACTGACACATCTGGTTTCGTGGGAGTGACCTTTGGCAAGTCACTTCAGAGTCCTAGCCTTATACTGGTGGATCCAAGAAAGCCATTACTTAACTGAAAAAATTGTTGATACGGTGTTGAACACCACACAAACAAAATGATTCATTGAAAATAGAAATAGATTATCACATTCTCATTCTATTGATTTGGTTGGTAAAATACACTTATTGACAACATGAGGAAAGTCGTGGAAAAGTGTTAATTAGTAAATGGATTAGGTGTTGATAAGATGGTGTGTGTGAGGTAATAAATAATGATAATCATATGTCCTTGATTACCTCTACTCTTCATGGGAAATCTTTACTTCACCCTTATAATGCTGGGTAATTTTCTATAAATAGATTTTTATGCCGTCTGCTTTCTAAAACCTTGACTATCTGCTTAAGTTTGATAAGGAAAGATACTCAGAGTAGAAAACAGGTTAGATCACAGGCAAACCACAAATTTACTTGGTGGCTGGCCTTGATCCAACCTGTTTGCAAACACATGAAGTCGGTTCAAGCATGATTAGGGTTTTCTCATTATCATCTGAAGACAGCGATTTGCACCAATGCCATAAAACGTTTGACAATGAAATGATTACAGTCGCTATGTCAGTAGATCTTCTCAGTAGATCTTCATTTCACAAAGAACCCACAGCCATCAGCTGCCTAAGTAACTTATTAATCATGAGGCTGGATCAAACACTGGGTTACATTTAACCCATTACCAAACAATAATGACACTTGACCACTTTGTTGCAGACAACTCTGCAAAACATTGTGGGAAAAGGAGAAATTGCTGATTACAATTTTTTTCTTTTTCCAGATTGTTTTATTCCCCATCAGAAGATTATTCATCCAATTTCATCACATTTTGAAATGTCGTCTGCAAACTCTTTCAATATGGGACAGAAGAAAATTTAGCGTTTGGTACAGGGTTATTCAACAAAGAGATGCCAACTTGTGGGCCAGCATGGAAGCTGGGGGGTTATAGGGTCACAGGTTTTGGCCATATGATGATAGTAATTAATAAAAGCCCCACTTCCTTGTGTTACCAACCCACTAATCATAGTTATTAACCCTTGTAGTACTGGAACCCACTTCATGCTTATGCAAACAGGTTGGATCAAGGCCAGTCGCCAAGTAAATTGGCGGTATTTTTCCTCATTAGAATTAAGTAGCTATTTAAGGTTTTGGAAAGCAGTCGACACAAAAATCTATTTTTAGAGAATTATCCAGCATTCTAAGGATTAAGTATGTATCTTAAGTACTGGTATATGCTCAAAAACCATTGCAGTACCATGGATTCAGTGACTGTCCAAAGTTGAAAACTCAAGCATACAGTTATTATGAATTATTTAAAAAAAAAAAATGGTTGTATTTTTGAACTGTTTGAATGGTTTGTTTTGTAAACAATGATTTTAATTTACTTTTCCATTAATGCCAAGTGTTTTTCTACTTTTGTCCATATAATGGTTATATTGTTAATTTCAGTAAAAAATCACTTGTCCGTTTTGGCTTTTGGATAAGTTGGGCGATTCTTTGTCCTGATAAAGATTTCCATGTATTCAACTTTTTTCTGTTAGCCATGTTTTTGTTTAGTTATTTAGTCATTTGATCAATGTTGCTGATGACTTCCTCAGACTCTTATTTTGAGGGTTCAACGCAAGACTATAGCAAGTGCTTCACAAACGTAAAGGACTTACTATAGTATTGCACTGAACCATTGAGTTATTTGGTATTTACATGATCAACTGTCAAATTATTGCCATTGCATTATTAGTTAAGTGTTTCTAGTAACAGATATGGTAACGCCCCCCTCCACCTTCCCCCAACATATTTGAAATGGAGGGTTGGTGTTTCACCATACAGATGGTCAAAGCAAATTAGTCCAATTACTGGTTAATTGGGTGTTGAAAGTACTGATACAAGTGTATCAGTAATCAACATGACCCAGTTTGATTTCTAAGAAATTGGAGCTATTACCTCCAAAGAAAATCAGTTTCCCTCATTTCTTTGGCTTAAGCCCTTATAGTGCTGCATGGAATGGACTTAATGCTTATGCAAACAGGTTAGATTCAGGCCAGCCGCCAAGTGAATTGGCGGCTGGCCTGTTATCTAACCTGTTTGCTACTCTGAATAAGTTTCCTCAACAAAAATAAGTACATGTGGATATTTAAGGTTTTAGAAAGCAGACGACACAAAAATATATTTTAAGAAAATAACCCAGCATTCTAAGAGATAACTAGGTATAGACATTTGAGCAAAGATTCCTGAAGACTGTTAATGGTGTAATAATGGAAACGATGGTTGATGATTATCTTTTAAAGCAGTTATATATAGTATTTAATGCTATTCCATCATCATCATCTATATATATTTTCTTATGTTGTCCATTCAGTTTTAATTGTAATGCACTTAAACACTGGGAATGGATGAGAGAGTAATTCAGTTTAATTGTTTCAATTAACGAGGATGCATAATTTGCATATGATTAATTGACTCTTTCCCTCGCTTGCATAATTTGCAGAAAAAAGACATCAAAACCAAGTTTCTACAAAATTGTCCCTGGAAAAACTGCTTGTTTGTGGATTATGTTATCATGTTATCATGTTAAAGTCCTGACATCGAAATGTATTTAAATTTGATTTTTAAAGAATAGAAAAACGGTAGTCACATTAGTTTCAGTGCAAATTTATCAATCATCGTAGTTTTCATGAATACTTTTTGTGACCTTAACCATTTTCCAAACAATAACGACATTTGACGTCTTTGTTGCAGACGACTTTAGAAAACATTGTGGGAAAAGGAGAAATTGCTCGTAATGCACAATTTTTCCTTTTTCCACAAGGTTTTCTGCTCTCTCTGAAGAATATTTTTCAATTTCATCACATTTTGAAATGTCGTCTGCAAACTCTTTCAATTTGGGACAGTCGAAAATTTGTTGTTTGGGAAAGGATTAAAGGGACTATCTCACAGGTTCCGTTCAATGTTTCATGTTGAAAGGGTGATTTATAAATCTTAATCATGAAAAATGACCAATTTAAGTTTCTTTATCTTGATGGTTCTACCAAACTGTTTATGTATATGCTATAAATAAGTGATTGTTACAAATAAAATCATAACCTGCAGTATGGTATTATCATATTTCTAGAACCATATTTCTTCAGTATCATATCCATGTGTATGTACTTCAACAGAAATGTTGAGCACATCTTTGTAGTATACAGTCTAACTTGTGTTAAGCAGTCACCCTTTTAAGCAGCCAACCTGCCTTAAACAGCCACTACAGAAAGTCCCATTATTAGATTTATAGTGTAAATCAATTTGTGTTAAGCAGCCAAGCTGTCTTAAACAGCCAATTTACTCTGTCCCATAGGCTGACCTCTCAACACAGGTTTGACTGTATATCCAATCTCCAGGCGAGGCAACATATTATTTTCATATTTATTCGTTATTTATATGCCTTTTACAAGACCTTAGCATTATTTTAGTTATTTATGCTATGCCCAAATCATATTGGTTGGGAAAACCCCAAATTTAACTGCATATAAAGACTGGTCAAACTGGAAAGAGCCATAAGCATTGTGTCAGTCAGTCAGGAGACTGCCTCTCATGAAGTTTTAAATGATTTCCCCAGGATTTGAGCCCACATGAAGAGGGGCCGTGTGATTTCAAGTTTTGTACTCAGACCACCAGGCCATTAAAGCAGGTACCACCAATATTATATGGCCCTCGCCACATTCAATCTGACTACCATTCCCATCCCAATATATGCTGAGTTGGTTATTATTGTATTGAAATCAGGATTGTCTGCTGCAGATATGTAATGCAGGGAAGGTTTGATTAATGGCTCAAATTTTCAAGATTGGTCTTATCACACATCAGTCAGCTAACCCATTCCTCTGTATATTAATTTATTTGTGATTGGTACAAAGTGAAAGCAACAGTAGACAACAAACAAGAGCTCTCATGTATTTTTCTTTGTTAATTTTGGTTGAAACCATTGCAATAAAAGAGTATAAATGTCTTCTTTGAGCACTTTACCATGGTTTCTAAAGTTTTGTGCAGCAGATCTGTAATGGTATCACGGCGTAGGGGTTGGAGGGGGGCGGTTGTGTTACAAGCTCAAATTTGCAAGATTACTTTTATCACCAATTAGAGTTAATCAATTGACTTGAGTTGACCAATTAGATATTGTATTCCATTATTTTGAAGCTGCTCTGCATATGAGCAATTTCTCCTTTTCCCACAATGTTTTCTACAGTCTTCTGCAACAAAGTGGTAAAATGTTGCTATTGTTTGGGAAAGGGTTAATCCATTCCCTTATTTTTTAGCGTATCCCATGCCCTGATAATGATTAATTTCATCTCACCAACAGAAAAAGAAAGAGCAAAGAACACTTTTCTCCATCAGACACTATAAGGTGTTTTTTATGGGTTATACTATGTATATGGGATTAACATTGCGTCGACATTATTTCCAGTTAAAGATTGATGCCTGATTCATAAGGATGGGGGAAGGCCCCAAACTTGATTGCCCCTAAAGGCTTGTCAAACCAGAGTTTGATGCCTGACTCATAAGGATGGTGGAAGGCCCCAAACTTGATTGCCCCTAAAGGCTTGTCAAACCAGAGTTTGATGCCTGATTCATAAGGATGGGGGAAGGCCCCAAACTTGATTGCCCCTAAAGGCTTGTCAAACCAGAGTTTGATGCCTGACTCATAAGGATGGTGGAAGGCCCCAAACTTGATTGCACCTAAAGGCTTGTCAAATCAGAGTTTGATGCCTGATTCATAAGGATGGTGGAAGGCCCCAAACTTGATTGCCCCTAAAGGCTTGTCAAATCAGAGTTTGATGCCTGATTCATAAGGATGGGGGAAGGCCCCAAACTTGATTGCCCCTAAAGGCTTGTCAAATCAGAGTTTGATGCCTGATTCATAAGGATGGGGGAAGGCCCCAAACTTGATTGCACCTAAAGGCTTGTCAAATCAGAGTTTGATGCCTGATTCATAAGGATGGGGAAAGGCCCCAAACTTGATTGCACCTAAAGGCTTGTCAAATCAGAGTTTGATGCCTGACTCATAAGGATGGGGGAAGGCCCCAAACTTGATTGCCCCTAAAGGCTTGTCAAATCAGAGTTTGATGCCTGATTCATAAGGATGTAGGAAGGCCCCAAACTTGATTGCACCTAAAGGCTTGTCAAATCAGAGTTTGATGCCTGATTCATAAGGATGGGGAAGGCCCCAAACTTGATTGCCCCTAAAGGCTTGTCAAATCAGAGTTTGATGCCTGATTCATAAGGATGGTGGAAGGCCCCAAACTTGATTGCACCTAAAGGCTTGTCAAATCAGAGTTTGATGCCTGATTCATAAGGATGGTGGAAGGCCCCAAACTTGATTGCACCTAAAGGCTTGTCAAATCAGAGTTTGATGCCTGACTCATAAGGATGGTGGAAGGCCCCAAACTTGATTGCACCTAAAGGCTTGTCAAATCAGAGTTTGATGCCTGATTCATAAGGATGGTGGAAGGCCCCAAACTTGATTGCCCCTAAAGGCTTGTCAAATCAGAGTTTGATGCCTGATTCATAAGGATGGTGGAAGGCCCCAAACTTGATTGCACCTAAAGGCTTGTCAAATCAGAGTTTGATGCCTGACTCATAAGGATGGGGGAAGGCCCCAAACTTGATTGCCCCTAAAGGCTTGTCAAATCAGAGTTTGATGCCTGATTCATAAGGATGGTGGAAGGCCCCAAACTTGATTGCACCTAAAGGCTTGTCAAATCAGAGTTTGATGCCTGATTCATAAGGATGGTGGAAGGCCCCAAACTTGATTGCACCTAAAGGCTGGTCAAATCAGAGTTTGATGCCTGACTCATAAGGATGGGGGAAGGCCCCAAACTTGATTGCCCCTAAAGGCTTGTCAAATCAGAGTTTGATGCCTGATTCATAAGGATGGTGGAAGGCCCCAAACTTAATTGCCCCTAAAGGCTTGTCAAATCAGAGTTTGATGCCTGATTCATAAGGATGGTGGAAGGCCCCAAACTTGATTGCCCCTAAAGGCTTGTCAAATCAGAGTTTGATGCCTGACTCATAAGGATGGGGGAAGGCCCCAAACTTGATTGCCCCCAAAGGCTTGTCAAATCAGAGTTTGATGCCTGATTCATAAGGATGGGGGAAGGCCCCAAACTTGATTGCACCTAAAGGCTTGTCAAATCAGAGTTTGATGCCTGATTCATAAGGATGTAGGAAGGCCCCAAACTTGATTGCCCCTAAAGGCTTGTCAAATCAGAGTTTGATGCCTGATTCATAAGGATGGGGAAGGCCCCAAACTTGATTGCCCCTAAAGGCTTGTCAAATCAGAGTTTGATGCCTGATTCATAAGGATGGGGGAAGGCCCCAAACTTGATTGCACCTAAAGGCTTGTCAAATCAGAGTTTGATGCCTGATTCATAAGGATGTAGGAAGGCCCCAAACTGATTGCCCCTAAAGGCTTGTCAAATCAGAGTTTGATGCCTGATTCATAAGGATGGAAGGCCCCAAACTTGATTGCACCTAAAGGCTTGTCAAATCAGAGTTTGATGCCTGATTCATAAGGATGGGGAAGGCCCCAAACTTGATTGCACCTAAAGGCTTGTCAAATCAGAGTTTGATGCCTGCATAAGGATGGGGAAGGCCCCAAACTTGATTGCACCTAAAGGCTTGTCAAATCAGAGTTTGATGCCTGATTCATAAGGATGGGGGAAGGCCCCAAACTTGATTGCCCCTAAAGGCTTGTCAAATCAGAGTTTGATGCCTGATTCATAAGGATGGTGGAAGGCCCCAAACTTGATTGCACCTAAAGGCTTGTCAAATCAGAGTTTGATGCCTGATTCATAAGGATGGTGGAAGGCCCCAAACTTGATTGCACCTAAAGGCTTGTCAAACTAGAGTTTGATGCCTGACTCATAAGGATGGGGGAAGGCCCCAAACTTGATTGCCCCTAAAGGCTTGTCAAATCAGAGTTTGATGCCTGATTCATAAGGATGGGGGAAGGCCCCAAACTTGATTGCACCTAAAGGCTGGTCAAATCAGAGTTTGATGCCTGACTCATAAGGATGGGGAAAGGCCCCAAACTTGATTGCACCTAAAGGCTTGTCAAATCAGAGTTTGATGCCTGACTCATAAGGATGGGGGAAGGCCCCAAACTTGATTGCCCCTAAAGGCTTGTCAAATCAGAGTTTGATGCCTGATTCATAAGGATGGTGGAAGGCCCCAAACTTGATTGCCCCTAAAGGCTTGTCAAATCAGAGTTTGATGCCTGACTCATAAGGATGGGGGAAGGCCCCAAACTTGATTGCCCCTAAAGGCTTGTCAAACCAGAGTTTGATGCCTGACTCATAAGGATGGGGGAAGGCCCCAAACTTGATTGCACCTAAAGGCTTGTCAAATCAGAGTTTGATGCCTGACTCATAAGGATGGGGAAAGGCCCCAAACTTAATTGCCCCTAAAGGCTTGTCAAATCAGAGTTTGATGCCTGACTCATAAGGATGGTGGAAGGCCCCAAACTTGATTGCCCCTAAAGGCTTGTCAAATCAGAGTTTGATGCCTGACTCATAAGGATGGGGGAAGGCCCCAAACTTGATTGCCCCTAAAGGCTTGTCAAATCAGAGTTTGATGCCTGATTCATAAGGATGGGGGAAGGCCCCAAACTTGATTGCCCCTAAAGGCTGGTCAAACTAGAGTTTGATGCCTGATTCATAAGGATGGTGGAAGGCCCCAAACTTGATTGCACCTAAAGGCTTGTCAAATCAGGAATAACCATCAGCATACTGTATACAGTGAAGCCTCGTTCATCCGGACCCCGATAATCCGGATGTCTCGCAATCCGAACGAAATTGTAAGGGAATGGAATTTATTGACCAGTGTGTTGCAGACGACTTTTGAAAACATTGTGGGTAAAGGAGAAATTGCTCGTGACGAGCAATATCTCCTTTTCCCACAATGTTTTCTGCCATATCAGAAGATTATTTTTGAATTTCATCACATTTTGAAATGCCGTCTGCAAACTCTTTCAATTTGGGACGGTCGACAATTTGCCATTTGCTGAAGGGTTATAAGTATACACGAGCATACAGACCGTTTATGTCTTAATGTGTATGAGAACATGCTCTGCTTTATCAGTCCGATTCGGTAATCTGGACATTTTGTTGGGATCGGACGTGTTCGGATTAACGAGACATCACTGTACATGAGTTAGCCACGAGACTAGCTTTCATGAAAATGGAAATGCTGTCAGAGGAAATTGAAATTGACCACCTCTTATATAAGATTGCAGGATGCTAATGAAATTTACACATTACCTCTCATGACCTTGCAGGAGGCTATTAAAAAAAGAGGGAAAAAATATCCCTGTAGTTAACCCTTAACCAAATGCCAAATTTTCAACTGTCCGAAATTTGTAATTGAAAGCGTTTGCAGACGACATTTCAAAAAGTGATGAAATTGGAAAGTTATTTTCTGATAGAACAGAAAACATTGTGGGAAAAGGAGAAATTGCTCATTAATAGCAATTTCTCCTTTTCCCACCATGTTTTCCAGAGTCGTCTGCAACAAAGTGGTTAAATGTCGTTATTGTTTGGTAATGGATTAAACCATTTTAGGCCAGTGAATATGATAAGGTGATCAACTTCTATTGAAGGATGTTGCAAGCTTATCATCGGCCGATAAGATTTTTAAAGTACCAAATGGCTAATATCACTTAGCATGTTCTGTGGCCATAACAACGGAAACAGAATTCCCTTGGCAACAGTTCTGTAAACAATAAATCTACGGTGCATCAATTCACCCTTCCGTTGTAACATTTAAAGATCATGGGCTGCAATAACCTCCTTTACTTTACCTCCATGGTTGTTGAGATAAACTGTAATGCCTAAAATCAAAATGAGCAATTGGTTGCAATGACCTTTCTACTTAACCAATTAACAAGCAATAGCGGCGTTTGACCAGTTTGTTGCAGACGACTCTTGAAAATAATGTGGGAAAAGGAGAAGTTGCTCATGACAATCAATTTCTCTTTTTCCCACAATGTTTTTTGCCCTATCAGAAGATTTTATTTTTCAATTTCACCACATTTTGAAATGTTGTCTGCAAACTCTTTCAATTTGGAACATTAAAAAAGTTGGCGTTTGGTAAAGGGTTGAATGGTTCAAGGTAGAACGTGAGCTCTGATGTATGGAAGGTGGTTTATTGAGACATTTCTTGATCACACTGAAGGTCATAATATGCTAACTATGTGTTCAGTGCAAGACTATAATAAGTAAAGACATTCTATAGTCTAATTATTGAACCCTAAAAATGCTCCAAGGAAAAATTAACATCAAAGTGATTCCTTTGTTTCAGTTTACTTTCAACTCAAGTAAGCTTTTGATTTACTGCTGAAATTATTGATGTATGATTAAATTAACTCCAACACTTCTTCTAAAGCCATTTGTTTAGGACTAAATGAATGATGCATTCATTTTTGGAGGGCCTTATTTTTAACTGCATAAATACCTACTCATTCATGGGGGCCACCATTTGCAATTTGTTTTATATTGTATACATTGATTACGTGATCACTCTGACTGCTTCATCCCTCAAAGATAACTTTGCAAATGGTCTTATCTTAAGGGTTTTTTTTTAATATCATTCTTAAGTTTGTTTTTTGTTTATTATTGTGTTTCTACTTCTACCAAGACTTAACCCATGACCAAACAATAACAACATTTAACCAGTTTGTTGCAGACGACTCTGGAAAACAGTGTTTGAAAAGGAGAAATTGCTCTTAACGAGCAAAATCTCCTTTTCCAACAATGTTTTCTGCCCTATCAGAAGATTATTTTAAATTTCATCACATTTTGAAATTTCGTCTGCAAACTCTTTCAATTTGGGACAGTCGAAAATATGGCGTTTGGTAAAGCATTAAGCCCACTAGGAGAGGGACCAAGTGACTAGTCCACGGACACCCATATAGATCTACTGGTAAGTATGTAGGAGTTTATAAATAAGGACAACAAAGTAACAAACATATATCAAAGGATGCAAATGACTTGAACGATGTTACTTGTACTGATATATACCATTTAAATTGACTGTTATATTATCCATGAATAAATAAAAGATATCATTAATGATAAATCACACTAAGTAGGAGGAAATGTTTGTCTCCATCAATCCTACACTCTATATAGAAGATGTCTAACCGTTCCCTTGTCCCCATTCTCCATGAAAAACTCATTTCCATACATGGAACAGAATGATTCAGAAACCATTGTGAAAAAAGGATAAATTGCTCTTAATGAGTAAGTTATCCTTTTTTCACAATGGAGTGTTGAAATGTGGTTAACAAATATTAAATTGAAATGAAATGGGGTAATTTGGTTGTCAATGTCTCTTTTAAAACTCATTTTCTCTCACAAATTAGTTTATTTGTATTCATGTGATTATCTGATAAGCCTGATCACATCAGTAAGAGTACATACAGTCTGATTGACCCATCTTCTAATATGGAATATTTTTGTTGATGAGAAAAAAAAATTGAAAGCAAGAACAAATGACATTCAAAATGTATGCAGAATACCATTTTCTTACACATTGGTATAAATTGAATTTGGAGAAATTGCTCATAATGAGCAAACCTCTTTAAAATAATTATCTTGGGGAGGTTTTTTTTTATCACCTTTGTTTTCTCAAAGCCTTTTGCTGAATGCTGATGTCTTGAAATATTTTTACAACAGACACGTTGATGAAATTTTGCGTTTAATGGAAAAACCAATGATATTTACTACAAATTGTATGAAATTGTCATTGGTGTTATGGAACAGGGTACCATTTTACGAAAATATTTGCGTAACTCAAAACTAATAAACATTAAAGCATCATTAATAAAAGTACAATATTGAAATGTGACATGTAATTGGAAATATCTCCGAGAGACCATTCCAATGATGTGTTACTTTGCAATATTGCATGCTTATCTTAATACTGTAATAAGGGGGAAGGTTGTTTTGAACTTACCCAAATTCCTAGCATAAGATAGATCCATTCATTTTCGTTATATTTTCAAGGCAGAGTAAAATGATTTATAACAATCAGAATCTATGGCAAGGGGAAAAGGACATCCTAGCAAGTATGTCATTTAGAAGGAAATAAGATGACATGGTAAAAGGTGTTTATCTATACAGTATTCTAGAGGGCTGGTTCAAGGCCATTGTGCAGTGCAGACTTAATTCTCACACAAAGCCATTGATACAAGAGTGATTGACTGAGAGAATTGTGCTCTGAGAGTTATAAACATTGATAAAAAATTGATATTACCAGTAACAAACATTGTCACCATTTTCTATTTCTTTGCGTCACATATCAAGGGTATGAAGCACTTACTATAGTATTGCACTGATCCCTCAATATGTGAAGCACTTACTATAGTATTGCATTGAACCTTGGATATTATCATATTAACAATTGTTAAAGAGTAAAAAAGAAATCAATGAGTGTTTTGTATCCAGGAACAGTGGTGGTAGACCTAGAACTATATTGAAGTGTAATGACATTATCACAGTTTGGTTTAACAGGTTTCATTGAATAAAGGTTCAAAAGATAACGGTTTAACACCCTATCAAACAACTCTGCCAGTTTTCAGCTCTGCTGCAGAAGGAGTTTTGTACCCATTCCCTCCTGTAGATAATTTTGATTTGAGTTTTAAAGGTGCTTGTTCACAAAAATAAGGATATTTGGCAGTTTAAATTCAATTTCTTTAACACATAGAATGCTTGGTAGTTTTCTAAAAGGTAGATTATCTTGTAGTCTGGTTTTCTAACCTTAAATTTCTGCTTAATTTTGATGAGTAAAGATGCTCAGAATTTATTTGGCAGATGGCCTGGATGTAACCTGTTTGCATAAGTAAGAAGTTGGTTCCAGCACTATAAGGGTTAATCAGTGTGAGTTGTAAAAATAACATTGCATGGACCCATGCGATCGGAACTACTCGGGTATTTCCATGAGCTGTGAAATACACCTCGGATATATGTGTAGGGTTACAATTTTTCGGGTAAATCGGCATCTCGGGTAAATCGGCATCTCGGCAATTAACACATTTTCTAAGCATGCACGTTAAGTAGTTCAATGTGTATGGAAGTGCTGGACATCCTTTTAAATCATTTTTTATCAGTTACTCATACCAAATGGCGGAATTGTTGTTGTGACATGTATAGTTGTTTCCTTAATCAAATTTAACGGCTTTTAAGATGTCACACTTTAGATCTATTTTTAAAAACGAAAGTAAAGTGACGTCATTCTCGTGGGAAACAATATGGCGTCATCCCTATTATTTCAGAGGTGTTTTCATTGGATAAACCCGATGTGTTCAGATTGGGACCCATGTATATATGTTACAAAGGATGTGTCGGAAGGCGGCCATTTTTTCTGATAGACTCACATGAGATTTTGTGACTATTCCAAATTCGAAGGTGTTCCAAATTGAAGGCACCTGCAGATGGCAATTATTACGAAAAAGGAAGAAAAAAGATAATCATCATAGAGACTTTTCGGTAGAAACCATTGTGATTAAAGGAGAAATCATTCATGATGAGTGACTTCTCCTTTAATCACAATGGTTTCTCACATCTAACACTAAAGTGCAATAGAGAGCATACATAAATGAGATTGTATAACATATATTGAGGATGGTATGTATAATAAATACAATGTATTCTTGGTTTTAATTGGCACATCAAGCTAATATGACAGATTGGAGTTGTGGGAGGGCCTTTTACGACCTCACCACATGTCAACCAGTGCCTAACCATTGAAAATCAATCTTATTTCCTGGTCACAGTCTATCACTCAACAAAGATTTAAAGGTTCATGAAAGGAGACTTATGCTATATCAAAATATGTTACTTATATATTTTGGTCAGATTCAAATAGTTATAACTAAAAAAAAGAATAAGAACATCTTAAATGTGAAAGCCAACAAGAAAATAACCCAGATTTAATAGCCAGTTTAATAATTCAGGTAATCCTGATTCTTCACCCTGGTCATGTGATTCACAAATTTTTTAACTGACCAATCAGATTGTTGACAAACATGATAGAATTAGAGAAGTCCATTTTAAGCACAAATTAACTTATGTTAAAGGAGTATATTAAATATGGTCTCAAGGTATTCACAAATTAATTTCCTGACTCTTATGAACATAATGAAAGAACTCCAATAACTATTTTCAGTAATTTAATTGTACTTATATCCTTTCATATGCCTTTAAATTAGCGGCATAGTAGGGAATTTGAATACAAGCACGGATGGCAGAGTCAAATACCCCTATTGCCCAGCTTGTCCACATTCTTTGACTGACAAGTGAATATTTACTGAAATTGACTATATAGCTATTATGCAAACACGTGTAGAAAGAGATATGGGATTTATTGAAAAGAAAATCAAAATCAAATTTTGCAACCAATTAAAAGCTTTCAAGAACAATTAAGAGAACCCTATTTTATCTTGTAACGTGTATCAGATCCCTCTCGGAGTAAAGCCATCGCGAGTCACCCATCTAGGTACTAACCGCGATGTACGTTGCTTAACTTTGTGAGAAAGCCAACCACTCTACTGAATCGCCCATAAAAGCCGGCGAGACTGTAGAAGTAGTATTTATACATAAACCCTATTACTGTCACATTCTGAACTCATTGCAATTGTCTTGATTGGTCAATTCTAAAGAGCTCCAACAACAAAGGTTAAGTGAAGAAATATGATAATTCAGATGGGAGTATGGGAGTATTCGTAATGTACACCACATATCTGAACTCCTCTTTCTCTTATATCATACTTTGGGTCAGTGAATTGGTTGTTACATGCTTTAAAGCACTTTCAATGATGTGTCATTATTTTACAGCGGACAAATAGATTTATCGGACATTTGATTTACATATGCACATGTACCTTGGTATTCTCTTCAATGATACTAAATGATATTTCCTTTAGCTCACTCCCTAATATGGCTTTTGAGACTTGTCCAAACCGCAGGTTTACAGCAGACAACAATAAATATCATGAAAAAAGTCTTATCAATGATACAAAGTAAATCATTGTGAAAAATGGATAAATTGAGTGATCAAGGGCAATATATTCTTTAGTCAAACTGGTTTTCTAATAAATTTCTGTATCAGATGTGGTTACGAAATTGGTGTCATTATCCCTTATAGTGCTGGAACCGACTTCATGTTTATACAAACAGATTAGATCCAGGCTAGCCCCAAGTAAATTGGCAGCGAGTCTGTGATCTAACCTGTTAGCTACTCTGAGTATCTTTCCTCATGAAAATTAAACAGATATCTAAGGTTTTGGAAAGCAGATGACATAAAAATATATTTTTAGAAAATGACCTAGCATTCAAAGGGTTAGAGTATGGGGTTAACTAAAACAAAATGATCCATCAGTGCAAGCTTTTGGCATAAAATCAGTCACCTGTCAAAGAAACAACATGAATAATGATGTAAGGATTTACACTTTAACTTTTTGTCTTATGATTGATTGTTCTTCACTGAAACTATTTATAAAACAAGTAACTTCAATGTTGCATTTTCTTATTTTCAATAATACAATACAATACAAAATCTTTATTTCACTCAATTCCTTTTACAGAAGACATGCCAACATTGATATCTTTTCATACAAGTAAATAAAATAATGATAATTCCTTCAATTTTTCATTCAATTATCTAAGAGTTCTTTAAATGAAGAATGACAATAAAATTGAGGTATGTTAATGATTTTGGAGTGTTTTGAGATATTAATGTTTTAGACACTCCCATGTTCCGATTGAAAACTCACTTATCCAATTACCTTATATTAGATGTAATGACTGATCAAAAATTAATATAACAAAAGGACAAAATCATAAAGAAAAAAAATAACATTTCCATTTTGAGATATAGTTCAACCCTTATATTGCTGGAACCAACTTCATACTTTTTCAAACAGGTTAGATCAAGACCTGGCCTGTGATCTGACCTGTTTGCTACTCTGAGTATCTTTCCTCATCAAAATTTAGCAGATATATGAGGTTTTAAAAAACAGACAACAAAACATATGTTTTTAGAAAATACCCAGCATTCTAAGGTATAAACCATGTTGACAGAAAGATAAATTGCTCATTACAAATAATTTCTCGTTTAATCTTTTAGTATGTTCGTAAGTATGAGTATTTATACAGTATTTTGTAAAAGAAGAATTGATATAAAAATGTACATTTTTCTTAAATATTGAAAATCCTATAAGTCATCTAAAGGGTGTATTACAAATAAGAAATTATATATAAAAGAGTGAAATGAAAATAAAAGTAGCTTACCTCAATATGTATATTAGTTTCTTCTTTAAGTCTTTTAGAACAGGATATCCAAAATGTTATTTCTACCTATATGTCACAGATTGATCGTAAGAAATCAAGTCCTTGTCGAATAACGCCAATCAGCTGTCCAATCACAATATAATACAACAAATAATTCAGCCCGTCAATGGGGAGAGTTTCACGCAACAAGTATGTCAATTGGATAATTAGAGAGCAGACTAGGGTGATTATTTATTAATAACCAAATTACCAATACCAAAAGAAGACGGCGACGGCCTGAATGGAAATCAGAGGCTGTATGCTGTATTACGAGGGACAGTATTTATCACTGGTACTCCTATGTTAGGCAGTGAGTGCTTGAATGAGGCCCAGGCTTGTTAATTATTCAACTTAAATACCCCCACTCACAGGCTCTGATGCTGCTACAGTAACTAAGGTGTGTTATCTATTTGCTCACAGTGGCTCGTTCAGAAACACAGATAGATACTAGGAGCGACTTGACTTTTATTCCTAGGACTTTTTAGTCTTTTGTTATATAACTCTTATGACTTGGTTTATTCCTAGGACTTTTTTTATTTCTAGGACTTTTTTTTTATTCCTAGGACTTCTTAGTCTTTCTCTTAATCACTCTTTTTACTCAGTTAATTCCTAGGTCTTTTTAGTCTTTTTCTATAACACTCTATTGAATCCTCTTCCTAGGACTTTTTAGTAATGACTCCTTTAATGTCATCAGACTTTGTAGTCTTTATCTATAACAATCTAATGACTGTTTTTATTCCTAGAACTGATTAGTATTTCTCTATAACACTAAAATGACTCTTTATATTCCTAGGTATATTTAGTCTTTCCCTATAACACTCTTGTGACTTTTCTTATTCTAGTACTTTATAGTCTTTCTCTATAACACTCTAATGACTCCTTTTATTCCTAGGACTTTATAGTCTTTCTCTATAACAATCTAATGACTCCTTTTATTCCTAGGACTTTATAGTCTTTCTCTATAACAATCTAATGACTGTTTTTATTCCTAGAACTGTTTAGTCTTTCTCTATAAAACTTTTATGACTCCTTTTATTCCTTCACTTTGTCACGGCTGTAATTTAAATCTTGTGGGTACTCATTAAATCTTTTGACTTTTTTCAAGGGCCTTTCTTAAATTTCCTCTCACATGCACTGAGGTTGGGGTAACTGAGGTGTGTTATTTATTCACTCACTGTGACATTGGCATACTTATGAAACTTTGATAATTTCTATCACCAAGGTCTTTTCAAAATAATGATAATGTGGGTTCACATTAAGATTGTCTTACCTCTGTTATGTAGAAGCCCAGTTTGAATATTGTGGTTTTGAAAATGTTTTAATCGTATACCTTAGAACATTTTCATCAAGTTAACTTTTGATATCTACCAAATATCAGTGTTTTTTTTTTAATCATCCCACATTTAAAGATCTTGCAGGGTATGTTATATTGGGACTTTAAATTATGCTGACGCTGGCATCACTAAGGTGTGTCCTTTGTTTGTCCATCATGACGCATCTTTGACTTTTATTTTTGCAACATGGTCCCTTGTTTTTCATATCCACAAGAATTGTTTCAATTTGGCTGTGAAATTTTAAAGTCTCAATGCTTGATATCTATTTCTAACTGTTTGTTGTTAATACAGACTTTCTATATGGAGATTGACATTGCTTCTCCTTTTCACACATATTACTTGAACCCTTTACCAAAATAATAAGGACATTGAACCACTTTGTTGCAGAAGCTTCTGGAAAACATTGTGGGAAAAGGAGAAATTGCTCGTACCAAGCAATTTTTCATTTTCCCACAAGGTTTTCTGCCCTGTTAGAAGATTTTTTCCTATTTCATAGCATTTTGAAATGTCGTCTGCAAACTCTTTCAATTTGGGATGGTCGAAAATTTGGCATTTGGTACAGGGTTAAGGAGAATTTTTAACGGCTGGCCTGAGGATCTAACCTGTTTGTATTTCTTCTAATTACTCTATGCTGTTTAACTACCATCATCAAACTGATTTATTACAATACTATTTAAACTAATGGAAACACTATACATGAATGAATAGCATTTTCAGCGAAAAAGAACAATATACTCCTTATGAACAAACATTCCTTTTGCTGCAATAATTTCAGGTGTGTTCAACCATCTACAAAGATGGAAAAGGTCATTTCCACAATTAGATGCAGTAAGGTGCTTCTTGCCTCAATTATGTTAACCCTTTACCAAACGCCAAATTTTCGACTGTCCAAAATTGAAAGAGTTTGCAGACGACATTTCATATTGTGATGTAATTGGAAAGTAATCTTCTGATAGGGCGGAAAACATCGTGGGTAAAGGAAAAATTGCTCGTAACGAACAATTTCTCCTTTCCCCACAATGTTTTCTAAAGTCGTCTGCAACAAAGTGGTCAAATGTCTTTATTGTTTGGGAAAGGGTTAAAGGTGTTTCAAGTACCACTACTACAAGATATGTTATATTGGTCGGTTATCACGGTTTTTCTTGTGATTAATAATGTATATGTTGTATAGATGTTTAATTGCTTAAGGTTAATATCATTTTTATTGCTAACCCTCTCAAATATCCTACCAAAAATTAAGTGTCTGTGGCTTAGTTGTAACGCTAATTAACTTCGTTTACTATCTCTGTGGGTTCAACTCTGGTAGCAGGTGACGGTTTTGCTTAACCCTTAGAATGCACGGTGATTTTCTAAATATAGATTTTTGCATCCTCTACTTTCCAAAACCTTAAAAATCTGCTTAAATTTGATGATGAAAGGTACTCAGAGAATCAAACAGGTTAGATCTAACCTGTTTGCATAAGCATGAAGTGGGTTCCAGCACTATCAGGGTTAAAGGTGCTTGTTCACAGATATTAGGAAATTTGGGATTTAGAAATAAAGTTCCTTAAAACTGCATGACAGTTTTACCATTATATGATACAACCTGAAGAATAGTCATCGGAAACAGGATTAGATTATCTTTGATTCTTTAAAATGTGTATACAGTACCATAACACATACTTAAAGGCACATAAAAGGAGAAAAGTACGAATAAATTACTAAAAGAATATATGGAGTTCTTTTATCTTCTCTATAAAAGTCATGCAAATTAATTTACGAATGCATTGAGACCCTATTAAATAGACTTCTTAAACATAAGTTATTTTGTGCTTGAAATATAGAAGTCTCCAATTCAATCATGTTTATCAACAACCTGTTTGTTTACATATTCAAAATAACGAATTCTGATTGGTCGGTTTAAACATTTGTGTACCAACTGTCAAGGTCAAGGGTGAAGAATCACACAATTTAACTGGTTAATCTGGGTTATTTCTTGTTGGCTTTCACGTTTAAGTAGTGCTGATGAGGTTTTGTGGTGATAACTATTTGAATCTGACCAAAAGTTTACCAATTAATATAGTTTGATATAGCATTAATCTCCTTTTATGTGCCTTTAAATCCAAAAGCAGACATCACTTTTTAGATCTACCCCATATGAACAGTACACAATGTACATGTACACGCTAGTCATGATTTTTAGTATCAGTCATTAAATTTGATGGTAAATATTGTGATGCAAAAGCAAGAAGTTTAAAACTCTGCCTTCAATTCCCATTTTGTTATCTTTATCTTTGTTAACTTTGTTTATCATATACCAATTGAGCCGGAATGCTCCTCTGCAACTTAAGTTACTGAGTGTGAATCAATGTTTCCATCCAATTTCCCTATGTTGGTGGTTTAGTGTGTAATTTGCATCTGATTTGCTTGCTAGGTTGAGTACAATGATGGATGTATCTGTTAAGCCCACAAATCTGCAAGCATCTGGACTCGGGTGTTTCTTAACATCTGGATATACTTGATACAAGTGGTTGAATGATTGTTACATCTAGCAGTATTTACTATAAAACACTTTGCTTGTTATTTACTCACTTTACCCTAAGAATGCTGGGTAATTTTCTAAAAATAGATTTTTGTGTCGTCTGCTTTCCAAAGCGTTGAATTTATGCTTAATTTTGATGAGGAATTTTGACTTAGAGAAGCAAACAGGTCAGATCACAGGCCAGACACCAATTTACTTGATGTTACCAAGAGTTTCTTGGTGGCCTAGGGGTTCAGTTGGCAGACTAAGAACCCAGGGTTCCGGGTTGGAGCTTCATTGACACCGATGGTTTTGTGGGAGTGACCATTGGTAAGTCGTTTCAGAGCCCTAGCCTAGTACGGGTGGATCCAGGAAAGCTGTTACATAACTGAACTGACGTTAAACACCATGCAAACAAACTGATGATACTAAAGAAAATAATTTATTAAAATGAACTGCTTTTTTAAGATTTTTCGGGTGCACCAATGACTTTAATGCCTTTGTGTGACCTATCTGTAGCACCTTATTGTGCTTCGAAGAGTGCGTCTCCATCAAAACTTAACACATCACAAACTCAAGCCACATTTTTATGTCTTTTAAAAAGCATTGTTTTAAAGGAGAAATTGCTTGTAACAAGCAATTTCTCCTTTTGCCACAATGCTTTTTCAATCTATTCACATATCACAACAGCAGAACTGAAAGGTATTTCACGTTTACAAGGCTTTTCTAAAGTCGTCTGCTTCAGGGAAAAACATGTCATCTACAGATGGTAAATAGTTAAACATTTATTTAATGTATGATTATCATGTTGACACTGTTATTTTATGCTGATGCACTTAAATAAACCTTCAACATTCACTGAAACACCATTGTGACATAAGGAGAAATGAGCTTTTCTCCTTTTGGTCCCAATTTATGCTACCTACTATCTCACCAAAAATTTGAAATTGCTTTCTTTTTATGCTGTTCGTCTGCTGCTTTTATTTTAAAAAAGTTAAAAAAAAATCAGAACAAGGATTATAGATAAAAGTGATATTTCATACTTGGCATACAGTTGATTTTTGCTTATGATACAAATTTGGATGATTGACATAGTTTTCCTACAAATTAGTGATCCTTCAAATGACTTATGTGGATATAGCCTCATTAATTCGTTGTTAACCCAGATATAACAATATAAACCATGGAAGAATTGTGACTTTTGGAGACAAGCGTGCTCTTAATGAGTAATCTCTCCCATGATTTTTTCAAGAAGTTTCTGAATTTATGATGTCTCGTGGTCTGTATGTGATGTAGACCCAATAAACCAATGAGTAAAGTAGTACATTGTGCTTAATTCGTGGAACAAACCAAGACAATGCACCTTATGAAGGAGTGTAATGTCATGCGATGAATCTTTTTTCAAAGCAGAGAACCAAAAGTTATTCCGGTACAAAAACAGACACACTTTAACTATCGCTGAATAAAAGAGAAATTATTCGTAGAAGCACTTTTTCCCTTTTCCACAATAGTTTGAAATGGTTTTGCAGACCCTATAGCCCAGTGTATGCATTATATAGTGACATATCTAGAATAGTGTATGTCTTGGAAGGGGTGTCTTTGGCCAAGTGGTTAAAGTAGAGGGTACCATTTTACTAAGGAGTTTACGCTAAAGATTTGCGTAAGTCTAAAACAACATTCCTCTTATTTCATTATTGAGCGAATGAATGAATGGTGTTTTAAACGCATCGACAGCTAAGGTCATTTAGCGGCATTATGATGATGTGGATGAATGTATATTAGAATAATTAACAAGTTGAAACGTATTTGTTTAAAGAAAAATAAATAAGATTTTGTAATGAATGAATGCTAGTAGATAGAAAATTTGTAAAAGATAATGATAGTAAAAAAATAGTTTGTAATGAATGTGTGATATTAGATGAATAGTTTGTAATGAGAAAATGATATTAATAAATGTATATTTAAAATGTGTAAGGAATCACAATTTATTGTGAATTTCAATTTTTCAAGAAAAGAAAGAATTAATTCAATCCTGACAGTCTCAAAAAGCTCATGAAGAGTGTTGACATTGAAATATTTTGCACGAATTCTTTGAAAATCAATGCAATCGAGTAATATACGTTTGATGGTAAAGGATGCATTGCATCATTATTGAGTGAAGCAATATTACAAAGTAACACATCATTGGAATCGTCTCTCCGAGACGCTTCCAATGACATGTCACATTGCAATATTGCAATATTTCATTGAAGATACTATCTATGTTTATCAGTTATAACTTACGCAATTATTTTCTTTAAGTTGTTTAGTAAAATGGTACCATGAACTTTAAGTCACATTGGTTTTTTCCAAGTGGATTCAGATTCTGTTGATGACATTTGGATTTTCATGAGAGACAGTTTCACGGTTATCTAACTAAATGCTGGTTTCACAGTTATCTAACTAAATGCCGGTTTCACAGTTATCTAACTAAATGCTGGTATACGGTTATCTAACTAAATGCCGATGGACTTGGACTTCACCCGTCCTCATGTGTAGTCCAGTTTTGGGGTCTTCCTCCTTTATCATGAACCAGCCATTGCAGCATAACTGAAATGATGTTGTAATGAATCAAAGCGCTGATAGCGCTGAAGGACTAAGGTGTGTTTAAAGCAAGATGATTGGGGATACATTTGAAAATGTCTTTGGGCAACATCTCAATGGAAAAAAGCTGCTCTTTTTACCACCATTACTATAATTATTTTTGTGAACAGAGACTGAACGATAGCCTATTTTTCGAACATCTGGACATTTTACGATTTCCCATGACGCAACAGTTAAAATAATATAAAGCAAAACAAAGTGAGTAAATCCGGACTACATTCCTAGTTCCAAGAAGGTATTAGTCCGCACAGTGAAGGCGGATGTTTAATGAGTAATTGGGGTCAGACTGCTGTTATCGATTAAGTACTGTCCTCAAAATATGGTATGTAAATTCAATGGACTAAGGACTTAGTCCAAAAACCTAAGTGAACGAATTGTTCTTTAGTATGACCTGGCCATGGTATTGCTGGGCCAACAATCCCCCCACACATGAGGCCATTACTCTACATTTGGGCCATAATGGCGATGGTTTAGCGACAGGGTTAGCCGTTAGAATGCTTAGTAATTGTCCAAAAATAGATTTTTGTGTTGTCAACTTTCCAAAGCCTTAAATATCTGCTTGATTTTGTTGAGAAAATATACCAAGAGTAGGAAACAGGTTAGATCACAGGCTGGCCGCTAATTTACTTGGGGCTGGCCTGTATCTAATCTATATGTATAAACATGAAGTTGGTTCCAGCAGTATAAGGGTTAATAGGTTCAATAAGTGAGGCAACAAGCATCTTCATTAAGAGATCATTAATTGTATGCTAATTGGTAAATAATGGAGGATCGTGAGGGAAAACTGTTGACATGATAATTCTGTGTGGTGGTCTGAGATTTCCTTGCTCTAAACATGCATGATTTGAGTTATGTTAACTGGAGAATATACACACTACAATGAATAAAACTTGTCAAGGCATGTGAATATGAAAATATGAATTACTTTGTCAGTTATTGAGTTTGAGAAGAAAACAGTCATTGTAACAAAAGGAAAAATTGCTCAACATAAGGAATTTCTCTTGATTCGCTATTTCCTTCAGTTGTTCTCAAGTGGGAAGCTACGGCTGTTATTTGATGCATCTGGCTAAGGTTATGAAAGAGTTGCATGAGTATTTGAATCTCTTATATTTTCACATGTTTAAAACTCTTTTACTTTTAAGTTCTTTGTCATTCTTTGGTATGCACTCTGGAGAAATTACACTTATGAACCACTTATCAAAGTATAACACATAACACTGGTTCAATTAAGTACTATAACAAGTCCTTCACAAAATTGAACCTGTAATATTTGTGAAAAATTGATATTCATTGAAATCATGTCAAGTGACATTGTTCAAGATGCTCAAACTTTCCTGCTTTTAGCCTTTCACAATTATTTCGATAGTTATCAACTATGGTGCTTGAGAAGTCATCAAAATTATATTATAGGATCAAATATGAGTTACAATAACAAGAAGCGATAAAAATAGCACAGAAATGATGATGACAGTCTCAGGTCTTCAGTCCTTTAAATTTTCCCCCATATCATATGGGGTTTTGTTTAAGGCTCAAATTCAAAGCATTAACATCAACTTTATTGTTTGGAAAACCATATTTACATTGAGATTTGCGGAAGAAAGGTGGCGAAAGACCAAAATTGTTCATAATGACCATTTCCTCCTTTTGTCTCAATGTTTTTTTGTTTAATCTTCTACAGATACTTTAAAATATCTTGATATGAGGATAAAGGTGAAACGTGGTAAATATTATGGTGGTGGACCAAATGATAGTTGTAATAATAAGACTGGGACCAAAATAACCCAGAAATGTTGATGACTCTTTAAGTTCTTTATGCCTTTAACCCTAGTATGCATTTGGTAATTAGTTAAAGGTCTAAATTGATAGCATTTGCAAACAATTATGACATAGACATAGACATTTTCAAGTACCTAGGCCACCGGCCCATTATACAGATTTTCAAAATTTAGTAAAGTTCAATGCAGAGTTAGTGAGTAAATGCACATATACATATGAAACAAAACATTAAAACAATTTTTGTAGAACTTGCGCTCAAAGTTAAAAAGAATACACTAAGAAATTTGAAATCTTGTGAATAATGTTTATCTTAATATTTCCTAGAATAGAATAAAAGCATTGAAGAGTCCTATAATGATATCCATCTTATATTGATTTTAAACATGTTTGTTTTCTTTTCACAGGAGAGTGATAGTAAACAATTTAATTAGCTCTGCAAGGTTTCCAGTTCACTTACCTTTCCAAATCATTTACTTTTATTTTTGTATTGTCTTTCAGTTATCTAGAGGTAGAGATCTGACATTTGATTAATTTGTTTTCATCAGTGCACTGTTAAAGGATATCTTTAATGAAACTAAACAGGTTGGATGGAGATTTGGTGCAAAAGCTTTGGCTGAATTTTTTGTTTGCTAAACTTTATAACTTTCCTTGTGCTCTAATTGAAAAGATTTGAATTTTCTTCATCAAACAACAAAAATTCTATAAGTTCTAATTAAAAAGAGCTTGCAGATGACAATTGGAATCAAAAATAATAGGAGAATGCTTTTCTGGTGGCCCAGAAGCCAGCATTTAAAATTGAGAAATTTCTCATTATTAGCTTCATCTTAACCCTTATAGTACTGGAACCGACTTCATGCTAATGCAAACAGGTTAGATTCAAGCCAGCTGCCAAGTAAATTGGCGGCTGGCCTGTGATCTTACTTGTTTGCCAGTCTGAGTATCTTTCCTCATCAAAATTAAACAGATATTTCAGGTTTTTGAAAGCAGACGACACAAAAACTCTATTTTTAGAAACTACCCAGCAATTTAAGGGCTTAGCAGTGAATATGGCTACCAACAATATTGTCAAAATAATGACGATGACGGTGGTGCAACGGTTAGAGCGTTGAACTATTGTACTGAGGGGCCCGGGTTCGATCTCTGTTAGTGGTGAGGCATGAAATGGCTGGGATAATCCCACAAATTGGCATAATTACTAGTTTAGTATCTAAGAAGCAGTTACTGAGAGTGAATCTAATAAGCTTCAAGCTACCGTCACAATTGATGTAAAATAGATAAGTTTAAACTGAAACAATACTGAGGAGTCCAACAAAGTTTAATGAAGTCATTGCCACATGATTTATGGGTCTATTACCTCTGGTCAATCCTATTGATGTGGGAAAGCAGCCATCGTAAGAAGAAATTTATTGTGTTATCACAATGGTTTCTTTCTTCATTGAAAATCAATTATCATTTCTTTATACTTTATAATTGTCGTCTGCTGCTGCTTTGAATTTGGACCTGTCCAAAAATCATGTAAAGGGGGAATGAGTAAAGAAATTAAATCAGGAATAGCATGAAACACAAATATTTAATCAATTAAGCTCAATTATTTGTTAATTTGATGTAAATTTCATCATTGAATATTTAACCTAGTTTACATCTAATGCAGAAGATACTAGACAGTTTGTGACCACGGTATCGTTTTATTCAACATTTTGGGCCAAAATTTGTTCAAGTTCAAAACAACTTTCCCTTTTATTTCCAAATTTGGGTAAGCAATATTGCTTAATAATGCATCATTAAAACATCCCTTCCAGATGCTTCCAATGATGCGTCACATTGCGTATTGTACTTTTATATGATATTCCTTGCAGTATTGAACTTTTATATAAGATTCCATTCATGTATATCAATTGCAATATGACAATATTATATTTTCTTTTAAGATACTATCCATAATTATCATTCTCGACTTATGCAAATATATTCCTTAAGTCGTTTAGTAAAACGGTACCAGGAATACATGTTGATTTCCTTTTTTTTTTTTTATATGGGTTTTACATCACATCAACATTATTTCAGTTATGTAGCGATGCCCAACTATTAATGATGGAGGAAGACCCCATACTCAACTGCCCATAAAGGCTGGTCAAGGCGGGTAGAACCATCGGCATTCCGTAAGTCAGTCGGGAGACTGCCTCTCATGAAAATACATATCCTTCTCAGGATTTGAACCCACGTGGAGAGGGGCCATGTGATTTCAAGTTCTGTACTCTAACCACTAGGCCACGGAGGCCCCTTGAATACATGTTGATAACTAAAGCCTCGTGACATGTGACATTTAAGGAATGATTAAATCATTTAGCACAAATTACATAATATCTGAAAGGCCTTCAATGATTCAATCCCAGTATTATGCCAATTAAAAGCTTAAGGAGATAATTTTCTTGGTTTGCTGAAAATGTCATTTTCCTTTTTGAAATTAATTAGCGGTAGTTAGTGTTATATTAGAGGAAAGGATTGTTTGTGAATTGCTTGCTTGACTTAAAATTAACTTGCCCACGTACTTGCTTTTGATGCGCCTTCAGTATTAATGGTTTTGAGAAACCATTTTTACTTTTATTAAAAGAACATGATGTTTTTGTTTAAAGTGCTGGAACCGACTTCATCCTTATGCAAAAAGGTTAGATCCAGGCCAGCCACCAAGTTAATTGGCAGCTGGTCTGTGATCTTACCTGTTTGCTACTCTGAGTATCTTTCCTCAACAAAATTAACAAAATCTATTTTTAGAAAATTACCCAGCATTCTAAGGGTTAATGAGCATTATCTTTCTTTGTCACAATGTTGCTCTTTAACCCTTTCCCAAACAATAATGACATTTGACAATTTTGTTGCAGACGACTATAGAAAACATTGTGGGAAAAGGAGAAATTGCTCGTAACGACAAAAAGGTTTTTCTGCTCTATCTGAAGAATATTTTTCAATTTCATCACATTTTGAAATGTCGTCTGCAAACTCTTTCAATTTGGAACATTTGAAAATTTGTTGTTTAGAAAAGGGTTAACAAAAAAAGCACTTTTTATGGCCTATCATTGTCGTCTGCTGTTGCTATGAATTTGGACGATTCATAATTCTGTTTGGAGGAATGGGGTAGCAGAGTCAAGGATTATTTAACTTATTTCTGTGCTTATCAAGATTATCCCTGAAATTCTAGAATCTGTCCATCTGTTTTTATGTCTGCAAACTTCTTTTAGATAAGGGGTTTGTCTTTATGAAAATGCTTCAGTTCTATAGACTGCATTGTAAAATTGGTGCAAAGCTAAGGCTTTTAAAGTTGTCTGTAAAGTAAATTGGCGGCTGGCCTCTGATGTAACCTGTTAGCTACTCTGAGTATCTTTCCTATGCAAAATTAAGCAGATATTTAAGGTTTTGGAAAGTATACAATTATACAACATCCAATGCTGGAAATATACTATATGGAGTTCCACAAGGATCTATTCTTGGCCCAATTCTCTTTCTTATATACATAAATGATATGCCTCTATATGCTAAAAATTCAACAGCTGATATGTATGCTGATGATGCAACTTTTCATGTTGGAAGTCAAGACCCTTACAAAGTTGAAGGTATTCTGCAAAATGACATGGAAAACATTGATAAATGGTGTCAAAATAATGGGATGTATATCAACACATCAAAAACGAAAACAATGTTATTAGGAACAACCCATAAACTAAAACATAAAAATTGTCTTAACATTACTATTGACAACAATTTAATTAGTTGCACAGAAACACACAAACTACTTGGTGTTCATGTTGATAAAAAGTTGAGTTGGGATGCCCATATCAATAGTCTCTGCAAAGTAGTGTCATCTCGTCTTGCATTAATGCAGCGACTGCGAATTTATTTACCAATACATGGTAGAAAACTATTTTACAACTCATATATTTTACCATTACTAGATTACTGCAGCACTGTATGGGGCTCATGCTCCAATAACAATATTGAAACTCTTACAAAACTACAAAAGAGAGCAGCCCGTATAATTTTAGATAAAAATAAAATGACACCATCTGCAGATATGTTTAAAAACTTAAATTGGATTCCATTCCAGATGCGAGTAGAGTACCATAAATGTATTTTAATGTACAAAACCATTAATAACCTAACTCCAGACTACATGAGAAATAAACTTAGACCATCAAATGACGAACATATTAACTATACCCTCCGATCAATGACTAACCAAGACCTAAGACTTGGAAAACCAAAAACTAATGCATGGAAAAGGTCATTTGCATACTCAGGTTCTAATATCTGGAACAAACTACCAATACATGTTAAGTCATCAAGTTGCCTCAACTCCTTCAAGAATGAATGCTACACTCATTATGTGCACCAAAATTTTATTAATCACTAACAGTCTTGAATCACTTTGCCTTTTTAATAATGTTCTTATTTGCTATAGATGTGACCAAGAATGTTAGGTCTCAAAAACATATGTTTCTTTCACAGAGGGCCTCATGGGAGATTAGCAGCAGTATTTTTATGTACTGTAAATGCTAAATGAGTTTCACCCTCTATAAATAAAATAAAATAAATAAAAATGACACAAAAAACTATTTATAAGAAATTACCCAGCATTCTAATGGTTAAGAACTTGAAAAGAATGCCTGATTATGATTATGAAAATGATTGCTTTAGTCAGCATTTATTCTTTTTCCTAAAATAATTACCGGTAATTAATTTGTGTTTGGCAATTTGTCTCAAGCAGAACTGTTAATTTCAAGGGGTCACATGGTAAAGAGGAAATATTCCATCAAAAGATAAAGCTTACTCAGCCAAATAATGAACCACTTATCTTTAATTGTTCATCTTGTCTTAACCTACTGCCTCTTATAAAATTTGTTACTGTTACCTCAGCAGATGACTTGTTTTGTTGTGTTTGCTCCGTGGCCTAGTGGTTAGAGTACAAAACTTGAAATCACATGGCCTCTTTCTGTGTGGGTTTAAATCCCAGTGAGGGATATGGATTTACATGTAAGGTAGTCTCCTGACTGACTTATGAAAAGCCTATGGTTGTACCTGGTTTATTGGCCAGCCCTGGGCAGTTGAGTATTGGGTGTTCCTCCATCATTAAGTGTAGGGTAATGCAACATAAGTGAAATAATGTTGACGCCATGTAAAACCCATATTTGTATTGGTTATGTAATTTGTGTTTTTTTTGTTTTTTTTTCATATCAAAATTAAGCGAAACTGATTTCGATTAAACATATTATGCATTTCCATTTCCATTAAACCTGCTTGTCTAAGAGCAATTCATTAAGCATCCATTGGAAAAGTAATGCTTTAATTACTAAGTTCATGTTGTAGTCTCAGTTTTGAATGACTTGTTCAAAAACAAAATTGTGAAATGACAATGCACAAGGAATGGGTATCAGATTTTCAAAATGTTAATGATGATTAGCACCTTTAATGAGGAGTTGCATGTGCATTTAACCCTTAGAATGCTGGGTAACTTCTAAAGATATATTTTTGTGTTGTCTCCTTTCCAAAACCTTCAATATATGCTCAATTTTGTTGAGGAAAGATATTCAGAGTAGCAAAAAAGTTAGATCACAGGCCAGCCGCCAATTTACTTGGCGTCTAGCCTGGATCTAATCTGTTTGCATAAGCATGAAGTCGGTTCCATCATTATAAGGGTTAAGTCTTTTAGTCCAGTCTGTCTTGATTAACCTGTTTCTCCTTATCTAGTGCAAGACAATATATAGTAGTTGCTTCATGTTTACAAAGCACTAACTATTGTAGAATTAGAGAAAATGTCATCTCTCAACAAATTTCTCTTTTTTTTTTCTCATTTTTTTTTATTTAAGAAAATGTACTTTTTAATGCTTTTGAATATGAGAGTTAAGTGCAAGACTTTAGTAAGTCCTTCACAAACGTGAAGTCCTAACTAAAGTATTGCATCAAACCCTCTATATGTTGGATGGAATTTCATTTTGTACCGATCAGAGGATATTCTTTGCCATATTTTAGAACTTATGTCTTATTACCCTTTCAGCTTAAAACCATTGACCTACTTTTGGCCAAAGTTTGTAATGGTGTTTTGTCTTTCAAGGGTTCAATGCAATACTCTAGCAAGTGCTTCATAAACCTGAAGCACTTACTATAGTCTTGCATTGAACCCTCGCTTTGTACTCTAGGATGAAAATTTAGATGACATTTTTTGTCTTTGATCCCCCTACCCCCCATCATCTCCTATCAGTCTTTCTGTCTTCCCATGATGCCTAATGGTCAGCATCATTTGTCATCCATAATACCGACTAATTACTTTCTGTAAATGATGTGTCTCTGACATAAAATGCGTATTCCGGGAATTCCTTTGAATTTTGTCGTTTAAAGTACTGAGACGCAGATTTATGATTTCTAGCCATGTGATGTTTTTGTTTAGTTCAAAGAGGAAGCACCAACTGAAATCATTATGGAATTTAATGAATGATTCTCTATTTTCTCTGTTACTTCATCCCCAGTACTGCACTATTATTTCCAAACATCTGATTGACTGCCTTCCATCATGAAGACAAGTGTTCTGAGATTAGCTAGGAAGGCTTTTCTGAACAAGAGATGCCTGTATTCAAAGACAAACTTGATATTGACTAAGCTATCTTTAATAAATAATAACCCATTTTCAATACCTCTGACATTATACCCCTAAATATCAATGTGGCGAAAAGACAATTAACTGTTTGTCAAAAGCATCATTTTTGCTTTTCTACCTTTTACATACATGTTTATTTTCTCCTGTGGTGTTTGGTCCAAATTGAAATCAACAACAGACAACATTTATCAAGTATGCAAAATAATGGTTACTCTTTGACTTAGGTCAGACAGGAACAACATGTAATATAGAGAAGGATTTTTTTTTCTGATGGAATTTATTGAGTTGTCTGCTATACCTGCCATAAAATGCTCTTAAACATCTGTAAGGGTCAATGTAGCACGCTATGTGGTTTGTGAAGCACTTACTATAGTATTGCATTGAACCCTCAATTCAATGTTTCATGCATGCTTTTGCTTTCAATTTGATCACATCTAATGATTGTATTGGGGTAACACCGTAACAGATAAAAGCATTTTTGATGTGATGGAACTATTTGTTATTTGATAGTCAGGGATGGAACAAAAAGGGGTGTATTCGGTATAGGTGACATAAATTGGCGGCATTACTGTCTATGATGACAAACTATTGGTGATTTACGTTTGTTTTGGTAGCAATATGCAATCAGAATTTAAACTGGATATCACCTTCAAAGAACTTGCTGCAGACACACTTTTAAACATTTTAATAGTTTTCTGTGGTTTCCTTTTATTTATGATTTATATGATAAACCAATGACCAACTAAAATGGCTTGGCAGAAATGGCCTTTAAAAATATTCAGGTGAGGGATATGGATTTTCACCAGGGGACGTCTCCAGACTGACTTACGGAATGCCGATGGTTCTATCTGCCTTGACCAGCCCTTATGGGTAGTTGAGTATGGGGTCTTCCTCCATCATTAAGAGTCGGGCATCGCTACATAACTTAAATAATGTTGATGTGATGTAAAACCCATATATATAAATGAATTGATGAATCAAAATCTTCTTATGAGAATAAACATTTAGTTTTCAGAAGAAAAAATTTGTTCACTCTGAGCAAAATCTCAAATTTGTTTAAATGTTTTTTAAAAGTTTTAAACATAAGGGGTTGTTAGTCTTTGTTTATCTGGAGAGAAAAAAAGAACCACCTTGAATTCGGAGAATTTTGATTTAAAGCGTTAATGTGTACAAAGGTGATCCCCTCCTACATTGTTCAGATAGAATAACAAGAATGCATGAAAACTGATACCGTTGAAGAAGATGGCATGGAAACCTGAGATTAGATAATGCACTTACCGAGAATCTGTTTATCCCTTTCCCAAACAGTAACGACATTTGACCACTTTGTTGCAGACGACTTTTTAAAACAATGAGGGAAAAGGATGAATTGCTCGTGACGAGCAATTTATCCTTTTCCCACAATGTTTTCCAGCCTAGCAGAAGATTATTTTCCAATTTCATCACATTTTGAAATGTTGTCTGCAAACTCTTTCAATTTGGGACAGTTGTTGTTAGGGAAAGGGTAATGACATACTGCAGAAAAGTACATTCAACAGCTTATCATCCCTCATTGAAACTTTCCTCTAGAATCTAAATGTAAGAGGTCACCCTGAAACTTTCCTCTAGAATCTAAATGTAAGAGTTCAGTGCAAAAAAGGATGGCCTTGGGTTTGAATTACGCTGAACCTTCAAATCGCAAATTGGTATGAAATAGATGGGCTAGTCAGACCAATATCATGCAATCAGGAAACATTGTGACATTTTTGTGTAAGGCAATATCTCCCTATGTTTAGATTGCCAATTAGAAATCATGAAAGCAATATGTACATCAGAATTATGTTGAATAGTGGTTGAGTATGCTAGTAGCATCATTCAGGTTCTTTTATTTGGATATTAACTATGTTGTTGTAAAACATTTAAGAAGCTTAACCCTTTACCAAATGCCAAATTTTCTACTGTCCCAAATTCAAAGAGTTTGCAGACGACAATTCAAAATGTCATGAAATTGGATAATAATCTTCTGATAGGACAGAAAACATTGTGGGAAAAGGAAAAATTGCTCGTTACGAGCAATTTCTCCTTTTCCCACAATGTTTTCTAAAGTCGTCTGCAACAAACTGGTCAAATATCGTTGTTGTTTGGGAAAGGGTTATGACATGCTGCAGAAAAGTACATTCAACAGCTTATCATCCCTCATTGCAACATTCCTCTAGAATCCAAATGTAAGAGTTCAGCGCAAAAAAGGATGGCCTTGGTTTTGAATTACGCTGAACCTTCAAATCGCAAATTGGTATGAAGTAGATGGGCTAGTCAGACCAATATCATGCAATCAGGAAATATTGTGACTTTTTTGTGTAAGGCAATATCTCCCTATGTTTAGATTGCCAATTAGAAATCATGAAAGCAATATGTATGTCATTATTTTGTTGACTAGTGGTTGAGTAAGCTAGTAGCATAATTCAGATTCTTTTATTTGGATATTAACTCTGTTGTTGTAAAACATTTAAGAAGCTTAACCCTTTACCAAATGCCAAATTTTCAATTGTCTCAAATTCAAAGAGTTTGCAGACAACAATTCAAAATGTCATGAAATTGGATAACAATCTTCTGATAGGACAGAAAACATTGTGGGAAAAGGAAGAATTGCTCGTTACGAGCAATTTCTCCTTTTCCCACAATGTTTTTTAAAGTCGTCTGCAACAAACTGGTCAAATATCGTTATTGTTTGGGAAAGGGTTATGACATGCTGCAGAAAAGTACATTCAACAGCTTATCATCCCTCACTGCAACATTCCTCTAGAATCTAAATGTAAGAGTTCAGCACAAAAAAGGATGGCCTTGGTTTTGAATTACGCTGAACCTTCCAATCGCAAATTGGTATGAAGTAGATGGGCTAGTCAGACCAATATCATGCAATCAGGAAATATTGTGACATTTTTGTGTAAGGCAATATCTCCCTATGTTTAGATTGCCAATCAGAAATCATGAAAGCAATATGTATGTCAAAATTATGTTGACTAGTGGTTGTGTATGCTAGTAGCACTGTTCAGGTTCTTTTATTGGGATATTAAGCTCTGATGTTATAAATCATTTGAGTCTGCTAGAGCACTCAAACTCAATATTTTAGTTTGAATCTTTCGTCTCATTATTACATCTACTTAAAAATCAACTTGACACTTCTGCAGCAGGAGCTTTTCCTCACTTGGTCATATTTACAAGGTCTAATGCATTTGTAATACAAGCAGATATTACACAAAATTAATAAGAAAATGTCACAATAAATAGCTTCTATCAATAAGGAAATTCTTATATTAATGAGTTTCACTTGCTAATGCTTTCAATTTCGATCAATCAAGATGTTATACAATGTAAATTAAAATGAACTAGATGAATAATTCACAAATGAAGCTTATTTACAGGATTAAATTTGATGAATATCTAACTAATTGGGAAAGTTCTGGTTATTGGCAACTTTGGCTGCTAGGAAATAATGCTTGTTTGCAAGACTTAAGGAGATAATATCCGACTTGTTTGAAAGGTGCTATGAAAACATAGCAATGTTTTCCTTGCTTATCAGCCCTGTTGGCTATGCGTCAGAGTGTCTAACAACTATTAACTGAAGCAGACAACTAGTCTCTCAATACTTGACTGCAAACACCTTACAAAACTATTATTGAATAAAAATTGCTTAACCTTTTACCAAACAATAATGACATTTGACCGCTTTGTAACAGACAACTCAGGAAAACACTGGAAAAATGAGAAATTGCTCATGGTGAGCAATTTCTCCTTTTCCCACAATGTTTTATACTCCATAAGAAGATTAATTTCCAATTTCATCACATCTTGCAATGTCATCTGCAAACTCTTTCAATTTCAGACAGTTGAAAATTTGGGGTTTGGTAAAGGGTTAATCCTTTTGGCACCAAATTTTTAGCAGTTACATATAAGACATAGTCGCAATTAATTTAAGTGCAATATCTGATAGTATGCGTGATTTACAATATTTTGATTATGTATAAAGGATGCAATTCATATTTTTCATTTATATGACTTTGTTAAGGAATCTCGCCCATGGCATGGAAAGGCTTTAAATGAAATCTGCCATCAATGATCTTAATGATAGATAATTTACAATTAATAGGACTACTTTATGCAGATCTAGATGTCTGCCCAGGCCAGAGTTGTGTTCCCCTTAAATGTTCAAATTCTTATAATTTTGAAGGTGGTTAATTAGTAGATTAAAGCACTTTTGGGCTAAAACATTGAACCAGAGGGCTGGGCAGTGTAACCAGCTATAGCCATATCTAACTGTGCGCTCCTTTTGGTTAATTCTTCACCGTATTCTTGTAGGTCTAAATGATTAGCAACGTTTTCCATCTTGTTATTTATGATTAATGTATCTATTCCTTAAGACCATGACATCCTCTAGTTGAGTGCAGGTCATACAGTGCAAGAGTATTATACATCTCTGCAAGTTTGAAATATTGTGAATTATTATGAAATAGTGTTTCTCTTTTTATCTAAATGGTTTTATACTTATACTTACCTTCAAGACCTTTTTGTTCTTTACTGTATTCTTCAGTAGGCTTTAATTTGGATCAGTCATGAAATTCCATATTTACCCTTTACCAAATGCCCAATTTTCAACTGTCCAAAATCGAAAGAGTTTGCAGATGATATTTCAAAACGAGATGAAATTGAAAAATAATTTCCTGATAAGGCAGAAAACTTTGTGGGAAAAGGAGAAATTGCACGTTTAGTGCAATTTCTCCTTTTCCCACAATGTTTTCCAGAGTCGTCTGCAACAAACTGGTCTAATGACATTATTGTTTGGTAATGGTTTAAGAAAGGAGGCCTCTCCAGGGGTGGCCAAATCAATTGTCTGTATCGCCCAGCTTGCCCTAAACCCGTAATGAACATATCAAGGGTTCAAGGCAAGGCTATTGTAAGTGTGTCATGTTTTTGAAGCACTTACTATAGTCTTGCGTTGAACCCTTGATATGAAACCTTGCTGAAATTTAATATGTCACCTTTATATGGACAAGTGCAGATAAAGTCTTGGCCTTTACAGAATCTGACAAGTAGATCAAAATCAGATTAAACCTCCCTACTCTCTCTTTCTAGGTTCTAATATCATTTGTGGTAGATTCATATTTTCATGAGATGTACTAATGAGACTTGACTAATTGAATGCTGATGGGTCTACCTGTCTTGACTGGCCCTTATGCAGACATCTTAACCCTTTCCCAAACAATAATGACATTTGACCACTTTGTTGAAGATGTCTTTGGAAAACATTAGGGGAAAAGGAGAAATTGCTCCCTAAGAGACATTTCTCCTTTTCCCACAAGGTTTTTCTGTCCTATCAGAAGATTGGTTTTCAATTTCATCACATTTTGAAATACCGTCTGCAAACTCTTTCAATTCGGGACAGTCGAAAATTTGGTGTTTTGGAAGGGGTTAAAGTCCTTCCTCCATCCATGACAAGCCAGGCATCACAATTTTGCAGAACATTTGTTGATGCTTTATTAACCCTTAGAATGCTGGGTAATTTTCTAAAAAAAGATTGTTGTGACGTCTGCTTTCCAAAACCTTAAATATCTGCTTAATTTTGATGAGGAAAGGTACTCAGAATAGCAGATAGGTAAGATCACAGGCCTGGATCAAACCTGTTTGCATAAGCATGAAGTCGGTTCCAGCACTAAAGGGGTTAAACCTCAATAAACCATATTAAGGGTTCAAATTCAATTCAAGACTGTTGTAAGACTTTCACAAACAATTTAATGTGAAGCCCTTATTATAATAGCCTCACACTGAACCCCCAATATATGGGATTGGTTTGAAGTATCACCCCTGTGATGGAATAACAGTGGTCATGAACAGACATGAGCAATGAATGGCAGTTCCTGAACTCAAACTTGAATATTAAGAATATGTTCATGAACATCAAAAACAGGCTTATGAATACATTCATTAACTTGTTCTTGAAATTCATGTACCTTTCCTTTACATTTATAATCAAGTTTAAGTACAGTTTTTTGTTCATGAACGGCCATTTGTTGTTCATGTCTGTTCAAGGTAATTAACAGCTATCATTTGAGGGTGCATCCAACCAGTTCAATATGAAGGAAGGGTTTATCAACTTGTCTGCTACTGTGACAACATAAGTCGTGTGCTATTGTCACAACAATAGTTGTCTGTTTCTGTCGCAACATTCGTCGTCTGCTACTGTCACAACATTTAAGTCGTCTGCTACTGCCGCAGCATATGTCTGCTACTGTCACAACATTAGTCGTCTGCTACTGTCACAACATTAGTCGTCTGCTACTGTCACAACATTAGTCGTCTGCTACTGTCACAACATAAGTTGTCTGCAGCAACACTAGTTGGTTGCTACTGTCGCAGCATATGTCTGCTTCAATCACAACATTAGTTGTCTGCTACTGTCACAACATGAGTTGTTTGCAGCAACACTAGTATGTTGCTACTGTCGCAGCATATGTCTGCTACTGTCACAACATTAGTTGTCTGCTACTGTCACAACATTAGTTGTCTGCAGCAACATTAGTTGTCTGCTACTGTCACAACATTAGACATCTGCTACTGTCGCAGCATATGTCTGCTCCTGTCAAAACATTATTTAACTGCTACTGTCACAACATTAGTCATCTGCTAATGCAGCAACATTAGTTGGTTGCTACTGTCACAACATACGTTGGTTATGTTGTTTTGTAAACATCTCTGTTTATCACACTTTGCTGCACCCAAAGAGGGATCCAAAATCACAGCTTGCCAACTGCATTTCAACAGCTTGGTTTGACTGCCAAATTACTCTTTATTTTCGTATGTTCTAACTCCATCCCTTACTCTATGATACAGTGCTCCACTGTGATGCATCCGTCTGCTGTGAAAGTCTACAGAAAGCGCTGCGACAAAAGGATAAACCAATCCTAAGGCATTGTGTTCAACAGGTGTGCTTTGCACTAACCTGTTTACGTTCGCCTAAAGTATTGTGGGTTAATCAGTCTATAAATCGACGCATTGTTGTTGTTGGTGGTGTGATGTGACGTCACAAGCTAGCATTCAAACCGCAGGTGTGTGATTAGACAGATTAAAACTCTAGTTGGATATCTTGGACAATTCATTGTCGTTTTACTGCAGACATTTTATTTCAAAAACAATTAGATCTCAATTCTTGGGATAGTCCCTTTAATAAGTACTTGTGATACTTTGGTGTTCCAAGATGTTTTACGCTTATTTTCCTTTGTCACAACTGTTTGCCTGTGTCATATTGGGTAATTATCGGGTAGATGATTGATCAAAATCCTTCTTTTAACAATTTGCAATATTTGCTCTTTACAAAGATGTCATTGGGTACTTGTTTTGCTATTTCTTATAGTGTGAAACTCCAGGGGTTCCAAAATGACAGATCTTTACATCCTGACATGCTAATTGTTTGTTTCTTTGTTCGAGCTTTATTTTGCATCAACTTTGTTTTTGCGTGTGTGTGTGTGTGTGTGAGGCTCTGCTCATAATTAATGGAGGAAGAACCAAGGTTAAATGCCTAAAAAGGTTGGTCAAGCCAGATAAAACCATTAGCATTCAGTCAGTCAGCCAGGGGACATTCTCTCATCAAAATCAAAATCTGTAGCCGCAACTGTGACGTGAATCAAAAAGTCATTTGAACACAAAGAAGGGCCATGTGATTTCAAGTTAATCATACCTCTAGGCCACAGATGCCTCCTAAAATACTCCATCTACAAGCAAAGACAGAATATTCAAATGCTGCTTACTTCTTTATTTTTTATACAAACTCTATACTGTTGCTTTTCAATAGAATCATCTCTAAAAGTTTGCAGATTAGTTTTGAAAAACAGCTTTGAACATTCTCCAAAATGTCTTTTCTTTTTGCCTCGATGTTTTTAATATATACTCCTTCAAGTTTCTTGACAGACTTTGAGTTCAAAGTTTTGTGAAAGGGGTTTTGCAAGAGTCAATTTTCACTCAAAGTAGCAAACTGTCAAACAGCTCAGACACCCAAGGACTAACCGCTAACAAGTGTGTGAAACCATAACCAAATCAACGGTTCAGTGCAAGACTATAGATAGTCAGTGCTTCATAAACATGAAGCACATACTATAGTATTGCACTGAACCCTCGAAATAGCCTTTGTCAACAAATCTTACTATGTCAGAGGGCTAGATTTACTATATCTGCTTTGGAAACTTCAGGAAGCATTACAGAATAAAGAAATATTGCTTATTACAAGCAACATCTTCCTTAGTACTTTGTTTTCTTTTTTAACTTTTAAATACTTCTAAAATGTTCTAAAATATATAGTTTATCAAAATGAAAATACGACTGGTTTCTGACACTCTGCAAAGGATGGTCCTTTGTTGAAAGGAGAATCTACCCCTTTAAAGGTTTCAAGAACAAACGTAAACGACACATGGAATTGTAAAAGACTAAAATGGCTTTAATGGAAATAAATAAAATGCATAAATATTTAATTGCAATACCTTTTTAAACATACCACTTGAGAATATGTTTCCTGCTTTGAAACTGTTAATGTGAGAGTTTCCTTCAAGCACAGATATTGATTGATATGACTACTCCTATTATGGTGTTCATGCAGATCCAGACAACCTTGGGATGACCTTATGAAAGGAGACAGAACTGGATGGTACTAACCCAATGGTGCTTTCAATTTGGACAATCCCCAAAACAGGAAAACCAATTCCCCCATAGAGGCTTTGTGACTCGTCCAAATTCATTCCTTTAGCAGAAGACAATTTTACAGGGAGATTGACAACTGTCATTTCAAAATAACAATTACCTTGAGATAGAATGTTTAATCCATTGTGACAAAAGAAGACATTGGCAAAAAAAGTTGTACAGTTTGACAAACATCATTTAAAAATAAAACATTCCTTGTGATAAAATGTGTTAACAATTGTGACAAAAGGAGAAATTGCTCATCTTTTGCAATTTCTCTGTTTGCCACAATGGTTTCTTATGAGCGGTCTATTGTGTGTAAAAATGTAAAAAGGAGTACTTATTAACAAAATGTTGAAATAAACCAATCAAACGTTGAATTTCATTAGTCCTTATAATGAATGGTGCTGATAATGGTCCCTGCGGAATTGCCATAAATCATTTATTAGAAGTATTTGTATTTGAGCTTTTAATAAAGTGTGACAACTCTCAAAGGAGGCTGGTTGGATCATTGTTAAAAATACTTCATTAATTAAACCCTTTCGCCCATAATGTTGTTTGTTAGACTGGTCCAAAATTGAACCAACAGCAGACGCAAATTGAAATGTATGAAAAAAAAGATGATGGATGATACTCTTTGTGGCAATTTGTGAAATTATCATTTTTGACTGATTTCTGCTCTTGTTGTACTGGCTTTCTAAAGATTCTCTCGTCACATAACTTAATGGTTAGCTTGAAATTGTACAATAAGTGTTGCAATTCTCAAATGAAGCCGGTGTGATCATTGTTAAAAATACATTTTCATTGAACTTAATCTATTGAACTACACATTCAATGTAAAGGGTAAACTTTTCTGTGTTCAGTTCTTGCATTTTGTGTTAAAGGCTTTAGCAATTATGGCACAACATGAATCATATGTCTAACTAGCAGTTAAGGATTTGACAATAAACATCTAGCTACTTGAAATCCAATGGCCTTTCTCCTCATGGTTTCAAATCCCTGTGACTGCATTTTGATTTATATGAGAGACATTCTCCAACTGACTTACGAATCGAGTGCCTATGGTTCTACTTTGCTTGACCAGCCTTTATATGGGTAGTTGAGTATGGACAAGTAAATCAAAATGAGATTTCGTCATCCCTGACGATAAGGTAGCATTATGATGGGAAAACCCAATGCTGGGTCGAAGAATGGTAGCATTGAGCACAGGGGGTTAAAGTTATCCTGAGGTCAATTAATACTATGTAATACACATAGTATGTCTTTCTCCTTTTCCCACAATGTTTTCTGCCCTATCAGAAGATTATTTTTCAATTTTATCACATTTTGAAAGGTCGTCTGCAAACTCATTCAATTTAGGACAGTCGAAAAACAGGCGTTTGGTAAAGGGTCAAAGCCATTTGTACAATATCAAGCTTTACTTCCTATTGTCCCATATTTATAATTAGAATTTTAGCTCTTTAATTCATATAACCATGCTTTGACAGGCTTGAAATAAGAGCTCTTGTGGGCCTACTCAGGTTGATACCTTTTAGTAATTAACCCTTATAGTGCTAAAACCGACTTCATGCGAATGCAAACAGGTTAGATCCAGGCCAGCCGCCAAGTAAATTGGCGGCTTCCCTGTAATCCAGGGTTTTCCTTAAGAAATGGAGTAGAAGGCCAGAAGAACTGTTGAGGAGGCTAGGGTGTCCGGGGGCGAGTGGGCTGAATATGAATTTTTCCTCTTTTCAGGTACCACTCATTGATTTTTTACCATCTGGCAAATTTGAGCGGCCAGAAAAGCATTTGAAACAGTCAAATTGGCCTGCAGCCGCCTCTTAAGGGAAGCCCTGGTGATCTAACCTGTTTGCTCCTCTGAGTATCTTTCCTGACCAAAATTAAACAGATATTTAAGGTTTTGTAAAGCAGAAGACACAAATATCTTTTTTTAGAAAATTACCCAGCATTCTAAGGGTTACCGGTAAGCAATTGAAGAGTTCAGTGTAATACTGTAGTAAGTGTTTCACATTTGTAAATGGCTTAGTACTCTAGTCTTTCATTGAGCCCTCAATTTCTTAGTTTTTCCAAGGCTTTTAATTGTTATGGACACTTCTAGAGTCAAGTGCAAAACAACAGTGAGTGTTTCATGTTAGTGGAGGACTTAGTACTATAGCCTTGCATTGAACCATCATATTAAAGGGTGCTGTGCCAAAACCTAACCTTTGAACTCTTTTCTAGATTATGTTTGAGCCATTACCAAACAATGACTATATTTGACCAGTTTGTTGCAGATGACTGAAAAACATAGTTGGAAAGGAGAAATTGCTTTAAAGGAGCAATTTCTCCTTTTCCCACAATGATTTCTGCCCTATCAGAAGAATATTTTGGTAAAAAAAAGTTAGCTCATGTGCTAGTTTAGATCTAGGGATATAACTACAAACAATTTGAAAATGATATATATATCCATCTAAATGAATCATTAAATGAATAAACAAAACGAATCTATTACAACCATACATAATACGAAATAAATTCCATGTGTGGATGTCAGTGGCATAGGATATTTGTCACGTTCAGTGACAAAGCCCTAGTTTCTAATGTGGCTGACACTTCTTCTGAGGTTTCATGACCTTCGCTTATCAGCAATTGATTGTATTGTTGTTGATGTCATCTGTTTGCCCATTAGCCTGTAGAACTACACTTTTGTCTTTTCCTTCCTTTATTTATTTATTCCTGTTTGATCTTGTCTGCTGCAGAATACTTCAAGAAATGTTTGTGACAGAAACATCCAAGTTCTTCTGCTGCAAAATCATAACAAGTCGTCTGCTGCAGAAATGATTGTAACCTATGGAAATGTTGCTTGTGACGAAAACATCCAAGTTCTACAACTGCAAAATCATCAAATTCATCTGCTGTATTTTGATCTTTATTTAATTCACCTTGTCTTCCGCCTGTGTTAACCTTTAAAATAGTAGAACTGACTTCATGCTTATGCAAACAGGTAAGATCACAGACCAGCCGCCAAATAAATTGGCGGCTGCCAAATAAATTGGCGGCTAGCCTGTGATCTAACCTGTTTGCTACTCTGAGTGTATTTTCTCATAAAAATTAAGCAGATATGGAAGGTTTTGGATTGCAGACGCCACAAAGATCTTTTTTTTTTTTTAATTACCCAGCATTCTCAGGGTTAAGATCCTCAAGAAAGATTGACCAGTCTAGGGAAAATTATTCTAAGATGGTCAGGCTATGTAATGTCACTAGTTAGTGGAATTGAATAAAGGATTAGGGATTTGGTCCTATAATTTATTCCTTTCATATGAAGTCATGTGAGGAGTCCAAATTGAAAGCATCAGCAGACGTCAAATATAGAGAATAGATGAAGGCATTTTATGATATGTTTTATTGTAGAACCATTTTTGAGGATAGAAAAATATATTGTTTTTAAAATCATCTGCCACAGGTGCCTTGACACAATTTTCTTGTGATAAAAGAAACAATTTTATCTGTTTTTGATAAAAAAAAATTGATAAAATATCGGACAACATTTTCAAATTTGCAGAACTCATTTCACTGCCTTTGACAGTCTACATTCCATATCAGCTGTTAGAATGAACAAATTGAATTCTGTGAGTTTTGAGTGCTTGATGCATAATCAGATATGAAGTTGTACGCACTTTGTAGCCTACCGACCTAGTCTATAATTCAATAATAAAGTATATGTCAACTTCCATTACTTTACTTTTTATTCTTGTGGGTAAATTACCGTAAGTTGGATAATTGCATTGAGGTTCATTCTGTACTCAAGTTTTATTAACCCAGTCTTTCATCTGTAACAACTGTAGATTTAGGAAACCATTGTGACAGAATGAACAATCTGTCGGGGGAATTATTGCCCTTTGGAAGAAATCGCCTTCAATACAAAAAGGCATTGGGGGAATTAAGTCACTTTCCCATTTTGCATGTGGGGAATTAAGCCACTTTCCCATGTTGAATATGTGAAATAAAGCCAATTTCCCAATTTTCATTTTCTTAACACAGATGCATTGCTTGTCAAAATCATCTTGAGTTGAAATCCCAATGATAGACTTAAGAACTTTCATGATGGATTGTCTTTGACTAACAGTTGACTGCCTAACAGAATACTAAGCTTGTTGTTCTATCCAGCTTGAAAGGCTCTAATTTGTAGTTAAGTTATGGGTTTGTTCCCATCATTGTGAAACGGGTATCTTAACATAACAGAAATGATGTGATTTTACCCATAGCAATAATTAGGATAATTTATTTAACAGTTGTTCTATGAAAAGTAAAGCAATTTTGCCGATGCAATTGTCTGCTACAAATTATTTAAATCAGGAAAACAGTCTGTCTAGATAAGCCTGTGATTTGATGATATGACACGTCCACAATTACTGTTTATACGTTACTTAACTAGACAAGAGAAAATTGATGCAAGCCTCAAAGTCGCCTGCAAAAACCTTGATTTATCATCATAAACAAAACTTTCAGGAAATGCCTTCACTTATCAGTTCATCTTTAATCCATGTCAACACTGTTTCAGTTATATGACAATAAAAGTTCATTTTGGCATGCTAAATGAAGTTAAGCTGTTGATAATTTTAAACCTTGTACATTCGCAGTCTCATATTTGTAGTGTACTCTAGTTGAGAAAAAGTGTTTAGCCAAAGATCATCCAAGGGTAGACCCTAAGGCACTTAAATCACTTAAAGCAACTGCCTTCTTCATATTTGATTTAATTTTCATGAACCCATTACTTCATATTTATTTACCTTGAGGCACCTTCAACTACAAAATTGGCACATGCTGCCCAACATAGAACCAAAAAGTTATTGAAAACAATACAAAAGCATGCACAAATTCACTGTTCCTTCGACAGATGTTTTAAGAAAGCATTGGCTCAAAAACAGAAATTACACATGTTAAGGAAAAAACAATTTTACCAAATGTTTCTTTCTTATACCACAAAGATAATGTCATTTTTCACATTTTCTGATTTTCATTGGCTGTTGCTTTGAATTTGAAAAATTAAAAAAAAAGTCCTGTTTTTTTGTGGTATTGGTTGGTTATCTTAAAACAGACTCACAACTGGTCATACAATTATCGATAAAAAAAATAAGTCTTATTCCCATAGAAACGACACGGACGGAAGCCAAAAGTTGCAGGCCTCCATATGCCATGTCAGGTGATACCAGGCAGGGGAGGTGGCAAAAAAACACATCCTCCCTGGACTGTTACACAGATGTTTCTAGGCAGGTGTGCTGTATCTACCAGTAACAGAGGTCCAGATAAATGTCCGTTACAGGGTGTTTATCTCGCATTTTTATCAATTTTTTTTATAAATCCTATTTTGTGGGTACACTTTAGAATCGTCTCAATAAGACGATTCTAATGAGTACCCACAATATAGGTTTTAGAAAAGAAATAAAGAAGTTAGAAAGAAAAATTCGCCTCTTATCTGGACCTCTGAGGGTAGCTTATATTTTATAGACTCCAGTATCAGTCGATTTGCACTGACCCATGAACCTGCAAGGTAAATCTTGTAGAACTAATGTTCCAATTCTGGCACATGCACACAGAATTTAATCAGTTCTTATTAATGTCATTAGAAACCATGCCAATGTTATTTTTTTTACCTTCACTCCCAAAAAACTGGGTCGCAGACGTACTCCCACTCCTACTATTAGTGCATTATGGGTGTGATAGTTTAGCAATTGAGATACTATTCGTTATTAATTCAGCTTATGCCAAATTGCAATATGATTGCAAATAGATTTGTATACCGCTTTTGTGAAGTATGCAATAGGGTTCCGTAGGGCAAAAGTAACTGAACAGATATCAGGAAGCAATAATATTGCACCACCTTCATAAGAGTCCAATGAAGTTCCAGTATTACTGCATCAATCATTTGAACACAATTCATAATTGATGTCTTTTCATTGCTTGTTCTATGAAAAAATGGTAATAAACAAATTCATGTTTTATGAAAAATTTGAAATAAACAGATTCATTTCCAAAGAATTTCCAGACTTAGTCTAAGATATTGTTTGACAGACATTCAGATTTAGAGCCCTTACTTCATGAATTTTAACCTTTACACATCTTTGGAACTCTTTTGCAACTTCATTGACATGATGATATTAAATGTGCTCTTTGTGAGCAATTTATCTCTTTGTCTTAGTGGTTTCCACACAATATCATAGAGAAATATGTATTTTTTTCTTTATGTTGTAGGTTTCTTTTTTTGTGGTCTGCTGTTGCTTTCAATTTGGAAAAGGCCCAAATTTTCACATAGGGCAATGATTTAAAAGTGCAGATGGCGAAGTCATCTCTTTCCCTATCAGTCAATACTGCAATTCTCTGTGTGGATTTGATTTCTGTTCAGATTTCCGTGATATGAAGCCCAACATAGATATGATTTAAGGGTAGATAGTTCTTCCAGGATACTTGATTCATCCCTCATGGATACTAGAGTATTTTGGAGGTCTTCTTTAAATCTAAAGGGAAACACTAGTACATTTCGCATAGATATAATGTGAATTTGAATATCTATCATTCCTCGATAGAAATTATTGATGCAAATCAAAGAAATTGCTATTGTTACAAATCTATACTTTTTCAATAGAATTTTGAGTTTTTGTCCTATTGCCCTTCTTCTATCTATTTCAGGCCATAAACAAATTGATGTACACTATAAATCTAACAATGGGACTTTCTGTAGTGGCTGTTTAAGGCATGTTGGCTGCTTAAAAGGGTGGTTGCTTGATACAAGTTAAACTGTACACCATAAATCTAACAATGGGACTTTCTGTAGTGGCTGTTTAAAGCAGGTTGGCTGCTTAAAAGGGTGGCTGCTTAACACAAGTTAAACTGTACACCATAAATCTAACAATGGGACTTTCTGTAGTGGCTGTTTAAAGCAGGTTGGCTGCTTAAAAGGGTGGCTGCTTAACACAAGTTAAACTGTATGTAAAACAAGGTATACTTGTGAAAAATTGATTGAGTAGTGGAATTAGCCAGAATGATGTGATTTTGTCTTTGAATATGCTCTTAACCCTTATAGTGCTAGAACCGACTTTATGCTTATGTAAAAAGGTTGGATCATAGGCCAGAGACCAAGTAAATTGGTGGCTCCTATGATCTAACCTGTTTGTTACTCTGGGTATCTTTCTTCATCAAAATTAAGCAGATGTTAAAGGTTTTGGAAAGCAGATGACAAAAATGTAGCTGTAGTATGATTGCACTTTGTTTTGTTACCAATCAAGACTGTAATAAAATATAAGCTAAATGCTTCAGGAATGATGACTAATTGATTCTTCAGTGCAATACTATAGTAAATGTCTCATGTTGTGAAGCACTTACTAAAGTCTTGCATCAAACCCTGTAATGTGATTGATATAAGTGCTTCATTAAGATGCCTTTGCTAATTAGTTGATTTGATGCAATATGAGGGTTCAATGCAAGACTATAGTATGTCCTTAACAAACTTGAAGTACTTTCAATGGTCTTGCATTGAACCCTGAAATTGTTATGCTATCTTGGCATGTATAGAGTATGCGTTTTTAAGGGTTAGTTGTTTTCTGTTTCTTACATATTCCAATGGTGAAGGGCAGTGCTAGAGTGCCACTTGTGCAATCTTCCATTAATACGCATACGGCGCAAGTACTGGTTATGATCAAGGAAGCAAAATCAAGAGTGATGAATCAAAGATGTAAAAACCTGTTTCATAATTGAAATAAGTTTAAAACAAACAAACACATGTTCCAATGGGCCTTTATATATGCATTAAGTGGAATTTTGTGAAAGATTGAAATTGAACACAATGCATTGCAATGCAAGTGCTAAGTATGAAATATGTCTGATTGTCTTTGGTGCAATGGGTTGGTGTACTCAATGCAGTACCAGAAATGCATCCCAAATTGCATGGAAATTTTAACGGAAACTGACACACAGGCAAAAACATGCATAATGCGAATGAATTAATTCTGGAATGTTAGGCAGGTGCCATTTTGTTTTGGAAGTTGTGAGGTGGAAGTGACTACTTTTGGCAAGATTCACTGTTTCCTTCATATGGAACATTGAGAACAGCCCAAAACTTATTTGAAAATAAAAAAATGTGGACAATCAAAAAAGTATTAAGAATCGTATTGTGAATCATGATTTTTGATGAAATCATAGAATAAAAGGAAAAAAAGCATTTGGGCCACGTCACGCGAAAAGGGGCACTCGGACATAGCAAACAGTGTAGCCCCAGACCAACCGCCACGTCACTGACGTGGCGGCTGGTCTGGGGCTACACTGTTTGCCATCTTAGAGGACATCCAGTTATACCTTTAAATAAATACAAATGATTACTTTCGTGACTAGATGCTGGAATAATAGCGCTAAGAAAGAGCTGAGTCAGTGGTTTTTATTTATGTCCGAGTGCCCCTTTTCGCGTGACGCGGCCCATTTTATAAGCTAATTCTTTCTTTGTTACAACAATTTCTTGAGACATCTGCTCATTGGAGCATTTAAACCTTCTTCTATATATAATTTCTCATTGTGACACTCTTTAAAACTGCAGTCTCTAAAGGATACATAGATCATGACGTTAAGCAATTTATCAATACTATAATAATAAGAATGGTTTCCACCAGATTTCATAAGGAACATAGGGTTTTCTTCATACAAAACTGTCATCTGCTGTTGCTTTCAATTTGGGAGAAGCACAAAGTACCATATGTAGGGACAGGTCAAGCAAAGGTTTTCTTTTCAATAATTCCAAATGCTACCTGTGACAAAGGTGTATATTTATTTGATATACATTTTTGTGCTCCAAAGGTTAAAATATGCCAAGAAATCATAGGAGTCATCTGCAATTTCTGACACCGTTCCTCCATGCACCCCCTGTTTTAATCCACCAGGAGATGAGGACTCAAAAATAAATGTGACAAATGGTTTCTATCTGATAACACAAAGCAAACATTATTTTTGAAAATACTTTGTAGTTTCCTTATTCTGCTGCTTGTAATTCGGACCTGTTATACAAATGACATTCTACATGACGGAAACAGTTAAAGATTCTTGTTCACAGATGAGAATATTTGACAGTCATAATAAAATGTTGTTGGAATAATGCTGTTTTTGTATTGTATGATATATAACCAAAAGTAGTTATTGAAGACATATTTAATTCAAGAAACGTGGATATATTAGTGTGTACAATTATATGTGGAAGATCTCAAATTCGTTATATTGATTTTTTGATATAAATACATATCAATTTGCTTTGTGCATGCTCTAAAACCTTTGATACAAACTAATTTTGATAATTATTGTTATGCTTCAGTATGTATCATTCAAAAGTATAGCTGTTGTACAGTTTTAAAGAAATTATTTTTTGAACTTCCAGGGGAAAGGAAGAAATTGCACATGACGAGCAATTTCTCCTTTTCCCACAATGTTTTCTGCTCTACCAGAAGATTATCTTCCAATTTCATCACATTTTTAAATGTCATCTGCAAAATCTTTCAATTTGGCGTTTGCTAAAGGGTTAACACACCTATTGCTCTCCTGTGTTATATTTTATACATTTTGGAATGGAGGTGAGATTCTTCCCTAAGGTTTGGGATCTTTATGTAGGGTACAGCAACTGGTGTTTGATCTGCCAACATAAACAAATTGAACAAAAAATAAGCTTAAGCACACTTCAGATAATTATTTATTTATGGGCTATGCTGAAACTGTATATCTTAATTATGTAAAGGTTTACTCCTTGCTTCTTCTTAGCAAGCAGCAAGTTCTTCGCTGGCCTCTATTCAATACTTCATAATGTCTCACTTTGATCAGTTGAAGATTTGCTGGCCAATTACTTAATAAATCAGCATGAGAAAAGAAGTTATTGCTCATTATAAACTGAAAATGTACTAGAGTAGCCCTTAGAATGCCGAGTAATTTTCTAGAACTAGATTTTTGTGTTGTCTGCTTTCTAAAACCTTCAATTAAGATCTGCTTATTTTCACTGAGGAAAGAAACTCAGAGTAGCAAAGGGGTTAGATCACAGGCCAGCCACCAATTTACTTGGTGGCTGGCCTGGATCTAATCTGTTTGCATAAGCATGAAGTAGGTTCCAGCACTTTAATTAAGGGCTAAACAAATGACATAGGAAACTAGTGTTTGAAGAAGTTATTTCTTGTTACATAATTGCCTGCTAGACTTAAGCAGAAATTGGTACAATTAAAGAAGAAATTTAAGGCATGTAATCATATTTCCAAACTGGCTACTCTTGGCCAGCCATCAGTGTGTAACAAATTCAGCTCATTTGAAAGCAACACCAATAACTATGAGAAAAGCTGGCCAGAGAAAAATTTGATTAGGTTGATGTTATGAGCCTTTAACCCTTTACCAAACACCAAATGTTCAACTGTCCCAAATTGAAAGTGATTACAGACGACATTTCAAAATGAGATGAAATTGCAAAATAATCTTCTCGGTAGGGCAGAAAACATTGTCTGAAAAGAAGAAATTGCTCGTTATGAGCAATTTCTCCTTTTCCCACAGTGTTTTTAGAGTTGTCTGCAACAACTGGTTAAATGTCATTATTGTTTGGTAATGGGTTAATTGATCTGTTAAAGATGCTCTGACATTAATGGCAAATGTCATCAAAGTAAATGATCCATGTAACTACCTTCTATAAATCCGTTACATGTTGTTCTTGATTTGGCACACCTGGTCTGTTCGAGGAAGAGTATTTGGTCTTGGAGAAAATTGCATGCAATACTTCAAGAATTAATAAGATTGGTTTATTTGCATTTTGATCTCAAACACCTTCTGAGTTAGATTGGTCAATGCAATGTTACATATGTTTCCCAACGTCATAACTTCCTTCTCATCCCTTAACTTGTACATGTTTGCCTCACCGTGTCTTAACAAACTGAGGGGATCATACAGTGTTCAGTTCGGTTTGTGTGGTCAGTGACTCTATGTGGGTTTATCCTGGTATTTTTCTCTTGAATACCGCACATTGACATTTGTTAAAAGTCACTGACCACTGTCCCAATTAAAAGCAAAGCAAGGTTTCAGTGCCAGGCTTATAGTATTTAAGTGCTCCATGTTTGTGAAGGACTTTCTATAGACTATTGTTGGCGACAGTGGTGCAGAGGTAGAGCGTCGGCCTCTTTTACCAAGGGTCCTGGGTTCGAATCCCGGTTATTCGAGGTGAAAATTGCCGGGACAAACCCAGAAATCAGTGCGAGTACTGGTGCAGTATTCGGGAAGCAGAATTGAGAGTGATTTATCTAAGTTGTAAGAACTTGTTTCACAATCAATGTAAAAGAAATAAGTTAACTATAGTCATGCAATCAATCCTGAAAATTGTCCAGTGGTGAGGAACAAATTGATGATATGGATTTGAATGTATGCAATGTTTGAATGAATATTGGTTGAAACAGATTTGTGCACTGGATGTTTTTATTTCCAGCTAGACTTTTTATCAACTGGGTCAATGATGCTCAGCAGATCTGGGAACTGTTTTACTAAACAACTTAAGGAAAAAAGCGCAAGTCAAAACAGATTATCAAGCAATACAATATTACATAAATGAGCAAATCAAGGGTTCAACGCAAGACTATAGCAAGCGCTTACTACAGTATTGGGGTGACCCCTCGAAATTTTGTCATGTGAGACATCAATGGGAGCGTCTCAGAGAGACTGATTTCGATGATGTGTTACTTTACAATATTGCCTTTCTCACTATAAAGAAGTAAGAGGTGTAAACTAACCCATATTTCTAGCATAAAATGTTTTTTAGAATTGTTTCCTTTTGAGATCTCAGTCTTAGGGTTTCCAAAATATTTTTACACTGTTCTTACACCAATGGTTGACCCAAAATGCATAATTTAATTCGTTAATAAATGAAAACTATTGAAACAAAAACAGTTCATGATCAAAGGAATCTATATTTACTTCTGGAAAGTATAGGAAAATATCTTGCTCCGAAAGGTTAGTTTCAAAATACACAAAAGTCAAGGATGTCATAAACAAGAAAGTTTTGCTAGTTACTGTAAGAGCCTTTGTCACCAGACATAAACACGGAAATCATAAATTTAGTTTCATTTTAGTGACCAAGGCAACAGTCTTGTATTGATAAATCTTTGAAAGGCTTTTACCCGTTTTTACAATGCAGGATTTTGTAATGCATTCAAACTAAGAGCAAAAGTAGCTGATGATAAATGTTAACCATTATAAATGAAATTTTTACTATGAGATTTATATAGGGAGGAGGAAGAAACTTTTACAATTTGAGTAGAAAATGCTCATTTCTTACAATGTTTTCTTCTCATCACATTTGTTTCTGATGTCTTCTGTTCCAGATGCAATAATTTTTAGCTACTATTATGTATGATGGAAATCTTAATTCAGACACAAATTTTGGACTTTGAGAGACAGAAAGAGGTTGCAATTTTACTTCTTAAAATGAATGCTTTTGATTAGAGGATGATCTATTTGAAAGAGAGAAAATTATGTAGGAAAATGCAAAGTTGCTGATTTGAGTTATTTTACTAAGATTATGTCATATTACTTCACTTTGAAGCACATGCAGTACATGTTTTTTAAAGCACTGTGACAAAAGGATAAATTGCCAATATGAGCATTTCACCCTTTCAACCAGTGGTTTTTATCCAATACATGTATATTTATTTTTATTTTTTATGCTTCATTTATTGCTGTTGGCTGTGGCTTTCAATTTGGATTAGCCAAAAATACAAATAGGTGGGAGGGATGTATTAATGTGTAAAAAAGCAGTTTTTAACCCATATAGTGCTGGATCCCGCTTCATGCATATGAAAACATGTTGGCCTATGAGCTCACCTGTTTGCTACTCTGAGTTTCATTCCTCATCAAAATTAAGCAGATATTTAAGGTTTGGGAAAGCAGACGACACAATAATCTTTTTTGAGAAAATTACCCAGCACTATAAGGGTTAAAGATGAATACATTAATTGTTGGGTAAAGGGTTACTTTGTGATGAAGTCGTGATTGAGCAGCGATTGGTCGAGTCCAGGACACCTCATCGGCACGGGGGTATTAATGATATTTATAGAGCTATTGACCGGGGCTCTGAAGCACTTCCTGAGGAATAATTGTAATTACATGATGCCATGTTGACACAGCTCTTGAAAACCTGTCTCCTCCATTTAAAATATTGTCCTCTAATAAAGATGACATGAGAAACAGGTTGTATTGACTGGTCACCCAGCAGCATGACAAATTGCTGGCTACCTTCAACCCTTTTGATGGCTTTTTCCTCCTCATATAATAGGGTCACTAGAAGGCAACTTCCCAATTGGAAATTTCTTTGAAATCATGCTGTTTTCCCAAAAATTCGAATTCACACCAGCTTTTTAGTTTCCTACTTCAGCAATTTCATCGATACAATTTCCAAAAATCAACAGGCCTAGGGCTCTTCCTAATCTAAGGAAAAAAAGGCTGCTCTTTTTTGTCAGAGTCACATTCAAGATATAAGGTGCTTACTAGGTGCTTCTTTGCTGGTTCTGGTTGGCTAACAATCTTGAGAGATTTACTTTCAGTTTATAGTTTAAAACTTATTCATTTTATATCGACTGTGAAACAAATTCTTACAACTTAGATTAATCACTTTCAATTGTGCTTCCTAGAAAACTACCTTTACTTGTGCCAAATGTGGATTCTATGTAGACATTTTATATGTAGAAGACAATTTATTTCAAGAAGTTGAAGTTCTAATCTGTGAGATAGTCCTTTTAATAAATCACTACATAACTGTTAAACCATGGATGCAATGTAAACCGTAACAAACGTTGTCTGTAGAGCATAAACTGATAAACACCATCTATGTCAGGGAAAGAGTTAATTTCATGCTTGATCTTCTTCCAAAAAACAACAAAAAATCTAAATTGTTGATTAAATACCTTAGATTTGCATCTTATAAAACAATTCATGAATCAAAGAATTGCATTTAGAGAGTAATCGGACCTTATAATTGAACACCTGGAGTCAGTTAGCTATAGACCCTCTCCCCACACTTTTGTCAAGCGTAGATTCTAAAACCTAGTTACTTGGGTAGCCTTTACTTTGAAACTGTTCACAACTCTATGGTTATTTTCAAACAGCAAAACGACCATTTTAATTTCATTTCATTTGGATTGCTATCGTTTTCTAATGTAGATTTTTGTGAAGTCTGCTTTCCAAAACCTTAAATACCTGCATAATTTTGTAAAGGAGAGATACTTAGAAGTAGCAAACATGTTAGATCGCAGGCGAGCCGACAATTTACTTGGTGTCTGGCCTGGATCGAAACAGTTTTCATAAGCATGAAGTCGGTTCCAGCAGTATAAGGGTTAACTGTTTAGAAATCTGCACAGCTCTATAGTAAACATTTTCAATAAGCCTAGACAAGTATATTAGTGTCATTTCTGCTCTTTTCCATTTTTTTTTTTTTTCACCGTATTTGTTTTACATCGATTGTGAAGGAAGCTAATTAAAGCTTGTTCAAAGCCACTCTCAATGACTGCTTCCTGGATACTAAACCAGTAATCGCGCCGGTTTGTGGGTTAGTCCCGGAAATTTTCACCCCGCCTAACGGGGATTCGAACCCGGGACCCTCGGTACAAGAGCCCGACGCTCTACCCCTGCACCAATGTCGCCCACATTTTTGGAGCTCTTTTAGGGTAAAGTTAGAGGCCCAGACAAAAGATATTTTTGATGGCTAAATTCTTCATTATTTCTCTTATCCCTATCTCAAGTAGGTTCATCTGAACTGTTTTATGAAGGCAAATTTAATTGTAGACAACAAGTTAGGACTATGTACTCTCTGTTAGGCCATGTTAGGCCTCAGTCCGTGTCAGCCCTGATTCTATATGAGCCCTGGTTCCATGTGAGCCCTGGTCCCATATGAACCCTGGTTCCATGTGAGCCCTGGTCCCATATGAACCCTGGTTCCATGTGAACCCTGGTAACATGTAAGAACCGGTCCCATTTGAGCCCTGGTTTCATTAAAGCCTCCGTCCCATGTGAACCCTGATGATATTTAAGCCTCAGTTCAATGTGAGCCCTGGTTCCATGTGAAACCCAGTTCAATGTGAATCCTGGTTCCATGTGAACCCCTGTTCAATGTGAGCCCTGGTTCCATGTGAAACCCAGTTCAATGTGAGCACTAATTCCATGTGAAACCTGGTAACGAGTATTCATTTGTTCCATGTGAACCCTGATTCCATGTGAGCATGGGTTCCATGTAAAACCCTGGTTCCATGTAAGCCTTGGTCCTATGTGGACCCCTGTCCCATGTGAGCTCTGGTTCTATTTGAGGTATGTATAACCTTAAAGATCACTACTTATATGGGATTTGAGCTTTAGTTAGGGTACTGAGTGTATGAATGGGGGCTAGGTAATAGGATTGAAGGATTTTATCATAAATCATTGGGATTTAGGATTTATAGCCATCTTGCTGAGAGACACATTGTTAGCCCTTTCTCTTTGATGGGATTTTAGGACTTGTCAAAAATATTGCATCAACACAAAAAAATGGTCAGACTTACAATGTTAGTTTCTCTGTTGTACTGGATAGAAACCATTGTGGCAAATTGCTTTTCATAAACTTTTTCTGCTTTGACATAATTGATTCTCTGTTCCGTATATTGTAAGATAAGGTTAATTGTGAAATCGTTTCAAAGTGTCCTGTCAAAAGTTGAGTAAAAAAACATAAAAAAGAACACATACAGAACTGTCATAATGGTTAAGCCTCTACTTTGTATTAAAGGATTATCATAGAAAAAAGTAGAGAATGGTCGTGAAGAGTTCATTGCCTTTTATCCACAATGACGTTTTTGGGTTTTTCTTCAGATAATGTCTCACACCAAGGCTGAAGGTTGACATTTCATTCAGGGGAAAACTTGACATTATCTTCTTACATAAAATCTTTTGCATCTAAACTTGAAGCTGTTGAACCAATAAAAAAAGAGTTAAGACTTTGTGTGACATCTATTGCTGTTGAATTTAAAGTATTGGGACACATTTCAAGTGATCCTCTTTAACCCTTTCCCAAACAACAAATTTTCGACTGTCCCAAATTGAAAGAGTTTGCAGACAACATTTCAAAATGTGATGAAATTGTAAATATTCTTCTGATAGGGCAGAAAACCTTGTGGGAATTGGAAAAATTGCTTTTTACAAGCAATTTCTCCTTTTCCCTCAATGTTTTCTTAAGTCGTCTGCAACAAAGTGGTCAAATGCCTTTATTGTTTGGGAAAGAGTTAAATACTTTATTTTTTGAAGTATTTTTTGTTCTTGGCACATGTTTGGAACCAGAGTAAGGGATTGATCTTTTATTTGAGAGTGGTGATGATTCTCAATCCTAAAACCTCTGTAAGTGTTTGATTACTGACTAGCCCTAGCTTTGATTCACATAAGGGGAAGTTTCTATTACTGACTTGTCCTAGCTTTGATTCACATAAGGGGAAGTTTCTATTACTGACTTGTCCTAGCATTGATTCACATAAGGGGAAGTTTCTATTACTGACTTGTCCTAGCATTGATTCACATAAGGGGAAGTTTCTATTACTGACTTGTCCTAGCTTTGATTCACATAAGGGGAAGTTTCTATTACTGACTTGTCCTAGCTTTGATTCACATAAGGGGAAGTTTCTATTACTGACTTGTCCTAGCTTTGATTCACATAAGGGGAAGTTTCTATTACTGGCTTGTCTAGCTTTTGATTCACATAAGGGGAAGTTTCTATTACTGACTTGTCCTAGCATTGATTCACATAAGGGGAAGTTTCTATTACTGACTTGTCCTAGCTTTGATTCACATAAGGGGAAGTTTCTATTACTGACTTGTCCTAGCATTGATTCACATAAGGGGAAGTTTCTATTACTGACTTGTCCTAGCTTTGATTCACATAAGGGGAAGTTTCTATTACTGACTTGTCCTAGCTTTGATTCACATAAGGGGAAGTTTCTATTACTGACTTGTCCTAGCTTTGATTCACATAAGGGGAAGTTTCTATTACTGACTTGTCCTAGCTTTGATCTGGCTATAAGGGAAGTTTCTATTAATGACTTGTCCTAGCTTTGATTCACATAAGGAAGTTTCTATTACTGACTTGTCCTAGCTTTGGATTCAAGCATAAGGGAAGTTTCTTGGCTACTGACTTGTCCTAGCCAGCTTGATTCGCCATAAGGGAAAGTTTCTATTACTGACTTGTCCTAGCTTTGATTCACATAAGGGGAAGTTTCTATTACTGACTTGTCCTAGCATTGATTCACATAAGGGGAAGTTTCTATTACTGACTTGTCCTAGCTTTGATTCACATAAGGGGAAGTTTCTATTACTGACTTGTCCTAGCTTTGATTCACATAAGGGGAAGTTTCTATTACTGACTTGTCCTAGCTTTGATTCACATAAGGGGAAGGTTCTATTACTGACTTGTCCTAGCTTTGATTCACATAAGGGGAAGTTTCTATTACTGACTTGTCCTAGCTTTGATTCACATAAGGGGAAGTTTCTATTACTGACTTGTCCTAGCTTTGATTCACATAAGGGGAAGTTTCTATTACTGACTTGTCCTAGCATTGATTCACATAAGGGGAAGTTTCTATTACTGACTAGCCCTAGCTTTGATTCACATAAGGGGAAGTTTTTAAGTTTATTAGCCCTTATAGTGCTTGAAATGACTTCATGCTTATTCAAACAGGTTTGATCCAGGTCAGCGGCCAATTTACTTGGCGGCTGGCCTGTGATCTCACCTGTTTGCTACTCTAAGTATCTTTCCTTATCAAAATTAAGCAAATATTTAAGGTTTTGGAAAGCAGACGACTCAGCAATCTATTTTTAGAAATTTACCCAGCATTCTAAGGGTTAACATACGGTCGACCAGCCTTGCCAGATGTACATTTGATATCCATCAAAGTTTAGGAATTTCTCCATCTTAAAAAAAGCAAATGCATGTATAAAGAAACTGTAAATGTAAAGACTTCAATTCCATAAGTGTGTTAATACTCAGAATCTAAACATGTCATGTAACAGTGCTATAGTTGATGTCATAAATTCAGAATTATGGGCTTTTTGAAACAAACCATGCTAGACATAAACCAATAACCCTTACAGTGCTGGAACTGACTTCATGCTTATGCTTACAGGTTAGATCCAGGCCAGCCGCCAAGTAAATTGGCAACTAGCCTGTGATCTAACATGTTTGCTTCTCTGAATATCTGAATTTTAAGGTTTTGGTAAGCAGACATCACAAAAGAACTATTTTTAGAAAATTACCCAGCATTTTAAGGTTTACAATACAATCATATGTTTTGTGGCTTTTGCTGGAAGTTCATTTTACAAAATGAAAAATTGCTAATACTATAGAAGAATATTGGAGAAGTTGCTTATTCAATCAATGTCTTCTAGTTTTAGCACAGCGGAGCACAATAATTATGCTCGTGCTCTTTCACTTGCCCACTCTCATTCAATCTGTCAATTTGTTCTTCTGTTGACAACTTTTTCTTCAACCATCTCATTCTTTTTGACCCCATACTGGACTTCAATCAAACTTTACAGGGACGATCCTTGGTTTGTCCTCTACAAAAGTTGTTCAGATGGTTTTTGGTATAATGATTAATAAGGTCACCTGGTCTACATAAGATTTTTTAAATTATAAACTTCAAACATCTTCTTGTCTATGAATTAATGGATTAATTGTGACAAGCAATTTCTCCTTTTGCCACAATGATTTTTGAAAGCCATCTGCTGCTAGACGCGAAAATGTGGCTTTAGGTAGAAATGTGTTAAGCACTCTTTGATATGATATGGGATTGACAGTATGGGATTTGGGCATCTTAATGGCCCCATATTTTGGCATTAATTTCTTCAGAGATACAGATATTTCACAAAAGCTCTCTCACATCTTATCTTAAATCTGGTGATGCCCTCATTATGACTGGCAGATGACTTTTAGCATCTTAACTTTTTACCTCATATTGAGGGGTCTGGGTACCACTTTACTAAACAACTTACGGAAATTTTTTGTAAATCAAAACTGATAAACATGGATAGTATCTTAAATAAAAGTACAATATTGCAAGGTGACCCGTTGTTGAAAGCGTCTTGGAGAGGCTAATTTTCAGGTTATGGGATTCTTCTCTGGTACAAGCCCTGGTAAAGGCAATCTTTCAATAGACATTGACAAATTTCCAAATTGATAACTATGTGTATTCATAGTTACAATAGACAATCTTAGAAATCATATGCCAGGGGTCCTGCATGGTCCAGATGTTAAGATGATGGACTCATAAGTCGGGGTACCCAAGTTCCACCAACACCTCTGGTTAATTGGGAGTGACATTTGGCAAGTCACTTCAGAGCCCTACCCTAGTACTGGTGGAACCCGAAAAGCTGTTACATAATTGATAAATTGTTGGCATGGTGTTAAACACTGTACAAAAAAAAAGTCCTTCCATCGGCTTACTTGTTCATTGATAATACTGTCATTTGCTACAATGTAACTAGTGATATGAACATATGAATGGGGGGAAAAGGCATCTTGATAAACCCTAAGAATGCTGGGGAATTTTCTAAAAAATAGATTTTTGTGTCATCTGCTTTCCAAAGCCTTTACTATATGCTTAATTTTGATGAGGAAAGTTACTCAGAGTAGCAAACAGGTGATATCACAGGCCAGCCGCCAATTTACTTGGTGGCTGGCCTGTGATCTCAACTGTTTGCATAAGAATGAAGACGGTTCCAGCACTACAAGGATTAAGGGCATCTAAGGCATTGAAAGAATTTTCTTACTAACAGACCACACACTGTTGTAACTTTTACCTCGTTAGCCCATTCCTTTATGATGTAATTTGCGGCTGCTCCAAATTGAAAGTATTTGCAGACGGCATTTGTAAGTATCAAAAATAATGTTTCCTATGCAATATTTTTGGAAGAAACCATTGTGATAAAAGAAAAGATGCCTCATTTTGAAGCATTTTTTTTTTTTAAACATTTTGAGTTGCCTGCTATTGGTGCTTTGAAATTAACATTATCCTCATTTAAAACTAGCCCATAACTCTTTATTTGAAGAAATATTAGGTAATTATAGCTTAAAAAGAATTTTTTTGTTTTATTCGGACCTAATCTTTTACTTTGCTGGAACTTTTTAAAGAACAAGTGTTTTAGTATGACATCATAAATTAGGCAGTATTACTAACCCTTACAGTGCTAGAAGCAACTCCATGCTTATGCTCACAGGTTGAATCAAGGCCAGCAACCAAGTAAATTGGCGGCTGACCTGTGATCTATCTTGTTTGCTATTCTGAGTATCTTTTTTCATTGAAATTAAGCAGAAAATTAGTTTTTGGAAAGCAGATGACACAAAAATCTTTTTTTAGAAAATTACCCAGCATTCTAAGGGTAAACGAATGACATATCTCCCCTTGCCATGATTGCTTTCAACCTTTGATTTCTGCAGGTGTGGTAAAGTGAGTTTTAATTGAATGATGGATTAACCCCTGTTTTAAATATTTGGAAAATTTGAATTCCGGGGTAAGTAAAAATTAAATTAATGTGCATTCAGTCCGGTAACAGCATTATAGAATTATGAATGTGTGCATCATTTCTGAACAGGGTTGATGTGTCATTTGTAACAAAGCTAATATTTGATTTAATATTTGAACACAAGATGGGACAAAATGCAAATAGAATAAATTTATAAAAGGGAAAGAGTGTACATACCTTTATTCATGTAGGATGGATTTTTTTTTTTCCCGTTTTTTTTTTTTGTTGCTATTACCTGCAATTGGTGCCTTTATTCTATTATCAGCTAAATGGTTCTGTAAAATTGAATTATCTTTAAAAGAATGCAGGCGTACAGTAAGCATCCCATGCCATCCCATTCTTCCAATGTTTACCCTTCTATGAGCAGAGATTATTTCAACCAATTACTCTGCAATGAAATACTCTAACACAATTTCAGCATAAGATTTGAATAAATATTGGTAAAAAATAGAAAAATTGCTCGTAACAATCAATTTGCAATAAATGGTGTCCTTTGCAAAACCAAACTTGTTTTAACACACACACAGCTGAAGATTTAAAAAGATACGGAACACCAATGGTTCTACCAAATTTTGCCAGCCCTTATTGGCAGTTCATTATGGGGTCTTCCTCAATCATCATGACTCAGGCATAGCAAAATAACTGAAATAATGTTGATGCGATGTAAAACACAAAATAAATATTAAAAAAATGCACATGGTAAGCAATAACTTCTCCTTTTGTCAAATTGCATGGTTTCAACCCAGGACATGAAAATTACTTTTCATACTTTGATTATTGATGGTTGCTGCTTTCAATTTGGAAAAGTCGAATAATTCTCAGAATGAGGTACAAGGTTTGAAGAATGTAGGGTAGTAGTCCACATCACATGCTGCCCAATTCTTCCTTCATATATTTCTTCCCAAACTTTTCTTGGAATTCATAGATCAAGAATTCAATGCAAGACATCAGCAACTCCTTCTCAAAAGTGATGCAGTTACTATAGTCTTTCATTGAACGCTTAAAGTTGGTTTACTTGAAGGATGTGGAGGCCTCTGTGGCTTAGTGGTTAGATACAGAAATTGGAGTCACATGGCCCCTCTCTGCATGGGTTCAAATCCTGGTGATCTTATTTTGATTTTCATGAGAGGTAGTCTCCCGACTGACTTATAGAATGTTAATGGTTCTACCCGGCTTGACCAGCCCTTATTGATAGTTGAGCGTGGGATCTTTCTCCAGCATGTTAGAGTCCGGTATCAAAGCATAACTGAAGTAATGTTGAAGCGATTTTAAAACCATATAAACTAAACTGATGTAGGATGTTCTTTTGTGGGTATTTTTTAAATTGTACATATTAACAATTATTTTTTTCATAATGCTTTTGTTTTAAATGTTGTCTCCTCAAGGTTTTAAAGGTTATTTCATGAAGATATACTGAATTTAGTATGCTCATACTTGTGCTATGGGAAATCTACTCACTGATTTCCGGGAAACATGTGGTTCTCCACAGATGTATGTTGTAAGTTACGTGAGTTGATACTGCAGGGTCTTTTTCGTATCGGGTAAATTAAATGTCTTATCAATATTGTTCAGTTATATTATGGGTTTTGTTAAATTCTCCAATACTAGGCTAGTGCTCTCTAATGCCTTGCCATAGGACACTGCCATTGAACCAGAAGAACCCAGATGGAGCTCAAATCCTTATTCAGGGTCTTTCTCCATTTATAGCAAAAAAACTTTGTAAATGGTAAACCCCAATTTACTTGGTGGCTGGCCTGGATCTATGAGGTCGGTTACAGCACTATAAGGGTTGTAATACCTATAATAAAATGCATGTCTGGGTTGACCAGGGTTATTAAGATTATATAAAATTGAACACCTGAGGGAGCATAGGGGATCATAGACTGAAATCAATAATATTAAGATAGGATATGTTATCGTGCATGTTGTGAACCCATGCAGCACGCCCCAGACAGATATGGAATGGAGTACCAAGATCCCTCTGACTGTTCCCCTATGTATTCACTTGAGGTGGATATCTCCTATTTATAAACTGCATCATGTTGATGCTTAAAGCATGCAATACAGCAATTTAGTAGTCATTAGTTACTTTATCCCTCTTAAGATAAGAAGTATTATCAATCTTAAAAGACGTTTCTTTACACATTACCACCTAACGCCACATTTTTGCGTCTTGCAGTAGACGACTTTCGAAAAGCATTCTGGCCAAAGGAGAAAGGCATGAACGAAATATATCCGTTCATGAACACAAAATTGTTCTTGAGCATCATCCATTAACTTCAAGAATATGTTTGTGAACCTCATGAATATGTTCATGAATATATTCATGGACATATTCATGTTCATGAAACCATTCATGAACATGTTTTTGAAATATGCAAATTGTATAAGAACAGCTTCATGGTCATGAAGAGCCATTTTTGACTGTTTACAAAAACAGATTTTAAATTCTAAACAGGGTATAGGATATCAGGGTCTTTTCCAAGCCATATCTTAATAATTGTCCAGCATGTCCTATCCTATTTTAATCCCATTACTTAGTTGATTCTGTGTGCCAACAGCAAAGGATAAGACATGATTTCAAGGAGGCAAAAAAAGTAAAAACAGGGGGTGTCAAAATTTACCTTTTATATTATTTTTGGGGGACTGATATTTTCTTACAAAAGTGTTGCTCTTTTTTCTGAAACCTTAACTGAACATTGACGGCATTTTACCACTCTGTTGCAGACGGCTCTGGAAAACATTGTGGAAAAGGAAGAAATTGCTCGTGACGAGCAGTTTCTTTCTTTTCTACAATGTTTTCTACCCTATCAGAAGGTTATTTTTCAATTTCATCACATTTTTGAAATGTTGTCTGCAAACTCTTTCAATTTGGGACAGTCGAAAATTTGGCGTTTGGTAAAGGGATAAATCTGTTTTGAAGGAGGAAAAAGAGAATTCAAAGACAGGGTGTGTCAAACATTTATTCTTTTTTTTTTTATATTTTCGGAAAAGATATCTCCCTGGAAAAGTGATGGTATTCTTTCCCATAAATCTGTTTTCTCGATAGCATATGGTTGGGGAAGGCAGAACACTGCAGATTGCGTAAAACTAATTATTCTCTACCTGATTCAGAGTGAATAGCCTGTCCTGTTTATTCTATCCTGTCAAATACGTTAATTCCTCAACAGCTGGTGGTTTCAGGGCAGACTTTACTTCATTGAATCAGTTAAATCTGTTTGCAGCAGTCTTAAGTAGTTCAATGTGTATTGAAGTGTTGGACATCCTTTTAAATCATTTTTTATCAGTAACTCGTACCAAATGGCGAAATTGTTGTTGTGACATGTATAGTTGTTTCCTCAATCAAATTTAACGACTTTTAAGATTTCACATTAAAGATCTATTTTTAAAAACGAAAGAAAAGTGACGTCATTCTCGCGGGTAACAATATGGCGTCATCCCTATTATTTCAGAGGTGATATCTTTGGATAAATCCAATGTGTTTAGATTACCCCAATGTGTTCAGATTGCACTTCATTGTGACAAAAGAACAAGTATGATTTACTCACAGGGGCCTCAATGGCCAAGTGGTTAGAAAACAGAACTTGATATCACATGGCTCCTCTACATGTGGGTTCAAATCACGGTGACGATATTTGAATTTTCATGAAAGGTAGTCTCCCAACTGACTTACCGAATCTAGAATGCAGATTGTTCTACCTGGCTTGAATAGCCCTTGTGGGTAGTTGTGTTTGGGGTCTTTCTCCATCATTTAGAGCCGGGCATCACAACATAATTGAAATAATGTTGACAGGATGTAAAACCCATATTAATATAAACATTGATTTACTCATACCAAAATATAAACAGTTATTAGACTGCTCAAAATTGGTAGCAAAAAGTAAGATGTGGTTTCACTATCTTAAGATAGTCCTTTTTTAAGTAGAATTGTTCATGAAACATTAGGATAAAGGATGGCATTTGCCAGTTTAACCCATTTGGGCCGCGTCATGCGAAAAGGGGCACTCGGACATAAATAAAAACCACTGACTCAGCTCTTTCTTAGTGCTATTATTCCAGCATCTAGTCACGACAGTTCTCATTTGTATTTATTTAAAGGTAGAGCTTGATGTCCTCTAAGATGGCAAACAGTGTAGCCCCAGACCAGCCGCCACGTCACTGACGTGGCGGCTGGTCTTGGGCTACACTGTTTGCTATGTCCGAGTGCCCCTTTTCCCATGACGTGGCCCATTTACTTTTAATAAATTAGCAGGACTGCAAGTCAAGAAATTGCTGTGATGGAAAGAAAAAGAATTTTTTATGGCAATGAATAAAGTTTAACAATTTTTTTAACAAAGGATGGCCGTGTGAAATGTTAACTTTCATACTTTGTCATTAATGTTAGCTTTGGCTTTCAAAACGGACCAATGACAAAAGATTTGTTAGGGGCCTTCGTGGCCTAGTGGTTAGAGTACAGAACTTGAAATCACATGGCCCCTCTCCGCGTGGGTTCAAATCCTGAGAGGGATATGGATTTTCATGAGAGGCAGTCTCCCGGCTGACTTACGGAATGCCGATGGTTCTACCCGCCTTGCCCAGCCCTTGTGGGCAGTTGAGTATGGGGTCTTCCTCCATCATTAAGAGTCGGGCATCGCTACATAACTGAAATAATGTTGATGTGATGTAAAACCCATATTAAAAAAAAAAAAAAAAAAAAAAAAAGATTTGTTAAGGTAGGGTAGCAGAATGAAATGTTTACTTTCATATTTTGTCATTCATGTTAGCTATGGCTTTCAAAATGTACTAATGAAAAAAATACCATACCAGGGTTGACGAAATTTGGTTTTTGATTAACTTGTTTTAAAGTGCCAATTATTCTCCTGCACTTGTTAGTATAATGGTAGTATAGTAAATTTCAGTTTAAACTCACTGTCTATTAACACTTGGACAAGCTGGTCAATACAAACAAATGACTAAACCACCCCTGTATTTGGGGGATTGGGTGAATTTACTTCCTTGTCATCATAATGTTCCTCTTATTACAGGACTGGTATGTTAGATTTATAGTACTTCTGGAGCTTAGTATGAAATTGTAATCCGTCTGTCACATTTATTAATCTGGAACATGTAATAAATTCTTGTATTTAGCCATTTTACATAAAGGAAATGGGTTTCATTTTGAGAGCTTAGGTGCAGGAAGAGATGAGATCTGGTTCATTATCAACTCTTTACCACTTGCAGATGGCTTTTTTTTTTACTTGAAGCAGACGACTTTAGAAAAGTTTGTTAAGATGTGCAAAACCTTTCAGCTCTGCTGTTGTGCTATGTGAATACATTGAAAAAGCATTGTGGCAAAAGGAGAAATTGCTTGTCACAAGCAATTTCTTCTTTTGCCACAATGCTGTTTGTCAGTCATCTGCTGCAAGACACAAAAATGTGGCGTTAGGTGGTAATGTGTCAAGCCACCATCATATGAAGGAAATGCGTTTTATTTTGACAACTTATGTACGGTAAGAGACTAAGAGGTGATCCAGTGCAATATTAATGGAATTTCCTACATTTTATCCATCCCTTTCACTTAATTCCACACAAAACCATAGATTTTACAGGTGTACTGCAAATGCAATTCCTCTGACAAGAATTTCCACCCTTCATAATGTATGAAAATAATTGTTTTATTTATATATATAGGTTTTACAACCTGTCCGACATATCATTTATGTTTGGATGCCTGACTCTTTGATGGAGTAAGACCCAATACAATTTGGTCATGTAAGCTTAACCCTTAGACTGCTGGGTAAATTTCTAATAATAGATTTTTGTGTCGTCTGCTTTCCAGAGCCTCAAATAACTTGTTTTTTTATTGTTCAGGAAAGATACTCAGAGTAGCAAACGGGTTAGATCACAGGCCAGGTGCCAATTTACTACGCAGCTGGCCTGGATCTGACCTGTTTGCATAAGCATGAAGTCGGTTTCTGTATTATAAGGGTTAAAGTCTTTTGCAAAATGGACTTCAAATTATGCATGAAGTGGTGGTTTTACATGACATGGCTTATAAGAAACAGATATAGAGAGAGGTTTGATACAATGTTTACCTGAAGTTTTCTTTATTTCTCGGAATTCTTGAAAATATATACACACCACCCAGACATATTTGAGAGGGATCTGTTGAAAACACTTCAACTTTTTTTATTTCCTGCTTTCTAAACAGACTGATTTGTCTGATGATGGAAGGAGACCATTTGCAGGAAGTGCATTTGCTGAATACATCATATGTAATCTTGTCACTGGTCTGTTTTTTAAAGAAACTGCGAAGTCCTGCATGGCCCTGTGGTTAAGGTGGCTGACTTGTATTTTTTGGGTCCCGGATTTGAGCATCACAGACACTGTGGGTTTCGTGGTTATGACCTTTGGCAAGTCACTTTAGAGCCCTAGCCTTACAGGTAGATCCAGGAAAGATGAAAGATAACTGAAATATTGTTGATGTGCCATTAAGCACCATACAGAATAGAAACTTCAGATCACAGTAATAAAGTCTTATATTGACTAAAAACCAGTGAGATAAAAGTTTTGATGCCGATGACAAGCAATTGACTTGTTCTGGCTCTGAGAATTTTTACAACTTATGTTGAATGAGTGTTGAAAAGTGTATAATGTGGGTTTATTTCGAAACTATATTAATTGATTCAGGTATGTGAAGCACATACCCTTGCATTGAACCCTCTTTATGAATGGGAAGGAGTTAATTAATTGAAATTGTCAAGCTAGTTGATGCAGGAGCGGTGGGATTCAGGTGGTTAGTGTCAGAATTTAAACCCAGACATCCAATGTTTGATCCCAGTTTGAGACTAGTTTGCTTACTATTCTATTGTAGAGTGCCATTAGGTTAGACACTGTTTCCTACCTAAATTCTTAGAAATTTAAAAAAAACCAATAAAACATGAAAAATTATGATTATTCACAACAATCTGACTGAAATGCTGTTGAAATGGCATTACAAACTGGAAACCAAAGAACAAATGCACCAGTCAGAGTAATCAAGCTTTTGTACCAAACCCATCAAAGTAAGTACCCTTAGCTATGCGTATCATACCTTTATGTCAATTTTGAATATTACATGAGTCAGTAAAAATAAAGTCTTTCCCAAACATAAGATAATGAATGCAAGCTAGATAATAAGTGTTCTGAATATCTGCTTATACCCCCTCCCAGGCCTTAATATCTGCTTGAACCCCTCCCCGGCTGAATATCTGCTTATACCCCCTCCCAGGCCTTAATATCTGCTTGAACCCCTCCCCGGCTGAATATCTGCTTATACCCCCTCCCAGGCCTTAATATCTGCTTGAACCCCTCCCCGGTTGAATATCTTCTTGAACCCCTCCTAGGTCTGAATAACTGCTTGAACCCCTCCTAGGTCTGAATATCTGCATGTACCCCTCCCATGTCTGAATATCTGCTTATACCCCCTCCTGGGTCTGAATATATGCTTGAACCCCTCACATGTCTGAATATATGCTTGTACCCCTCCCAGGTCTGAATATCTACTAACACCCCTCCCAGGTCTGAATTTCTGCTTGAACCCCTCCCAGGTCTGAATATCTACTAACACCCCTCCCAGGTCTGAATATCTGCGTATACCCCTCTCATGTCTGAATATCTGCTTGTACCCCTCCCAGGTCTGAATAGCTGCTTGTACCCCCAGGTTGGAATATCTGCTTGTATACCCCCTTCCGACATGAAGACATATGATGTCCTAAGATCTATCCAAAATATGTTGAAACGAATAACATAAACATTTAACTGAAGAGCAAATTGAGAGCTCGATGCAAGACTATTGGAAATGCACTTGCTATAGTCTTGCGTTGAACCCGCGAAACGCACCAGCAAGAGGTCATCAAATATGCGTACCAAAACCCATCAAAGTCAGTACCCCTAGCAAAGCACACTTCATAGATAATGATTTTAACCAGGAAAACGTGTGGACTCATTATGTTTGATAAGGAATAACATGACACCCGATTACAAGCCCAATTTACCTGAACCCACCCATCTTTTTTGGTTAGCCCCTAACCCCTCTTAACACTTTACCAAACTCCAAACTTTCGACTGTCCCAAATTGAAAGAGTTTGCAGACGACATTCCAAAATGTGATGGAATTGGAAAATAATATTGTGATAGGGCAGGAAAGATTGCTCGTTACAAGCAATTTCTCCTTTTCCACAATGTTTTCCAGTGTTGTCTGCAACAAAGTGGTTAAATGTCGTTATTGTTTGGGAATGGGTTAAAATACCTCACATTGAGGCATCTGCTGCGTCAGACTCTAGAAACCATAGTAACAAAAGGACAGATTCCTCATTCTGAGTAATTTATCCTTTGGTTACTATGCTTTCTACCCAATACCATGGATCCATTGTTTTGTGTTGTTGTTTCCCTGTTGCTTTCAACATGGGCCAGTCTCCCATTGCAATATTGGGAAAAGGTTAAATGGGGTTACTAAGAGCATGTTGTGAAAATATGTACTCCACGTTTTACCTAACAAGCTTTTCAAATTCCAAAATTGGAAGTACCAAATACCATAAAGCGATGGTTTAGTGTTGCTGTTGTTGGTGATGGTGTTGTTGTTGTTGTATCCCTGTTGCATCCCTGTTGCTTTCATCATGGACTTTAGTCTCAAATTGCAATATTTAGAAATCAGTTAATTTGGGTTACTTAGAGCATGTTGTGGAAATTATATGTACTCACATATGTTAAACCAAACAAGCTTTTTGAACTTTCCTTAATTGAAAGAGCCTGCAGACGACAGTCAAAAAAAGATGGAAATGAAATTAGAAGAATATTCCTGATAAAAGAAACCATGTTAAAATGGGAGGAAATTTATTGTATGAGCAATTATATTTTTTCTTAATTGACTATTTACAAAAGTCGTCTGCATTTCACATAACCCTTTTGATTGAGCATATTTATGTTACATCTATTATCATGGAACCTTAAAGCTTTTTAAATTCACTCTCGATGACAGCTTCTTGGATACTTAACCAGTACCCATGCCGTTCCACGTCCCAAGTTCCACCTGGCCACTAACGGGGTATAACCTGAGACCCTTGGTACAAGAGGTTAACGCCCTACCACTGCATCATTTTCCCACACCCTTCAGCTAAGGGATGAGCAGATACTGTTGGAAAAAAAATCCTGCAAAGAGGAATTTGTGATGATATTTCCACAATATTAGACTTTTGGTGCCAAACAATGTGAGATAACTTGCAGTCAGATTTGATTTGATTGATAATCAACCTATACCTAAGCCTTCTTAATTAACCCTTATAGTGCTGGAACAGACTTCATGCTTATGCAAACAGGTTAGAGCCAGGCCAGCTGCTAAGTAAATTGGCAGCTGGCCTGTGATCTAACCTGTTTGCTACTCTGAGTAATTCTCCTCATCAAAATCAAACAGATATCTAAGGTTTTGGAAAGCAGATGACACAATAATATATTTTTTGAACTTAGCCAGTATTCTAGGGGTTAAAGGATTTTGATTGTATCATCAAAACCTGTGAAATAACATTTTCTTTGTGACATTGCTTGACATTGGTGAAATAAACATTGTGACATCCTGAGCAGTTTATCCTCTTGTTACATTTGTTCTGTACTTTTCTGTCTGTTGGTTTGTCTGAAATATGCATAATAAACAAGTATTTATGAGAAAATGGTTAACCCAAATAGTGCTGGAACGGTCTTAAAACTCGTCCAAACATATTTGATCCAGGCCAGCGGCCAAGTAAATTGGCGGCTGGCCTGAGATCTAGCCTGTTTGCTACTCAAGGTATCTTTCCTCAACAAGATTAAGCAGATATTTAAGGTTTAGGAAAGCAGACGACACAAAAATCTATTTTTAGAAGATTACCCAGCATTCTAAGGGTTAAAAGGAGTGGGTCTGGGCTTTTAGAGAGGATTACAGACTTAGCTGTCATTTAACCTTTTACCAAACAATTAGGACATTTGACCACTTTGTTGCAGATGATCTCAGAAAACATTGTGGAAAAAGGAGAAATTGCTAATAACAAGCAATTTCTTCCCTATCAGAAGATTTTTTTTCCACTTTCGTCACATTTTGAAATGTCTTCTGCAAAATAATTTGGTACAGTCGAAATTTTGGCGTTTTGTAAAGGGTTAAAGGAGTGGAGACTAGGGCAGTGTTATAGTTTATTACCGTTGTTTTGTATGTCTATTTACAACTTCGGAGGAGATGTTGATGGGAATATGTTATTTTCCGGGATAAACAAGTATTTTCCAATAAATCATTGTCTTGTTTTCTTTGGCCATGTCATCAACCTACTTTATCTCATTAACCCATTTACAAACAATAACGACATTTGACCAGTTTGTTTCATACAACCTAATGAGCAATTTCCCCTTTTTCTCACAATGTTTTCTGCCTTATCAGAAGATTTTTTCCCATTTTCATCACATTTTGAAATGTCGTCTGCAAACTCTTTCAATTTGGTACAGTCGAAAATTTGGCGTTTTGTAAAGGGTTAAAGGAGTGGAGACTAAGGCAGTGTTATAGTTTATTACCGTTGTTTTGTATGTCTTTTTACAACTTTGGATAAGATGCTGTTTGGGGTACGTTATTTTCCTGGATAAACAACTATTTACCAATAACAACATAATACGCAATTAAATCTGTTTTGTATGTCTTTATACAACTTTGGATAAGATGCTGTTTGGGGTACGTTATTTTCCTGGATAAACAACTATTTACCAATAACAACATAATACGCAATTAAATCTGTTTTGTATGTCTTTATACAACTTTGGATAAGATGCTGTTTGGGGTACGTTATTTTCCTGGATAAACAACTATTTACCAATAACAACATAATACGCAATTAAATCATTACCTTGTTTACTATGGCCATGTAAACCCATTATATCTTATTAAGTTTTTTTCAATCTACTTTTAAGGGCAGGGGAATGTGGAAACTACTGTGATAAAAGGAAACATTATATATACTTTTTCCTGGATAAACAAATATTGACCAGTAACAACATGATGCGCTGTAAAATCATTATCTTATTTTCTTTGGCCACTTCTTCAACCTATTTTTTTTTTTTTAATGTACTCTTACAGCAAGCGGAATGATGACACTACTGTGATAAAAGGAAACATTATATATACGTTTTTCCTGGATAGTAAATATTGACTAATAACAACATAATACACTGTAAACTAAAATCATTATCTTGTTTTCTATAGCCATGTCAACAACATATTATTTCTTATAAAGTCTTTTCAATGTACTCTTACAGCAGGGGAATGTGGGAACTGCTGTGACGAAAGGAAAATTACTGAGAATGTATGATGAATTCGCATTTTGTAATAGTATTGTTCAAAGAGAATCTTGCGGCCCCTCTCTGCATAGATTCAAATCATGGTCAGGGACTGTAAATATGGATGTTTATTACTGGAATGGTAACATTTCAACTTGGTGTGGGCAGTCAGGTTTGGATTCTTCTTCCATCACTATGAGCTGGGCAGCTCATTATAACTGAAATACAGCTGACACTATACAGTGAAGCCTCGTTAATCCGAACATGTCCGTTCCCAACAAAATGTCGGGATTACCGAATCATCCGGACTGATGAAGCAGAGCATGTTCTCATACACATTAAAACATAAACGGTCTGTATGCACGTGTATACTTATAACCCTTTAGCAAATGGTAAATTGTCGACCGTCCCAAATTGAAAGAGTTTGCAGACGACATTTCAAAACTTGATGAAATTCAAAAATTATCTTCTGATATGGCAGTAAACATTGTGGGAAAAGGAGAAATTGCTCGTAAAGAGCAATTTCTCCTTTTCCCACAATGTTTTCAAAAGTCGTCTGCAACACACTGGTCAAATAATTCCGTTCCCTTACAATTTCGTCCGGAATGCGAGACATCCGGATTATCGGGGTCTGGATAAATGAGGCTTCACTGTATACAACCTGGACAATCAATCCTCAATTTGGGTTATTGGGTTTGATATTACTTTGGGAAATATAGGCATAACATTGACAGTAATGTGTTGGTTTTTTTTTTGCATTATATAACAAGGGCCTATAACAGGCACCTTCCTAATTTGAAATTTCTTAAAGGTAATGCCACTTTTACAAAAATTCAAAATTACATCAGCTGTCTGGTTTTCCAATTCAATCATTTTATCAGTACAATTTCCCAAATTAACAGGGCTATAGGCCTCTTCCCAATTCAAGGGGAAAAAGGTCCTGTATGGTTTTAATTACAATCAAACCCCCATCAAGTAGAACATGACCTTCAAATGCGGTAATGCTTTGTAACATTGTAAAACAGGATAAAAAAGAAGATTGAATCAAAGCAGATTGCATTTGGTTTGACAGAATCATAATAGGGGGACCCGCATTCACCACATTAACAGGACTTGGTATGCCATTATTTATCAAAACTATTGAAGGTGAAAGATTTTTTTGAATCCCTTTTTGTAATTAACAAGGATCTAGATCAAGTAATTCAAAAATGATTAGACTGTTGGTTCTCATCAAATTCTTCTCTTATTATTACGCAGGGGTCCTGCATGGCCAAGTGATTTAAGTGGGGGACTTTGAATTCGGGAGTTCCGGGTTCGAGCCCCCAATAACACCATAGGTTTTGGGGGATTAAACTTTTGCAAGTCACTTCAGAGTCCTAGTTTAGTAATAGTGGATTGTGGAAACCCATTACATTATTGAAAATTGTTGAAACATATTATTACTCACATGGCAGACATTATAGATTAATAGACAGGCAATTCGTTACAATTGTCTCAATAGACAACTGATCAATTGACAAATCCTATCCTGTTGGTACTCATTAAAATCATATCTAATTATTACACAGGGTACCACACTAGTTCAGATAACTGGTCTCGAAGGCTATTGCTATTTTGACTGACGCCACACGATAAATGTCCAAATGACGAAAAAAGTTTCGTTCACGGATCATTATTGAGACTAGGTACCACATGGTCCTGTGATTTAGGTGACGGACCAAGTTCTCAACAAAAGTCCAAGGATATGACATTGTGAAACCATAGGGCTGCAATAAAAATGGTTTATTGTGGTGTTACTTTTTTTCACGGTTTACAACAAAATGGTCAGTTTATTGATGTATTGTTTTCATTGTTGATAATGTTTATGTGTACAGTCAAACTTGTGTTAAGAGGCCAGCCTATGGGACAGAGTAAATTGGCTTTTTAAGATAGGTTGGCTGCTTAACACAAATTGATGTACACTATAAATCTAACAATGGGACTTTCTGTAGTGGTTGTTTAAGGCAGGTTGGCTGCTTAAAAGGGTGGTTGCTTAACACAAGTTAGACTGCATTACCAGTATAAAAGGAATATGATGATGTAGTACATTTTTTCAAGGGTTTGTATTTGCCTCTAGACAGAAGCCTTGCGTCAAACCATCGTTTAATGCTGTAGTAAACAGGACAGAAAACCCTCTTAGCCCTATAAGGATATCTTTATTTTGAACGGATTATGCTGGCATCGTTTTGAAGTGTGGCATCCCAAACAAAATAATATTCAGACACACCATAAATAAAGCTCTATGAACAACAAAGTAATTATTTCATCCTATCCAAACAAAAAAGAAAAAACAAGACGAGAGCAGATTGCCTGTCAGTTGCACAGTGGTGAAATTATAACCATCAAAGGGAAATAACTAGCTCATTTTTATGAGAAATTAAAAACATACAACTACATTAAGATTTCATTAATTTCTATGATATTCTCTCCCTCTTCTCGATGTCTTTGAACCAGATTACCTAATCAGCCCTTTCTTCTTTGATGTTGCATCTTTCACCAAATCCTCATTTTTGATTTTGTGCATTGTTTAACCCTTAAAGTGCTTGAACCGACTTCATGCTTATGCAAACAGGTTAGATCCAGGCCAGCCGCCAATAAAATTTGCAGCTGCCTGTGATCTAACCTGTTTGTTACTCTGGGTATCTTTCCCCAACAAAATTAAGCAGATATTTAAGATTTTGGAAAGCAGACAACACAAAAAATTTGTTTTTATGAAATTACTTTGCATTCTAAGGGTTTAATTGGAAGCAACAGCATGTGATAGTAATAAGATATAGACTCTTCATCATAGTGACTTGAAACAATTGGAACTGAAAAGGTCTGTCTCACAGGTTCGAATTTTAAATTTTGAAATAAAACTATCCTCTACTGATAAAATGACAACATAGTTTTCTAAAGTAACATAGAACTAGGTTATGGACAGCTTTCCAAGCCTATTCATAAGAGTACAGAAAAGATATAGAACATTTATTTTTCTGATGTTGCAAACCTTTCTTGATTTTTTGTTGTTTATTTCAATGATCTAATATAAGAATAAGAGATATTTCTAGATACATTCTGTACCATTGTCACATGGGTCTTTGGAAATGTTTAGCGGCTCTTGTCATGAGACACTAGTAAGGTGCGTGAAAAAGAACTTTGGCATTTGTTTAAAAACCTGCTATCCCATGGTAAAACCCCAAAATTTGCTAACAATGAAAATACAAGCTTTAATGTTTACAACAATCTTGATTGTACAAAGGTTACAATTATTGAATATCCAGGCTAGGTCAGACCTAAGACAAATTGTAAACGACAGAATGGCTTCCCTCCTTCCTGGCACCCTAGGTAAAGGGGATAGCATTAGAACTGTAAAAACAAGATCCAGGTCAAAAACGGGAAGTCATTGTTTGGATCAAGATAACACTGTCATATGATTGAAAGAAAACTGCTGAAAGAGTGTTAATAACGTACTCCATTACACTCTTTTACTGCTGAAGACTAAAGCAACCAGTATGACAAAAGGATAAATTTATCCTTATATCGAAATTGTTTCTTCCAAAAACCTCAACTGCTGTTGTTTTTGTTTTTATGATAAACCTGATATATTGTCGTCTGTTGTTGCCTCCATTTTGGATCTAACTCATATTCCAGTATGTTGGAATTGGTTGATTAACAAACAATCTTTATTGTATATTTACAGATAACATAGAACCATTGTGTCGCTGTATCACCTCCGCTTTCTTCTCAAACGCCGCCCGACTGACACACACGGGAGAATACAGGACAATCCGAGACAATCATACACTGTCCATACATCCAACCTCAGTGTTGTTCACAGAGAAACCACCACAATGGTAATGAATGACTGCTTTATTGTGTCATTTTCAATACATTTCATTTGATGTTCATTGATAAACAAATAGAATGGTAATGAATGCTGCTTTATCATCTCATTTTCAATACATATCAATTGTTGTTCATTGATAAACCAACCCTTCTCATTGTTCCATGCATGTTATGTGATATTTATTAAGAAACCCCCACAATCTTAATTCATGTTGCTCTACTTTCTGATTTTGGTTACATGTCATGTTGTGGTCATTGAAAAACCATGGAAAGGTAATTAATTTGCTTAGCCTTCTCATTTTGGATGTATGCCATGTGTTTTTTGCCAAAAACCACCACAATGGAAATGAATGCTGCTTTATCGTCTTATTTTCAATACATGTAATGTAGTGTTCATTGATAAACCAACAGAATGGTAATAAATGTGCTTAACCTTCTCATTTTCCATTATGTGTTGTTCACGGAAAAACCACCACTATGGTAATAAATGCTGTGTTATTGTCTCATTTTCAATACATGTCATGTGTTGTTTATTGATAAACCACCAGAATGGTAATAAATGCTGCTTTATTGTCTCATTTTCAATACATGTCATTTTCTAATAATCAATACAGTCATGTCATGTGAAGTTTACATAGAAACCATCAGATTGTAATAAATGTTGCTAGACCTTATTATAAGGTCTAGCAACATTTATTACAATCATCATTACCAATTCATGTCATATTCTGTATTACAGGTAGAAACTACTAGGAGGGTTATAAATGTTACTTTACCTTTTGATTATCAATAAAAGAATTGTCTTATTTACAAAGAAAAAGCCAGAATGGTAAAAGTATTGTCTTATTTTCTAACTATCAATACATGTTATGTGTTGTTCACATAGAAACCACCAAAATAAATGTTGCTTTATCTTCTCATTATCAATACATTGAATGTGTTGTTTTTGTGATCATTTCTGTTCAACATCCTAGCAAGGGCAATTATCATTCCGAAGACAATAACGTGATATGATTTGTCAATCTTTGATTGCAGGGTGGTGTTTAATGAGGTCGTACAAACAACAAAAGATTACATGCGAGATGTCACAGCCATCAATCCAGACTGGCTTTGTGAACTAGCCCCAGACTTCTATCATTTTGGAACTGTAAGTAAACATGGCTATAATAGGGCTCCCTGGTCTAGTTGTTAGAATACAGAACTTGAAATCACATGGCCCCTCTCCGCGTGGGTTGAAATCCTGAGAGGGATATGGATTTTCATGAGAGGCAGTCTCCCGACTGACTTACGGACTGCCGATGGTACTACCTGCCTTGACCAGCCCTTATGGGCAGTTGAGTATGGGGTCTTCCTCCATCATTAATAGTCGGACATCGCTTTATAACTGAAATAATGTTGATGTGATGTAAAACCCATAGAAAAAAAAAAGAAAAAAAAAAGCAGAACTTGGAATCACATGGCCCCTCTCCACGAGATCAAATCCCGGTAGAGCATTTTGATTTTCATGTGAAGTAGTCTCCTGACTGACCCTTGGAATGCCAATGGCTCTACCTGGCTTGACTTGCCCTTATGGGCAGTTGAGTATGGGGTCTTACGCAATAATTAAGGGTTGGGCATCACAACATAATTGAAATACAGTTGACGCGATGTCAACGGTTATTTATATGACATTCATGACATGATTCAAACATTCATATATTAAACATTGCTTCAACATTAACGCATTCAATCTGACTTGAATTTGGAACATGTCTTAACTAATAGCAAGAGCAAAGGATAAAGAACAGCATAGTAGCTATGTTTATCTTTATTTCATTGGTAGAAACCATGAGGAGTAATTTATCCCTTCATAATGATGGTTTCTTATTGGCTGATGGAGTCATGATATCAGTTATTGTTTTGAAGAACCATTGGTCTCTATTGCTTTTAGATTTTGAGAAATATTTTGAGTTTTGTGTAACATATTGGTATGACTCTTTATTTCAGGAGAGAGAAATTGCTTCAAAGAAGCCAAAGCTCAGTGACCTAGGATGAGGAGGGAGTCATTTTGTCTTGTAGGGAAACCATTTGTAGTTTATCACAGTGACTAGATTTTGCTATTGAAGCAAAGTGAAATCGCTGTCATTTGACCAAGGATGAAGTTTTATTTTACGTGTACAAGGACTATATGTTATGGGTCTCAAGCAGCTGTCATACCAACAACCTTGATAAAGGGAAGACCTACTGCTTCAGGGATACTTTATATAAATTGTTTGCTGAAGTACACAGATCACCATATGTCATGACAACACTAGTTCCTGATTTGAGTTTCACCAATATTTTCCAGACAGATTACAAAAATGTCTCTTTGTAATAGCTTATAAGTTTACATCTACATGCATGTATACTTACTTGTATGGCTAGTATGGCCCAGCGTTTATGGTGGTGGAATAGTGTCACAGAGGTCACACTTTTAAGCACCACCGCCACAGGTACACTTGTGGATGTGTCCTTTGGCAAGACACCTCAGAGCCATTGCCAAGGAAAATCGTAATGCAACTTATGATTTGTTGACACTGGATTAAACCCTTTACAAAAGAAATGAAAAAGCTACCACACCACTATTGAATCTGGGACTGATTAATTTATGCTGTTTGGCAATATATTTTTGAGACATTCACCTTTGGGCAACAATTTTGCAACATAAATGAAATAATGTTGATGTGATGTTAAGCCAAGATAAAAAAAGAAGATACATATTATTGAGGTACTTTGATGTAAAGGGTTAAAAGCTAGAGATTCAATCTATGCTGAATTGTTTTAAATACCGGTATGTCATGCAAACAATGCTATGATAATTAACAAGGATTGTTTACTTACTCAACAACATCTATTAACCCTTTACCAACCGACAAATTTTGGACTTCGCCAGATTGAAAGAGTTTGAAGACGACATTTCAAAATGTGATGAAATTGGAAAATTATCTTCCGATAGGGCAGAAAACATTGTGGGAAAAGGAAAAATTGCTCGTTACGGGCAATTTCTCCTTTTCCCACAATGTTTTCCTGAGTCGTCTGCAACAAACTGGTCAAATGTCGTCATTGTTTGGTAAAGTGTTAATACCTCATACTGATGACCAACCACTCACAAAAGGAAGTTGTTTATGCTTCCCGTTAAATGATGGCACAGAAATGAGTTTGGAAAAAAAAGGAACCAAAAAAATGAATCCAGCACATTTTATTTTTTGTGTCTATTAATCAAACTTGTATGTCATTACCAGAGACATAGATAAATGTTATCTATGTCTCTGGTCATTACAAACTATTTTAGCAAAATGTATGTAAGATGTATGAAATATTTACACTCGGTGGTTAGATTAGGAAGATTGTATTAAAACGGACAATTCTAAATAAAATAAATATCAATACATTCTAAAGCGACCAAACATTTATGCGAGACTTACTTGATCTGTGTATCACCATAGCTACAATTCTTTTATAAAGTATGATTTGATTGTTCATGCAATCACATGTTATTGCTTTTTCTTTAAATAAAGGAGTTTCTGAAAACAGATATTTAATATAGAGATTTTTAAGCATGCAAACTTTATCAAGTTTGTCTGCAGGATGGCTGTATTTCAAAAGCAGCCAACCCCGCCCCCGAAAAAAAGCTCTTCAAAAATCCCAGCCTGTTCAAAGAATTGTGTTCCATAAGTTCAAGCAAGTGTAAAATGATGCTGAATTTTACTGGCAATTAATAATACTAATGGTTTTTAAAGCAAAACCTCCGAGCAATGTAGACCTAGGTTAGAAAGCAATATTGCTCGTCGTTACTTGGAATCTCATCTTCGTTTTCATAATGGTTATCCCTATTAAAAAGAAACGCATTTTACTTCAATGCCTGCTTCTCCATAATCTAGTATCTGATCTGCCATTTTCGACAGTTCAATGCAATACTGTAGTAAGTGATTCATAAATGTCTTGCATTGAACTATCGACGTTACGGAATATCTCCGAGATATTTTTTGGAAATGTGGGTTAATCACCATAATACTATATTTTGCAACATTTCTTCTTTTTCGACGTTTTCCTTTTTAACTTGACGGTTGGTTTAGTCTGCAACTCATGTCTCGCTGTTTCCAGAGTCACTTTCGATTTGGATTTGTTGTATATTGCATAAGGGAAGGAGTCTGGTACGTCGTTAGGGAGAAAACTACTCTCGCTGGTCGAGGTACGTATCATGTTGGGGTAATAACTCTTCATCTGAAATGGTAAAATTATTGTCATAGTTATCTCCCTTCATCATTCCCATGAAACGTACCTTTGAAATTCTTTAGAATAGAATGCGTCGTAATCAATGGCTTTTTCCACCCTGCATGAATAAGGGATGTAAAGATTTCGGGGGAAATGAATTGTAATTGATTAAGAGCCTCTATTAATCGAAAATGCACCATACACCAAAGGTTCATTCATGGATAGAAAACATTTTTTTCGCCGTGTGTGCTCTATAATCGTCTAATTCTTTTCGAGACAATTGTGATATATTAACCTAAAAGATATGTTTTGTATTTGTTAGATGAACGTAGAATCATACATCTATTTTACCATGTTTAAACTTATCAATGTATCATATGAATCAGCTATTAAGGTCTTCTTGCACGACTGAAAATTCGTACACCTCTTTAATTAAGAACGGCGTCAATTACTATATCCAAAGACGGTTTGATATTAAAGTCAATTCATTTGGCACTTATATCAGTACCTGTGTAATTTCGAATTGCAGTTGCAGCCTCTATTAATCGAAAATGCACCATACATCAAAGGTTCATTTAGGGATAGAAAACATTTTCTTTCGCCGTATGAGCTCTTTATAATCGTCTAATTCTTTTCGAGACAATTTTGATATATTAACATAAAAGATATGTTTTGTATTTGTTAGATGAACGTAGAATCATACATCCGTTTTAACCATGTTTAAACTTATCAATGTATCATATGAATCAGCTATTGAGATCTTCTTGCACGACTGAAAATTCGTACACCTCTTTAATTAAGAACGGCGTCAATTACTATATCCAAAGACGGTTTGATATTAAAGACAATTCATTTGGCACTTATATCAGTACCTGTGTAATTTCGAATTGCAGTTGCAGCCTCTATTAATCGAAAATGCACCATACATCAAAGGTTCATTTAGGGATAGAAAACATTTTCTTTCGCCGTATGAGCTCTTTATAATCGTCTAATTCTTTTCGAGACAATTTTGATATATTAACCTAAAAGATATGTTTTGTATTTGTTGGATGAACGTAGAATCATACATCCGTTTTAACCATGTTTAAACTTATCAATGTATCATATGAATCAGCTATTGAGGTCTTCTTGCACGACTGAAAATTCGTACACCTCTTTAAATAAGAAAGGCGTCAATTACTATATCCAAAGACGGTTTGATATTAAAGTCAATTCATTTGGCACTTATATCAGTACCTGTGTAATTTCGAATTGCAGTTGCAGCCTCTTTTAATTCAAAATGCACCATACATCAAAGGTTCATTCAGGGATAGAAAACATTTTTTTCGCCGTGTGTGCTCTTTATAATCGTCTAATTCTTTTCGAGATAATTTTGATATATTAACCTAAAATATATGTTTTGTATTTGTTAGATGAACGTAGAATCATACATCCATTTTAACCATGTTTAAACTTATCAATGTATCATATGAATCAGCTATTGAGGTCTTCTTGCACGACTGAAAATTTGTACACCTCCTTAAATTAGAACGGCTTCAATTACTATATCCAAAGACGGTTTGATATTAAAGTCGATTCATTTGGCACTTATATCACCTGTGTTATTTCGAAGTACTTATGTACAATTGCTCACGAATACCTTTTGGATATCATAGCAAACTCAATGAGCAAATTGTACATCTGAAAAACTAAGGAAACTATCCCATGGGTATCGTCATAACCAAGAAAAAAACCAATATCAACGTCTTCGTTGTCAACCCTTTAACAAACGCCAAATTTTCGACTGCCCCAAATTGAAAGAGTTTGCAGACGACATTTCAAGATGTGATAAAAATTGGAAAATAATCTTCCGAAGGGACAAAAAACATTGTGGGAAAAGGAGAAATTGCTCATAACGAGCAATTTCTCCCTTTCCCACAAAGTTTTCCAGAGTCATCTGCAACAAACTGTTCAAATGTCGTTATTGTTTGGTAATTGGTTAATAAACCAAGGTACGTCTTCGACAAGGTTATCTCGTGACGCACAATGACTGTGCAAAATGCAATGTTGTAAGGGTTTATTTTTTTCAGTCTGTATCGTGTCCTTCCTCGTTAGCGAAAGTCTAAAGTTAGTAACCAGGCTTGGTTCAACACTTTCTTTTCGGTGGACCGTGGTGTTGATATATTTATTTGTCTTCCAAGGATGAGCATATACGTTTATGCTGTTGAGGAAATGCCATCTAGTAATTGTTTGTGAAACCACATAAAGAACCATTCTTAAATATCGACAATCTTAAAGAAAAGATAAGACCCGCCAATTGCCACATGACATGCTTTCATATTAGTAATATAAAACAGGGTAACATAAATCTATGATTTACCACATGTGGGTTGCATATTTCTGTCACGTGGTACGCAAGTCTATGGAATGCCCGATACACATTGTCACCGGTTTTCGCGCTTGTCTCTATAAACTCGAACGCGAGTTCCTTCTCTGCCAGCTAAGTACGAGAAAAAAGAACAATTGCATTCAGCAAATCAAATAACATTCAGCCTAAAGAGATTTGGCATGTTATTCGATCTCTCACCACACTGTTAAGCATTGTCGGACAGATTTTGACTTGGTGTTCTGTATTAATGGTATTTATCAAAATGACACACTCTTTCGAGGGTCTGTCTTGAGATATTGTAGAGTTTCAGGTGTTTCAAATCCGTGTAGATCTATGGTTGGTCCGATTGGACAATCTTTATTTACGTAATAGTTTGAAGTATACTAAGCATTCGTTTATACACGGATATCTCTTAGTTTTGCTGTGTCCTCTGCTTTGATGAAAATTAGTACATGTACGGACCTCTAAACGAGCCCTGTCTACTTAATACATATTTGAAAACTTTTCAGAGAATCTGATTTAAATATGTCTTCTATGCAATAGAAATATCTTACCTCTTTTCCCTTTTTCGTTGAAATCTGTCTTTGGTCCTTTAGATCTGTTTTATTACCGATTAATACAATCGGAACGGCCTCGTATTTGTTGTGGGTTTGTAATATTTCCTGAAGAACGATGGAAAGAAATAATGCTGTAACTCCCCTGGCTATGCTAATATAGGATTATTCCGACGAACCTGATATTGATTTCTTTAGAAACCCTTCTGACAAAGGCATTTTGTCGCAATGGCGTCTTTCCATTATCAAAGCGAGATTGCGGGGATTTTTCTAATTTAAAGTTGTGGTCTGCTGTCGCTTTTTAATTTGACCAATATGGTAATTTATTATAAGGATTGGACTAAAAGCAAATCCAAATATAAATCCGCATCCACAAAACCGATGAACTTTCGATTTTCATGTTCTCTTTAGTTCCAACGTCCACCGTAACGGATTTTACAAACAACGTGAACTAGATTTTAACGACTGTCTTTTCATGTTTAATGCTTGTTTAAAGTCGTTTGCTGTTGATTCCAGTCATCAAATACCATTTGAGGGAATGTTTATAAGAATGTTTCATTTCAAAACACGTGGATTTATTTGTGGTAGGCTATACCTGATTAACACTTTGTATCCAATATGACAGGTGAGTGAAAGTTGATTGGTCCGTGACGTCATACACCATGGCAACGCCCTTGACCTTTCTGTATTGCCATTTTGTGACTGATCTAAATCTTTCTTGGCCGGCTGTGTCCCTGAAATATATTATTTAAATTGGTTTTACGTGAACTTTTCTTTATTGAGAATTATTGGAATTTTGTCCAAATATATTAGTTTTATTTGAATAAACAGTTTGACAATGTATACACATATAATGTCATGTTTCTGACAATAAAATGGTTTGTTTTGACGTTTATTATGTGGAAAAAATCATTTCGTTGTTTTGAAGATGTGTTTGAAATATGTTTGGAACCATGCATTCACTTTGACGGTTAGTTAATGATACCATTGAAGTAAATGGGTTGTAACTCTTTTCTCCCTTGTCGATGCAATAAAGAACGTTCATGAAGATCATTTAATTAACCGAGAGTGCCGTAAAGGTTTTATTCTAAAATAGCTATTAGTAAACGTTTCAAAACTGCATTTTACAAAGCGCAAATTAGTATTGACTTGCTGCTAACTATATTTACGTCAACATGACAGTTTGAAAACGCTGTTCAAGTATTTAACCGCTAATTCACGGACTTGAGTGACTAATTCAAATTCAAAGCGTCTGCAGACGTCATGTATCAATACTTTCTTCCTTAAGGTATAAGTTATTACTGTGACAAGACCGAACCCTTATTTTGTCGCGAATTACATTGGGTATTCCTCTTCAGTGAAAGTATGAAAGACATTGTTCGTCATAGAGCAGGGGTGACGAAAGCGAAATCTGATTTTGATTTACTTGTCTGTAAATGCCATATCCTTTTTTTGCATATGTCGGTATACTGGTTGTATAGTAAATCAAATTAAAAATTCACTTGAACGTTAAGGCTTTTGGACAAGCTGGGCAATATGGACGATTGATTCTGCCACCCCTGAAGAGTAACCAAGGGGTTTGGCTACTTTAATGTCAGCCGTGTAAAAGAAGGGGCGTTGACTTACCAGACCTGTAGCTCGACCAATGCACCGTCCACTTCAAACTTCTTCTTGACAAAATCGGTCGCTGAAATGAATAACATGTCGGTGTCAAGACACATGGAATCTTATCGAGAGTGCCGAAATGGTTTTAGATATGATATCGTGAATAACCAAATATGCCATTGCATTCGTAGCGTCGGAATATGAAACGTTTCATTGACGAGTTTCTTCTGTTATAACTTTTGCTGCCTCCAGCATGCACCTTAGCCAATTCAACTGACAGATTTCAGGGCCGACCATGATTTTGAAGTTTATATACCAATTTACGAATATAATCTTCAAATGCCATATGTTGGTGGCTAGGAATGCCTACAATAATGCTCGGCAATATTCGCCGATTTATCTTTTTTCTTTACCGAAAACATTGGTATCGAAATAGTGCCGACAAATTGCCCTTATTTGGGTTTTCCGCTGAGGATGAATCAAATAGCAAAGATCAAATACAATTTTTCTTTGCACATATACTTACTAATCGTGAATCTGGTTTGGTCCATAGTTAAGGTACAAAGATAAGATATCCGTGTTCGGCTCATGACGCCAGCAAAAACCAAGTCAGATTGAAAAACACATTTTCAAAAACCGGGTTGATACATATTAAATGCATTCAACTATTTTATTCACCAACGCGCATGCTCACTCCGTTTGTGGATAAATACCATACACTCTAAAGCTCCGAAAGCTGGTTTGACAATGACCAACGGTGCTCATTTATGATATGTGGGCTTTGAGAACGAGCCCAGGGCATTCAATCTTCGATACTCGATGCACAACTCTACACCACAAAATCCTACATTGCAGTGTCACTATCACCTACCTATAGTTGGATAAAGCCTCTCTTCGAACTGTTTTCCCATCAATGTCCGGAGTAAGGCGGATTTGCCCACGGAAGCGTCTCCAAGAATTAGAATTTTAAATGATGCAACACAATCTGCGTCACTCAAAGGCATGGCGTCTTTCACACGATCACATGGTCACCTGAAAGAAACAAGTACAATGAGGTTCCTATAAGCAAAAAACGAGCAACATTTTTATGGACCTTTATGAATGGTTTTCTTAAAGGGACGGTCAAATCAATTGGGCAAAATGCTACTTATTTCCGCCATTTTATTTTCACCTAAAGTAATTTCACTGGAAGCAATGTCTTATCATATAAGTGTGTATTGGCCCATTCTAATTTGAGAACAACACGAACCCCCTTCAATTTCTGAATTCTTTAATAAAACACTCAATTACCGGTCTGAACAAGGAATCCCAAACCGGAAGCTATTCTTTTGTTACAATGAAAATATTGTCAAAAAAGATCAACAACAAAACATTAAGCATTTTTTTGTGTGGAAAAATAGCTTCAAAAGATGTCTTCGGCAGACGGCTAATATCACGTTAATGTCTGTAGAATTCGTCATACATTAACCTTTTCATGGAGCGGCTGGCGAATCTTGCAGCTGCGTTTGCTGTTTGATAGGCCAACAGGTAGATTATTGTGTTTATCTTTGAAAACCAGCCAGATGCCCTTTCACTTCGCATCTGACTTATCAGGACTCGAAACTTCCTAATTAACAATTTTCCCCATTTCAGAGATCCGGATAAAATGCGTACTTCCTTTGCTTACTTTCTTTATGCTTCTCTAAATACTATATTGTGGGTACTCATTAGAATCGCCTTGGTGGGGTTATTCAAATGAGCATCAACACTCTAGGGTTTGTTAAATAGTTGTTGGCATATTGCGTGAAAAAGAAACGACGCTGCATTATCTAGACCTTGGTCTACATGTTGTTTCAGCTGTGCATTATGTTAAAATGCGTTTACATTTGATAACGTTCTCATATAGGTCTACCTAAAGCAACCATTTAAGAACCAAGTCATAAATGTCCTTTTTCGAAAAAAAAAATCCTGGCACCATTAACCCTTGGAAAGCTGGATAATTTCTTGAAATAGATTTTTGCGTCGTCTGTTTTCCAAAACCTTAAATATCTGCTTAATTTTTAAAGTCGGTTTCAGCAGAATTTTCACATTGTTTATATGTCCAACGTGTTTAATTTCTCTTCGACTTTCTTTTACCCTCTTTATAATGTAATCGCTAGCTAAGTATCGTCGCTTTTAAAGTTTTCTCCATCCCAACGTTTTTGCACAATCTACTTTTTTCTCAATCAACAGCTAACTCCTTTTTTTAATCCACTTCTACCCATATTCCATTCTTTATCCCTCGTTTTGGTGCAATCAACCGTTTCTCCATCTTCTTGCCACGTTCTACGTTTCCTTCTTTTCCCCTCGTTTCTCGTTATCTTCACATTTGACTTTTATACAAATCCCTCTCCATTTCAACACTATTTGTATCGGACAACCGATGAACCTATTCATGGTTCTCCCATTTCTTCCACCAACTCACCATATACCCCCATAGAGAGCCAAAAGAAAAGAGAGAGAAAAGAAAATACATATTGTTAGATGACTTATTTCGATATACAGGCAGACTTGTGTTAAGAGGCCAGGCTGTGGGACACAGTAAATTGGCTGTTTAAGACAGGTTGGCTGCTGAACACAAATCGATGTACACTATAAATCTAACAATGGGACTTTCTGTAGTGGTTGTTTAAGGCAGGTTGGCTGCTTAAAAGGGTGGTTGCTTAACACAAGTTACACTGTATCCTATTGTGATATAAAGGTAGGGCGTTGGGCTTGGTACAAGAGTGGTCGGTGGTATGATTCCTGCGAGTAACGGGATCCACCTTGGGATGTTTCATTAATCCCCTATTCCGTTTGAATACTGGTTTTTTATTCATGGATCTGGGAAAATATATATCAAAGCAAGACCTCAGGTCCCTTTCGGAATCCAGAGACATTAAGTAAGAGAAATTTCACGCCGTAATACGTCGGCTTATCAGCAGATCTGGGCTGGGCGCTTTATTTCAAAGCAATTATTAAGTTTTGATTTCACTTTTTCCGACGTTTGACTTCACAGTCTGCTAGGTAATTTATAACAAAGTTTCCACACACTTACAGAGGTCGATATACGAGGCTTAATTTCATTGTTAGATTAATAACTTACTGTTTAACCCGATTTTGTGCTCCATTCCAATTATTATTTCTGTCTGTCTCTCTTTCCCATCTATCTATATGTCTCTTGTTCTCTATCTCCTCTCTCTCTTTCTATCTCTGTCTGTCTGTCTGTCTGTCTGTCTGTCTGTGGAAGAGTATCTCCGTCCTACTAATAACAGGACCATTAGACTGCATCAATAGGTGCGCTTGCTGCCGATATACAGTCGGTATATATATCTTCATTCTAATCTTATGCTAGAAATCATTTCAAGGTCGATTTAAAATGACTAATTTTGGTCAATTTAACTCAATGAGTACATGTAATTACTTACATGCCTACACATATTCACGGGTGAAAAGAAATTCATGATGTAGTATTTATAACCAATTGGTTACAGAAAACAAAGTTGATCAAATCAGCATTACTTAATGCCCTTCCCCCCGACTGAGTAATATTCTTTTATCATTATTATCATCGTTTTGTTTGTCAATGAGAGCACCCTACCCTCGCAAAACGTTCATGCGATACCACATTTGTATGAGTTGACATTCTATAAATGAAATCGTAGTGTACCTACCTAGCTTATTTAGTAATTACTCATCCATGCATCGTCACAGCGTGGGAACTATGGGTTGGTGTTTTGACTACACGAATTTTATACACCTAACTTATTTATATCCTTCAAAATAAGATAAACTGAATGATGTTGTGAATATCTCCTCTGGAAGATATTGTTTCCTAAATACCCCCACTCTACCTTTCAACGGACATAGCAAAATCAGCTGATTCATCTTATCGGATGTTAACAAAAACTCACTTTAGTATGCCAATCCCCTGTGTCATATAAGTAGTCCTAAAATTCAAAAATCAAATCATAAGCCATTAAAGGTAAATACTGAACATATGCGAGGAACAGCGCAAAAGCTTTTTACTAATGGCTAAAATTTGATTAAGTTACAGTTTCTTTTGATAAACGCAAGACTTAAAAAAAAGAACACCCGAATATCCGCCATAAGATCTATTGACGCTTTATTACTTTAACAAGTAGTTCTAGATATATAGAGAGCACATACCCAAATCACGTCTTCAAAGCACTCTAACGATGATATCAAAGGCCACTGAAATGCAGTATGTCCGGCATATCCGTTTGAAATCACACATTGTTTAGAACTGATCACTCCAGTAATTGCCTTAACCCACACACATATCCAACCTCTATTTCGGATAGGCGTTATTGGATACCTACCGAAATAGCTTACACTTTCTAATTGTATTTACCTTTGCCCGCTATACACATCGAACTATTAACTCTGTGGTTCTTACTGGTAGCCTTAAAGCTACCTAGCACACAACGTTTTAACAAATGTCGGACGGAAATTTCTTCAACGCACAACTTACACGATGGTCCTGCATCTGTAGAACGGAGCTTCTTTTCCAAACTTTAATTTCCTAATTTTCTTAAGGTGACATTGGTGAAGAGGTAGAGAGTCGTGTACCAAGGTCCCGAGTACGGATTCCCGTTAGGCGAGGTGAAAATTGCACGGACTAGCCCACCAATCGGTCCGAGTTCTGGTTAACCATCCAGGAAGCAGTCTTCGAGAGTTAATTCAATAACCCTGCCCACAATTGATGTAAAATAGATAAGTTCTAAAACTTAAGTTAAAACTTAGAGCCACAGCTTAGTCATTTTACACTTTTCCATCAGTCTGCTATGCATAAGGATAATAATTGATAACATTAGTAGAGAAAAGATGTAAGGACAAACACGGAACAATTTTTGCTATACAAAAGTATTTTAAAACAATTTGGGTAAATAATTTGGTCATCAAATTATGGCACAGTTGATACATATGCTCCCTGTGGTAGATGCGCAAAACTGTATCATTATAATGTAATAAATGTTTATGCTGATTATTTGTTGTAAACACCAATGTGATAATCCTTTCGACTTTACACAACATTTTAAACTATTTGCTACAAATGTTCATGTTATAAGGTTTTAATTTGGATTTTCATTTTCTTCCGACTTACTTACGGAATGCCGACAATTTTTCCTTGGCTTGACCAGCCTTTATGAACATTTGAGCATGTGGTCGTCTTCCATCATTCAAACTCGGGTATTTAAACATAAATGAAATCATGCTGACACGGTGTTAAACCCAAAATAAAAAAAAAGGAACATTGTAACGTTTTAGGTACTTTCGAGATTTACGTCAAAGGAGCCAGTTTTCAACAAAACGTATCTATCCTGGCAAAAGCCTTGAACACAACTTATTGCAAGAAGAATGAAAAAAACGACCGCAATAACCTTAACCCATAACGAAACAATAACGACATTTGACCAGTTCGTAGCAGACGACCTTGCAAAACATTGTGGGAAAAGGGGAAATTGCTCTTAACAAGCAATTTCCCCTTTTCACACAATGTTTTTTGCCCTAACAGAAGATTATTTTCCAATTTCATCACATTTTGAAATGTCATCTGTAAACTCTTTCAATTTGGGACAGTAAACAATTTGGCCTTTGGTTAAATGTCATTCAAAGATAAGGTTTAGTTCTTATCTTTTTGTTTTATTTCTGTTTTAGAGATTATGCTTGGTCAGGTGATTTCCCTCAGTGATCAAGTTTCTAAGAAGAAACAAATGGATCCGACGAAATCCGCAATAAAATATTTACTCGAATTACACGCTACATTTAGCGTCCGTTTAACCTCTCTTTTCAGCAACCACCTTGCGGATTATAACGGTGGAAATTTATCTAGAAATACCGTTAACATTTCCTAGTTCTCTCTGTCTGTGTTTTTTCTCCGAATCTATTTTTACACTTCCCGTGCATAATAACCCATTTAATATTGCTCTCTTAACCCTTTACCAAATGCCAAATTTTCGACTGTCAGAATTGAAAGAGTTTGCAGACGACATTTCATAACGTGATGAAATTGGAAACAAATCTTCTGATAGGGTAGAAAACATTGTGGGAAAAGGAGAAATTGCTCGTTAAGAGCAATTTCTCTCGTTACTACAATGTTTTCCAGAGTCGTCTGCAACAACTTGTAAATGTCGCTATTGTTTGGTAATGGGTTAAGAAACCCATCCCGATCTATCTATATTAGGCTGTATTTACTAATAAGATATCAGTCGAGTTCCGGAATTGGCAATCTGTTAGAACACATGTATGTATAATTTGTTGGCATTTCATATTAGGGTTTTATGTAAAAGTTCCCCAAAGAACAAATACATTCTTAATCAGTCCATTTGCATTACAGAATGTACTCAGGGGCAGATGGATTTACTGTATAATGGGGCAGATATTTCCCATAGCAACCACGTCTTTGGTTAATCGGACACTCTTTGCATGACCAGCATATGTAGTAACGAATGAAATATGGATACATTGCACAAAGGTGCAACACACTATACACAACAAACACGCACAGTCTACTAGTTTCCCATTCAGTACACCTATTGTTAATATGACAGTCAAACTAAGCAGCTCTGTGAACATCATTCTTTTTTTTATATGTTTTCTGATTTTCTCAAATTCAGTCTACTCTCGTTATCTCGAAGTCGCCGAGAACACGAAAAACTATCGAGATAACGAGAGTTCGAGATATCCGATGAGCCATTAGCAACAATAAAAGAGACGAAAGAATGTGTATCAAGCGCCTTAAAAAAAATCTACACAACTCTGGCCCTTTTACATGGTAAAAAAAGTTGTCTACAAAAGTGTTTGCCCGTCTGAATAATCAAACATAGGCAATTAGAGGCCAAATAAAAGTTTCCCTTGCAAAGTCGACTTAAAAATGAGTCTGAAGCAAAATGTACTTTTTAGCAAACTGATGCCCTTGTCGCGGTGAACGTAATATATTTTCATAAGAGGTAGTTTTCCGGTTACCTTACGAAATACCAATGATTCTCTTTGACTATTGGCTTGACCAACCCTTATGAGCTTTCAATTATGGGGTCTTTCTCCATCATTATGAGCCGGGCATTGCAACATGACCGAAATAATTTTTTAAACGATGTAAAACCCACATAAAAACAAAATGAATTCATACACCAACGGATGACCAAAATCAAATACCGTAAAACTTTTGTTAAAAAACACTATAAGCAGAGGCGATGACTTGCCCGATACGTCTGTTGCATGTGCCTTAATCTAATAATGTCGATGTAAATAGACAGTAATGAACATCATGTACTCAATTTTTATTGAAACGAATGAACAGAAGAAAAAAAGCGTTTTCAAGACAGATATTTTTGAATATTTCGAGCGTGATACAATCTCTAGTTATCTTGAGTTCCGGGTTCATATATACAGATGTATGGATGTTTATAGTATCGAGAGCCCAGAATTATATTAGTATACATTTACGGCCATCTTTGAACCCGGAATTAGCCGACGAGTCTTGTATATATTACAGACAGCTGTTTTCACGATACATTTACGCTGACGGATTCATGCTGTAGAGGTTAAGACTAAGGTTCTCGAATTCAGCAAAAGAAATGTTCATTTGCATGGTCAAGTACCCTGTGGGTCATTGTACAGAAAAAGCGCAAATTTCGGTCATTTTTGTGAGCACTGGCTTTCTCAAACTAAAGGTAGAATACCCGTCATCCGCCATTTTAAAACTCATTCTTTCGTCGGATTACTTCGGTTGTTCTCAGTATCCAGCGGTCTTGTTCGGAACTATTTTGTCTAATGCGAATAGTTCTGGCCAATCAGATATACGTGTATATCGAGAACGAAAATGGTGCATCATGGGTATTCTACCTTAAACGAGAATTTTGGTGTGCCAGCAGGGATCGAATGTAAAAAAAGAAGTTTACGTATTCTATATCACAGTGGTATTTAGATGGAAAGTATAAAACACTACACGTATTAATAGTCGACATTATCTACTCAATACAGAAATAGAGTTTATAGACGAAATCATGATTACGATGTTCTTGGCAGGTATATATATTTCCTGGAAGATAGAGAAAAATAAAGTCTTTGGCAAGAATTATTAAATACTGGTTTGCGTAATTCTTCATTTCGTCCCGAAAAAATCTAGAGTAGTCCACATCAAGGGTGTGTACAGCATGGAACTATTGCTGAAGGGTTGGCATCTTATGAAAAGCGTGTTGTTGGAAATAAATTATGCATGTATTGTATATGCTTAATACATATCGTTTAATCAACAAAGAAATGATTGTTTACCATGCTAATCTATAGTACAGACGTTCTGGTTCTCGAGAAAACCGAGGTTTTTGCAACACGGTATGATAAATCAACCTTTGGTCATTTAGCTTCCAAGATATTCATCACTGTTTACGGCTTCTTTGACATTTAAAGCTCAGCCTCACAAAAGGACGCTGCTAAAAGCGCCATTGTGGAGGACAGTGGTCCAGGGATAGAGCGAAGGTCGTGGGTTCGAATACCGTGAGAACCAGGTTCCGACTTGCTACCTTTCATTAATCCACACTCGGCGCGTGTACCGGTTATGATCCAGGAAGCGGAATCGGGAGTGATTCATCGCGTGAGAATATTTTTTCAATTGGTCTAAGACTTTCCGTTCAGCGCTTTTCAGCAAGTATATGGTAAACTTAATGTTACTTAAATTTGGTAGGAGGATACATATATATATAAATGTTTCTACATACCGATTTCAAGTACTTTCAAAAAGTGAAATAAATACATTAAGAAAAGTTCACAAATATAAAGTTTGAGCTCAAAGTTTTATCAAATGGATCGTTCATTATACGAACGTTTTACGACATAATAAATTATCATTTGAGGTGGAAAAGTGGCTCTTACTGAACAATTCCGAATTCAAATCTGCTATACCATTGTATTATCCTTCCAAATTGAAATCAAATCCCAGTAATTTGGTCAAACTCTGAATATTAGAAAAAGTCAAGAACAATTAACTACGGTGAAAAGTATAACAAAGGAAGCATACCTCCCATCAATAACTTATTCCTACTCACTGTGAATTTGTCATCATTTCGATACGCCATTTCGGTCTATAATTAATCACTCTATTCGTCGAATACAAATAGGGTACCTAATTAACATAATCAATGTATCTGTACCATGCTTACTTTCACCATCCATAATTATGGACGGATATATTCACCCGTATGGAAACATAAGACCCTTCCAATAAGAAAGTTAAACAACAGCTACGACGAACATTGTATTAACCCTGAACCAAACCCCACATTTTCGACTCTCCGGAAACAAATTCTCAGAATGTTCTCTCTTTACTTACGGTATCTTTGTGAATTAAAGGTTAATTGATAATGACATATGGATGTTATATACATTTAAGATTACATTATTTCGTAAAACGTCTGCAAGAGAGACCTCAAGTCATCCAACATCGATGTTGACACCTGGAAAAGCCTTGCATCAGACCGCAACCACTAACGCTACGCCGTAAAGAGTGGAGTGAAGCAAGCTGAAGGGACACGTTCTGAAAAGTGGGACCTCCGAAAGACATTCCGAAATGCACCTTCTACGAGTGACGTCTCCGACTTTATCTGCACAGTCTGTGCGAGGGACTGCCATTCAGGAATTGGCCTCCACAGCCACAGCAGAAGATGTTCTACAAAAACAAACAATAAGCACAATCCATCATCTACAGAGACGGACGGGGGCCGATGATGATTTCGTAAAAATAAATCACTTTTTTACAGTACAGAGAACGACCGATCGGTCCGTTCAAACTGCGCATGTCCTCTCATGGTGTCGGAATTCGGAAATCCGTCAATATGGGCAGAGGGAGTGTGTCCGTTGTAATGAATTAATTAAAGTAGGTGTCCGGTGTTCGTGATTATGGCCGAAACTTCGACGTGAAATTAAGAGAATGACAACTATTTACAGCTGGGTATGGTGGGATGATTAATCGATGTACATGTATTTACGTCGCTTTCACAAGGCCTGTGTGTACCAGTGATTTAGGTGGTCGACTTAGAACTAGAGAATCCCGGGTTTGAGCCCCATCGATACCTCTAGTTTCGTGGAATTGTTGTTTGGCTCGTCACTTCAAAGAACTAGCCTAGTACTGATGGGTCAAGAAAGCCTCATATAACTGAAAGATTGTTGACATGGTGTTAAACACTAAACGTCGCTTTAAACCGTTATCCCGTTGATGCATACTTGTATTTCCTTATTTATTCTACAAAACCTACTTTTAGGATTTATTAATCTGAATTATTATAGAAAAAGCAGTCAGTCATGTGAGAACAAACTAAATCGATTCTCAATGCAAGACTTTAGTAAGTGCTTCACGTTCGTGAATCACTTACTAAAGTCTTGCATGGATCCCTCGAAATATGAGGCGCTGGAAAGGAATACAATGTGAATTAAGAGAGAGAAACGCCATAATATTTACGTATATCGTGCTTCCAACACTATCCATTCAAGCACTTGCGTTCTAGCACGATCTTGCTTTGGCAGAATTATTACATGTGGGGGTGAGATGTTGAATAGCTCCGTTCGATTCCACGCCGACTCAACCTTTCCGTCAGAGTGTGAGTACTGAGGGATAACTCTTGAATCGTAATGATAATTCGTTGAACTAAATTACCTCCCCTGGTTACTTATGTACCATTTACTCATTATTAAACGCGTAAAGAGTGCGTTGTACGCGACTGACGGCGGATAAGTATTCCTTAGAACTGCATTAAACAATCAGTGGATCAATCGAGTCAGCTGAGCAAGATATTTTGGTTTGCGAGCTATCTTTCATTTTCAAATGATGTATTTCATCCGGCAAGGGAAATAATTTTGTGTGTACGCGTTAGTGTGGATTACCTGCACATTGACATTACAAATTTATTGTGATTCGACGGGAACCAGACTATGTCCGAGCTTGCACTCTTGAAAAAGCAATCATTGGAAAGATAAGCAAACCCACGGTAGCGAGACTATGGGTGAACACTTTGAAAAAATCATTGTCACGAAAAAAGAGAAAATAACCTTGAACAACGCCCCCCTTTCCCCTTTCCTCGGGATATTTCCATTTATTTGAAACAAGTATTGTTTCTTCTCCTGTAACACTGTTTTACAATTAGCTACATGGGAGAAACAGAAATTCTGCTTTTCATAGAAATTTCCGATTCTGATGCTTTCAAATGGAATCAGTCACTAGGTTCCGTTGGTTCCCTGAAAAAAGGGGAAGAGAATAGATGTCAGTGGAATTTAGTGAATTTAGAAAAAAAAATAGGATGATCTTCGATATTGAGATTATGGGAATCATCAGATTATGAAAGTGAGTTGGTTATCACGAGATTTTTCTTTATTTTACCAAAATGCCATAGATCTCTTTTAAAGTAATTTAGAATGCGACCTGTAGGCCGTTATCAAAAATATGTGTCAGTGAAATGATACATATTGAAGTTCTTCGTTGCCAGTAATTTCTCCATTTTCTAACAATTTATCAATGTTTTTTTTAACCTTTGGCTTACTTTTTGTATTTGTTTGTTATCAGCGAGTGAAATAGGTCATGTTTGGGTAGGCCACATCAAAGCAGTTTTGATGGGGTCCTAACCCCCTTAGTAATTCAGCAATGTCTTTTTACATGTCAGCTTATCCGCTAATAACAACGATAGGCTTAAACAATATACCCCTTCAAGATGTCGCTGCTGGTTACCCAAACTTCAGCATATTCTTCATTAACCCTTTACCAAACACCAAATTTTCGACTGTCCCCAATTGAAAGAGTTTGCAGACGACATTTCAAAATGTGATGTAATTGAACAATAACCTTCTGATAGGATAGAAAACATTGTGGGAAAAGGAGAAATTGCTCGTGAAGAGCAATTTCTCCTTTTCCCAAATTGTTTTTCCAGGGTCATCTGCAACAAACTGATCAAATGCAAAAGTAAAGGAGTTATATAAAGTTGGTAAACCAGCAAATATATATTTTGTCAATAAAAGATAACACTCTATGATCTGCGAACGAGTGATTTCGCCTCCAACTTAATGACCGGGCTTCAATACGTAAAGCCGTTTATATATTGTTATCTGTTGAGTCAAAGGTTTGGGTTTGAATATGTGTTTAGATCTCTTAACACCATCACAAAACCCATACCCATATCGATATTCATTGGTCCATGTGTGTGGTGCAGCTTCTCGCACTATCTCATTGGTCTAGGTACCTAGGAAGTACCACCCAAATACTCTTGGTTACGATGATTTTGGAAACAAGAGCCGTTTTTATATATAACTGACACAGGCTGCTTTTTTCAACATTATATCTCATCGATATGAATTTCGATTAATAAATCATTTATAATTCATCGAGGGGAGCACAGAAAGAAAACATAATTGCAAACCGAGAGAAGAAGGAGTAAGAAGAAAATACCAAAAATGACATGATCAATGTAAATTTATTGCGTGGGCATGTTTACTTTAAAAAACGGGAGCACTCTTGGTTGCCCTTTTATAATCCTTTACCAAACAGTAACGGCGTTTGACCACTTTGTTGCAGATGACTCTGGAAACCATTGTGGGAAAAGGAGAAATTGCTCAAAACGAGCAATTTCTCATTTTCCCACAAAGTTTTCTGCCCTGTCAGAAGATTACTTTCCAATTTCATCACGTTTTGTAATGTCGTCTGTTAACTCTTTCAATTTGGGACAGTCGAAAAATTGACGTTTGGGAAAGGGTTAATTTGTCTTACTTATTGATTTAATTTCCTCATGAATGCCCCAGGCTTATTGCAGACTGTGTCTTAGACTCATAAGAATAAGAAAAAATATGTTTGCCAGGGTACGAGCGACTAGGCGTTCAATTGAAGGATCTTTTGACGACTAGTTTGTCCTTTAGAGAGCTTAACTCATTGACCAAACAATGAGTGAACTTCGACACAAAATACAAAGAAACACTTTCCAATATTCGCATTGCTTACTTTTTAGCATGCTCTTTGGTATTACTGAACTAAATCTCTGCTTCAATTGATAATGGTTTTCCTATGAAACAGCGGATACAAATAAAGGTCTCAGCAAAATACTATAGTATGTGCTTCATGTTTGTGAATCATTTGGAATGTTCTTACATTGAAGCCTCGAAAAAGTATGTTATCTACATAGGTTTTAACCTCATAGCTTTGATGACTAACCATACTTAAGATAATATGTGTCACATTAAAGGGACTGAGCTAATTTGCTGTTAACTCTTTACCACCTATAGACGACACTTTTTTTCTTATAGCAGACGACTTTAGCAAATCTTTGTTAACATGTGAAAAGCATTTCAGCTCTGCCGTTGTGATATGTGAATAGATTCAAAATGCATTGTGGCTAAAGGAGAAATTGTCACAAGCAATTTCTCCTTTTGCCACAATGCTTTTTGAAAGCCGTCTGCACAAAGACGCAAAATGAGGCGTTAGGTCGTAATGTGTTAAACTAATTTCAGAAAAAGGAGACAAACGTTTGCTAAATACTTAGCCTAAAAGGTCATTATATCCGTAGAATTTCCTCCTATTACCAATAACGTAAAAAAAGCTCAAATTGTTATGCAGTTTAATTTTACCAACTCCCGAAACTCATTAATCAAACAAATCGTGCATATTTCAACGTGTCGATTGATTTTAAAATACCGATGACACATGCATTTGGAGTGGTTTCCTGTTGTCAAACACCTTTTAAGCAAGAAGAACACATAAGTATGTTCATGTATATAAACATGAATGTTCGGATTCAAAAGATCTTTGTTTCAATACATGTTCGAATAGTCATAAACATGGTAAACATGGCTAGCTATTAACATCTAACGTAATATACCCATTTTACGTCCCTGTAACACACGATATAAAGGTGGTTGTTCACAGAAGAGAAGATATTAATGCCAAAATAAAATGTCTTTCACACAATACAGTTTTTGTGTTGTTGTTACATAAATAATTTGAAACAGCTATTCAAGGCCTAATTGAATCAGGAAGCGTAAATTCATCTAAGCGCGTACAGTTTAAATGCGATAGATGCCATGCGTCTGGGTTATAACACATGTTGATCACTGTTTACACACTTTAAAGAATATAACAACGATATAATTTAGCTTCCAACGACATTTCTTCAGTACGTATCAAATAAACAATAAAGCTCCTGTGCAGTTTTAAAGAACTTAATTTTTAACTTCACATCTGTGAACAAGCACCTTTAATACGCAACTAGGGCAAAAGCTGAAATCAATCGTGGTGATCATTTAATGACATAATCACATTGGATCCCACCCTAAATACGATACGTGGAATGTTATATTTTGGTGTATCACACGCTGATGTTTATTGTTAGGGCAGGGGGCCTCCGTGGCCTAGTGGTTAGAGTACAGAACTTGAAATCACATGGCCCCTCTCCGCGTGGGTTCAAATCCTGAGAGGGATATGGATTTTCATGAGAGGCAGTCTCCCGACTGACTTACGGAATGCCGATGGTTCTACCCGCCTTGACCAGCCCTTATGGGCAGTTGAGTATGGGGTCTTCCTCCATCATTAAGAGTCGGGCATCGCTACATAACTGAAATAATGTTGATGTGATGTAAAACCAATATATATATAAAAAAAATTGTTAGGGCAAACACATTTGATACTAAGGGAAGGGATAATATATAACTTTAAACGCGCATTACAAATAGTGTCGAGATATCTAACGACATTTTATGACCGTGCATCTATAAACACTCTTATCATATCTGCATGCATTAGACTTTGTCATGAACGTAACAACTACACCATTGCATTTTCTATGACTTTCTACAAGGTTACTGTATGTATGAGTTACTGTAAAAAAGGAAAACATTGAGAATGCCTCCTTCTACAATGTCTATGCCTCGTTGGCCGTAAATGTCTATGCTTCGTTGGCCCTACATTGACATTGCTTTAAATGTGCTTAAATGATCCCACGATTTGATTCTTTACCCGGGAAGTTTTATTATGCAATGAGAGTCCATTTCAATTTATAATAGGAAAGTAAATGTCACAATTAACATTATAAGTGCGTTGAACCCTTTCCCAAACAATAACGACATTTGACGACTTTGTTGCAGACGACTTTAGAAAACATTGTGGGAAAAGGAGAAATTGCTCGTGACGAGCAATTTTTCCTTTACCCACAATGTTTTCTGCTCTTTCTGAAGAATATTGTTCAATTTCATCACATTTTGACATGTCGTCTGCAAACTCTTTCAATTTGGGACAGTTGAAAATGTGTTGTGTGGGAAAGGGTTACTATCATTTTTTTAAGTAGATGAAAGTAAATGTCCTAAAAAACGATATTATCCTTTGTTACTAAAGTAACCCGGTTATTCGCTAAAGTATCTGGCAATCACCAGCACCAAAGAAGAATGAATTGTTTCCTCGTCTATTTTGCGTGGTTTGTTCATAGAGTTTCTTCAAACACGGTAGGGTGTCGTGTCAAACCTCTGTGGCGGATTGAACTGTTATGATATATAAGCGATATAAAAAGGCATAAAACAAGTGTTTATCTAAGATGTCACAATACGCGATACTGTATATCACCGATTTCTTTCTTATCCCCTTTCCGCATATTACCCCACTTTAACGCATTGGCTGTAGAATTATTTAGAAACCACTGTCCTTCAGAGCAATTCATCCTTTTGTCACAATGGTTTCTACTTTAAAATACAAAGTGTTGTAAAGCGCATTTAGCAGAGGTAACCTCCTTTGCAGAATTATCGGTCGTTCCCCCATTAATGTTGGAGCCTAACGGAACGTATTTATTCTGGTAGAGATTGGTAGTAGACGACACAAGAAACGGGTCTAACAAAATATTACATATGAAACATTTGACCTTGTTCGTCTTTTAAGAATTGTCGTCTGTTTCTGTTTTCAATTTGGATCATTCACATTTCCCGTATGGGTGGACTTCATCAAACATAATCTAGGCGAACAAATAAACCCGCGACCTCTTGTTGGAATTTATGAGTCGTCTGAATAGAAGCATCGCCATATGCCATAAATGGATTGTCTGGTTGGACAAAAATGTGTGTCGTTTTGGAGAGCTTTCAACAAATTGCAACTTCATTTTTCCAGATTACTTTCTTAACCCGTGTGCTGGATAGGCATGGTGAAGGCTTTCATTGAAGCAAAATGCCGAAATTTGCATTTGTATATTTAAGGACATTCGCAAGCTGTTTTTTTTGTAACCAAATCCCATTTCCAGTTGAATTAGAATGATTGTGGATGGAATGTAACTTGAAATCTTTTTTGACAAATAAAAGAAGTTGTCCCAGCCCGGGCAATCTAGTTTTATATTTTTTGTCACATTATGAAAGACGTTTTGGGCGATCGTGCATTTTATGTCGTCTGCTGAAATTGCTCGAAATGCGAAAGGTGTTAATCAAACATCGGTTATATGTGGATGACTAGATAAGCGGAGTATCTCCTTGATAACTTCTTTTTTTGTTTACTAAACCCTTCATTGTTGGTATTCGACGAGACAATTCGTATGGAAGCCAAGTATATGATATTTATTTGATAGTTTTTTAATTATTGAGTGTAAAAGTGCCCGAGGACACGCAGTAATACCGACATCTGGCTAATTCGCGGATTGGCGATTGTTTGCTTGAATGTTGATGCTCAGGATAAAAGTTTTTTTCTAGCATTTTTAAAATATATGATGGACAAGAATACTTGCAGACGATGATCGTAAATAGGTGCATTTTGATAATATACCAATATAAACTTATCCCTTTAGTTCCCCAGATTTTAGGTTATGAGATAAATATACATGTATTTGTCTGAAAGGTTTAGAGTATTAAAACGATCAAAACATTGTTCAAAGTGAACAGAATACCTAATCATAATTGCATAGTTGATGAATTCACTTTTGAATAATTGAAACAACATGAAAATCAGATTCTCCTCCGCTACATAATTGTCAAGTGTCATAATCTGCATCAACACTGAAAGTCGTTTATTTAGATGAATTATTGAACAGTTAATTAATCATACTTTACAGCTTATTATCCTAACTTTAAATCAAGTTTGTTTCGCACTCCTTTATCACTGATTATCATGTCCCGATTTGTATGTACGTTAGAACGATACTGAACAGGATACAGGACTGTTTACAATGTCTATCCCATTACCAAACAATACCGACATTCGACTAGTTTGCTGCAGAAGACTTTTGAAAACATTGTGGGAAAAGGAGAAATTGCTCGTAACGAGAAATATTTCCTTTCCCCACAATGTTTTCTGCCCTATCAGGAGATTATTTTCCAATTTCATCACATTTTGAAATGTCGTCTGCAAACTCTTTCAATTTGGAACAGTCGAAGATATGACGTTTGGTAAAAGGCTAATTAAGTCTATACGACACTGCATGGGTTGTGACTGAGCGGGATAGGTCATTGCAATGCGTGGTGAAGTTCGTGGCATTCTTGAAGTTTTAGGGTGTTATTATTGTAAATTGAATTAAGGTCTAATAAGTACCCAAAGCAATTTTTACACACCAACGGAATAACATTCTGTTTTATTGTCATTTACGATTTTTCTTCGTTTTTGTTGTGTTTTGTTTTTTTGTGTTGTTGAAAAACTATCTTCTTAATTGAAGGATAACTGGTCATGCTTTAAGGCACCATGAAATCACTACATGCCACCGGCTGATTCCAATTTAACGGGGCATGACAAAGCGTAAATTGCATACATCGGCTTGATACGAGGTCTGACTTCTTAAGTAAGAGATAACGTAAATAAGGCGAATACTTGGTGTTGACAAAGACGTAGTTAAACCCGCCTTAGTTTACATCCTAGAAACAAGAGCATTTTGTGACACCGTATGGGATATTCTACATGATAAAAAGTAAATATGGATAAAGAGGCCGAAGCAGGTATAGTTTGACTTATTGTTTTATGAACTTGTATTTAAGGGTGAGTTGTAAAATTTGCACATGAAAGAAACTTTTAATCGTTATTTTACTAGCATCAGACTTTCCATTTCTGGTACATGCAGCCAATTTTGATTGAGTTGAATCAAGAGAAGTTGCGTGCATGAGCAATATATCTCTCTTCCAACAATGATTTATATACTGACATATATGTTGATGTATCATTTTCTACTCTTACAAGCACAGTGTTGTGGTTTTTGGAAACATAGAGTAGGGTTCTGTTACAAATAGTTATTGTCCAATAACACATCTTAAAACAGTCTGTGTTCGACGGTTTCTGAGATTCAGGGTACATGCAAAGTCGTTTCAAAACTCATTTCAATTATATTTACGTATTTTAGACACCAATAGCAGTTGTTCGAAATAACAATCGTGAAAAAGAAATTACTTATGACAAGCGATTTCCACCTGGTCAAGATTGTTTTTCGCCAATACCATACAAAGGATTTTTTTTTATATGAGTTGTAAACTATGGTCGACTGTCGGTCCGGATTTGGACCAGTCATGTGTAGCCATACGAGGGAAATGGATAAATAAATATGCGTACATAAGAGTCATTATCATTGGCCTGATATCCAATTAATTGATATGACGAAGATGTGTGATGACGCATACAGATTACTGCATTAGGTCGGTTCCCTGCACCATATCTACATGTACATGTACTACACCAATCCGTGATTCAGGAAACCAGTCGGGTAGTCATTTGTCAGGGCAATCGGTATTCCTCGGACATTTGTGTAATCTGAAATCTAGATGTTTTTGATGGACCCGATGATTTGGTCGATCATAACACCTCTAGAGGCATTCTCGTGTACCTATATATATATATATATATATATATTCTTTGATAAATCTGTTGAGGTCACATTGTGGCCATGGTTACGTACTTAACACTCGGAACCTCTCTGTAATATTGTCACGCTGCACTGCAGGAAATTGCCGAACAGATCCGATTGCGTCAGTTATCGTTCGGCCATTCGGAACACCTCGGCAATTTCTTGAAATAAATACCGACTTGTGACGGGGATTGCCGAGTAGATACGATTGATCGTTCGGCCAATGGACGAAGCCATGACTTTGCACACTTGTTCGCCTGCATGGTATAACTAGCATCTTCAGCTCAACCCCGAAGAGTGTTACTCTATTGGTGGACATTCTCGATTGATTCGAGGTTTTCGGTTAGCGGTATTTTGGTGTAAGGTTGCAAGCTCGAGACCACTGTCTCATTTAACATGGCGCTGTATCTAATAAGAAAGAGTTGATTTCAAGTCAAAAAAGTTCTTTTTGTGGTATGGACTAGGCGAAAGCCACAATACAAGTGGAAAATCCTGTTTAAACAGCTCATGTGGAAAAAAATAACGTTAACAGGTGATTTTACCACTTCTTGTCACTTCATGAATAACCGTTTTGGATTTATGTATTCTAAAGTTGCTGAAAGCATGTGCGTTAAATGCAAAGAAACAAGCAATAGCACAATCAGTGAAAAACGCAGAAATTGTGATTGTTCTCTAATGTTCCTTGCTTGTGTCACTGAATGGGTGTCGACAGGTTTCTTGGTCTAGCTCCGGAATGGTCTTGCCCACTTTGATGATTTCGCAGAGAATAGGTACTAGACTGCTGTTTACAAAAAAGAAAACGATTAACCCTTTACGAAACGCCAAATGCTCAACTGTCACATATTGAAAGATGAAAAAGACATTTCAAAATTTGATGAAATTGAAAAATAGTATTATGACAGGGCCCGTTATGAGCAATTTATTTTTCCACTGAAGAAATATATGGAGCTCTTTTATTATGTTCATACAAGTCATGAGAATTAATTTACGAATGCATTGAGACCCTATTAAGAAGACTCCTTTAACATGAGTTATTTTGTGCTTGAAATATAGTTGTCTCCAATTCAATCGTGTTTATCAACAGCCTGTTTGTTTACATATTCAAAATAACGAATTTTGATTGGTCGGTTCAAAAATTTGTGTATCAACTTTCATGGTCGGGGTGAAGAATCACACAATCTGAATTATTAAATTGGCTAATCAGTGTTATTTCTCATTGGCTTTCACATTAAAGTTGTGCTGTTTGGGGGGGTTTAGGTGATAACCTTTTTAATCTGACCCAGAGTTTACCAAATAATGTAGTTTGATAAAGCATTAATCTCCTTTAAAGGTCAAATTTCCCGATAAACAAAATTTTCTTTAATTATCGTTTTTGAATTAGGTTATGGTTTCGTTATGACGGAGGTAATGATTTTTTTCTCATATAGAAGCGAAAAATGTTGTTTTTGACTACTTTTATTCACCTTTATCGATTTTTGTGAATGACTTATCTCCCTTGTTGTGACGTCATTTGTGCTTCAAAGTCATATGAACTAACAGTAAGAAGAATCTAGTTCTCAGTAACGACGGTGTTTTTGCACAAATTTCGGACATTTTAAGTGTTGAATTGTGTTTGGGAAACATAAATTGGATATTGAATATGGTATTTTGACAGGTCTTCTGGTGTTATTCTGCTTTGGGTCGCAGGGATGCGAGTTTCTCCCGTTTTCCGACGAACATAAAAGCTGCAAAAAGTTTCGATAAGTTAACTGGACCGTGTTTACTTTACAAATAAGCAAATGATATATTCCCCAAACAAGAACAGTAGGCTGTGTTACTTTCACTTCGAAGACGGCAAGTTTACGCATTGTTAGGCGTTTCCAAAAAAAAAAGAATTTTAATGATCTTTAAATGATCGGACTCAATTCAAAGTAATTTATACAGATGAAGACGCTTCAAATTCATTCTACTTATTGAGTAACCGTTATATTTTCCTTATTTGAAACACACCAACAATATTCACTTTACCTTGATGTATTGGTTTCAAGACTGTCAATTTAAACCAGACAAAGCTAATCTCACTTTCAAACACCAATCAAGCGATAAAGCATACAATCATGCATCTTGTTCTTATTTGCAAAACTTGTTTTATGTTTTAACATAATCGTAGAAACGTTGCCATTGTACATAAATGAGACAAAATGAAAATGTACGTTGATTGCTATGATAACAAACCGATTAAAACAAGCAAGTTTCTTTTATCTGCCGTTGTCTTTGAATGAAAATTCAAAGTAATGAATATTTGATATCCGCAAACGGTCTCTGAACTCATCAACGCAAATGATAATGGGTTCGATCTTAACTTATGCGTCTGCTTTTCGGAATTATTTAAATCACACATCTTATTTTTTTGCCATTGGTAATATTCGTTTAAATGACGTATGTCACACTGAAATGCAGGTGTTCAAACATGATTAATACAAATTTATATTGATCATTTAGTAATAAGATCACTTAATATATAATTTACACATTTGAACATTGTCTCTTTGTTTACAATTTAATTGATTATTGTCAGTTTATCTCACATACAAAGGGTCAATCAACAGACATCGGACATTACAAGGATTAAGGGTCGTGATGCAAATTAACACCAATCTGCCACATTTGCACTGTATGTTTCAAGTCTCAAGTCCTTTATTGTTTAGGCGAAAGATAGCCTCTGGCGTTAATCTCTTAAATATCTCGTGTTAATTAACAGGTCTGACACGTTCTGCTATTCCAGACATGAAATAACAAGCGGCAAATCTCACACTTTCAATGCGTGGCAATTAAATTTATCTTAAAAATCCATTGTTAAGATATAACCAATTAAGACCAAACTCTCACAGGATGTTTGGATTGATAAGGTGTCAGGACATATTTATCTCTCAATGTGACTTACGTGTGATACTTTGTCGTTATGATATTCAAAGAAGTGAACATGTTGTCTTTTTTATTAGAATAGTTTGACACTTCAATAAGTATATGATAATCAGTATTCACCAAAACGGTATTAACTCTATGTTTCAACAAAAAAACGTTTTAACATCAATTTCAAGTTTTGTCAAATTGATATTTAAATTCCAAAATCATAAAAAATAAATTCAAATATGTTTATTTAAGGTTGTTAGTAAAATAAACTATGACGATTTTTTTGTTTTAGCTGTTAATTATTAAACCTGTCCGAAAATTAAATGCTCAATATGTCAAGGCTACTTACACGAGAGAAAACGAACATTAATATAAAGTGAATATGAAGAACAATTCTTAAGTTCTTAACAGTTGATCTAGAAAGACGACATCGGAATCAATTTCGAAATCATAGACCTCTTACTGGGGGTGGAGTTACTGGAAAGTTGCCGGATGATTTTAACAAATACTCTTAAATGTGCCAGTGTTTAGTTTTGAAATTTGGATGTGTGGTGAAAATGTGAGGTAAAGGATAACCTTCGTATCACAAGTAAGTTGATGTGTAGTGAAAATGTGAGTTAAGGATAACCTTCGTATCACAAGTAAGTTGGGTTATAATACGGTTTGTTTGTTCGCAATTTATGATCTTCTCCCGTTTCATTTCATGTATTGATAAGACAATGCAGGGTGAATTTGACAGTTAATAGTTATACGATGTACGGTGTTAAGACAATTCGTTTATTCAGACCTGTGTCTTTGTTTACTACTCAATTAAAACCTTAATTCTAATACACGATCATCGACGAAAAAGTACTCTTGGTTTTCTTTCAACAAATATTAATAAAAATAGCTGTTTCAACAAATATCGTCAAAATTTCAAGCCGATTCTTACATATGAAAACATTTACAAATCCTTTCAAATTTACGCGTTACGTCACTTACTTTTTTTTTCAAAAGAATATTCTTATAACATGAAACATATTCAATAAAAAAAATGCACTGTCAATCCAAACATTAACTTAAGGATTGCTATTTCGAGGAAAATCGTCCCAATTTCAAGCCGTTCCTTTCATATGAACGCATTGACATATCCTTGTAAATTCACGCGTTAAGTCACTAATTTATTTTTTCAAATGGATCTTCTTATAATATGAAAACTATCCAGTATACAAAATTCACTGTCAAGCCAAACAATGACTTAAGAATCATTTAATTCAAGGAAAATCGTCCAAATTTCAAGCAATTCCTTTCATATGAACAGGTTTACGCAATGACAAATCCATGCAAATTCACGGGTTAAATTATTAATTCATCTTTTTTCAAATTGATATTCTTATAAAATGAATCATATTCAATAAAGAAAATGCGCTGTCAATCCAAACTATGACTTTAGGATCGTTTATTTGAAGAAAAACACCAATTCTAACCAGCGATCGCTCTTCACGCCCTTTACATGGCGCATTCAGTGGATCACGAGTGACGTCACAACAAAGGGAAGTAAGTCATACGAACTTTTATTAATCGGTGCGCTATGACGGTGATTTATGACGTAATGCGTTATGCTAAAATGTTGCAAATAATTTCAATGTGATTCTTTTACTTCATATTTTAATTTTATGAAATAAACCCAACCTGTACATATGACCTTTAATGTGCCTTTAAATTGGTGATAAGCCTAAATCAATCTTCGTTACTATACAACTAACTTCTTTTAATTTTCTTTTCTGGAATTGCGGGACATCCCTGTTTTCATTAAAGAAAGTGAGACAAGCTTCTTTGGCTCTCAGTACTTTTATGGGAGTCTCTTACTAATTGCGATGATTTTGCACATCGGAAATAATGAATACATGGATGGATTGCGCATTAATGCATATGCACGCATTATGGTATACAGGTAGTCTTTAACTAGGACATCAGTGTATATATGTGTAATCGTTTTTTTGCATAGAACAACATGTACTGCTAATAGGTGTGATAGGGAACACATTTTAATTTGATTGGATATCTTAATCAGTTTTCGACAAATTTCAGTTTTGTTACAGCGGTTCGTATACTTTTGATAGCTATTAGTATTTCTTAAGAGTCCTTCTAAAAAAGATTGTCCATGTCAGCGACTGCTTCGCTTTAAAGGCTTAAACTATCGAATAAAGGGAGCCGAATGATATTGTCGCATTGACACAATTGGAAATCAAAAACAGTATATATAACTGAGCCTGGGCTCGAGGCTATGACCTCTATATACCAAGTTGAACTCACAGCCCATTAACTGTATTGTGGCCCAATAAACGGAGTATATCATGGAGTATAACGAGGGTAAGGGAATACTGTACATGTAAATTAGATATACCCCCTTATAAAATTCGACGAGTCAGAGGTTAGTTTCATCTGATCTGTATGCAAACTTGAAACGATTCTTTATATATTCTCCAACATTAAACGTTTGTAGTGGTGCATATGTAGAGTATTCGCCTCGATTTCGATGTTGTGGGTTCGATGCCCCAGCGGGGTCATTCAAAGACCATAAGGTTATTGGTAGTTAAGGTCTCTTTCTGTTGAACTCTTTGTATTTGTGGAAAACATATCGCCTGGGATCTTAAGCAAATCCCAAAGAAAAAAAACCCGATAATGTCCGACATACCTCTCGACCATATGACTTAACCTAAATCGTTGAAAGCCAAAACTTGAACATGGACAATTATCAGATATACATTATATACATAAGATATAACATAGGTTTTAAAACACCTGCACAAACCTTTTATGTTTGAATAGTTATTAGAAATATCTCAATAAGGCGATTCTATTTTGTGACAACCCTATAAAAACACTAGACAAGGAATAAGTTTATTTGGTAGGAAAAGCGCTACAATTAGTGAAAACTCAAAGGCTTTCGCTTTGAATGTGACATCTGAAGTAGTATCTGCCAAGCTAAAGATTTACGATTCAAATCCCGCACTGGAGTATACATACAAAAATGTTGTAAGGTGTTTTATGAAGTGGCGTTTGTTAGCAAAACATGGAAATTGCACATGGATGTAATTTGTTTACATGTAGGCAGGTGTTTGATATTCGATTAGTTTAGAGGAAGCAGAGAAAGGAAACAAACACGCTTTTCAATAGTTTGCACAAATACAGTGATATTGGGTCAATCAAAGCGAATATTCGACTAGCATTTCACCATTCGAATATTCTGACATAAAACCGAATATTCCATTATTCGTTCTCATCACTATACAAAATACAAACATGGTAGGATGTTTTTATTGTGTATAGGAATGAGACCGAATAATGGAATATTCGGTTTTATGTCGTAATATTCGAATACAAACTTTTACAGAGAGCGAGCTGCGCCACCGAAAGCTGGAAAATGGTTCCGAGTACGGATCTGTGGTTATCGAGAAAAATGTGCGGATGAAGAGGGAGGTGGGGCTTGTCGGAGGCATATCTCTAATCGTCGGAACCATTGTGGGTAAGAACAGAGCAAGCCTTAGGATTCAATGAACAAGGGTGACAATCCCTTCGTAATAGCAAAGGTGTTTCTACTGCCATTATTTAAACCATCGATTGGACTAGGTTTTAGATATACAGAAATGTATGCGGATGAAGAGGGAGGTGGGGCTTATCGGAGGCATATCTCTTATCGTCGGAACTAGTGTGGGTAAGAACAGAGCAAGCCTTAGGATTCAATGAACAAGGGTGACAATCCCTTCGTAATAGCAAAGGTGTTTCTACTGCCATTATTTAAACCATCGATTGGACTAGGTTTTAGATATACAGAAATGTATGCGGATGAAGAGGGAGGTGGGGCTTATCGGAGGCATATCTCTTATCGTCGGAACTAGTGTGGGTAAGAACAGAGCAAGCCTTAGGATTCAATGAACAAGGGTGACAATCCCTTCGTAATAGCAAAGGTGTTTCTACTGCCATTATTTAAACCATCGATTGGACTAGGATTTAGATATACAGAAATGTATGAGGATGAAGAGGGAGGTGGGGCTTATCGGAGGCATATCTCTTATCGTCGGAACTAGTGTGGGTAAGAACAGAGCAAGCCCTTTACGAAATCAAAAGTGTGTCTACTTTCATTCATTTAACCGTCTGGGTTTTATATATGTTTTACTGAAACTTACTGAAACAATAAATGCAATGGTTTATTGAAAGAAAGTAGCAAGCAAACGCATTTCTATTGTCATTCATTGGACCATCGATTCGACTGGGGTTTATAATACTTTACTGAAACATAAAAAACGGTAGCATGCTATTTAAAAAGAGAAAAGGTTTTTCTATTGTCATCATCTTCAAACTGTTTCAATGGTTTAGAGATTATAAAATCAACTGGTCGTATTTCCCAGTTTGTCCAAAAACAACGGACAAGTGATATTCTACTGAGATTTACTGTATAATCATTATACGAACATGATATGTACAGAAAAAGATGGTAGGTTTACAGACAAGAAAATGAAAATGAGATTTCACCACCACGAAGCTCCTTTAGATATGCGATTTATTGGACATTTATCGCATCGGATAATGTTAATTTATAACCGTTAAAACAGTTCCATTTACGATATGGAATGTTTTGAAGAGGACACCTATGTGGTATAGTTGAAATATAGCACTATTGTTAACTGTTAAAGGAATGCTAATTTGACATGAATTTTTTTTCACTGACCTTACCAACTCACTGTTTAACTCAAAAATGGAACAATTTTCCATACGTTTTAACGAATGTATGAATGATTTGATGGAGCCTGATATTGTGTGCGCATAATTCTATTCTGACCAATAAAAGGCCAGCAGTGTTTAATCCTACATTTAACCACCTTGTCTAAAAGAAGCTAACACATACATCCGTGCAGAAATACAGTACCATCGGTTCTTTGTTAAACGAAACGTTAACAAGATCAAACCGATAATAATACCTTCATTGTTGTATTGGACTTAGCCTACAATACATACTTTTCCATAGCATATAGTTCTAATAGATAAGTTAAAATAATGACCCCTTTATTCCAGGTTCCGGTATATTTATCTCACCAAAGGGCGTCCTTGAGATGACGGGATCTGTCGGTCTCTCGCTGGTGGTCTGGACAGGAAGTGGACTTCTGGCTTTATTAGGTAACTCGGCATTTCCGGTTCACGTTGGTCAGGATGATCAAGACGTAGAAACTCTATGAAATTACAGCTTGGATCATCCGAGTTAGTATTCCTAGGCGATATCTGATGTGTGGGCAAGGTTTCTTATTTCTTAGGTGCAATGACAGTCCGGCATATTTTGCCAGTTGAACATGTTTTACACAGTACATAACAGTGGTAAATAGTAATGTCATAACCTTTGGCAAAAGGGTCTGACCACCAGTTTTCACTACTTACAAACGGCCATTGGAATCGATTGGACAAATGAATGGCTTCATGTAGGATTTGACTCCACCATCATTTCTTGGAACTGCTAAACAGTTATATTTTACCTTTAAAGGGGCCACATGTTACGCTGAGCTCGGTACGCTAGTCCGGAAGTCAGGTGGAGAATACGCCTATATCATGGAGGCGCTTGGACCAATCCCAGGCTTCCTGTACGCTTGGACTTCCGTTATACTCATTCGGACCTCCTCCATAGCCATCATCTGTCTGACGTTCGCTGAATACACCGTGGAATTGTTGCCGGTGTGCGGGATCGCAGAGATTCCTACAAAACTGGTGGCGGCAGCTGCAATAGGTATGTTATTACATTATAGGAGTTTGAATATAGTCTCAAGTAATATAAAGAACAAACTTAGCGTATATACCCTTGTTTTACTTCCTTTCGTTTAGTGCGGACAATATATATTGTCCATGGTGGGTTTTCCTATCGGGTTGGAGGGTTTCAATGGTTTAATTCTATGAAATATGTCAGGTCTGTAAAAATGAGTGAACATGGCAGAATTGATTCTCCATGACACACGTAAATGTTCTTTTTTGCTTTCGTTTTGTTTTAGTTGTATTGAATCCTTCTATATGTCCGGACGATCACCCGCAGTTATGGAACTCTTTAATGGAATGCTCTAGTCCGCTGACAATAAAGACCTTGGGCCCGTTTTACTAAACAACTTACGGAAAATGTTTGCGTAAGTCATAATTGATTAACATGGATAACATCTTCAATGAAAGTACAATATTGCAATGTGACATGTCATTGGAAGCGTCTCTGAGAGACGATTCCAATGATGTGTTACTTTGCAATATTGCTTTGCCAAATATTGAAATAAAAGGACTTATTGTTTTAGACTTACGCAAATCTTAAGCGTAAACTTAAACTGTTTAGTAAAACGGGCCCCTTAAACATTGTCATCCATCCGTGATACTCCAGGTAATGGGGTTAAGCATTATAACTAGAAAAATCCTGTTCCCGGTAAAACTTTACTATTACTGTTTAGGATCCACGATAGTAGCATAGACTACGTTAATCTTTTAAGAAAATACGTTATAAAGATTCATATTTTTTCAGTGACCCTGATGATCATCAACATCTACAGCGTTAAGATCACCAACCAAGTCCAGATTCTCTTCACAGTCGCCAAACTAAGCGCCCTTGGTATCATCATTGTTGGAGGCATAATCCAATTAGCAAAAGGTAAGTTATGAAATGTGTCTTTTTTACAAACCAAGCCAATATTTTGAATTATTATTCGCGGGATCTAAGCGCCATTGTTCATCACGTTTGTAAATGTTATACTATGGGCAAGTTAAGTAGACGTATAAGCCTTTTAGGTTCTAAGTTCAGAATCTGTTCGTTCAGATTATGTTTATGTTCCCGAAACTAAGCGCTCTTGGGTATCACTGTAGTCGCATGCATCAAATTAGCTAAAGTCATTGCCTTTGCTTAATCACGTCAAAAATCTTTTAACGTGTACATCTTCAAGTAATTGATTTTGTGATCATTTTATTTAAACACTTTAGATTTGTATTTTATATGGTTAACCTTTGTGACTTAAAGTTCGTTTCTCAAAAACTAGGCAACGGAGGCCTCAGAAATTCGTCATTTATATCAATGTTAAAAAAAAAATCTTTCCAAATAAACAAATAGTTTGGTTGATTTTATTAATTTCTAGGCGAGACGGCTCAATTCCAAGATAGTTTTAAAGGGTCTGAAAGTTCCCCCTCGGTCATTGCACTAGCGTTCTACCAAGCACTGTGGGCTTATGACGGATGGTATGTTATTTAGAACTAAAAATAACAACGGTTTTGTCTCCAAAATACTTAGGCCATCCTTATAACAAAGTGGTTGATACATGAATATAGAACATTGGTAATGTTAAAGCACAGCAATTTACTGCAACACCCTACAACCTAAGTGTAAAATGCGAAAAAATCCCAAACAAACATGCATTTCTCTTTCGTTAAATGACCATATGTTTTTATATAAAAAAAAGAGAAATATTTACAGACACCATTGTGAGAAACATATCTATGGAAGTTGGATTTTGTTGCATTTTGAAACAGAGAATAGTGAAACTTTTGATATTTTGAGAAGACCTCTGCTACATGGTAATTACATTACAAAAGATGAACTCCTGGTATATTTACTTTGCTTTTTCCTGTAGGAATAATCTGAACTTTGTCACAGAGGAAATCGACAGACCAGAAATGTAAGCATGACTTTTCATCTTTATTTTCTTTTTGATGTCTGTTTTTAAGTTTGATCTATTATTGTTTCCATCATAAAGACGTTTTTTTTTATTTGTCTTGTATTGAGTACACTTTCAAAGTGTTAGAGATAAAACTGGGTCATCTCTAAGTCAACAACAGATGACCAAAAATCATGAACGAAATACATGTTATCAATATTGCAGACACAATTTTGATAGAAGAAACAATTCGGCGCAGGTGCGTCAAAGAGTGTGGCTATGTAGTAAAGTGATACAATTAAAACCATGATGATGAATAAGCCGAAATAAACCGTCTGTCTAAAAGCAAATACGTTTGAGCCTTACAGTTAATACAAAAAAGGTAAAATTTCCTGAAGTACACAAATTTGATATATGTGCAACCAGGAATGTTGATATATGTACATGTGATTTGATTGTTTAAGGGGTTTTAACTGAAAGAGTTTTCATCGATGACAAAGTACAAGTAATTCAATACATTTTTTACCCAGATCGTAACAAAGTTCACCTATTACAATACAATTTTAAACCCACGTTGTATTTCACAGAAATATCCCCCGGGCTAACATAGGCGGTATCATCCTGGTGACGGTAGTTTACCTGTTGACCAATATTTCCTATCTCACGGCCATGACCGCCTCGGAGCTTCTAGCATCGTCAGCAGTGGCAGTGGTAGGTTCTTCCTTGTTTGCTTGGATGGAGTTCATCGTCAATTTTCTACAACCTTTCATTAGTATTGCGACAATGTTTTTGTATTCCCATTGTGCAATTCATCCTTTAATCTTAATGATTTCTACCCAATATCTTTCACAAAGTGTGTCTTTCTTTTCTCAACGACTTTCGTCTGCTGTTGCGTCATATTTGAACATTGACACATTCTCTAATGAGAGAATGCGTTAATAATAGTAACCTAAGCGTTATTGATGATGTACCGAACAATAAACAAACACATGTACATATACCTCAAGAGGATTGATATTTAATGGTATTTCTTCTACAGACATGGGGAGATCGAATACTGAAAGGGGCTTCCATTATATTGCCGATCTCCGTGTTGTTTTCCACATTCGGTGCTGCTAATGGATCTGTCTTCACTGGTGGAAGGTGAGCAAGATTTTACGGATGTCATCGTTTACCATGTTTTCCTTACATATACAAATTCAACACATTTATATCAGAAACATGTTAAGTCAATGTGTTATCAGATGTTCTTTAAAATTGGAAGAAAAATTGAGTTTATTCCACTTTTGCTTATAGCGTTTCTCTGCAATTGCTAAAAGTGAAATGAAATGAAAATGAAATTCTGCTCTAATGACAATGTAATTATTTTTACTTCCAAGTTGGAAACTGTATTAACAAGTTCTTATTTATACCCAATGCCACATCAACACGCGCCTATTTAAGCCTAGTTAAGCAATTAACCTGCTTCATTCTAGAGTTGTATATGTGGCGGGGCGGGAAGGCCACTTGCCCGAGTTGTTGTCGTTTGTCCACGTGCGCCGGCTGACACCAGTGCCATCCATACTGTTCACGGTAGGTAACTTGGTTAGGACATTTATGTGAACTGAATAATGGGTTAAGTCCAATGCCTTAAATACTTATTGTAGTTCACCTCTTCGTCTCTGTGGTAGCCCACGACAACTGAAACCCTTCATACGGGATCGTCGGGTACCAATGGCTAGGTCTCTGCTCACATTACTGGTAAAACACAGCCTACCGAAGATGCATTTGTCGGCTCAATGAATAATGATTCCATGGGGCGTCTATGAATAAATAGGTGCTTCTTTAACGATCTGGACGAGGTACAAGGCTTGCAGTCATCAACAATTCAAATCTTCTCGTGGCCGAGGCCCTATTTTGACAATATTCAAAAACTACGGTATCTTAGGTATTTACTTCCTCATTTTCGTAAGAGAGTCTGATGAATTTCGTTGTGCGATTGTCCTTCATTGTATTTAATGTTTGCATAAAATAGATTTTCGTTAAAAATATTACACTTTCAGTAGGCGGCTGTCCTCACAATGAATGTATCAGTAACAATTCCTCCTTGGTGGACTTCTTCAATTTAACTTGTTATGGCTTTTCCATGCACATATTTTGTATTTTCGTTGCGCGATTTCCCTGACTTTGATAAACGTGCGTAATGTTCACTCGCTCTTGGATTTTTTTCAGTTTAACTTGTGACTTTTTCATGCATAAACATTAGATTTGGTTCAAAGTGCCATTGTCCTGGCAATTATAGGCGTCAGTAACATCTCCTCGATGGTTGACTTCTTTAGGGTTAATTTTTCATGCTTATATAGCGTATATTTTCAGTGCGCGATTGCCCTCGCTATGATAGGCGTCAGTAATATTTCCTCGCTGGTTGACTTCTTCAGGGTTAATTTTTCATGCTTATATCGTATATTTTCAGTGCGCGATTGCCCTCGCTATGATAGGCGTCAATAATATTTCCTCGCTGGTGGATTTCTTCAGGGTTAATTTTTCATGCTTATATATCGTATATATTCAGTGCGCGATAGCCCTCGCTATGATAGGCGTCAGTAATATTTCCTCGCTGGTGGATTTCTTCAGGGTTAATTTTTCATGCTTATATATTGTATATTTTCAGTGCGCGATAGCCCTCGCTATGATAGGCGTCAGTAATATTTCCTCGCTGGTTGACTTCTTCAGTTTTACGGCGTGGTTATTTTACGGGACCGCCGTCTCCTCGCTACTCGTCATGCGGTACACAAAACGGGATGTAGAGAGGGTCATAAAGGTACGTGAATGCTCGTTCAACAGTTTACCTATGTATTTTGGTCAGGGGTCTTACATCGCGTCAACATTATTGCAATTATGCAGCGGTTCATGACTTAAACGTGGTGGAAGATGCCACTAAAATTTATTTCTCAAAAGGGCTTGGTCAAAATGGATGGAACCATCGACAATGTGTCCTTCTGTCAGTATCATTCTCTTACAAAGGGAAAGGACCCGTGGTTTGATATCAATTCAAATCTATTTCCACATGTCCATTGGCAGGTCAACAACATTAACGAACATGTGTTTCAGCTTATAATTCAGGCTTTTGATAAGTCATGAGGAACTTTAAAGGATTTTAGACATTATTCACTTTTGAGGTAACAGAACTCAAATCGTCAATAGATGATCGATCAACAAACACTTTAAACAAACAAATCAGCTAACAAATAAATACCTAACTAATGTACACCACTAATTCATCTTTCCCCATGTGCAGGTACCGATCGTCCTGCCGATCCTATTCGTGATGTGCGCCATTTTCCTGGTGATCGCCCCAATTGTGGACGACCCGAAGATCGAGTTCCTGTACGCGGCGCTGTTTGTTGTCAGTGGACTGCTGTTTTACGTACCCCTTGTTCATTTTAAACTCGTCACAGTGGGTAAGTTAAGAATCGTCAGTGTGGATATGTTTGAACTTGTCATTGTGGGTAAGTTTGAACTATCAATGTTGGTGAGTTTCAACACGTCAGTATTGGTAAGTTTGAACTCATCAGTGTTGGTAAGTTTGAACTCATCAGTATTGGTAAGTTTGAACTCATCAGTGTTGGTAAGTTTGAACTCATCAGTGTTGGTAAGTTTGAACTCATCAGTGTTGGTAAGTTTGAACTCATCAGTTTGGTAAGTTTGAACTCATCAGTATTGGTAAGTTTGAACTCATCAGTATTGGTAAGTTTGAACTCATCAGTATTGGTAAGTTTGAACTCATCAACACGTCAGTATTGGTAAGTTTGAACTCATCAGTATTGGTAAGTTTGAACTCATCAGTGTTGGTAAGTTTGAACTCATCAGTGTTGGTAAGTTTGAACTCATCAGTATTGGTAAGTTTGAACTCATCAGTATTGGTAAGTTTGAACTCATCAGTATTGGTAAGTTTGAACTATCAATGTTGGTGAGTTTCAACACGTCAGTATTGGTAAGTTTGAACTCATCAGTGTTGGTAACTTTGAACTCATCAGTGTTGGTAAGTTTGAACTCATCAGTATTGGTAACTTTGAACTCATCAGTGTTGGTAAGTTTGAACTCATCAGTGTTGGTAAGTTTGAACTCATCAGTATTGGTAAGTTTGAACTCATCAGTGTTGGTAAGTTTGAACTCATCAGTATTGGTAAGTTTGAACTCATCAGTATTGGTAAGTTTGAACTCAACAGTATTGGTAAGTTTGAACTCATCAGTGTTGTCAAGTTTGAACTCATCAGTATTGGTAAGTTTGAACTCATCAGTGTTGGTAAGTTTGAACTCATCAGTATTGGCAAGTTTGAACTCATCAGTGTTGGTAAGTTTGAACTCATCAGTATTGGTAAGTTTGAACTCATCAGTATTGGTAAGTTTGAACTCATCAGTATTGGTAAGTTTGAACTCATCAGTATTGGTAAGTTTGAACTCATCAGTGTTGGTAAGTTTGAACTCATCAGTATTGGCAAGTTTGAACTCATCAGTATTGGTAAGTTTGAACTCATCAGTGTTGGTAAGTTTGAACTCATCAGTGTTGGTAAGTTTGAACTCATAAGTGTTGGTAAGTTTGAACTCATCAGTGTTGGTAAGTTTGAACTCATCAATGTTGGTAAGTTTGAACCCATCAGTATTGGTAAGTTTGAACTCATCAGTATTGGCAAGTTTGAACTCATCAGTGTTGTTACGTTTGAACTCATCAGTATTGGCAAGTTTGAACTCATCAGTATTGGTAAGTTTGAACTCATCCGTGTTGGTAAGTTTGAACTCATCAGTGTTGGTAAGTTTGAACTCAACAGTGTTGGTAAGTTTGAACTCATCAGTGTTGGTAAGTTTGAACTCATCAGTGTTGGTAAGTTTGAACTCATCAGTGTTGGTAGGTTTGAAATTGTATGTGTGGGAAGGTTTTAACTCAGCAGTGTTGGCAAGATAAAACTTATCATTTTGGGTAAGTTTAAACTCGCCTGTATGGGTAAGTTAAGACTCATCAGATTGGATAAGTTTAAACTCAACAGTGTTGGCAAGTTTAATTTTTTTTAATTAGGCTAAGTTTAAACTCGTAAATCGGAGAAGTTTAAACTCGTTGGTCGGGAAAAGTTTATTCATTGGATATTCTCCGGTAAAAATGTTCAAATTGAAAGCAACATGAGGTCAGAAATAATAGGAATGTCATGAAAACCTATCAATGACTTTCGGGGGAAAACAGCAGCAGCAATTAACTAGTTATTCGAATCCAGGCGTGGTTTTCAAAAGATAATGGCAGCGGTGGGATTCGAACCCACGCCTCCGAAGAGACTGGTGCCTTAAACCAGCGCCTTAGACCGCTCGGCCACGCTACCTGTATAGATAACGGTACAGTGAGCAGTATGTTATTCATGAACTAATTGGTTAATTAACAATTTCCGGGTACAGGTATTTCCTGGATTACTACCTCATTGGCTAACTAACATACACTTCATTACGCAACGGCTAGGGAATAGGTAATTTTCAGGTATACCTGTCACTGTAAAGCCCTTTCCCATTTACACCTCTTACCCTTTACCGCTTTTGGGACAGGATAAAGGCCTGAGCCTCTGACTCCTATGGCTTTCCTTGACCCACCAGTACTGGGTTAGGGCTGGGAAGTGAATTGCAAAAAATGGGACAAAGCCTGAGGTTCTGGCACGTACGTATACCCCTGGTGCGGGGCATACAAACGGGCCAAGAACCCAATGCTGATATGGGAAGATAATTTAAGGTCACATCAGGCAGGTCTTATCTCATAGTTCTCTTATCTTGCACTTTCAGACAAAATCACCGTGTTTTTCCAACTGTTCTTCGAGATAGTACCAAGTCCGTATATGCCTGACGAATAGAAGATGTGCGATACCACACTTTTTACGTCTATTTATGGGTGTTTTCCCAAAACTATTTGATAAGAATCGATTCATAATGAACTGCCTTATGTTCGCTACTGTATAATTGTTAATACGCGAGGAAAAAACAGTCTTTCGTAAAAGAAAAAACATGTACAATGTATAACTATCTTTTGATGTCGATTATGATTTTAGACAGTCATAAAAACCCTTGCATGTGAATGAAACCGTAATAATCAAAGAACAAAAATGTGATGTCCGTAAAAAGTATTTTAACTGCTCCGCGCGTTCGGAAGTGAAGATAATAGAAACAATCACCTATAATGTTGATCGTTTAAAATGAAATGTCTTCTATTGATAAAACGACAACAATAAACTATAAAGTTACGTAAAACAAGATCAATGTACGCTTCTCAGTTTTGTTTATAACCGTCTGATAAGGAAATTACACATTGGTTGGGCATTGGTTTTACCAGTTTATATTTTGTAAACAATGATCTTTCATTAATCTGTGGTTCAGTCATCTAACTTGGTAAACGCGCCTTGGACCAAAGCTACAAAAAGGGTCGACAGAAATTCTTCAACCGTCCATAAAGCAGGGTTTTCCAGCAAGCCAGGTTTTTCCATCAAAGCACTGTTAAGAGCAAATGCCCATTTGACGGTTTCTATATACATGTAAATCATTTAAAAGAATAAGAAAATCGCACATATTTGGTGACAATGAGTGTTATGGTCGCCTTTTAAACGTGTTTTACTCGCAGAACACATTTGAGAAATTTCATGCGCTATAATTTTCTTAATTTGGGTTCACTTATTGGCAAATATATGTCGGTGTCGGATCCAACGAAGTAGAAACGATTCGGTTTTGTCTATTCTTCGAGCGTTACAACTTCGGATTTACAACCATGATGCGTTTTACCAATGAACTATCGATGCATACATACACACATTGCCCAGTCATTCGTTGGGTAGGTTGTCAGCAACATACTAATCTCTTAAACCTTTACCAAACGCCAAATTTTCGACTGTCCCAAACAGAAAGGGTTTTCAGACAACATTTCAACATGTGACGAAATTGAAAATTAATCTTCCGATGGGACAGAAAACATATGGGAAAAGGAGAAATTGCTCGTTACGAACAATTTATCCTTTTCTCACAATGTTTTCCAGAGTCTGCAACAAACTGGTCCAATGTCGCCATTGTTTGGTGATGGATTAATTCGTTGGGCATGTAATCAGAGTGACTTTACGGAGTCCCATCTAATGTTATCCCGAAATTTTGATATCGAACAATATCAACAAATGTAAAACTAAATACGTAAGAAAATAGTTTATTACCGTGACATGTGTAAATACAATATATATATACATAACTCATATACACATACTGATCATAATATCATGCCCTATATATCCCATTAAAACATAATTATTACCGAATTGCAACAATATTATTTTATTATTCTAAGGGAGATAATAATGGCACAAAACCAAATTACCCCCTTTACTGGATTGTCTTTAATGAAACGCATCTCCTATGCAGAATCATCGTCCCACGGATATGGATACATATAGTAATCGGTTTTTTAAGGCACAGATAGAAAACAAATTACATGTACATGTAAAACAAAAAGAGGAAACAGCCAAGATAAAGCAACTTTCTCTTGTATCTCAACTTTCATTTTTGAGTTCGTAAGCGGGGTCTACTCTAGCTACATGTTATGTGTTGCGTAATTTGTAGTTAACAACTGAGTTGGCACTGAGGTAGATTGTCCACATCATGTTTCATAATAATTGCAAAACTGGCTTCTCTCCATGGCACTTTGAAAAATGAAAATAACATTACGACTGGTAAAACTGGTTCCTGTTCAGATAATTCTGATTTGTACCCAGGCTACAACGCAATATTAAAAGAAAAAGTGTTTACACGGGGTCAAAACAATAAAGCATTTGAAGTCGCTTGTTTTTGCATTTATGCCATTAAGAGAGGGCATAACTTCATGCAACAATGATGTTTATAACAACAATAATGACAGGAGCGGATCGGAAGGTTATCTGTCATGAAATACAATGAGTAGCGGAATTTGAACACACACGAGTGTAATCAAGAGTGGATGTTTACGCAGCCATTTCGAGTAACACTTCAATTGCATCGTCCAATTCACCTCTCATGGAAATCTAGATTTATAAAGAAACTGGAATTTGACATCACTAGTGTTTCATCAAGCGCAACTGCTTATGCAACGACGTAACACTATTGTTATTGTCCAATCCATTTGTAATAGAAGTCTAGCTTAACATAAACATCGTCATTTCAATTCAACCGTATGTCATCTAGTGCGAGTGTTATTCCAAAACTTCACGTAACACTTTAATATTATTGTCCAATTCATATGTCATGGAAATCCAGCTGAAATGAATACCGGTATTTGAACTTACTAGACTGTCATCATGAACGAGTGTTTATGTGGAAAGTTCACGTTACACTTAATTATTATCGTCCAATTCACATGTCATGGAAATCTAGCTTTATATGAATACCTGGTTTTGAAGTCACTCGTTAGTCACCAAGAGTGAGTGTTAAATTATGCAGCAAGTTCAAGAGCACTTAATCATTATCGTCCAATTCATATGTAATGGAAAATTTTATTAAACTACCGGAATTTGAAATCGGTCTAAAGTCATCAATAGCGCGTGTTCATGTAGGAAGTTTCAGTTGCACTCGTCCAAATCATATGTCATAAAAAATCCAGCTTAAAGTAGAAACTGTAATTTGAACTCAATCACGAGTGAGTCATCAAAAGTGAGTGTTTACCAAGCACGTTCACCTAACACTTTATTGTTATCGTCCAAAGCATATGTCATGATAAACTTAGTTAAAACATACCGGGATTTGAACAAGTGTTACATAAAACTGTAGCATACCATTTGTGCCATTAGACACACGTATTTAAACAACGTACTCATATTACGCTTTATTTGTGTCGTCCAATTCATGAACCCCGTCCAGATTGAACCCCTCTTTGGCGGTGTCTTCCGTTTGTTTCACTGCTGCGTATTTCTTCCTCAATTTCCCGTACGCAACGTACACCAACGTAATGAGAAACAGCGGAATCGGCGTCATCACGGCTGACGCAATCGGCGCTATCGATCCCAGATCTCCGTCCGGAGCAGGAAACGATGACGTCATCAGGATGTACGCAATACTCGTGTTCTGCAAGCCGGTTTCTATGGCGATGGTCTTGACGGTGCTCCAGTCGCGTTGTCCAACGAGTGAAATGACCCCGCCGGCAATGTATCCTATGTACGGAAGTAGGCAAGCGGCTAGCACCGTGCGTGGCTTGAACATTCGGAAAATATACATGTTTGTGTATATACCGAGGACTAAAAGCAGCAATGACATTATAAGGATGACGGGCTTCAGGATTTTGTTGATGATTTTTGCGACTCTGGGAAGTTTCTGGCGGAAGAATATGCCGATGACCAACGGGGTGATGAGGATGGACAGGGAGACAGCCACCATCGAGAACGGTATCTTCAGGTCCTGGTCTTGAAGGAAAGTGTAGCCCAGTGTGTAGACCCACAGCGGAAGCATGGCTAGAATAAAATACAAGTAATGAAACTTTATGTGGTATTAACTCTTAGAATTCCGGGTAATTTTCTAATAATACATTATTGTGTCGTCTACTTTCCCAAACTCAAATACCAACTTAATTGGCGGCTGGCCTGGATCTTACCTGTTTACATAAGCATGAAGTCGGTTCCAGCACTATAAGGGTTTAAACTTCCTTTATAGATGTTTGTTCAAAGAAGAGGACATTTGAAAGTACAATTAAAGTGTCATTGAAACAATACAGGTTTTGTTTTGTTGTTAGATATAATATTGGCACAGCTAATCCATAATTGAATTTTTGGTTGGTCAAACTTGAAGGCAATTGAAGAAACCATTTTCTCAGCATGAACATGATACTTGAATTGAATCTAGGAAGATAGTCGAAAAGGTTAAGAAAGGCATTGTCGACCTTTTCCCGCACAGTCCGACACGTACATAAACATGTATCAGCGTTTTATTGCAAAATGTTTCAGAATTTATTGTGACAAATTAGAGATTACTCAGAAATTACAGAGGCAAAAAGAGAGAAAGCTCAAACGGCTAACTAGTTAGAATTTAACATTTCTGCTATTATTAGTTTTATAACACATCATACTAAACAACATCTCACTGAGTTAGTTCCACTAGGCACCCAAATTCATGTGAGGAACAAACGATACTTATATAAATGCAAAGGAGATCGCATACCAATGGGAGACAAAAGCAGTAACGAAAACACTTTAATACCTTTCTCGTGATTATGGATTATGCCATTGTACTTGAAATGTGTTTTCTTTCCATTCTCATTCATTTATGAAATCATCAATAGTCATTGATTGTCATAGTGTCAGAGAAAGTCGGATTGGATCTCCAAAGAAAACGTGGCCATTTCATGAAGACCTAAGGTTATATGATACGGCAAAGGGTTCAACACTCGTTTAGTGACCTTATCAAATGGTTATCTCTACACTTCAATCCATTTATCAACTTTAACCTTGATTTGATAAAGTACTCACACACATCTGGGAAAGTATTCGCAAGGGGGGTGGGTGGATGGGGTGGGGGTGGTGGGGTGGGTGGTGTTACATTGTGAAAACAGTATTCAAAATAAAGGAGTATGCACAGGTTCATATACTTGAGCAGTAGATGAAGTACAACAGTCTCATTGTATCAAGAGGGTATGGTAATAAAAAAAAAGAAAGAAAGGCAGAACCGTTGTCAATCTGTCAATCGTGGTGGAGGATTTCCCATCCTCATGTTCATCAAAATCTACAAGCGTCGGGATTTGAACCAAAGTGGAACACGGTTACTGATTGTAGGATCGGGGTCCCAACCACTCGACCCTATGACCTCCCTGATAAAATATCGTTTAAGATATTTCTGTCGATCTGTACTGTCTAATTCGAGATTCACCATATCAATTAAAATGGTTTCTGATTGAGCAGTACCAAACGGCAATACCCGTGTTGTAATTCCGAAGTATTTCGGACGATTATTTGCTTACGTGCGAAGAATGCAGAGATGTCCGCATGAATGCATTTCGGACATCTCTGTTACTTCGTCAACGAGTATAACTCTTTATAGTAGAATGATTTTGAATTCAGAATACCTTAACCCATTACGAAACAATAACGACAATCAACAACTTTGTTGCAGACGACTCTAGATCACATTTTGGGAAAAAGGAGGATTTGAAATGTCGTCTGCAAACTCTTTCAATTTGGGACAGTCGAACATTTGGCATTGGCTAAGGGTTATACTAAGTTAAAGATGTAATGTTTCCGCAGTTTTTCGGAGAAACCTTATCTAACAAACAAAGCTTACAGCGGTGTTTGAATACATTTCTTACACCTAGAGCTGCAAAATTTGCAAACGGTTGTTCGTTCATTTTTCAAATCTAGGCTATTTTATAAAGTATCATGCATGGATAAGCTATCCAAAGTGTTGAATAATTGGGTATAAGGGTCAGATAACCGAGCTGAGAGTTCAGAAAGGTTTATTAGCATAGCATTAAGTAGATGTGATAATGGCCCTAGGTATCAAATAACCTTTATGTGCTTGGAGCCCATTCCGCTATTTAAGAATTGTGTGACTGTTTAAATTAAAGGGACGTTCTTGTAAATTTTATTTTGTTGATAACAAACGTGAAAAGCAATTAATTTAAGCTTTAGATAAATGACTTTTCTCAATTTCCTTTATACAAAGACGCTGGAAAGTTGAGGTTTCATTACAAAAAAAATGTGACAAGATAAATCATTCGCAACTTAAAATGATTTAATGGACATAGTCGATTAACAAGATGTCGTGGGATTTAAATCTCAGTCTGTGAGATGATCGCTTTAAAAGAAAATGTTTAGGACATGCTTTATGCAATATAAGGTGTAAATTATAGCTTCAATAAGTTTCAACACCAAATTATTTGAGAATCATGCAGGTTATCGAGTCCCTTTAAATGTAAATATAGGGTTTATAGTGTCATAACTATGCTAGGACAGGTATATTCAGGCGACTCTTACAATTACCTCCCTGATCACTGGGTGATAGACCGGCCGTTTACATATGGCGCAAATGCAGCCACGGCCCATTGGAGTCTCTTTAAGCATATTTGACGATTTCTAAACAAAATCGTGCTTCAGGGTTAGAGATAATAAACGCATATTCAAATTATTCTGGTTACATAACTCTATAATGTGGGTATAAACGATGTATTAGCATAGCCTTGGTCTAGACATCTCTAAAAATCACCCAAATAATAATATTATTTGGCTGCCTAATAGAAACATCTCGACCAAGGCAGAACTTTATATTACATCATTTTAATTGATTGGCCATGAGTACTGCAAAGTTGTGGCTATGTATTCGCAATCAGAAAAGTGCCATGTATCTCAATACCAAAATAGAAATAAAATAAAAACGCTTAAAAATAATTGATAAAATAGATTTACCAAGGGCAGCAACTGTGCTAATGGCGGTCATGGTGATGGAGAGAGACAGGTTCCCGTTTAACAGGTACGAGTACATGTTACTGGCCCCACCTCCCGGGCAACAGCCGGCAATGAATATCCCGAGAGCAACAATATCGCTGTCTAACTTGATCACCTTGGCAACCCCAAACGCGATCTGAAACGGAAAAAGAGTTCTTCTGTTATTTCGTTTGTTTCCGAATCTATTTCGTCTGAAGCAAGCCTGTTAAGCTCCGAGTTTGTTGTAGCAGCTGAAGCAGAAGTATTCGGAAACCATTAATACATTGAAACAACCTTAAAGTTGCCAACGGATGAACAGCATAATTAGTTTTATCCTCTGTATGGAGCATGTATGCTTCGACATTTGACAGTTTCTACCTAAGCTCGCCTTTAATTTATCATTTCATTGTGCTATATAACACGGGCATGTAAAAGGCACCTCCCTAAATAAAAATAATGCAGTTCATTTTCCTAAAGACTCAAAATCGCGTTTCCTTATTCAACAATTTCAGCGAAATTACTTCCAAAATGAACAGCCCGTGTATCTTACTAATTCAAGGCAAAACTTGTCCAACGTTTGAAGATGCATCAGCTTGGTGCCTTTAAGAAGATCTGCATAAACTTGCCTATTTTTGAAGAGGTATTAAGTTGTTTATCTTTATATAGCATACATGGAGTGAGGCATTAGCATTCTTAATTGCAGATGTTGGAAAGCATCGTTGCTTAAACTGCTAAAAAGGAAAGCCAAAAGGCATGTATATCAGCAAATGAAAACTCTAAGTGTTTGATGATAATTCTCAAATGACAATGTGATTTAGTGACCCTAGATAAAATGTTCGATTTACACATCGCTTTTATGATTTCTTATGGGAAATCTTAAGATGAAGCGGAATATTGCTCTTTCCAAATAACATCAAAATATTTCCCGATCCGCGCCGTTTGACTCCAAAGACCTTATATACACAGGGATTCGTAGTTAAGGTACTCTTAGGGGGTAATGGCTATGTAGTTAGGGTACTCTTAGGGGGTAATGGCTATGTAGTTAGGGTAGTCTTAGGGGGTAATGGCTATGTAGTTAGGGTACTCTTAGGGGGTAATGGCTATGTAGTTAGGGTACTCTTAGGGGGTAATGGCTATGTAGTTAGGGTACTTTTAGGGGGTAATGGCTATGTAGTTAGGGTACTCTTAGGGGGTAATGGCTATGTAGTTAGGGTACTCTTAGGGGGTAATGGCTATGTAGCCATTACCCCCTAAGAGTACCCTAACTACAAATCCCTGTGGATATACAAAAACGTGGAAAATACCCACTGATAACGTACCAACGGCATCAGAATGTATTGGCAGCATAGACCAATGGCGGGCGCCACCGGCTTCCACAGGTGTTCCTTGACAATCTGGATGTCCAGTTTGATACCGAAGCCTATCATAACAAACACCTGCATACAGTAGACGATCACACGAAACAGTTTGTCCACCGGACGTATATTCCTGAGCACGGACACCGGGTATCGAACTACCTCCCTGTGGGATTCCCCGGCGAAGACGTCACCACTGGGGTGCGCCGTCGTCATGTCCGCTGGTACGTCAACGTTGTGGGTCGCATTAGTGATGTCTTCCAGGACGAATTCGATGAACGTCTTGCCGATATTGCCGCTGGTGAGTTGCAAATCGGCCTGGCCGTCGTAATAGTAGAAATTCGCCTGGAGTCTTTGTATGTGGCTCTGCGTGCGCATGGAAACGAGCGTCGTTGGCATGGCCGATGGGAAGGGGTTGTATCTGTAGTAACTAGCGGATGCGTTTTTACACGACACGATGTTTGTTCGCTTCTGTCGCAGATCGAGGACATCCGGATCCGTAGTGGTGACCGAGACCCGAAACATGCGGTCCCTGTTCGTGCAGACGATCGTGTAGTTGAAGGTCAAGGCCAAATCCGTTTCCATGGCTACCTCGGCTTTTGGAAGCAGCGCCGACTGGATCAGATGCATCCAGGAAACCTCGTAGCTCGTGTCCACAAACTCCTGTCCGATGTAGTTGAACACATGAGGTGGCGATTCTGGGATGGCATACGCGAAATTCGGCACCACGAGTTTCGATGGACTGACGGAGTTTTGCTTAACGTCCATATCTTGCGCAGAAACGCCTCCGTGCCACAGCAGTAACGAGAGAACACATATCACGTTTGGCGACCACATTGTTACGTCCGTATATTTTCAAATTAACACGCTAGCTGCGAAGAAAGCGGTGGTCGTACGCTCACTGGGGGACTGACTGACTAACTAACGACTACACATCTGGGGCAATGATTTCATAAACGGCTCCCATTCTAAAGTACGATGTTTTCGGTTCAAATACACGCTGTGCTTTGTAATCCGATCCGAAGGTTTAAGGGCCGGGTCTAGCCTGGCCACAGGTATAATCTTCGAGGGGATTTTGTCGTACTATTTGTTCATGTATCGCCGGTGCATTCCTAACTACTCGGGTATTTCCGTGACCTGAGAAATACACCTCGTACATAGGTGTAGGGTTACAAATTTTGTTTTATTTGTTCCAACTAATAACACGTTTCTGGGAGCGTTTCTGTTCAGTAGTTAAATGTATACGGAAGCGTAAAACATTAATTTAATAATCATTTTTCTTCGGAAGCCCATGCTTTAGTAGTGAAATTATAAATGTGATAGGTTTTTTCATTGGATAAAACCCGGTGAGTTCAGAGTGTCGTCTGATTTCATTCAAAGGGTCGCGTCTCCTTTATTTTGAATACGGTCTATTGAATGAATATCGTCTATTTGACCTTTATACCCCTTGTTCTTCTTATTACACTATATCCCCCTTTATGAGATGTGTTGACTCATTCAAATTGAGTATTTTCATGAAAGTTGTTCAGACAAAAAGGAGAAAATGGTTAACTATATTTATTATTTAATATGGCAAGTTTCCTTTCTATCACTTTATCATTCTAATCGCCCGCTGTATGCGAATGGAAACCAGTTTGTATTGAGGGGCTAACAGATTTGCTGGGTTGACCTAGATTTAAGATACCAGAGAAGAAAGTTGAATTTGAATAAAATGATAACACCCTTTTTAAACCCTTTACGTGTATTTTTACAAAAGAAAATCACATCAAACATATTAGAAACACTAACTTTAATAATGCGTTATTTAATTATAAGTTGTTTGCACAACACCTTTTTTAATCCATTATGTGCGCAATGTAAAAGAAAACACATGTGTAACATAGAAAACATTAGAAATACTTAAACTGCTTTAACGTGTTCCATCAATTATACGTTGTTTGATGCTGATATTTTATAAAGAGTGAATCAGCAATATTTGCCTTTTGTTCGAATTTGTTTGGTTCGTTGGGGTTTCGTGTAGAGATTTAACTATTATATTATATCGTGTTACGGAAAAGAAATCAAAAGGCAAGACTTGTAACAAAATAAGACAAATGCGGGGTTTCGGTAACAAACCTGATTGTGCCAATAGAATACCTTTTCGTGTGGAGATTAGTACTTATTCAATTGCTGATGTCTTTTTGAGAAATAACACAGAATACCATGAAAAGGCAAAAGAAAACAATGATGTACATTTTTGTTTGGAAATGTGATAGATAAGATATTCGACCACGTGTCTGTTGTGGAACGGTTACCCTTGTTTTTAAAGTACTTTTTTGCTAAACATTTTATGCTAAACAGTTGTGTAAGTTCTAAACAACATTCCCTCTTATTTCAATATTGAGCTAAATAATATTGCAGAGTAACATACCATTGGAATCGTCTCTCCGAGACGCATCCAATGACGCGTCACATGACAATAGTGTGTGTTCGTTTAAGACATTATCCAAATATTTTGCGCAAATATTTTCTTCAGGATAAAATGCCCATAATTCACCATTTTTAAATTCATTTTTTTGTCGATGAACCTCTGGCGTTCTTGGTATACATCGGTCTGGGTCGGAACTATTCGGTTTACACCGAATAGTTCCGGCCCCGACCGATGTATACCAAGAATATACATCGGTCTGGGTCGGAACTATTCGGTTAACACCGAATAGTTCCGGCCCCGACCGATGTGTACCGAGAAAAACCGAAATAATCCGACGATAGAACGCGTTTCAAAATGGCGTATTATTGGTGTTCTACCTTTAGTCGTTTAGTAAAGCCGTACACATGTACCTAAAAGTTCGTCTGGAGCCAGTCTATTGAGGTGTAAAAGGGTTTGTTGACTTTGTCCGTCGTAGATATCGAACTCCCTTTGTTTACTATTATATAAAAGAAAACTAATTCGATGTTGTCATATATGGGGCAAGGTCAAGCTTTTATATGAACGGCCATAAAGCAGTACAATATGGCAGGAGATGCAAACACCGTCCATGTTCTTTACAACTTTCGCCTGTGTCGCTTTGATTCTTTACCAAACGTCAATTTTTTCGACTGTCTCAAATTGAAGGAGTTTGCAGACGACATTTCAAAATGTGATGAAATTGAAAATAGATCTTCCGATAGGGCAGAAAACGTGGAAAAGTGAGAAATTGCTCGTTACGTGCAATTTCTCCTTTTACCACAATGTTTGCCTGAGTAGTCTGCAACAAACTGGTCAAAACTCGTTATTGGTAATTGGTTAATTGCAATGCATGTATGTGTCGTATGTTATTTTTTTCATGACATCGTATACATGTAATAAATTAAGTGTGACCTGGCCATTTATTTGTATGACAATGTAAAGGTCAGAAGTTACAAGAAAATCCTCGTGTTAAGTCATTTCTCCACGTACATGTTTTTGACTGGTCCAATATGGCTTAATGTAACTACATGGAGCAATTGTAATTGCATTTAACCTGTTTTAGGCGACCGCTCTTCAACACAGTGTGCGAACGGTTATATAGTCTAAGTCTAGGGCAATCTGAACACATCGGGTTTATCCAATGAAAACACAGCTCACGGAAATACCCGAGTAGTTCCGATTGAGTCAAGGGCTGTCATTTTGTAGAACGTAAGGAGCTTTCTGGATGAATTGCGTCCGAATAAAGCCGTAACTTGTCATAAACACCACACTTCTGTCTCATTTTACTACGGTCGCTAAAAACAACATTGACTGTAAATGTATCATCAAACACAGGGTCTTGGACATATGTCGTTTGACATATCTATATTATCAATTGAAAATATAGATTTGTCATTTGTCCCAGTGCTATAATTAATACCAGCTTCTTTTGTGCATTGAAGAAAATGTCCATATTTTCTTCCCAAAGAGAAAACCAGGTATTGAAAATATATAAAATCATAATAAGATCGATAATGTGTGTGTCTTAACGTAAAGGTATATTTTAAATATCATAAGTTTGGCCGTCTAACATGGGAAATGGATTCAGAAAAAAACATCTGGAATTACGACTGATTGTGAAGTTATTTCTCTGGTTGTAAAGAGGTACAGTGATGTCTCGTTAATCCGAACACGTCCGTTCCCAACAAAATGTCCGGATGACCGAATCAACCGGACTAATGAAGCAGAGCATGTTCTTATACACATTAAGACATAAACAGTCTGTATGTACGTGTATACTTATAACCCTTTAGCAAACGACAAATTGCCGACCGTCCCAAACTGAAAGAGTTTGCAGACGACATTTCAAAACGTGATGAAATTAAGAAATAATCTTCTGATATGACAGAAAACACTATGGGAAAAGGAAAAATTGCTCGTCACGAGCAAATTCTCCTTTAACCACAATGTTTTCAAAGGCCGTCTGCAAGAAACTGGTCAAATAATTCCGTTCCCTTACAATTTCGTTCGGATTGCGAGACATCCGGATAATCGGAGTCCGGATAAACGAGGCTTCACTGTAAATGTTTAACCAAACGAATCACCTTGAGGACGTTATGAAGGGAAAACAGAATCTGTATCGTACACGAGAAAAGGATCGACAACCTGTGACAAGTGACAGCTGCACGTATTCATCTGGCTAAAATTGTTTAACCTTAAGAATGCTGCGTAATTTTCTAGAAATATACTTCTGTGTCGTGTGATTTCCAAAACCTTAAATATCTGCTCAATTATGTGGAGGAAAGAAACATAGAGTAGCAAACAGGTTATACCACAGGCCAGTCGCCAATTTACTTGGCGGCTGGCCTGAATCCAAGCTGTTTGCGCAAGCATGAAGTCGGTTCCAGCACTATTTGGGTTAACGCATAAAGAGAGATGTAAGAGAAAGAAAACACACATAATATAAATAATAAAAACAGTTTTATTTTCCCGTGGTTTTAGGTATATCAACTCGCAAACAACAACGCATTTTATATTTGTTATATTAATTGCATGACAGGCCTTTTCTGGCAGCCAATGTATTAGACCTACTACATTTATATGCTGGCGATATGTACGCACAATAGCATTAAAGGTAATACTAAGAATAATTCGTGTAAACGCGTATATATATTTGACCTGCTATATTCTGCCAAGACAATAGTGATATGCGGTGAAACTCAATTTATATTCAAACCTCACTCCGGCATAAACACACTGTGTTTGGGCCTCCTCTGAAGCTGACTTGCAAGCTAGTCAGCATTGGTCTACAATCGTTTCAAGATTGAACCCATGATCAGACAATAATATTTCCACAACATTGAGTAGCCTATCCGGAAAGTTCAGGGTACCGTTTTACTAAACAACTTAAGAAAAATATTTGCCTGATACACATGGATAGTATCTTCAATGAAAGTACAATATTGCAATGTGACACGTCATTGGAAGCGTCTCCGAGAGACGAATCCAATGATGTGTTACTTAGCAATATTGCTTCGCCCAATATTGAATTAAGAGGAAATGTTGTTTTAAACTTACGTAAGTCTTAAGCGTAAACTGTTTAGTAAAACGGTACCCAGTTCTCTAAGCACTAGGTCCCAGAAGCCCCTCCATGATTCTTAACCCAGCAACGAATCGTGTCCCATCACCCAAACGTAACTCCATCGATAAAAGGTCGTAATGTCACTAAAAAACTGACGACGTGATGTTAAACGTCAACAGTTCTAACCTTCGTTTACCCAACCTTCTTTAAGGACTAGTGGAGGACCGCTTGTAACCACCTGACAATTCTACACAATCGGAACTACTCGGGTATTTCCGTGAGCTGTGAAATACACCTCGGATATAAGTGTAGGGTTACAATTTTTCGGGTAAATCGGCATCCGCCAATTAACACCTTTTCTAAGCGTGCAAGTTAAGTAGTTCAATGTGTATTGAAGGGTTGGACATCCTTTTAAGTAATCTTTTTATCAGTAACTCATACCAAATGACAAAAGTGTTGTTGTGACATGTTAAGTTGTTTCCTCAACCAAATTTAAAGACTTTTTAGATTTCACATTTAAGATCTATTTTTAAACATAGTGACGTGACGTCATTCCGCTGGGAACCAATATGGCGTCATCTCTATTATTTCAGAGGTGTTTTCATTTGATAAACCCGATGTGTTCAGATTGAATTTTACATTCATGAGTTGTCGCAACGTTTATTGAGCTGTATAGAATTTCAAATAAAACAGTAATGTGAAGCAATTTATTTCGCTCGCATACCTACGGTAGTGCTCTTGTAATGGTAACGCAGTATTTTGGACATACAATCGCGCACAAAGTTAGTTGAGGTGTCCGTATGGATAATGGACTCCTCGGCTTTCTTCGCGGTATTACGTCCAAAATATATGAATGATATGCACCAACAATCCACGCGTCTGTTAATCAAAGACGGTTTGGGAAATCATTTGTGAGCAAAGGGGAATATTTCAATACGAGTAGATCCCAATCTTTCAAAAAGAAAAACGAATTCTATTGTACCTTCCTAATCTAGTTTTATCTCATCTTTATTTTCATACGTCTTAGATATTCATTGAGAAACAGAATAATTGAATAGTAAAGCATTTAATCATAGAGACAAAATACAATATGCTACTTTCGTCACAATGATTTTGAAAGCCTTTTTTCTGTAAATATGTATACAAACGTTTGTATTCGGGAAAGATTCGACGACAAAAAGCATAAATCATTTAAACCGGAGCTATCCTAATTCTGTTGAAGCCGTTTTAATGGTGGTTGAGGGTATATAAATAAGTTGCACAGTGAAATCATAATAAGTAGGAGCCGCATTTTAACTATTATATGTTATAAAAGGGGACGGGTATAGGTTACACCGCGTGTGTGGGTTTTTTTCTTTGGAGAATGGTGTTTTTATTTAATATATTCATCGAATTTCGAGCCTCTCAAATGTCAATCTGTTTCAGCAGTCCTCTCCTCAACATGATACATATTACCAGTTTCCATAATATTACCATTTTAGATGACAGACGTTATCTATGGACAAAAAGAAAGAAAGAAAGAAACATCCCTCGAAAACTTACTTCAACGGACTTCATTTCCTACTTTGTACACATTGGTTCGCAATCTCCTATGCAGAGTTATCGTCCCCCGGATACTATGGGAGCGTAGCGGGAACCAATTTACTCTGGTAGAGATTGATTGGTTCGGAGTCGGAACGCTCTCCATTGAAAACCTTTAACCCTTTACCAAACGCCAAATCTGTGACTGTCCCAAATTTAAAGAGTTTGCAGACGAAAAATCAAACTTTGATGAAATTGGAAAAATAATCTTCTGATAGGGCAGAAACATTGAGGGAAAAGGAAAAATTGCTCGTTACGAGCAATTTTTCTTTTTCCAACAATGTTTTCTATAGTCGTCTGCAACAACGTGGTTAAATGTTGTTATTGTTTGGTAACGAGTTAAACTTTCCCGATGTTTCATGAAGTAACCGCGCATTGATTTATCAGTCACGTATCACAGGGAGAAATATCATAATAGACCTTTATTAACACTATATAGTGTTAATAAAGGTCTATTATGATATTTCTCCCTGTGTCACGTATCATATAACAGCTTTCCTAAAAAGGAAAGGAGTTATTGCTTTGTCGAAAAAAGAGTTAGGCGTTTGTGAGGACATTTAAGGTGACATGAATAGATACACTAGTCCCCACGATATAATTAGAATATCGACCTTAACCAAATACATAAAAGAATTCCCAAAAGTGTGTTGCAGTGTTTTCAAACACCGTCTGAAAAAGGTTTTTATTTTCATTTTAAGATCAAAATGACGCAAAACTATCTTAATGTAGTATATGCGTCATATTTTCGCAGTATTTCGGACGTATAGTCGCCCGTGAAGTTTACATATTCGGACAGCTCTACAATCTTCGTGCGCGAAATTGTATCCGAAAACCTGCAGAATCGATGCATAGGTATTACATTAACCAATTCTTTCCCTGTATGTTACATATCTGTATGTCAAATTGTTACATACATATCTGTATGTCAAATTGTTTCTATATTGGGAGAACAAATACTTCTTTGATAAATGGACATCTGGTATCGTAGCAAACTGACGAAATGCCGACGTTTCTATCAAGTTCGATGTGCCCATAATTGATAGCTAAGTTTTGGATCTTTCTCGACATATTCATTATTAGCGGAACATCTCACTTTAACTTAGATACTTTTAAAAATAAAACTACAAAAAGTACAAACAATCACGCTCATGATATCTCAACAGACGTAAACGTTGCAAAATACAAAACTTTACAAAAAATCGTATTGAAACAGTATATATCTTTAAGAAACAAGGAGACCAGGCTTTTAAACTTTTATGTTATAAAGGAGGACTGGTTATAGTATACCCAACAGTTTAGATGTTTTTCTTATTATATCTACTTTTATTCAAGCATATCGAGTCTCAAATGTTCTGAACTTTGTACATAACTCTTCGCTTTTGATGATGAATTTCGGAAATGCCGTTAAACCATTTAACTCTTTACCAAACAATAACGACATTTGACCAGTTTGTTGCAGACGACTCTGGAAAACATTGTGGGAAAAGGAGAAATTGCTCGTAAAGAGCAATTTCTCCTTTTCCCACAATGTTTTCTGCCCTATCAGAAGATTATGTTTCAACTTCATAACCGTTTGAAAGATAGTTTGAAAACTCTTTCAATTTGGGACAGTGGAAAATTTGGCGTTTGGTAAAGGGTTAAGTGGAGGACAATGGTCTAGGAGAAGAGCGTCGGCCTTGGGACACGAGGTCGACGGTTCGAATCCTGTGAGAAGAGGGATCTGTCTTGCGACCTTTCATTAGTCCACATTCGGCACGAGAATCGGTTAGGTATCCAGAAAGCTGAAAGATTTATCTAAGTTGTAAGAATCTGTTTCACAATCGATGTAGAATGAATAAGTTTAAGCGAACGTAACCATTTTAATTGCCCAAACATAAGTATCGCACTTTTTACCAGTCATTTGCTGCATCTAGGGCGAACAGTAACAAGTCATCCGTATAATGGGATGGGTATCGTATAACCCCAGTTTATCTTTACATAAAAAAAAATCCATATGTTACAATACTATCAAACTGTATTTTACATCGTGATCAAATGCTTCATTTGTTACAATGTCTTCGATGTGGTCCAGTGGTTGGGGGTGGGGGGAAGGATGATTACTTGTGGGTTCCAGGTTCTATCCCCACCAGCACCGCTTGTTTCTAGGGAGCGTCCTTAGGTATATCACCTTAGAACCCTATGTTGGTACTGGTCAATCCAGTAAAGCCATAACGAACTAAAAAGCTGTTGAAGCGGCGTTTTTCCACATATAAGACAGAACATAGTGTGTGCCTTTGTGCTTTAGGAAGATCCATTTCGTCTGTTGGTCTTGGGATAGCGCATATGAGGTAACTGGCTTGAAGCTACTCCATCAGAAGTTATCGCTGTAAGATCTTAATGACATCCCCAGGTCTTCTCCACGCTAATAAAAGAAATATAAGATTTTTTAACCATGCAGATCATGACAAACGACTTTCTGTTCATTTCTATGTGACAGACGCACGAGAAAGAGAGAAATGGTATCCGGTGCAGATGTTTACGAATGCGTGGGATTGGTGACTTTGTAGCGAATACTCTTTTCAACAGCCAATGCGCAGTACAACAGTGTTGCAAAACGTTATGTAATAAAGTTGCATTATGTAATAATGACATGTATTTCGGAACGGGTTCATTTTCTTTTATGTTTTTAGATGCCAACCCGTTTTGTAATAAAGTTATTATTTAATAAGTTTATTGTTGTACAATAATTAGATAGCTGATCTTTTGTGGATCTGTTAGGATTAGCTTTGTCCAAGGTCTATCCACGGTTGCCATGCAAGGACTGTTTTGACAAATGTAAATTTTATCTGCTGAAATTTCATATGGCTAAACGTTATCAAAGCTATTTTCGTGTTGGTTTTGCAAGAATTAATGTTACGCAAGGGCTTCTCAGTGGAAAGTTTGCAAGAATTGCTTTCGTTCAAGGTCTAATTGCAGAGGTTTTGAAGGACATGTTTGTCCATAAACATTACATGTTTATTTATGGTAAGTTTGAAATTGACTTTGTCTAAGGCTTAAATGTGGTAGCTTCGCAAGATTAATTTCGACAAAGGTCTATCTTTGGTAGGAATGGTTTTGTCCAAGTGATTGGTGGTAGAGCTCTGTCCATGGTTTGGCTTTGTCAAATGGTAATATGTGGTAACTTTGTTTGAAATGGTTTTGTCCAAATCTAACTGTGGTCTCTTCATTATGATTGGTTTTGTCCAGGGTCTATCCGATATATTTGCCATGGTTGATTTTGTCTAATGCCTCATAAAATAGATATGTAACAGCCCTTTCTCATAATGATGTGTAGAAGTTATAATAAGTATCGACCATTTCAAATGTTGATGTTCGGAGACGTGTTGTAAACGCATCTCGAATAACCAGCTTCCCCAGAGGTTTGTTTGCAACATATGTTGTTTGTATAACTTATACCAGCATATGCGTTTTGTGACTGTTCCAAACTAAAGGCGATATCAGACAACCCTGCCATAGCAAAAATATGACGTCATTTTAAATAAGAATTTTGGCAGCACCAATTGTGATCAAAACAGAAGCTTTTTATAATACGAAATGTTTCTTTTGTACAGTTGTTATTGATTCCTATATCAAAGACCTAAACAAATACGTTTAATAGTGTAGATCTTCAGTCCGAGGAAATGTTAAATCAAAACTAAAAGCAAATAGAACAAAGTATATAACCCTTATTCATATGATAGTTTAACGCGGGTATCAATTTTGCTATGTTTTTATACCGATGTTGGCTACCAAAATGTATTAATTTCATCAACTTACACAAACTTCAGTACGAATTGGACGAACTCACTATGGTGCGAAACAGCTGTCCGACCTGATTTATGATCACATGACCTAAAGATGGTGGGTGTCACATAATTTATTTTTGATATTTAGTTAACTAGATTTGTATTTATGTTCAAACGATTTCAGAGAAGCTATGGTTTAAATTACCAAACTTAGTTGTCCTCTCTTTATCAAAAAATCAACTTTGGTGTATATATTCCGTTAAGTGCGATAAAAGACCCCTCGTGGAATGACGTTGGATTTCGCGTCAAGTTCCTGGTTGATTTGCAAAGCTTGAATGTTCTGCTGCCGACAGTGTTACAGTGTCGCAAGAACAATGATGGGTGTAGTGATTTTTCCTTTACTTTTAACCGATGGCCAAGTCATGTTTACTTTCTTGTCAAGCTGTATGAAACAGTTTCTCAGTGCCTCTGTCCACTGGTCTAAAGGAAATTAGAATTCTTTTGGTAGTTGACAATAATAAAATATTTGCCAAGTACTGTGCCTGATTATGTCCAAAGATGATTCCTAATACAACTTGTAAGGATTGTTTATTCCTTTTCGATGCCCAGACTGATTGAGTGTAGATTTAAAGCCATTTAGTCAAATAACAATAAAGCACCCATGAAGAATTGCAGGATTTATCAGTTAGCTTAGCTTAGAGTCATTACTTGACACAGGTCCCATTTGGGTCCTCTTCGTCAGGGCCATTCCTACATTTTTCAGTTCTGAGACGACTTTCCTGGATACACCAGTACTAGGCTAGGGCTCTGAAGTGACTTGCCTAAGGCCACTCCCACGAAACTAAATGGCCTCGGTAGGGCTCGAACCCGGGACCCCCGTGTTCTGAGTCCACCACCTTAACCACTGAGCCATGCAGCACCCCAGTTCTAATGCACTAGAATCTTTTTTGTTACAGTCAGGAATGTCATCTGTTATAAACTTATGCATTTATTATGTTGATTATCCAACAGTTCATAATCATTAAATTGTTGCAATAATGTGTCACGAAACATTGCTGTGATGGTAATAGGGTTAATGTATAAATACTACTTCTACAGTCTTGCTGTAGAAGCCGGCTTTTATGGGTGATTCGGTAGAGTGGTTGGCTTTCTCTTGTAGTTAAGCAACATACTAAGTGGTTAGTACCTGGATGGGTGACCCACGATGGCTTTACTCCGAGAGGGACCCGATATACGTTACAAAATTGGTGGCAGCGGTGGGATTTGGTTTGATATCACCATCATTCCTGTACCCTTAATAGTTTGTCGCATGTTCTCGATCCTTGTTTCTGCTGTGAGGCAGTATTAATAGTGGCAGTAGTACCTACTTGAATCGTAAAAGAGTCGGTGGTTGCCCATGTATGTCTTTGTGACTTTAGTGACTTCGGGACGAAGTCAAAAAAAAGGTTGGAGAATGTGACGGTAATAGGGTTTATGTATAAATACCACTTCTACAGTCTCACTGTGGAAGCCGGCTTTTATGGGTGATTCGGTAGAGTGGTTGGCTTTCTCTCGAAGTTAAGCAAAGTACTAAGTGGTTAGTACCTGGATGGGTAACCCACGATGGCTTTACTCCGAGAGGGACCCGATACATGTTACATTGGGAATCTACCTTTCCTACTCTTTTATTAAGACATGGAGAACTTTAAGTTTTAAATACATTTGATCTGATTTCATTTGTTAGCCTTAAGTATTTTTGCTCAACATTGAGGAAGGGAAAAAAGTACTCTTAATAAAATATTAATTATAATTGTTGCGCATTAAACATTTATTGTGATGCGTTTTATTATTACCAAAATCAACATGTTTTTGATAAATATGATTGATGAAAGTTGCTTATTATAGAAAGCCCTATGCCCACTCTCAGTCATTTGTACCATTGTGTACATTTATATGGACCACTTATTGTATATATAGCAAAATTTATGATTTGTATTTCCAGTCGACCCCGACAAAAGGCGAGTCTCCCCAAGAGGAGCAGGAGAAGTTATTGGAGGAAGGCCTCAGTATTGTCAAAAACCAGTCTTTCCAGATGAAAAGATGTCTGGTGAGTGAAGCTAGGGCATTTTTATGTAATCAGGGTTTTGCTTGACAACAACCTATTTAGTAAATGATCCCAAATTTCTGGTTGTAAACACTAAAGATCATTCTTTCCATTCACAGTTCCATTTATATGATACATATGCGGTCGAAAGTCCCTCGTATTTCTTTTTCCAGTGTAAAGTTCTGACAAGATCTTAAACGCCCATGTTATATAATTTCCCCTTATGGTGGGTTTATCTACTCCATAGAAAATAAAGACCCATTGGTTACACAAATGCTTTTAAAAGCAACAGCAGAATACTATTAAAAAGCATACAAATGTTAAAAAACAAAATTTTTTAGAGGTCCAGATAAGAGGTGAATCTGCCTAGCTTGCTTTTCTACATCCTATATTGAAGGTACTCATTAGAACTTTATACTGTCTTACACTTCCTTAACTCCGTCTTGTGCTCTGCTTTCATTTATGAAATGTCACAAAAGTTCATAGGGCAGATAAGGTTAGTCTCGGCTTAATGTTCCATTTAGTTTTGAATTGTCTTTAAGCTACCTATACAGTAGAACTTTTCCTTATTTTTTGTGCTTTCTACATTTATATCGCTCTAGGCTGGTGCAGTTTGCTTGTAAAGGTTTTAAGTTTGTTTTGAATTCCTTTTTTTCAGGACAAAGGGAAACTGATGGATGGATTAAAGCATGCCTCTACAATGCTGGGGGAGTTGAGAACGTCTTTACTGTCTCCCAAAAGTTACTATGAACTCTGTATCCTTAAAAGTCTGATGAGATAAATCAAATCTTGATTAAAATAAAAAGAAAATTTGCATATCCAACAAACTTATTTCTGTCTAAGACTCTTTTTCTGTGGCTTCATATATCCCATAAGAATTGTCTTGAGGGGACAATTCCCTTGGGTAACAAAGTATGTATGTGGTTCTGAGATACGATATGAGTTAATCCCTTGTTTTGACTTAAATGGTGATATTTACTTTGTGTATCTTTGTCTATTCAGTTACGTCATGCTTCTTGAACACATTTTTCTGAAATTTAAAAGCAAACAATTTTTAGGGGAACTTGTTTAAACTATTGTTGCGTTTTAGGTTGCAGTGTGCATTATCACACATGTGTATCTCTTTATCTTGACTTCATGTTATCCATCAATATATTTTAACACTATCTGCTTTTGAATAACAACAATACAATTTACCATTAATGCCCTGAGAGAGTTCATTATCAGACAGAATGATTAAAACTTTACCATTCAGCTTGTTGTATTTACCATAGTGAGGGTATGATAAAAGACTATAGAAAGTCATTTACAGTGGTTTAGCACTTACTTAAGTCTTGCTATAGAAAGTCATTTACAGTGGTTTAGCACTTACTTAAGTCTTGCTATAGAAAGTCATTTACAGTGGTTTAGCACTTACTTAATTCTTGCTATAAAAAGTCATTTACAGTGGTTCAGCACTTATTTTAAGTCTTGCTATAGAAAGTCATTTACAGTGGTTTAGCACTTACTTAATTCTTGCCTTGAACCCTAAATATTCTATATAAGGCAATTTAAAGAATCTAGAAAGATAGCAAGGGTAGAAAATAGTAAACAGAAATGTTAGATATTCCTTCCCTTAACCTGTAACTAGACATGGCAATCTCTGATGAACTGAGACATTTGGAGTTGTACCTTGTTGATGAATTCCAGAAGGGTCGTAAAGTAGCAGACCTCTACGAACTTGTACAGTATGCTGGAAATATAGTGCCGAGGCTGTAAGTTTAAATCTTATTAAACCATACCTCTTATAAGGCTTTGTGACTTGGCTGATTATTAATGCAATGCTAAAGTACAATCATAAAGAAATATTTCATTTACTTTTCTTGCTAGGGTTAAACATAGAATCAACAGGTTTTGATTTTATATTGCAATGGACTTGTTAAGTCAGATAAAGCTACCAGCATTCCATTTGTCAATCAGAAGACTTCCTCTCATAAAACTGTCATTTGAGGTGCTGAACCAGTCACTCAGGGACTTGGGTTTGAGTCCCACTGATACCCTTGCCTCATAGGGGTGTCTTTAGACAAGACATCTCTCAAGCCCTAGATGAATCTCAGAAAAGCTTCTTTATATTTCAAAATTTGATGACACTGTGTTGAACCATATACGCAAAAGAATATCATTAATATGCAATGACTTTGTTCAATGACAATGAGAAATTTGGCTGAATGGGTAATTGTCTTTATTTAGCAAAGCAGTTCTTAACAGGGCAGCAATGTTTCTATTTCCTTCACAGATATCTCCTGATCACAGTGGGAGTGGTGTATATCAAAACGAATGAGCTTTCTCGTAAAGATATCTTGAAGGATTTAGTGGAGATGTGTCGTGGAGTTCAGCATCCGCTCCGCGGTCTCTTCCTCAGGAACTATCTCCTACAGTGTACCAAAAATGTGTTGCCCGACGTGGAGGTGGAAGCAACGTAAGTTTGTTTTGATGTGGTTGAAAACTTTGTATACTGTATTCACAAACTATTTGTTTATTATGATGTCATGTGATCTGTTTAAACTGAAAAGAACTGTAGACTTTATTTTGCTGTTTTATTACACAATGAAGCTATATTCATGAAGTATGAATAATTTTATTTCCTTTGTGATATTTGGGACAAAACAGACAGGACAATATGAGAAAATTGTTATTCATAGACCTCATACTTTGGAACTCAATACAAAGTGGTAATAGAAAGAGAAGAATTTAAGATTACAACTTTTTGTCATTTTATCTAATTGATATATCAAAATAGCGATAAAGGTTAGACTATTTGTTATCTATATTTTCTATTTTGAATTCCAGGGTAATGTAGAAAAGAGGTGATCTCTTATTCTGTAGATTTCACAATACTTTATTCATCTTCATGCTTTTTTAAAAGAGAAATAGAGTGACTCTATCATAAGTATCCTTTACCTCTCACTCTATCTTTAACCTTTATTTTCCAGGCCAGGAGAATGTGAAGGAGGTGTCATCTCTGATTCTATAGATTTTATACAGCTGAATTTCTCGGAGATGAACAAGCTCTGGGTGCGAATGCAGCACCAAGGTCATACGAGAAACAAGGAAAAGAGGGAACGGGAGAGACAGGAGTTACGGATCCTTGTTGGAACTAACCTTGTCAGGCTGAGTCAGCTGGAATGTATTGATATGGCTAATTATAAAAAGGTAATTTTGTAATTCTTATCTCTCTCCTTCATATCAGGTTTTGTCCTAGTAATGATAGGGGTTTATACAAACTTTTTGCAAAATTTCATTATGTATTCTCTCCAAAGTTATCCATTGTTACAATAAATGTCCTGCATATACACACATTTTGGTGCCAACATAAAAACATTTAAAAAGATGATATATGTCTGTGTTAAAAGAAGAAAGTGAAAAAGTTGTTAAAATCAAGTAGTTTACATTAAAATCAAGAGTTACAACAGTCTTCCTCTTCTCAATTTTACAATTTCAGTGATTATTCTTCTATAAATCAACAGGCTAAGGTATCTATACAAAAAGCATTATGTTTTCTTTGTCATGTTAAGAAGACACAATTGTGTTGATTATTCATCAACTTTGTGTTATTCCAGCTGGTGTTACCTGGTGTACTAGAACAAGTTGTGAGTTGCAGGGATGCCATAGCCCAGGAGTATTTGATGGAATGTATCATTCAGGTAAAGGATTAACGTCTTTTGTACAGTACTGTTCTACCACATAACATTTCATTGGTTGGCGACAGTGGTGCAGTTGTAGAGTGTCAGCCACTTGTACAGAGGGTCTTGGGTTTGATCCCCATTAGCAGAGACGTGAAAATTGTCGGGACTAGCCTACAAATCGGCTCGAGTACTGGTTTATTATCCAGGATGCAGTCATCAATAGTGGGTTCAATAAGTGTTATGCTTCCGTCACAATCAATGTATAATTATTACCTTAATCATATGATGACATACAGAGGTTTACATAAGATGGATATCCTTATAACTTCTTCTTTAAAACTTATATTTTTTGAGACAATTAAAATGAGTTCCCTTAAAATTGGGTTTAACTACAACTAAGTTTTGAAAGTAGTATATGTAAAAGGTCTTTATACATATGCCTATGGAAGGAAAGCAGTTTTTACAGCAAAACAAGACAAAAAAAGAAAAGCTTTCATACGTCACATTTATTAATTCATTGATGCGATGAAATTGAATTCCTTTTGAAGGGATTAACTTCTTATTTCACTCCTCACTGGTTCTGCTAGTTTTGTGAGAGTTTCCTCTGTAAGTCTCTTCAGAGACATAGCCTAGTTCTTGTCACTCCTACAAAAGTTGTAATATGAATGAAACATTGTTAGCACAGCCTTTAACTGTATGAAAATGGGATTGTTAGGTAAAGGATTATTGTCTGAGTATTACACAAAGGTTGAGAAAATATTTGTATTATCTTTATTTCTTTTCTAAACCCTATATTGTAGGTACTCATTGAGATGATTCTAATTAGTACCAACAATATAGAATTACTTCTTAAAGGTTTCTTTATCAAGACTTAAAATACTTGTCATTTGGACCTCTAGAAGTGTACTAATTCAATTCCAGGTATTCCCAGATGATTTCCACTTACAAACATTAAGTCCGTTCCTGCGAGCGTGTGCGGAGCTACACAGTAATGTGAATGTCAAAAACATCATTATCTCACTGATTGACAGGTAAGAAACAGCTGTTTGCTTCAGCACACAGCTGTATATTACAATGACTGATAAAGCCCCTTCCTTCATTCTACTTCACGTTTACTGACCTCATTTAGAATACATTGACAATAACTGTGTAAACTTGATAAACTACTTGCTTTTCCTTTTATTGCAATAGCTTAATATCACAAAGGAAATGATACTTTCATAACTTCAATTATTTCTGTCTGCTGTTGTTTTTTTAATTTTGACCAATCACAAAATGGGGGAGGCCCAAAGTCGTAAAGGAAATTGCTTTGACTGCTTTGAACCCCCCCCCCCCCCCCCATGTTCAGCTGTTACTTGAAGTTAAATGTTTTGAAAAAAAAAACATACTGAGCAGTGCACAACTCTCCACTTAATAAACATATTCTCCCCTTTAAAAACAATAGTGTGAAGTTTATTTAGATACTTTTACCTTATTTGGTTACAATAATTTCTAGTAAGATGTTATTTTAAGTAAGATAGAGTCATTTGCTTATGGTGAGTAGATAGAACTGCTATTTAAGTTAGTTCGTTAACAAATTGTGTGTTCTTTGAGTGAAAGACAATGGTTTTGACATTTCTGACTCATATAGTTTTGTGATTTTAATTTCAAGACTTGCGATGTTTGCAAAGAATGAAGAAGGATCAGGAATTCCACCAGAGATTCAACTGTTTGACATTTTCTCACAACAGATTGCACAAGTTATTCAGGTAAGTAAGTCTGATTGTATCGATTAGCAGAGCTTCATTACATGTCAGGTTGTAGACAGTCCAACACGAAATACAGGATAGTTTTGTTTATTATTTTCTGACATTTTGTAAAGTAATTGCAAAATGAACTCGGCTTCAGTCGTGCCTCTTTAGCCAAGTGGCATGTACAAATTGGAATGAAAGGGAAATGAGTTGGAGTCCTGGCTCTGCTATTTTATTTCTGGAGTAAATGTGACATAATTTATTCATCTCTCAATACTGAGCATTTATGGTCTTATCAAAAGAATAATGTGAAATTCTGGTGAGGGCATGGAAAGGTGTGCTCATTGCCAGGATATGACTGAAATACTGTTAAAAACACTGTTAAACCATATTTCATTGGAGTTTTTATTCACTCCTTACTGAGCAACTGTGGTCATATTGCAAAGCTGTTAAAATTCTATGTTCTTTCTAAACTAGTTTTGAATGTTACATATCAACAAATACATTTGGAGCAATTTATTGTTTTATCACAGTGATTTCTCGAGACTTTTGCAGCAGGTGCATTGAAAATGAGACTTTATGGGGTAAAGCATTAGAGAATGGTGATACACATTTTTTTCCCTTTTCCAATCATAGAACCGCACTGATATGCCCCCAGAGGATATTGTGGCCCTACAGGTTGCCTTGATCAACCTGGCCCTGAACTGTTACCCGGATAAGATTGAATATGTGGACAAAGTGTTGGAGACAACAGAGGATATATTCAACAGGCTGAACCTAGACCAGTAAGTCAGCTGCATTTTTCATATACACAAAGAATAAGAGATATATGTAAATCAATCATTTATTATAATTTAAAATGGCACAAAGGATAATGTTTTACAAAACAGGATTTGCGATAGGGAAGCCCTCTTTGCCTTCTTGAATCCCCCAAAAGCCATACCATAAATGAAAAGCTTTTGATTCAGGGTTAAACCCAGGGCCTTTTTCCTTGAATTCAGAAGAGGCTTACGACTGTTGAATTTTGGAAGTTTTCTCACTGAAATTGCTGAATTGGGAAGACCAAAATGCTAGTATGAAAAACTGAGTTATCTTAAAGAAATTTCCAATGGGGAAGGTGCCTTTTAAAGGCCCATATTATATAACACAAAAAAGCCCCAAACCCCATACAAAAGGCAGTTTTCTCTTGTTAACTTCAGTCTGGAACATGGCAGCTCTGTTTCTAAGGAACTGATGCGGTTAATGAAGATACCGATTGATACCTACAACAACATACTGACAGTACTGGATTTACAACACTTCGGTCCACTGTTTGAGTACTTTGATTACGAGAGTCGCAAGGTCATGAGCTGTTATCTCATCTCTAACGCTCTCGACAACGAGACTTGTGTTGGTACACAGGAACAGGTGGGTTATTAAGATTGTCATTTTAATTATTTCATTTGGTTTTAACATTGCGTAAACAAAAGATTCTATTTGATAAGCAAATATAAGTCTAGCTAATCTTTTTAATGACACATTAAGGTATGAATATTATTGTGCAAAAACAGAACAAACTAGTATAAAATGCATTGTGACAAAGAATGGAAATATTACTTAGAAGAGGTGTTTTGACTCATAGAATCTGTCAATTATATTTAAAAGTGGGTTTTAAAAATGTAATATTAACACTTAAGTTTATATAATTGATACTTTGAATTCGCTTTCATTGCTTTATTGGGTTTTTTACCAATCATCAAAAGTACTTTGTTATTTTTCCATGCAAGGTTCAATGAGGAAGGCCCCATAGTTATATGTAAATAAGAGCTAGATGTGCTGGGTTCAAAAGATATGTATTTTGTTTGTCAGCCAAGGGACTATTTCTAATGAAAATCCAAATGCACTGGTACCAGGCTTTAAACACACAGGGGTCTAAAGATTAAGTATGGTAACCGTAAAGCCAAGGAGGACAGGACCTCCATATATGTTCATTTGTCCATCTTCACCCTTGGAATGTTGGGTAATTTTCTAAAAATAGATTTTTGTGTTGTCTGCTTTCCAAAACCTTAAATGCCTGCTTAATTTTGAAGAGGAAAGATACCCAGAGTAGCAAACAGGTAAGATTCAGTGCCAGCCGCCAATTTACTTGATCTAACCTGTTTGCATAAGCATGAAGTCTATTCCAGCACTATAAGGGTTAATAAATTGAGGTGGAAATCGCAATTTCACTAAGCTGTGTTGTTTATATCCCATAGGTTGATAACCATTTGAAAATTGTGAATGTGCTGGTACAAAAGTTCACTTGGCGGCTGGCCTGGATCTAACTTGTTTGCACAAGCATGAAGTCACTTCCAGCACTATAAGGGTTAATACATTAATGCGGAAATGGTATTTTCACTATGCTGTCTTGTTTATATCCAATTAGGTTGACAACCTTTTGAACATTGTGAATGTGCTGGTACAAGATCAGAACGATCAGCCTGAGGTGCCAGATGACCCAGAGGACTTTGCTGAAGAACAAGGACTAATCGGCCGATCTATACACCTGCTGTACTCCGAGGATGCTAACCAGCAGTATTTGGTAGGCTTTTTACTCTTTTGCGGCTGCTCTTGCCATTGGGGAAGGCTTGGAAAGATGCCAATATTGCCACTGGGCGATTCAGTACCCCATCATTGCCAGAGTGATTTTCCTTTGTACCATAGTGTATATATAAGGAAATCACCCAAAATAAATTTGGCACTGAGAGGTATGTTCTGTGAGCAAATCAGCTGCTAAAGAGTTGATTTGAAGATTGACGTTTTCACCTTGAAGTGTATGGGTTACAAGGAGGTATTCTATAAACTAGCTTTGCATGGGAGGGATTGTCATTAAAGAAACGGTTAATGTGACAAAAGTTTGCATTAGATGAATATGTGAAAATCATTATGTCCCTTGCACATATTAACATGCGAAACATATTTTTTCCATAAACAATGATCTCAACTTAGAATAAGAGGTGATGTTTTTAGATACCATTTTCATGTAGGTCTTCAGAAATGAATAACTGCTCTTGACACATGACCCTTATACTTATGGATGGAAAAGGGTTTTCCCTTGAAATCGCAGACAGGCATTAAGGCTCACTTAAGATTGTTTAATGAAAATTCAGGATTTCAGCAATTTAGAGGTTAAGAAATTGACTAAGATTGTATACATCAAGTTTTTAATGTTTATTACTCATATTGCACAAATATCTGAGTCCCTTTAAGATATTGTCAAGTTTAATTAAATACCTATTCGTGTTTGAGCCTCCAATAAAGTCTGACAATTACAAACAACATGGTCTAATGAATTGTTCTATTGCAATTTTTCAATTGCTTTGCCTCTCCCTGACAGTTTGATAAATCATGTGACTTATCTCATTTTGCTTTTTGTTTGCTTTCTTTGTGCACAGATCTTGAACACAGCCCGTAAACATTTTGGAGCCGGCGGGGATAAGAGAATAAAGTTTACTTTACCACCGATTGTATTCTCTGCATATCGTCTAGCTGTTAGATATAAGAAAAGTCAAGGAGAGGTAATTATTACTGCCCCATTAATAAATGGTTGAAACTTATGATTGCTTTTCCTCAAAGAAAACACCCAATGTCCTTCTTATGTCTGCAACTGACTACTGCTGTTCATTGACTTGATTTATGTTTATTTACAAATCAACTTTATTTAACATATCAACATACCTTGTTCAAGCCTTTGAATTAAGACCAACCCTTACTGAAGCACTTCTCTAATGTATTTGTTTATGGATTGTCATTCTTTTGTATGTACATTGTATGTTTTGCTTCTGTGTGCTGTACTATGGGCTTGTGGCCTTTGTTCTTGAATAGGAATGTCTTTGTTTATGTCTAATTATATATGTCTATGTCTATTTAAATGTATATGCAACAGCAATATTAAGAAACCATTGTGAAAAATTGAGAAATTACTCATGATTTGGAGCACTGACATATGCAGATGCTTTCAATTCGAATAAGACATATCTTTTAGGGAGAAATTGTTTTAAGGTATAGTAGAAAAATATACATATGTAGGGTTTTTTTTTCTTTGATTGATGATGATGAGATTTGGTAATCTATCCCTTTATGGAATAGAATATCCCATTTTCAAAAAGAAAAAAGTGCTTATCAATTGAGTAACAGCAAACCATATAATTGCAAAATATTACTATTTTAGTTTTAATTAAGAGTTTTTAAATATGTTCGAAATTTTTTGTTGAAAGAATGCTCTGCATTGATAAACCTAGTAAAAAGCAACAAAGAAAGCAACTATTCATTTTATTCGTTTATCAAAGTTAAATTTCTTTTTTTATATATGAACACTCTAGGATGAGAATTGGGAGAAGAAATGCCAGAAGATATTCCAGTTTTGTCACCAGACAATTGGTGCCCTGATCAAAGCAGAGCAAGCAGAGATTCCTCTACGACTATTCCTACAGGGTGCCATGGCTGCGGGTGGTATCGAGTTCGAGAACCATGAGACAGTGGCATATGAATTCATGTCACAGGTATGTAGTGTAAAACATGAATTCTTTCCAATATGTTGCTACATAAATGTGGCCTCCATGGCCTAGATGTTGGAGAATGGAACTTGAAATCAAATAGCTTCCCTCTGTATGGGTTTGTGTTTTAAGGCATCAATTGTGAAACAGGTTCTTACAACTTAGATTAATCACTCTTGATTCTGCTTCCTAGATACATTACCAGTACTCGCGCCGAATGTGGATTAATGAAAGTTCGCAAGGCAGATCCCGCTTTTCACGGGATTCGAACCCACGACCCTCGTGTCCAGAAGCCGACGCTCTACCCCTGGACCACTGTCCTCCACAATGGGTTTAGTATGGGTTTAGATTCCAATGATGTATGGATTTTCATGAAAGGTAGCATCGCCCTTAACTTAGAGAATATTGATGGTTGGTTCTACCAGGCTTGATCCTTCATTATAAAGAGTGAGGCATTCTAACATAACTTAGATATTAATGATGTGATATAAAAACCTATTTAGATATATAAATTAATAAATACTCTCAAGGAACATACCTTTCCTTCAAAATAAACCTGTCCTTTAATAAGTGGTAAATGCCTACTTAAGTGTTACGTTCTATAACGGGGATAGCATTATGTTGAAGAATTTCAGTTCCAGGTAACAAAAAAGAAGCATAATATTATTATAAATCCATGGAAAACTGAAATATCTTTTCTATGCCACAAATAATTCTAATAAATTCTTTTTCCAAGGCTTTCTCCCTGTATGAGGACGAGATCTCCGACAGTAAAGCCCAGCTGGCGGCCATTTCTCTGATTATTGGTACCCTGGAGCAGATGTCGTGTTTCGGTGAGGAGAACCATGAACCTCTAAGGACCCAGTGTGCTTTAGCAGCATCCAAGCTTCTGAAGAAACCTGATCAGTGCCGCGGGGTGGCTACATGCTCACATCTATTCTGGTCAGGAAAATGTACAGCCCAGGAAGGGGAGGTAAGGTCTTATCTTATTTCCACATGCTTGGTTTCGTGATTCATATTCTGTAATAATGAAAAGACTCTTTGTCACAGTATTGATTAATGTGACTGATTAGGAGTTGAGATTTGATGAAAAAATTAGGTCAATACAAGACAGATATGACATTCTATACACTTAACAGTATCACCGGAATCACAATATTAATCTGTTAATTGTTATCCCCATGTCGAACAATGCCAGAGGTGTGTTTCAATTGGGGTTTAATTGTAGACAGATCTGCACACTTGGATGAGAAGTACATAATAAATTATGACATGTTTATTCTGGGAACTGATTTCTACTACACATATCAATTGAACAATTGTTCCCCTTAACAATCATTTATAGTGACTTTATAGAAAAAATTAATGCAAAAATAATCAATCAGTGCATTTCATTCATTTGTTTTTCTTGCAATCATTTGAATCTCATGTTGGTCACAAAACAGAGTGGTGTAGATTAAGCACATGTATTTCAGAGTACTTTTTATCTTGGGGATATTGGGGATCTTTGGGATTGGGTTTTTATTTTAGAGAAACCTATGACCATTACAAAATCTAAAATCGACAGTTTTAGGAACAATGAAAAAACACAAATTATTGCAACCTCAGATATAAAGTGCTAAACGGTATCCAGTATGATAAATAAGATAACTGTTGCCATGATTTAAATGAAAATGTTGAAATATGCATTAAATCCCAATGAAAAAAATTATGCCTGCTTCTTTTATCTCCAGACTCGAGATGCAAAGAGAACATCTGACTGCCTGAAGAAGGGAGTGAAGATTGCCAATCAGTGTATGGATAACTCAGTCCAGGTTCAGCTCTTTGTTGAGCTGTTGAACCATTATATTTATTACTATGAGAAAGGAAACGACCAGGTAAGCTTTCTTGGTGTAAGAGTTTGGATAAACAAGGTTAGAAAACTTGGCAGTCAGACTGGCAATCTAACCTGTAACCTCTGCCAAATGGGTGAATATTCTATCAACTGAGGCATTGGTTTATCTTACAAATGTATCTTTCCTTGTTAAGGTGGAATAACTATAATCTGCCATTTTGAAACATTTTATTTTGTCATATTACTTCTCTCGTTCTCAGCATGCACCGTTCGGCGCCTGCACTACTTGGTTAATATGAATAGTACCGGCTCAGACTGATGTATGCTGAGAACGATTGTAAAAATCCGAAAAAGGAAAATGTTTTGAAATGGCAGATAATGGTTTTCTACCCTAATATAAACTCCTACAAAATCATCTTCCTCATACTTAAAATTTACATGAAAGTTTAGAGGAATAAAGTTTGGGTAATGGGCTTTCATAGCCAAGTGGTTAGAATACAAAACTTAAGATCACATGGCCCCTCTCTGTGTGTGTTCAAATCTTTGTCATGGTACAGTGATGTCTCGTTGATCCGAACACGTCCGTTCCGAACAAAATGTCCGGATATCCGAATCATCCGGACTAATGAAGCAGATCATGTTCTTATACACATTAAGACATACACGGTCTTTATGCATGTGTATACTTATAACCCTTTTACAAAAGCCAAATTGTCAACCGTCCCAAATTGAAAGAGTTTGCAGACGACATTTCAAAATGTGATGAAGTTCAAAAATAATCTTCTGATATGGTAGAAAACATTGTGGGAAAAGGAGAAATTGATCGTCACGAGCAATTCTTTCTTTACCCACAATGTTTTCAAAGGTCGTCTGCAACAAACTGGTCAAATAATTCTGTTCCCTTACAATTTTAATCGGGGTCCGGATAAACAAAGCTCCACTGTTTTGGATTTCATGAGAGGCAGTCTTCCAACTTACTAAAGGTATGCCGATGGATCTATGCAGATGGATTTATCTGGCTTATCCATTCCTTATGGGTGGTGGAGTATGGAATCTTTCTCCAACATTAAGAGGCTGGTATCGCAACATGCTTGATATAATGTTGACAGAAAGTTAAACCAATATAAATAGAATGAATAGATAATTAAGATCGGAGTTTTTGCAAGAATATTGTTTATTTCATATTCCTCATTCGTTCCTGCAGATCTTTTGGAGGTTTTACTTCTTTTGTACCATAGCTTTAATAGTTGGAACTCTTGTCTGATATTGTTTATAATTTTGACTAGTTATAAAGAATTGCTAAAGAGAAGATCTTAAGTTATTTTAAATGATATTTCAGGTGACCATACAAGTCTTAAACCAGCTGATAGCGAAAATCAAGGAGACGTTACCCAATCTAGAGGCTAATGAGGAAACAGAACAAATAAACAAACATTTCCAGAATACTCTCGAACACTTACAATCCAGGAAGCAGGACGGGGACGCGGAGGGACCGGATTACGAAGGACTTGTGATATAAATAGACTGATATATGTATATGGTGTAACTACAGATGAGTGCAAAAGAGGAGGGTGAAATTCAGGCTTTGGAACAAGATGAATTGTTAATTGTTTATTGATCCATTTCCTTTTATCATATTGGTTTCTTTTACTTGCCTTAATTACAGGAGTCTAGAGTTATCTTTGGGTCAGAACTATGTAATAAAATTACATAGTGCTGACCCAAGGATAACTAAAGATCCCTGTTGCCTCAATTGGAAATAACTTTGAATAACTTAAGATGACACTTATGATGTATGTAACCATGTATAACTTTGGCGCTTGGTGAAGAGTTGTTTATCCAAGGGATTACGTTTCCTTGATGGTTTTCTTCACAATGTTAGGGTTGCAGCAGAGTATACTTATGAAAATTTCAATCTCAAGTACTTTCTTTGATTTTTCCACATTTCTTTCATTGTTCAACCAATAATGGTCAATATATATATATTTTTTTTATATGGGTTTTACATCACATCAACATTATTTCAGTTATGTAGCGATGCCCGACTTTTAATGATGGAGGAAGACCCCATACTCAACTGCCCATAAGGGCTGGTCAAGGCGGGTAGAACCATCAGCATTCCATAAGTCAGTCGGGAGACTGCCTCTCATGAAAATCCATATCCCTCTCAGGATATGAACCCACGCGGAGAGGGAATGGTCAATATACATTAATATTAAAAACCAGAGTATAATGGAGTGTATAGGAAAGATTTAGCATTGAAGTGCAATACACTATTCTTTTCAACACTGTCCCTATATTTATACTCATTTGAACCTATGTCCAAAAATGAAATTTAGCATTCTTAAGAAAAAAAAAAGGTTCTCCTTCATGAAATTACCAAATGTTTGATCTTTCTTTCAATTTATGTGGGCTATAGATTTAATGTGTTATTGTATGCAAGCACCATATCATTCAGGAATATCATTATTGTGTAAACAAACATAAAACATTGACGCTATCAGTAGTAGACAAGGGCTTCTTTTGTAGAACCAAGACACTGCAGAACCCCGCCTTGTACCTGTAAAATCCAGGATGAATGAAAGATAATTGAAACACTGTTGACACAGTGTTAAACCCTATACAAACAAATATATTTTGTTGAAGATGGAAAACTCATTGTTCACTTTGAAGTCTAGCTAAAGAGAGGCTGCCTTTCAGTGCTTATAAACAATTGTCAATAGATGTATGTCAAAAACCTCTTGGAATTGTAGGATTTTTTGAAATTGATTTATATTTAATCCTTAGAATGCTGGGTAATTTTCTTAAACGGTCCTTGTGTGGTCTGCTTTCCGAAACGTTAAATATCTGCTTAATTTTGATTAGGAAAGATACTCAGAGTAGCAAACAGCTTAGATCACAGGCCAGCCACCAATTTACTTTGCGGCTGGCCTGTGATACAACCTGTTTGAATAAGCATGAAGTTGGTTCCAGCACTCTAAGGGTTAAGCTATTGTTTTGTATACATGTCTGTTCTGTGTACTTATATGTTAAATGTTAATGTTGTATTTTATCATTTACAATTTGAGTAAATATCATGCCTAATTAAACAGTAACAAATGCATGCACATTGTTGTCTTTTTTTCTTATAAAAAACATCTGGTAGCAGATGTTCATTGATCATATGATTGGCTATTTTTGCAATTTAATTGCAATTTTAACATCTGGTCAGGTTAACTTGTTTATTTCTTACTACATGTACTTACGTCCATCACTCTAGATTCTGCTTCCTGGATATATGTAACTGGTAATCACGCTATCTAGAGATCAATGAAAATGCTGGATGGACCCAGCTACTTAAAGGATAAAAGCACACATTGTGTCCTAGAGACGATGATGATGTCTTTTAACCCTTTCCCAAACAATAACAACATTTGACTACTTTGTTGCAGACGACTATAGAAAACATTGTGGGAAAAGGAGACATTGCTCGTTACAAGCAATTTCTCCATTTCCCACAAGGTGTCCTGCTCTATCTGAAGAATATTTTTCAATTTCATCACATTTTGAATTTTCGTCTGCAAACTCTTTCAATTCGGGACAGTCCAAAATTTGTTGTTTGGGAAAGGGTTAAAGCATGTGGTTATTTATGAACACCCATGAGTATGCATATAATTTTTTTCTTTGAAACTCACTGTAAATAGAAGTGTTCATTTATAAACAAATGCCTTTGGCCCATATTACAATATAAACAATATTACAATATACATATATACAGACACTTGATTGGTTTGAATGTTATAGTCCAAATATACCTCAGTCATCCTGTTTGGGTCCGTGCCTTTGGGATATATCTTTAACCAATACTTCACAATATTCCTTCCAACAAACTGATGGCTTTCTGGAACACAGTTGTTCAGTAATTACAGATTAATGACTAATGCAAAGATTATTTGATCAGAATTTTAACATAGGTAAGCCCTGGCCCCTTCTTTCGATTCCCTGTCTTCCTAGTCACAGATGATATATATCAAACTTTATAATCACTGTCCATTGACCAGCATGCTAGGGTATCCCAAAAACGTTCTGGAATGATAAACAGGCATATGGATGAATAATTTGTTTCTGAGATATGAAGTTGCATGTAAAACTAGAAGTCTTTTTTTGAATTACCCTTTTTTTTTTTTGCCATTGCCACTAAATGACTACATACTTGAGACATGCCGTTTTGCTTTTAAGTGCCTGAGATACATCTTCGTTTCTGAGAACTTTGTCAGAAAAAGAGTTATCCTGGGATTTCCTCAGTCTACAAAGGGGCATAACTTGCGACATTTAAACTAGAGTTCTGGGACTTGGTAAGTAACATAACACAATGACTCCTAGTACATAAGTAAAGTTGCAACTAACTTCCTTTAGTTGTGAATGAGACACCAATTTGATTGGATTGCACACATTAAACCACACATTATCAAGCATGGGGAGGCAATTTTTTTCCTTAAAATTTGTTAGTGGTCTCACAATTTGAGAAAAAAAAGAATGTGTGTGAAGTAAATTTGGGTGTAGCAATAGTCTGTTGTGCTCGCAGTGGCTTAATCCATATTAAAAATCTTCTGTTAGAAGGTAAAGGCAATCTTCGCGTTAATTCATTTTTACTAGGGAAAGAACCTAGTCGGTTTTATGTGATTATTACAGATGGTTTACTAATTTCCTTTTCGTTCTTTTATATCGTTTGCTTCAATGTTTGAAAGCTTTATTTACGCTTTAAAGCGTCTACATGATCCAGACGAAAATTTGATGTGTTGGAAGAAAAAAAGTCATATGAAAATACAAATTTACTCCCATATGTTGTAACCTGACGTTTATGCCAAATCACATCTAGAAGTTTTAACGAATATCTTCAGCAGTTAAAAACTGTTCTACGTAAGTGTTCTCACGTTCTTGTCAGAAAATGAGAAATGGAATGTCTCTGACTCAAAAGGACGAAAACTGATGAAACTAGAAAACAGTCTTATGTTGAAAGGGGTTATCTTGCTATGATGGGCATTATTTAGATATGTAATAAATAAGCAAATGCCTGTAACAATGGGTTAACCGTTTGTAGTGGCCATTGTCCCTGAGCGTAGGTTACAACTACAGTTGACAGTTGATTTGTTGTAGTCAAAATAATTCAATGTGAAGATTGCTTTTTATTTTCTGATGGGTCAATCGAATGTCAAAATTTCGAATGATCCAAATAATGTCGGACTTTTTTATTCTATTTTTTTGGATTTAAAGAACAAATGGCCATTCTAAGTCAATTCTTAATTATGGTAACTGTTTCTTATGTCGAAATTGTAAATTGAATTGGACTATTGCCATATATAATATTTGAAAGAAGAACAAAACTTGATGATGTTTAATGCTACTAAGTAAAGAAATTCAAGTGATGAAGTGGTACATTACAGATATTTGGACTCAGGCATTTGTCTGGTTAACCACTGTGTTCAAATCAAAAGGGTAAACATCCACCCTCTTCATTGTGGCAAGGGGACACAGTTAAGCCCTTTATCAAAATGGGGTTTAAAGTCCAGAATAGTAAATTTCTGGGTGGACAATAGTCAATGAAACTATAAAACAGTCAATAGTTTTGAAAGATCATGTTCTAGTCCTGAAATAAAGGAGACTTCCATGGTCTAGCGGAAAAAGTACTGAACTTGAAATCATAAAGTCCCTCTAGCATAGGTTAGATAGATGAGGTAGATTTGAATTTTAATGAGAGGTAGCCTCTTGACGACTTACAGAATACCAAAGGTTCTTTGGTCTTCACCATCCTTTATGGCCATATAAGTTTAAAAGGGGTCTTTCTACATCCATGAAGAGCCAAATTGTTTAAGCAATGTTAAGAGCCAATATAATATGAAAAAAACAGATTGAAGGATAAACTTATTCAAGTACACTGACTGCTACGCAAGATAAACTTGAACCAAACATAAAACTATAGCTTGGAAAGCCTAAAATATAAGGGAAAAGTCCAATTTAAGCTGGTTGTTTTGAGATTAGTCTTAAATTTTATATCCTGATGACTATCTTTATTAAAAGTCTTTCTATGATTATCTTTCAGATAGAGTTGATCCAACGTCCATTACCCATGTTATAACACAACTATAATGAAGTTTCCAGTCTGGCATAACACAAAGAGGAGAGATTGAGCAGTTTTGTATGAAGGCTGCTTGAGGACAAGAGAATTTAATCGCCCACTGTCATAGATGTTAGAGGTTGTTCAGAGGAAGTTAAAAAACATTTCAAGGATGACGGCGGGTCATTTTCGGAGTAATGTTTGGGATCCTGTGTTGATAATAGGCCAGATTATTTCCATGCAGTGCCAGTTTGTAGTGACCTTGGGTATCTGGGTTTACATGTTGAACTTTTTTTGTGGTTTTGACACATCAATAGATCAGCTCTTCAAGCAAGCGGTAAGTGGAATTACTTTTATGAAGCTCTTTGTTAAAATGACCAACGCAAACAATAACCCTTAGAATGCTGGGTAATTTTCCAAAAATATATTTTTATGCTGTCTCCTTTCCAAAACTTTAAATATCTGCTTTATTTCAATGAGGAAACTAAGATACTCAAAGTATCAAATGGTTTAGATCACAGGCCAGTGGCCAATTTGGATCCAACCTGTTTGTATAAGCATGAAGTCGGTTCCAGCACTTAAGGGTTAGAATTTTAAACTTTTTTAAGTGCCTCAGGGGTGGCAAAACCAACTGTCCGTATTGTCCCAAAGCTTTTATGGATGAGTGTTACCTGGACAAGTGCAGAAAAAGATCTTACAGATCTTACCAACAATGTCCGCAACGAAGCATAGCTAGAAAAATCCACTTTGGATTTTATTGTCCCCTGTGGGGATTCGATCCCGTTCTCCCGGGTGACAGTCCAAGACACAACCACTGAGCCAAGGAGTCGGCTCAGTAACGCAGAGGTTACATCTTGTCCTGATTGATTGTTGCTATGCTGTAGAGAGTGAGGCGGCTACGTAACACACCCCCTCTTATAGAAGTCATCATTTATGATGACATGTAAGCCATTGCGGCTTGTAAGTCCATTTCGGACAAATTAATGGCTCAATGGCCAATCCCGGACGAGCCCCCATCTTACAAACAATGTCCACAACGAAGCATAGCTAGAAAAATCCACTTTGGATTTTATTGTCCCCTGTGGGGATTCGATCCCGGTTATCCCGGGTGACAGTCCAAGACACAACCACTGTGCTAAGGAGTCAGCTCAGTAACGTAGAGGTTACATCTTGTCCTGATTGATTGTTGCTATGCTGTAGAGAGTGAGGCGGCTACGTAACACAGACAAGTATATCAAATCCAGATTTTGCCACCCTTCGGCCTCCAAGGCCTAGTGGTAAGAATACAGAACTTGAAATCACATGGCCTCTCTCTGCTTGTATGTTCAAATCAGGGTGAGGGTATTTGAAACTTTTGAGAGGTTGTCTCCCAACTGACTTACGGAATGCTGATGGCTTGACCAGCCCTTATGGGTAGTTGAGTATGGGGTCTTCCTCCATCATTTGGAGACTAGGGCATCGCTACAAGACTGAAATAATGTTGAGGTGATGTAAAAAGACATATTGATAAGTTAATAATCTTTTTAAAATGATATGCATCTTCCTATATAATGACAACACTGATCTATAAAACTGTGATATTGATATTGATAACTATGTGGTAAAGATGTTGCACATTTGTCTTCCAGGTATAGTCTAATTTTGTTTAAAACAATGAACTTAGCATAGAATTGCCAAAAGGTGAACAGTAGTATTTGAGATACCATCTTTACATAGGTCTGGTATTTATTTTAATGTCCGTATACATTACCATACTTTTTTCCCATTGTATGAAAAAATTGTAATCTGTAATCTGTTTTCTATCAAAGACCTTTTTGTCTAATGTAAACTATTGTCTAAGGCATTCAGCAACTTTAAATAAAGGAATTAAAGATTGTCATTCGTTAAGTAGCGTGGATTATTCAAGTTGCGGTTTTTAATTTGTTTCTCTTAGAACATAAATTAAGTCATAATTTGTTTGATAGTCTCCTTAAATATCACAAATACTTACATATGTATCAATCTTATTCTAATTTACTCCAAGAGAATTTGATAGAAATTTGTAAGTAGTGCATGCATCTTATAAACAATTATAACATTTTTCATTAACTTAACAAACATTAATGTTATATATACAGTGATAATTTTACCTCTGCGTCCCGCATCATATACACATAAAAATTGCTGGGGACACATCATTTCAAAAGATATGTGTCCAGTCGGAAGCATTCTCATCAGCACAAGTAATGTTTACAATGTAGTAATTATCATAAAGCATGCTGTCTCATGCTTTCTTTCTATCAAATCTGCATTGTTTTGAGTCATTTAAGCTAAGATTATCATTAATAACAAGTGTTATACTATTTGACATGATCTTATAGCTTTGATCATTGGTACTCGGTCGCATAGTTTTACCCTTGGACACATAGATTCAAAAGATGTGTGTCCAAAAGGACACGATAACTTTCATTTCTAAAATTAACACTGTATATATTGGACATGAATTTAATTAGAAAAAAAAGAGAGTTGCTTACAAGTTATACATTTTTCCCATTTGTTACGATAATTTCTATCTTACCTGAGAAATATCAATTTCAATTACACATGTCCTCTGCAAATCATCTTTATATCAATATGTGAAGAGATTGAAGTTGTTAAAGAACTGATTTCTTTTTTCAGGATAAAGGCTTGTTTACGGAAGGTCCTGGAAAGGCTAATACAATAGCATATGCTTTAAACTGTTTGTCAAGGTTAGTGCTTTTAGTTACATTTAATCTCTTGGGAATATTATCCACGGTTTGGACTCATTTATGTACGTTTTGTGACATGTAATATTTCTAGCTTGTTTTACGTGGATTTGAATGATTAAAGGTATGTGGTATGTCTGTCAGTTTATTCATGATGTCAACTCTTATCATGTCTGTCACCAACTTTTGACATTGCTTTCTGTTTTGTTTCAATTCCATTTTAGACAACTATTACAGCCCTATCATTGGTATTGCTTTGAATCAATAGTGCAGGTAACAACACCTGACATGCTAATGTAAAGCTTTAGAACTTCAATCTGAGTCTAAATTGACAATAACAGCCAGTGAAAGTTTAAATTGCATTACGGAAAGCATTGGATCAAAATTGCAGTTGTTTATTATTAGGAAATCCTTTTGTTGCAGTGATCAAAAAGTGGTTTCGTACAGACCTTTGAGGGGAATCATCAATTCATTTATTTTTGCCAATATGTCATTCAATCAAACCATACCTCATTATCCTCTTATGCCACATGCAGGCTTTAGCTGTTAAGATTGCACATAACCCTCATCCTAATTTTAGCTTTTATAAATACTTTTATAGAGGATTTCAAAATTGCATCAAAATAAGATGATCATCATCAAGATGTTTAGTAGAGTGAAAAAGAATTAACGAAGATAATTGCTAATATATTCTCGATTTATATTTTTCAGTGCTTTCGGACTCTGGTTTATAGTTTGCCGCACCAAACAGTGTTTAGACTTCACAGTGACCACACACTTTATACACTTTATGGTTTGCTGCATATACAACGGACACATTCCACTCACCTTATCCTGGTGGATTCTGAATCTGGTAGGCATCACATTGATGACAGTGCTCGGCGAATTTCTGTGCATGCGGACAGAGATGAAAGTGATACCCGTCGGGATGGGCCCCAAAGTGGATTTGTGATTTATTCATAGATGGTATTTAACCCTTATAGTGCTGGAACTGACCTCATGCTTATGCAAGCAGGTAAGATCCAGGCCAGCCGCCAAGTAAATTCGCGGCTGGCCTGTTATCTAACTTGTTTGCTACTCTGAGTATCTTTTCATATCAAAATTACCGGTAAGCAGATATTTAAGGTTTTGGAAAGAACATTGACACAAAAATCTATCTTTGGAAAATTACCCAGCATTCTAAGGGTTAATTGATTGCATTTGTTTCGTTTCTTCTTATTGACTTTGTTTAACAGCATTGTGATAAAGACTGAGCAAAAAGGAAAAGTTGCTCATTCAAAGCAATATCTCCTTTTGTTTCAATGGTTTCTACTCAAAGTCACAAAGAAAATGTATTATTTCTTAATCTTATAATAGGGGTTTGGATGCTGTAAATTTCAGTTTGACCTGTCACAAAATTTTAATGTCCGAGGCTCAATGCAAGACAATATTAACTCCTTCACTAAAGTGAAGGAGTTACTTTAGTCTTGCATTGAATCCTCTATTTATTGAATGGGTTGAAAAGGTTTTAGTGAAGATTTTGTGTAAACCCAAATGAGATTGTAGAAGGCCAGTCAAAGACAAGTAAAGAAAGGGCCAAGGCTACTTTTGTTGAAGAAGTAAATTATTTCACAGCAGTATGTTGTTGTTGAGGTCATTCCATTGGGTATTCAGATCAAAGCATTTGAATTGAAGTTTTGAGAGAACGCACATTTAACCTGTTTTGGATCATTTGAATAGTCTTATAAGGACAATTTCAATGACTAAAAACAACAAAGCATTTTAACAAGGGATGAGAAATGGTTAATAAAAGTTACAAAATCTTATACTATAGATAGTTAATAAGAATTACTTTGCAAACACAAGCTTGAATGCATACCTTGCGTACAGCATTTGAATGAAATTATTACAATAGTAATCCAATCTGTGGAGCCATGATTTTATATTTCAACAGTACAGTGCAAATCATAGTCATATTTTCACAATTGTTAAGGGCTGACTAAAGTATTTCCTTGAACTGAAAGTGCTAAATATTATTAAACTTCGGGGGGAATTCCCTGGCATTGTCATTCATATAATATTGTTTATTATTTAATTTAGTGAAGGGGAAATAATCCCAAAAGATTGGCCAATTGTAAAAATGGGTTGAATCCAACAGAGGGTTGTTGGCTGAACTTTCTATGTTTTTATGAAGATTTGTTTCTTGTTCAAAAAAGAAGGCAATCATGATTTTATGATTCAATTTTATTACCCAAAAGACCTATAGAATGGTATGTTATTGTGCCATATTCATGGAACAATAACATGCCTTTTAATACGACCTTGGGTAATAACATTGTGTCATTCGATCTTTAGGGCTTCTTTGTGATAAAATTTGTATCAGCAAAACTGACTTCTAGGGAGGGAGAATGCATTTGGGGGAAAATAAAGCCTTTTTGGTGGAGAGAAGGCATAGACTTGCTTTCTATTTCTTTTTTAAAGTAGCAGTCTTATTATATCATGACATGTGGGCAGTTTTGGTAGGCTGATCTTGATGGTTTTCAGTTGATGTAACACAGTCTTTAAGTTGCTTATTCACAGAAGAGAAAATTTGAAAGTAGAAATAAAATGTTGTTTTTGATATACAATTAAAAGTAGCTGTTAAAAGCACAATTACATGTAATTCAGGAAAGGTCAATTAATCCAATTATGTACAGTTAAATGTGGTGGAGCTCAAAAGCAATGTCACGCTTTTGGATTAAAATACATTTTTTGAGAACTGTATACATACTTTAAAGAATTTAGAACAATCTTATTTTGCTTTCAATGACTTCTTCAGTGCCTATCATATAGCAGTACAGCTTTAATGCAGTTTTAAAGAAATTAATTTTTGCACCTTAGTCCATTGAATTTACATACCACATTTTAAGGGACGGTACTTTATCGATACACAAACAGCAGTCTGACCCTAATTACTCATTAAACATCTGCGTTCACTGTGGGGACTAATACCTTCTTGGAACTAGGAATGTAGTCCGGATTTACTCGCTTTGTTTTGCTTTATATTATTTTAACTGTTGCCTCATGAGAAATCTTAAAATGTCCAGATGTTCGAAAAATAGACTATCGTTCAGTCTCTATTCACTGAAATAATAATTATTGTAATGGTGGTAAAAGGAGCAGCTGTTTTCCTCGAGACGTTGCCCAAAGAAATTTCCAAATGTATCCTCAATCATCTTGCTTTAAACATACCTTAGTCCTTCAGCGCTATCAGCGCTTTGATTAACTTTCAAATTTACTCACATCTGTGAACAAGCACCTTTAACTGATGAATATCGCCATACAGTGTTGGGTAATTAAGGATGAGGTGAAACGTATTATTATATAAATGAAATGTTACAAAGAATTCTTGTCAAAATGTTTATAATTTGTGTATTGTGTAATTTATGAACAAAATTAAAAATTATGAATTCATTTATGAATTATTCTTTCATCTTTAACAATTTTTTTCCATGTCTCCTAAATGGTCCTATTCTTGATTCTGAAATCTGTGAAAAAATTATAAACACATTGCTACCTAACCCCAAATTTTTGCATTTTGCAGCAGACGACTCAAAAAGCAATGTGGCAAAAGGAGAAATTGCTTGTGACAAGCAATTTCTCCTTTTGCCACAATGCTTTTTCAACCTATTCACAAAGCACAAAAGCAGAACTGAAAAGGCTTTTCGCATGCTTACAAAGACTTTCTAAAGTTGTCTGCTTTAAGTTAAAAATACATCGTCTGCAGGCGGTAAAGAGGCACTGCAGGCGGTGTCTTGATTGAACCGCTAGGTTTATCAGGACAGAACAGAACAGAACATAATTTTATGTGACAAATACATGGTACATAGTCATGTTCACATACAAGTATAATCTGGATTTAATCAAGCTTTTATCAATGGTCCTGAGATTGGTCTCTGATGCTCCTTGCTGGCGTCACTTGATAAGAGTGTTGGTCCACTTCATATAGTCTTTATTCCAGCCACTCTTACCCATTCTGATAATCCTTTACGCATAAGGGAAATAATTATACTGGGGTCCCGCCAGTGCAAATACCCTGCTCGTTGAAATTCAGTATTTTCTTTTGGTAGGCCTATTCAATACTGGAATGTTTAAGCCAATGGTACAATAGGATGAATTGCTCTTCATGTGGAGTGATTTATCCTTTTATCACAGTAGAATAAAAAAATCTGCGGTGAATTCGATATAAAGATAAATTATGGGGTGGTTAAGGTAATTTCCGTTTCGCAATAACGGTGTTGACAAAATCCCCCTGATATTTCCGAATTATTGATGACACATAAGTCATACATGAGCTATGCTGGGGATGGGAGAGTGTCGGCATGGCGCATAGGAAACCAACTAGCCATGACGAGTTTAAGGATTTATAGTCCGCTGACAAAAAACTCATCCATAAGGATACCGCGGATGACCCTAGTCCAAATGATCAACACATTTACAGCTTAAATAATCCGAGTAAGAATGACCCAAGCTGTATTTGGGTATAATATCGTCTGCTGGTTACCGTTTTACTAAACAACTTACCCATAAAAAAAAATGACGCAAGTCAAAACTGATAGACATGGATAATATCTTCAATAGAAATGCATTATTGTAATGTGACACGTCATTGGAAGTGTCTCGAAGAGACGATTCCAATAATGCGTTACTTTGCAATATTGCTTAGGCCAATATTGAAATAAGAGGGAATGTTATTTTGAACTTGCGCAAATTTTAAGCGTAAAATGTTAAGTAAAACGGTATCCTGGAGTAGAACGCAGAGGGATTGCAGGCAAATGTAGTTTAACATCCAAACAACAGCTTTTGAGTTTAATTTTGATGTCTGCATCAAAATCGATGGAGGACGACATAAGGGTTTAACATCCAAACAACAGCTTTTGAGTTTAATTTTGGAGTCTGCATCAAAACCGATGGAGGACGACGTAAGGGTTTAACATCCACACAACAGCTTTTGAGTTTAATTTTGATTTCTGCATCAAAATCGATGGAGGGAGACCAAATGCTTAAATCACAGGGGTTTTCAGTTACCCTGGGGATCAAATTAAATACTATGTAATGTTATATTACAAAGTACTAAACCTAGGATGACTTAAGACCCCTGTGTCTTAAATGCCAACAAGGACTGGTGAAGGCAGATAGTGTAGAACAATTAACATCCTGTAAGTCAGCTTACCACTCATGAAAATTCAATTCAAGGGTAGTCTAGAACAATCTACATCCTGTAAGTCAGACGTACCACTCATGAAAATTCAATTCAAGGGTAGTGTAGAACAATCGACATCCTGTAAGTCAGCGTACCACTCATGAAAATTCAATTCAAGGGTAGTGTAGAACAATCGACATCCTGTAAGTCAGACGTACCACTCATGAAAATTCAATTCTAGGGTAGTGTAGAACAATCGACATCCTGTAAGTCAGACGTACCACTCATGAAAATTCAATTCAAGGGTAGTGTAGAACAATCGACATCCTGTAAGTCAGACGTACCACTCATGAAAATTCAATTCTAGGGTCGTGTAGAACAATCGACATCCTGTAAGTCAGACGTACCACTCATGAAAATCAGATTCAATACATGGTGAGTAGAATAATCACCGGATTATAGTTCTACCACTGAATGCTTTTGAAGCATTTTGGAGCAATCGATGCTTAATTTTACGAATTAAAAAAATAGTAAAACTATTGGTTGACATAATGTTACAAGCTTAACATTATTTATGTTTCATAAGCACTGAATAATGACTTGCTTGTGATATCATTTTATCCTTATTAGGTCTTTGCTGTGAGATAGCCATTTTATCCCTTTCCCAAACAATAACGACATTTGACCACTTTGTTGCAGACGACTTAAGAAAACGTTGTGGGAAAAGGAGACATTCGTCGAAACGAGCAAGTTCTCCTTTACCCACAAGGTTTTCTGGTCCATGATAAGAATATTTTTCAATTTCATCACATTTTGAAATGTCGTCTGCAAACACTTTCAATTTGGGACGGTAGAAAATCTGTAGTTTGGGAAAGGGTTAAACTCGGTAATGGCCTCGGACTATACTAACTTGAGTATTCTATTGATATGTACACAGGTATACCCCGGACTACACTACCTTAAATAGGCATATTCTATTAATAAACTATAAAATACGTCAGGTATTGACAATTTGCATGGGTATTCACCTTGTAAAAATAGAAAATAAATACACACATTCATTTATACACTGTATGTCTCGTTTAAAACATCGCGTTCGACGATGAGAAGGATACGAGCAACGTACGGATTCAAGTTTGTGATAATAGTTCTCATTGTTTCGATTTTAGTTTACCTGTATCTCTACAAATTTCGATTCAGTTCGGTAAAAGAAGCACCAACGAAAAAGGGAGTGAAAAATGCAAGTTACACGCTTGCGAGTACACAGTCTACTTTGGCCATGGGTGAGGTTACGCACGTATACAAGGAAGGCAAGATGACGAGTAAGCCCCCGAAAAGAGACGTATCGTTTTATAGGTTCAACACGACAATGAGTGACATAATCGGACCCTACCGGACTGTATCCGACAAACGACCGGAGCAGTGTAAGCACATCAAGTACCCGGATAATCTTCCGAAAATAAGTGCCGTGGTTATATTTCGCGAGGAATGGCCGAGCGTATTAATTCGGACTATTTACAGCATCCTGAATAACTCTCCGCCAGCTTTGCTACAGGAAATAATCATAGTCGATGATGGATCAATCGATACAGAACCAAGGTTACAAGTAGAAAGACACTTCGCGAATACGTCAACAGTTAAACTGATCGTAAATCCCAAACCTGTGGGTCTAATGATGGCTCGACAGTCCGGTATCGAGGCCACAACCGCGGACTACTTTGTCGTGATGGACTCGCATATGGAGGTGTGTCAGGGCTGGCTCCCGCCCCTCGTCGCTCGACTCGTAGAGAAACCGAACAATCTTGTCGCCACACACATTGGCACAATAGACCCGAACAGTTTTCATACCTCACTTGTACCATATGGAAATAAACATTTCATAGCCTTTGATCCTTTGACTCTATCCGAACTTTGGGCAACATACTCGACAAATTTCACTCGCCTCACAAACGGACGTGTTGATCCTATACCGATAGCATCTGTGCAAGGCGCCGGTATCGCCATGGGGAAGGGTGTGTTAATGCGACTTGGTGGGTTCGATCCCGGCATGAAGCAGTGGGGCTCCGAGCAGTTCGAGCTTTCCATCAAGGTCTGGCTATGCGGCGGACGAGTGGAGAAGATACAGTGCTCGAAGGTGTTTCATTTGTACAGGTACGGTATGCAAACACCAAGCATGTAGTGCACGGGTTTAACTCGGCAGTCATGCCTTTATACAAGGTGATGCTGCAATTAAAAGCCCAGAATTGTTATTGCTTCAGAAAATGTTACCAGCAAACAACATTAAAACTGCCCTATCTTTTATATGGATTTTTCTTTAACTGATCGTCCAAATAAAAGCAAGGCAACAACTGTTATCGTTTTAGTATTGAAACGTTGTCAACTAATTTGCCAAAAAAGCCCTTATGGGCAGTTGATTATGGGGTCTTCCTCCATCATTAAGAGTCGGGCATCGCTACATAACTGAAATAATGTTGATGTGATGTAAAACCCATAAAAAAAAAGAATTGCCAAAATACATAAAACAGTATTCTAGGCTCGTCAAACTAATTTAACCGCCCATAATTAAAGACAACCATCACATTGTTATTTGAATACTTACTTCAATCTTTGATATCAAAGATTGATGCTCGATTGAATTATAAGCTTTCCTAGAAATAACATGCTAAACTATCTTTGACAATTCTTATTGGGTGGAACTGTGTAGTATGTACTTGTTTAATAAATTAATAAATAAATACTATGTTCTTCGTTTTAGAACTACCCCCTGGGGTAAGACAAGTCTTAGTTCGGACCACTTGGTGGCAAACTCTCTGCGAGTTGCCGAAGTATGGATGGACGATCCACACAAAACCATTCTCCGTGAATCGGTCGGCAGACACAGTCAATACGACATAGGAGACCTTACAGAGCGTCACAGGATCCGTAAGGAGAACCATTGTAAACCATTCCAGTACTTTGTGGATACCGTTAAAACGTTCTCGGACGTATATATGATTGGTGGTGCTATAAACGCGAGCGGAAATCTACGTTTACAATTAGGCGACTCATATCGATGTCTGTCGATGGAAAAGAAAGGAGTCAGAGTCTATAAACTAGACACCAAACCATGCAAGAACGAAAGCAAATTTTACTTTATATTAACGGAGCACGGCCAGATACGGTCCGTACATGCTACTGTCGTTCGTGTCAAGATTGGCAAAGTTCAGGGCTCCAAGGCCGCCGTAGAAGTAGTTAGGTCACCCGCGTATTCGTACATGGAGAACGCTGTTTGGGAATACAGATCAGATGAGACAGTATACAACGTTGCGTCGAAGCGCTGTTTGGCGTTAGGTAATGATAATTTGGTAGCGGCGGAAAAGTGTAACGGGTTTCTGAACCAGCGATGGAATTGGCGACGCGCCTAGCAAGCCTATCGCAGTTATCTCCCCTAACTTGGATTGACAGAGCCGCAAACCAATCTGAACATATCATGTTTATCCAATGAAAACACCTCTGAAATAATAGGGATGACGCCATATTGTTTCCCGCGAGAATGACGTCATTTCACTTTCGTTTTTAAAAATAGATCTTTAATGTGAAATCTAAAAAGCCGTTAAATTTGATTGAGGAAACAACTATACATGTCACAACAACAATTTCGCAATTTGGTATGAGCTACTAGGTCTCGCACCTGTTACGGAGTACTTCCGGGTCGTAGTACCCAAAAGTAGTCCCATTTAGAAATTTTGAGTTTCGACTTCTGGTGCATAGTTTTGCTGGTAAGAGATGAGCTGGTCAAACACTGATGTGTTTCCTGTATAGATTATAGTCCTGCAATGCTCCCAAAGTTTGTTTTGATTGCTTATTGCAGGACTATTTGTTTGGGATGTATGAACACAAATGCCGGTACCTCGGCTAGATTTGACAGCTAGTGCACTGATTTTCGGACGGTACTAATACACTTTGCTCCGTAGAAAAAAAATGAGACGATTGAGGTGTCCATTTTATTACAGTTTCTGAGAGTTAAATGGACAAACTTGATGTTCCTGTATATAGCTAAGCGTAAAAAACACTATTCTTCATTCAGCAGAGTCTTGAAAATGCCTGATTTAACATTGGAGTCAATGGGAATTCAATATCTCAAAAGTAACAGGTGTATGACCCTACTGATAAAAAAAATGATTTAAAAGGATGTCCAACACTTCCATACACATTCAACTACTTAACGTGCACGCTTAGAAAATGTGTTAGACGCCGGATGCCGATTTACCCGAAAAATTGTAACCCTACACTTATACCCGAGGTGTTTTTCACAGATCACGGATGCTAGTATGCATTGGCCAGGCCTCCAGGCTAACAATGTTCTCCTACGCAGTGATCTCCCTTTTCATTTTGGTATGGAGCTACTGTACTGAAGTGTACCGAAGGGAGGGTTTCCTACGCGGAATGTGCACAAACAATTGTCAACGTTGGTATCTCACCGAATCGCCACTTCGAAAAGCGATTTGTTTAGAAAAGGTGGAAGTGAACATACAGTGTCTTTAATGGGTACTTTATGGACCGATTGTCAATTTAATACAATGTTTTATTAAGTATAACCAGGCCTCCGGCCCATCAAACGCAATGCATAAAACAAAATACACAAACTGCATTGGGCTTATATGGTTCTTACAATTCATACTTAACGTTTCTGTGAAATCATAGTGTGAGCGAAAGGAGATTTTTAAGCTCTAAAAATAATTATCCCACCTGGCTATTATGCATACTGAAATTGATAGATATTTGTACCCGCATGGGATCAATACCTGGTTACAAATGTTGATCCTGGACAGCTCTGTGAACAAAGCTATTTCACTTTCGTGTATCCAGCCGCAAATGTATGGTGACACATGTTGGTACTAAACACTTCCGGGCGTAAAAGCTATTACCCATACGTGTATGTACAAGCAACGAAACATTGGGTAGCGTTATACTAAACACATTAAGCTAATTATTTGCGTAAGTCCAAAACAGCGTTCCCTCTGATCTTGATAAGATGTCAAGCAATGTTGCAATGTGACACGTCATTGGAGTCCTCTCTCCGAGACGCCTCCAATGACGTGTCACATTACAATTCTTTGCTCTTGTTTAAGATACCATATTTAAGTGTATTTTTCATGTGAAACTCAAATACATGTAAAATGGAACGTATTTTCATTAGCAATGATATTATCACCAATTAATTTCACACATATTTCCAGTCCCAGTAATGGCAACACATTGACAATCGATATCATTTCGGATGCATTAGTTGATACTACTAATATTAACTACAGTGATTTCTCGTTAATCCGAACACGTCCGTTCCGAACAAAACGTCCGGATATCCGAATCATCCGGACCAATGAAGTAGAGCATGTTCTTATACACAATAAGTCATAAACAATCTGTATGCACGTGTATACTTATAACCCTTTAGCAAACGCCAAATTGTCGACCGTCCCAAATTGAAAGAGTTTGCAGACGACATTTCAAAACGTGATGAAATTCAAAAATAACCTTCTGATATGGCAGAAAACCTTGTGGGAAAAGGAGAAATTGCTCGTCACGAGCAATTTCTCCTTTATCCACAATGTTTTCAAAAGTCGTCTGCAACAAACTGGTCAAATAATTCCGTTCCCTTACAATTTCGTTCGGATTGCGAGACATTCGGATAATCGGGGTCCGGATAAACGAGGCTTCACTGTATATGTATATGTGTTTTGTTTGACTAGTCTTGTAGTTTGAACTTGTACATGTATTTCGGTTGCATATTCTAATGAAATGTTTTGGTCAAAAGCATGTTTGTGTCGAATTTGCCGAATGACTAATTGAATTGAATTGAATTATCATCATTCTGTATGTTTGTATTACTTTTGAATTATCTCTTGCCTACCCAAAGGTGTACGAGGGGTGTTCGAAAAGTATCCGGAAAACGTTCATAACTTATTTATTAATGCGATTATTCGAATTAAATTTCAAAAGTGATACTTTGATATTCTATGCACATAGTCCAAGAGAAAATATGATACAAATTGCTCTGATGCACACTCTACAGTCACTGTGGCAACGTCGGGTAACGTTGAGCGGGGCAACGTCATGTAACGTTGAGCGAAACAACTTACTCGTAAAGGAATACAGCATCTGAAAAATCCGTCTGAAGCAGTAAACTGTTACATCTTTTAAAAACACTCTCCTTTACATGATACACACTTCTCCAACCTACGTATCAACTTATCAAAGCATGCCCTGAAATGTTCCTGTAGAATTTTACGAATGGTTTCTCTGACTATGGTGGGCAGGATCATCAACATCATCAATCCTTCGGCCGCACAACTCTGATTTCGAGGTTTCGATAAAACAAAAATCGCACGGAACTAGATCCGGGGCCCGTTTTACTAAACAACTTACGGAAAATGTTTGCGTAAGTCATAATTGATAAACATGGTTAATATCTTCAATGAAAGTACATGAAATGTGACACGTCATTGGAAGCGTCTCGGAGAGACGATTCCAATGATGTGTTACTTTGCAATATTGTTTCGCCAAATAGTGAAATAAAAGGACTTGTTGTTTTCGACTTACACAAATCTTAAGCGTAAACCGTTTAGTAAAACGGTACCCCGGTGACTATTCAGGATGTTTCACGGTTTCAATGGCTAACTCTCTGAGTATCGCTTTGGTGACCATAGCTTATCATTGAGTTCATAAATCAGTGGCCATTATTACAATACCTTTTAATGAATGATCAGCGGCTTCTAAGATTTTTTCTGTTCAGTTGTTAGAATTGTGGGTATCCAGTGAGCTCAAACCTTAGACATTCCTAGCTCTCTAGTAACAATGGAATGGACTGTAACCTATAAGCCTATTTATCTTATTGTAAGCCTTCTATCACACTGCAGAAACTGCCTTATTTCGTCGACTTTTCTTGACGTTACGCTGGGACGTTCAGATCTTGTCCGGTCCGTAACACCGTGCGAAGGACCTCTGTTTAAAACGTTGAACCACTCGTATACGCTGGTTTCTTTCATTGGACGTGTACCTTAGGTGTCAGTAATCATGGAGAGTGTCTCTGATTTTGTTTTTCTCATTAACACACAAACCTTTATGAAATACCGCTCTTACATTGCCATTTTCACTGGCTCCGTTCATTGCTTCCATTGTTTAGCAAATATTACATCATATTTCAATATGTGACACTGCGAATGCTTTGGGAAAAGGATGCGGAAGCGTCACGTGAAATTTGAATAATTTCGACATTGGGAACATGTCCTATTTACTCCCTTACTGCATCGTTACATGTGACGAATGTCAAAATTCGCCCAAAATTCTCAATGTTGCCTGACGTTTCCATTGTTAAGGTGGATTGTACGTCAGAGCAATGTGTATCCCAGTTTCTTTTGGATAATGTGCATAGAATATCAAAGTACAGTCTAACTTGTGTTAAGCAGCCACCCTTTTAAGCAGCCAACCTGTCTTTAACAGCCACTACAGAAAGTCCCATTGTTATATTTATAGTGTAAATCAACTTGTGTTAAGCAGCCAACCTGTCTTAAACAGCCAATTTACTCTGTCCCATAGGCTGGCCTCTTAACACAAGTTTAACTGTACCACTTTTGAAAATTTTATTCGAATATTCGCACTAATAAATAAGTAATGAATGTTTTTCCGGATACTTTTCGAACACCCCTCGTAGTTTTGCTCTTTCGTTTAATTACGTATTTTGTGAGAATAGCCGTTCAATAACTATCCGTATGGATAAAATAAATTCGAAATAGTTGGTGGTCGTTTTCTTGAACGGTCTCTTCTTTTGAAAGTCCATTTTGTTCTGGCGGAATGTTTGTTATTTATGATGCCCGAATTCTTAATCCTTATACGCAATGGTTTCCGGCTGATATATCTATAACTGATAAATCCTCTTATATATATTTTAAAAGTGCATGTTTACGGATGTAAAATTTGAAAGTCAGAATAAAGTGTCGTTCAAACAATACCGTTTTGTATTGTTGTATGAAATACAATTAAAAGTGGCTATTTGGAGCATTAATAATCCACAATATTTATGAGGTAGATCTCAAAAGCGATGTCACGCTTTTGGATTAATTCAAATTTCGACTTCCAATTTTTTTCATATATTTGAATAAGAACCTTTTAATTGCGCACAACTTTGTTCAATTCAGATCACTATATATGCGTCCCATTGGACGAACATGATAAATGCAGCAAGTCTATCATCGGAGATGAGAGTCATATACAACGAAGCTAACACATGTTGTTAAGTACGAAAGTACATACTCTCGTGATGACGATGGACTCACGTATAGTGCACGTGTGAGTCTAAAGAATTAAGACAATAAAACCATCATATATTTGATTCTCAATATAACTACATTTAGTCCCAATCATATGATAATTGCGTCGTAAGGCGGCCTCTTTGAAAGTTCGGACGCACTTTTAAGTAAGTTTTTAAGCAAAAGTTGCCTGCCTCTATACACTGACTGATGAACATCGATTTACGATTTGTGGTAAGATATCGATCTATCAGAAACACCTATCACATTTTTGATTTATTACAAGGCTAGGCCATCTAAATGAAGCGTTAAGTCATTAAACATTTCCATTGGTTTATGGAGATTCTTTTGACCTTATCGTAGGAAAGACGTCAATGACGTCGGAGAAATGTGGCGCTTGTGAAAAAAGGTTAAAATCAAGGATGGGTACGCTGACCACTGCGATATTTCTGAAATACTGTAGAAAGCAGTGTTAAAACCAAATTAATCTTCATAGTGCTGGAACCGACTACATGCTTATGTAAACAGGTTAGATCCAGGCCAGCCGCCAATTAAATTGGCGGCTGGCCTGTGATCTAACCTATTTGCTAATATGAGTATCTTTCCTCAACAAAATAAAGCAGATACTTAAGGTTTTGAAAGCAGTCCAAACACAACTCTTTTTTTTAGAGAATTACCCAGTATTCTAAGGTTTAAAGAAAGGCGTTTGCCTAGTGGCGTCATTTTATTACGATCACCTGTTGGAGCTTTTTTTGTCTGTCTGGTCGGAGCTTGAACATCCTTGTATATGTTTGTCTTTGCCCAATACATAAACGCTTGAAGATTTGCAATGAAAATAGTACGGTACTTAACGTGCCTGCATTTAAAATCAAACTGGCCGAACTAATAGTTTTAAGATATCAGAAAAAGAGAATTGTTTATGGATGTATGTATTTGCATTCTTAGTTTGAACTTTATTCGCAGAAGGTTGAAGCTTATCATTTCACACTCGATGACTGCTTCCTTGATACTAAACCAGTACTCGCGCCGCGTTGTGGGAAAGTCCCGGCAATTTTCACCTTGCCTAACGGGGATCGAACCCGAAACCCTCGTAACAAGAGGCCGAAGCAATATGACTGTGCCAATGTCGCCCACATTCTTCATAACACAAATCTCCACTGCCAAATTTGAATGTGATATTACCTGTATTTAAATGAAAGGGAAGCGGCATTTAAGATAGACAGAGACGGTATGATTGTTTTGGAAATCGAAATAAACATTACTAGGGGCAGATAACCCATCTAATTATCCGAACCAGACTAAGATAAACAATCATTTCAACGCGAATGATAATGGTGATGGTGATGGAGGCGTGTGTTTTACATCATCAATACCCCCCTCTTTTTGAAAACTACACTTTTCTATGATGTTCAACTACTGAATAAGAATTGGGAGGAGCAATATGATTCATGATATAGCAATTAAGGTGATTATTTGCCTCCAAGCATATACAGACGCAATGTTTTCTATATCGGTTTAACATTACGTTTTTGAAGTTAGTCCGCTGTTGAGGCCGACATTAATCTGTGTTTATTCATATTTTGTTTTATGAAATTGTATTGTTTTAAGTCAGTAAGGATCAATAAAAAAAATCAACGACCGGACAAACCGTTTTGTATCCCGCAAGCAGGTGAGTTAGATCGAAATATCAGGACATTATATGCATAAAGCAGATTTTGAAAGGAAAATCTCACGGATTGAAGGTATAATCGTTTTAAAATAAAATGCTTTCTATTAATGTTTCATCAAATCGTGCAAATCGAAAGAGATATACATAAATTAGATTATTGGCGAGATTTCGAGAAATCATCATCGTATGGGCCGTAAAGACGTTTGGATATGCATGTGTATACCCTTTTCCCCGTAATGCTAAATCATCGAATGGACAAGAAATCGTTTTCTAAACACTGAAAGGCATGAATGTCCCTGGTATAAGATTTTAGGTATATCGTGACGAGCAATTCCTTCTTTTGTCATATTGTTTTCTTAATTCTTCTCAAGTGCCTACGTTTACATATACAAGTATTGGACAAAAGAAGAGTTCAATCTATAATGCAAATCTGCCCATCTGTTGCATTGCTAACTGGATTTATCGGAGTATGACACAGGAATTATTTCATTATTTACACATCAACCCTTTTTTTGTCGAGGAGAAAGGCTCTCAATGGCCAATGTTATCTATTTCTTGGATTTCAAGGAAAAAAGGATTGGTGTAAAAAAAAAAGCAAACCAAACGCCCTTGGTAAACATATGATGTACTAGTGGATCCAGGAAAGCCGCTTTATACAATGTACCTGAAAAATTAATAAATTAAATTAATATATATTAAATTAATATATTAAATAATAATTAAATTAACAGCATTTGAAATATGAGAAATTGCTGAACATGAGCATATCGTTCTTTGGATAAAATGAATCTTTTAACCAGTATTCGGTATTTTACAAATATGTTCTATCCGTAATCTAATGTTTAATGTTTTCATGAATATACAGGGCAGAACATGTCCACTGCCCAATGCATAACTTTCCATAAAAGGTAAAATAAAAGTTCTTTAGTTTTATTTGATGTTTTGAAATAAGAGCACTTCAAATTGTCTTTATCAATTTGTCTCATTAAGAATATTGATCGAATTTTCCCCTATCAATATGATATGTTTATTAGCCCTGCTTTCAAATGATGTGTTAAGCGTGTAAGTAATACAAAGATACGGACTCCGTGTTACCATTACTGTACAAATACAGTGATGTCTCGTTAATCCGAACATGTCGGTTCCCAACAAAATGTCCGGTTTACCGAATAATCCGGACTAATGAAGCAGAGTATGTTCTTATACACATTAAGACATAAACGGTCTGTATGCACGTGTATACTTATAACCCTTTAGCAAACGCCAAATTGTCGACCGTCCCAAGTTGAAAGAGTTTGCAGACGACATATCAATACGTGATGAAATTCAAAGATAATCTTCTAATATGGCAGAAAACATTGTGGGAAAAGGAGAAATTGCTCGTGACGAGCAATTTCTCCTTTACCCACAATGTTTTTAAATGTTGTCTGCAACAAACTGGTCAAATAATTCCGTTCCCTTACAATTTCGTTCGGATTGCGAGACATCCGGATAATCGGAGTCCGGATAAACGAGGCTTCACTGTACTTGTTATTGTGCACACAAAGACAAGGTGAAACCGGATACATGATCGTTAGGAGCATCTTTCCTCCATTACAATAGCTAGTTTATGCTTATTTATCTTATCGATTATGACGTAAGCTTGAAGCTTACCAACTTCACTCTCGATGACTGCCTTCTGGATACATAACCAGTACTCGCGCCGAAATATGGCTTTGTCCGGCATTGTCCCCTCGCCGCTAACGGGGATCGAACCCATGTAAGCAAATGATAAGAATCCAATTTAAACGTGTACTTGGACAGTGATACTTTTGTGTTTGATTTGTGCCAATTCAACCATATAAAATAGAGATTTGATCTAAATAAACAATGATGAATATCGTTCATTACTTTAGGTATAGTGATCAATTAGGATGGTTTTACTATAAAAATGCTTTTTGGCAAAAAAGGACTATTTGCTCATCACGAACAATACCCCTTTTAGTCACAATAATTAAAAACCTTTTCTTTTCAATAAGGATTTACACCGATAAAGCCTTGTATCATTTTGGCTGAGGGGAAAGGGAAGAGGGAATGACGAAAGGTCGGACCGTCCATTCGTATGACGTGTAACGGACAATTACAGCTTGGATTATCCGAGTTTCGCGTGATGAGGAAGCTCTTAATAAAAAAAACACCCCATAGTTGGCAAAGCATGATAATTTACTTATCATAGAGAATACCCCTTTTTGTCACATATTTTTACAACATTTTCTTCTACATCTTAAGCGATAACACCAAAAACAACCCAGTAACACATGGGCACCAAGAAAGTGTTACGAGGAAAGGCCGAACCGTCTATTCGTATGACGTGTAACTAGTACGACCGGGGCAAAAACAAAAACTCGATATAATCCGATGTGTCACTCCTTCCTTGCCGACAGATGTACGGTCATTCGAGAGGATGGCGCGTATCAGCAAGGCGTTCGTGTGGCTGCTCACCGCCTACATCATCACTGTGATCATCCTGGTCACCATTCTCCGAGACAACAGCCAACGTCTGGAATCCTCGGCGCTCAGCAGGGCTGAGTTACTGCGGAACATCGCGAAACAGAACGCCGCGATCGAACAACACCAGCAGCAACAGCAACATCAAAACGTGGCGGCCAAAGACTCGACGTCATCTACTTCTACTACTACTGAAACAACTCCTAAATATGTCAAGGATGCTAAATATAACAGGGATAGAGATAATGATAACGATGAGACGAGCGATTACTTAGACACAGATAATGCCAAAGATGACGTTGACGTTGACGTTGACGAACTACATGATGAGGATACGTTTATACGTTACGGACCGGGGGAGAACGGAACCGCCGTCAACTTGACAGAAGACATCCTGAAGACGTTAAACACGTCAGAGTTCCAGTTCCGGCGGAAGTTTCACGGATTTAATACGTACGTCAGCGACATCGTTAACCTTCAGCGGAAGGTACAGGACACAAGACCGGAAGCGTGCAAGACGATTCGGTACCCCTCGGACATGGCCCCTGCGAGTGTTGTGATTATATTTCGTGACGAATGGCCGAGCGTTGTGTTGAGAACGGCATACAGCGTGATGGGTAGATCGCCGCCACACCTCCTGAAGGAGATCGTTCTAGTTGACGACGGTTCCAAGGACTTGGAGCTCAAAGCAATCATCGATATACACGTAGCAAACGTGGAGAAGTTTAGGCTTGTACGGAATCCCAGCCCGCTCGGATTGATGCTTGCCCGTCAGAAAGGTATCGAAGCCACGACCTCCGAGTATTTCGTTGTGATGGACGGCCACATGGAGGTAGGCCCGGGCTGGTTGGAGCCGCTGGTTGCCCGGCTCCAGGAGGTCCCGAAAGCTTTGCTGTGCTCTCAAGTTGGTAGCGTGGACCAGGAGACGTTTGAGTTCCGCGTCGGAAAGGTGTTCGACGGACAGTTCCCATTCTTCGACCCTCTAACTCTCAACCAAATGTGGGCCTCGTATAGCTCGAGTTACAAGATCAAGCGTAATGGTAGCGTCGAAGCGATGCCGATGGGGACGGTGCAGGGGATGATGGCGGTGATGCGGAAGGACTTCTTCATGCAACTGGGTGGGTTCGATCCCGGCATGAAGCAGTGGGGCTCCGAGCAGATGGAGTTGTCGATCAAAGTGTGGATGTGCGGCGGGCGTGTGGAAATGATTCCATGTTCAAAGGTTGCCCATATGTACAGGTAAATAAGATATTGGTATCAATTATAAAACCAGAAATTGGCACAATTAATCAGTGAACGAGAGAACGAAGAAGAGAGTGTAAAAACGTGTTTACTGACAAACAAATCTACTGACTGACGTGCGCAAGAACATAAACTACATGTATATAGTATGGTCTATCGAAGTACTTGGATAGTATTTGTTAGATCTTTTTAATATGGGTTCATTTCAATCGGAACTACTCGGGTATTTCCGTGAGCTGTGAAATACACCTCGGATATAAGTGTAGGGTTACAATCTTTCGGGTAAATCGGCATCCGCCAATTAACACATTTTCTAAGCGTGTACGTTAAGTGTATGGAAGTGTTGGACATCCTTTTAAATAATTTTTTATCAGTAACTCATACCAAATTGAGAAATTGTTCTTGTGACATGTATAGTTGTTTCCTCAATCAAATTTAACGATTTTTAAGATTTCACATTTAAGATCTTTTTTTGAAAACGAAAGTAAAGTGACGTCATTCTCGCGGGAAACAATATGGCGTCATCCCTATTATTTCAGAGGTGTTTTCATTGGATAAACCCGATGTGTTCAGATTGGGTTCATTTATGTATGGGGATCTGGAAGCGAATGCGTCATGCGATTTACCGTGAAGTAACTGGTTAATTGTTCTGCTTGTATTGCTCTGAGATTTAAAACAATTCTCTGCGATTGCCTTTACAAAATTATCATCACCACACACCAAATACCCTTGTTTCAAAGAACCAAACTACTGATGCTTCCTCCTAATGATGGAATGACGTTTTAAGTCCGATTCACAATTAATATGTTATAGTTGGAAACAACCAATATCTGATCATTCATACTGTATGTATGGCACACTTCTGGCCACCATCGTTAAATCGCCTGGAAAAAAAATGTTGACATTAAAAGTGTCAATTTGTGCAAAATAAATCCATTCTCCAATACTGGAATTCATAACAATTGCAAAATAGAGAAATTTGAACTTAACCTGTCTGTGAGACTAGAGGTTTTACGTCATACTTCGGTAATATCAGATGTTTAATCATTACGAATTGGAATATACAAAAACATGTTCTGTTTATAACTGTCCGCACATGTACGATCAAGGCTAGTTTGTGGAGTTTTATGCTGTTGTCAGCACCTTTTCCGTCATATCGCAGTGGATATCGTACATATCCCTGCTCCTATATCTATGTAAACATGTAGTTGGAAGTCGAATCGAAATTCACATTAAGTTATTACAAACTGACCTATGAACTGTACGTCCATCGTGCTGCCGATATTCCCTCCTCACAAGGTATGTACATCAATCTTTCAAAGCCACTGACTGCTTTTCCACATTTGCACCATTGATCAGGGATGAGAAATGAATAACTCATAGCATAATTACTCCATTCAACCGATATCCAGATCGGCATTGAAGGAATCAATCATTCCAGTTGTTTCTTGGTCTGTACCTGGTGTATAGATCGATGATTCAATGCAAGTCTATAGTAAGTGATTGACGTATGTGGTGTACTTTCTATAGAATTGCATTAACTCTAACATGCAAATGTATATTTATATGTACATAGCACAATGTCACTATAATAAAATTTACTTACTTACTTACTTACATTATGCGTTTCCTTTCAGGGTTACGCCATGGGGCAGGGTGAACAAGACCTCGGACTTTCTCGTGGCCAACTCTATCCGTACACTCGAGGTGTGGCTGGACGACCCGTATAAAACCATCGTCCGGGACACGATCGGGCGCCACAGCGAATACGAGATCGGGGACCTGTCTGACCGCCATAGAATTCGGCGGGAAAACAACTGCAAACCTTTCCAGTACTTCATCGACACCGTTAAAACTTTCTCGGACGTCTACCTGATCGACAATATCAAGGCCAATGGATACGCGCGCAACAAACAACTGGATCTGTGTCTGTCGATGAACAGACAGAAAGACAAGTCATACAAGCTGGGCATCAATCCATGCTCCAGTGATACCAAGCATTACTTTATCCTGACAGAGCAGGGCCAAATACGCTCAACGCAGGGCACCATTCTGCGGACTAAAGCCGAGCCAAAGAACACCTCGATCGCGACGATTGAGGTGGTTAAGTCCGTGGCGTATGTGTATATGAGGAACGCGGTGTGGGAATACAGGGACGACGGGAGTATCTATAATATAGGGGCGAAGTTGTGTTTGACTGTAGGGGATAAGAACGTGCCATTGACGGCGGAATGTAGCGGTGATCTCATTCAGGAGTGGGCGTGGGAGCCGGTAACGCACGAATAAAGAGCGCATAATGTAGCTTGAGTCTCATCACCATAGCTATTCCCGTGTTTGAGCTTCACTCTTAGCATAAACCCAGGGTTTGTGGGCGTTTTAGGGATACCTCTCATGGTTTGGTACACGAAAGCCGGGTTTGACCCGGGAAAAACATGCAATTATTTCATTGAGGTTTGTCCTATGTCAACCCATTCCCCCTATTTACAGTGAAGCCTCGTTTATCCGGAACCCGATCATCCGGATGTCTCGCAATCCGAACGAAATTGTAAGGGAACGGAATTATTTGACCAGTTTGTTGCAGACGGCTTTTGAAAACATTGTGGTAAAGGAGAAATTGCTCGTGACGAGCAATTTCTCCTTTTCCCACAATGTTTTCTGCCATATCAGAATATTATTTTTTAATTTCATCACGTTTTGAAATGTCGTCTGCAAACTCTTTCAATTTGGGACGGTCGACAATTTGGCGTTTGCTAAAGGGTTATAAGTATACACGTGCATACATACTGTTTATGTCTTAATGTGTGTAAGAACATGTTCTGCTTCATTAGTCCGGTTGATTTGGTCATCCGGACATTTTGTCGCGAACGGACGTGTTCGGATTAACGAGACACCACTGTATTACCAAGCATACAACTCGTTAGATACTACACAATATTTTGACTTTCATGAGAGAGAGAAGAGAAGAGAAGAGAGAGAGAGAGAGAGAGAGAGAGAGAGAGAGAGAGAGAGAGGGGAGAGACAGAGACAGAGACAGAGAGAAAGAGAGGAGAGAGAGAGAGAGAGAAGAAGAAGAGAGAGAGAGAGAGAGAGAGACGTTTAGATATCTAGAATAATAAGCCGTAGGAAAATAAAGAGCCATTAACGGGAACCCGTATTTTCCAAAGCATAGAAGAGGAGGTATATATATTGTAATGTACATGTTCACGACCTATCATGCTTTATTTTACATGGGCGTTGCTCTAACACAGGGTATCAGTACTTTGTTGGGAGGTTTTTAAGATATAAGTGTATTATAAAATCTGAATGTCAACTACGAATGTCATAAAATGCATACCCCATTTAGAAAAAAAAAGAGATAAAAGGATAAATTGATGATTATTAATGCGTTAAGTTTATTTCGTTCGTCTTCACTGCACATGGCAACATTTGCAAAATAAAATAAAATCCCCTTCATATTACCAGGTTAACCTCCGCCCCTCCAAAAATAAAAAGCCACTGATGAAGGGGGAAACAACCTGTAAGTGTGAAAATGACTCTACGAATTGTTGCTTCTTTCATTTTTATCGTATAATTACTACACAAACACACCCAAAACAGTTCAGTGTAAGTTCGATACTCAGATACTGATAGATGGATACAAACTTGTGGCTTAACTGCCTCTAAGTGCTGGTCCAGGGGTAGATAGGACCTAAACCTTAGAATGCTGGGTAATTTACTATAGATATATTTCTGTGTCGTCTTTTTTTCAAAACCTTAGATCTCTGCTTAATTCTTATGAAGAAAATACTCAGAGTAACAAACAGGTTAGTTCATAGGCCATCCGCCAATTTACTTGGCGGCTGGCCTGGATGTAACCTGTATTTGTAAGCATGAAGTCGGTTCCAGCGCTATAAGGGTTAAGTCAGATGAGATAATACTGCACCTCAAAAGAAAACTCAAAACCGGACTAGGGGATTGCAAACATGTTCAAGGTTAAAGATCTTGATAAATGACAAAAGCGGATTGGTACGAGGTCAAAAGGAGAAGCAATACTTCCTTTGCAATCGGAACTACTCGGGATCGGCATCCGGCAATTAACACATTTTCTAAGCGTGCACGTTATGTAGTTCAGTGTGTATGGAAGTGTTGGACATCCTTTTAAATCATTTTTTTTACCTGTAACTCATACCAAATGGAAACGAAATTGTTGTTGTGACATGCATAGTTGTTTCCTAAATCAAATTTAACGACTTTTTAGATTTCACATTTAAGATCTATTTTTAAAAACGAAAGTAAATTGACGTCATTCTCGCCGGAAACAATATGGCGTCATCCCTATTATTTTAGAGGTGTTTTCATTGGATAAACCCGATGTGTTCAGATTGACTTCCTATGGTCTCGCATCTGTAATTGAGTGTTTCTTGGTTGTAGTAGGAAACCCCTTAGAAGTCTCTTTTTTGACATTTTGACTTTCGACTTAAGGGTACCGTTTTACTAAACAACTTAAGGAAAATATTTGCGTTAATCATAACCGATAAACATGGGTAGTATCTTCAATGAAAGTACAATATTGCAATGTGACACGTCATTGGAAGCGTCTCAGAGAGGCGATTCCAATGATTTGTTACTTTGCAATATTGCTTCGCCCAATATTGAAATGAGGGGGGAATTGTTGTTTTAGACTTATTTACGCAAATCCTAAGCGTAAACTGTTTAGTAAAACGGTACCCTGGTGCATAAGTCTATTGCCAGTAAGAGATGAAATGGTTTAAGAGGTATTACGTTGATGTGTTTGATGTATGAATAATACTCCTGTAATGCTCTCAAAGTTTGTTTTGATATCCTTTTTGTTCGGGATGTACAAATACAGATGTTTGTGCCTCGGCAAGATCTGATAGCTTATGCACTCAATTTCGGATGGTACTAGTACACGTTGACCCGATGATAAAAACTAAACGGTTGCTGTGGCAATTACTTTACAATTTTTACAGTAAAATGGACTAATCTGATGTTTCAGTACAGATAAAAGGGGAGAAAACACTGTTATAACGTCGACAGAGCTTTTAAGATACATCATTTTGCTTTGACCTTAATCCTTTACCAAACACCAGATTTTCGACTGTCCCAAAATGAAAGAGTTTGCAGACGACATTTCAAAACATGATGAAATTGAAAAATAATCTTCTGGTAGGACAGAAAACGTTGTTGGAAAAGGAGAACTTGCTCGTTAAGAGCAATTTCTCCTTTCCCCCAAATGTTTTCCGGAGTCGTCTGCAACAAACATGTTAAATGTCGTTATTGTTTGACAATGTGTTAATGGGAATGAAATATCTTAAAGGCCATAGGCACATGACCCAATGGGTAATGTACGCCGTCACCGCGGACTAGTGACCGATGCGTCCGGATGGGGAGGCCGAGGGTTCGAGCCATGTAGACGTAAAATGTTTCTCATCGGCTTTGTTACCGACTAATATCCGCTTGGCGCCTGGCATAGTGATAGAAGTTGGAAGGTTCTTTGTATAACTAGCGAAAAGTGTATCATAAGCTCAGCTGGCTGATCCTTTAATTAGGGGTTACACTATAATAAAGAAAACCTTGTACATTTCAAGGAGTATACAGTCTAACTTGTGTTAAGCAGCCACCCTTTCAAGCAGCCAACCTGCCTTAAACAGCCACTACAGAAAGTCCCATTGTTAGATTTATAGTGTACATCAATTTGTGTTAAGCAGCCAACCTGTCTTAAACAGCCAATTTACTCTGTCCCAAAGGCTGGCCTCTTAACACAAGTTTAACTGTATTTAGTAGGAATGTTTGTGATAGCAATGTTATGTACTCGTCACGGACAACATTTTCCTTACCACAGTGCCTCCTGACGCTTTTCGGAGAAAACACATACATACACATATATGTATTATACATGTATGCGTTCATAACATGTACATAATTAATTGTGTTGGGAAAGCATATAAGTGAACGATTTGATGACTTTCTTTTTTATCCCCCAAAAAAAGGAAAAAAAAAGAGAAAAAGGACAATCCAGTAACTGCTAAGCATACAAACCTTTTTTTTATTTGTTACTGGTAATTCATTTTGTATGCTTGGCTGATTCAAATCGTGTCCTTTAAGTTAAGAAGTAAACACTCGATTGGTTAGAATTGTCTTTTTCGATTTGCAAATGGGTGACACACAGAACTGGTAACATGCGAGAGATGAGGTCACGAGTGGGTTTCTTCTTGTTTGTAATAACGTACTCGGTGTTCCTTCTATTATACGGCTTTCATGCAGGAGCAAGTGATTACAGGCGAAGGGGACTAAAACTACGAAGGTCACGTATTAAACATACGCTTAAAGGCACATCAAAGGAGATAAGTACAAATAAATTACTGACAAAATATATGGAGTTCTTTAATTATGTTCATAAAAGTCATGAGAATTAATTTACAAAAGCATTTAGACCCTATTAAAAAGATTCCTTTAAAATAAGTTATTTTGTGCTTGAAATATAGTTGTCTCCAATTCAATCATGTTTATCAACAACCTTTTTGTTTACATATTCAAAATAAAGAATTCTGATTGGTCGATGTGTATCAACTGTCAAGGTCAGAGGTGAAGAATGAGGCAATCTGACTTATTAAACTTGCTAATCTAGGTTATTTCTGGTATACTTCCACGTTCAAGTTTTGCTGATGGGTTTATTTTGGTGATAACTAACTTAATCTGAGCAAAAGTTTGCCAAATAAAAGAGTTTGATATAGCATTAATCTCCTTTTATGTGCCTTTAAGCCTTTGTCGGTTTATGAACATTCGGAGGCAGGCATCACACAGAGTTTCGAAACAAGCGATGATTTGTTGGGACCGCCGGAAAGGAAGGATTCCCAAACGCCGATAAGTAACACCGGGACTTTAACAGCAATCGTTGGAACTAATAGTATTAACGTGGACAGAACATCTTCGACGGAGGCAAAGATAAGAACCAATAACGTACCAAATGCCAAAGATCTACAAAGGACTCTACAAGAGTCTCAAGAGGTTGGTACAGATCAGTTTGTAGAAGCTAATCATAAACATACTACTCGTGTAGCCGATAAAGGCGGTGGCACTGTTTCTGCTTTGCCAACCAAGCCTCCGAAGAGAGATGTATCGTTTTACAGGTTTAACACGACAAAGAGTGACATAATCGGACCTCATCGGACTATACCGGACATTCGACGGGAGCAGTGTAAGCACATCGAATACCCGGATAATCTTCCGAAAATAAGTGCCGTGGTCATATTTCGCGAGGAATGGCCGAGCGTATTAATTCGGACTATTTACAGCATCCTGAATAACTCTCCGCCAGCTTTGCTACAGGAAATAATCATAGTCGATGATGGATCAATCGATACAGAATCAATGTTACAAGTAGAAAGACACTTCGCGAATACGTCAATAGTTAAACTGATCGTACATCCCAAACCTGTGGGTCTAATGATGGCTCGACACTCAGGTATCAAGGCCACAACCTCGGACTACTTTGTCGTGATGGACTCACATATAGATCGTGCAAGGGCTGGCTCCCGCCCCTCGTCGCTCGACTCGTAGAAAGTCCTAACAGTCTTTATTCACCATACGTGGGAACCATTGAATCGCAAACATTCAAATTAATTGTAAAGAGAATTATCGATACGTTCGTTATGTACGACACGTTAGATATGAACGAGCTATGGACACCATACTCCAACGCGTTTTTGCGTCTTAGAAACGGAAGCGTCGATCCCTTTCCTATTGCATCTATACAAGGTATGGTTACCGCAATGAGGAAGGATGTGTTCATGCGACTTGGTGGGTTCGATCCCGGCATGAAGCAGTGCGGCTCCGAGCAGTTCGAACTTTCCATCAAGGTCTGGCTATGCGGTGGATGAGTGGAAATGGTACCGTGCTCGAATGTGTTTCATTTGTACAGGTACGAAGTTCCCCTTTTACTTCAAAACTCTTTTACTTGGTTACTCTGCTCTGCTTTTGGGTTACATTAGCATATCGTATTTACTACAATACAATATACAATGTTTATCCAGTGATTTTGGCTCATTACACACATATCACCTAACAATTTAGAAATAGTACATGCGCCTGCAGTAACTCTAAATAAAAAGATCATGTAATTTCGTCTATACAAAACGCACCAACAGCCTATGATGGTTAAAGTTTATGTGCGTCATAGGATTATTTCTTGAAACTTTCGAAAATAAAGGAATAACGATTGATTTCAGCAGGGAAACCAATAGCATATTAGATGAATTTTGACATTTTTCATGTTATAAAAATCCGAGGGAAATCCGACATAATCGAAATAAAGCGTCAAGCTATGAACTGTGTGTGTATCACGTGACGCACGCGTGATACTAAGACTACACGCTGAAAACAAAAATGGACGTTGACGCTAGTATCTTCAAAGTTAGGTGTACATCGTCACGTGACAGGGACTTGACAGCCCACGTGACGTAACTAATTACCATATAGCAGTAGTAACATACAAAGGTCGAGGCCGTGGGGGTTTTCCGTCAATATCTTCATTCATACCGCGATTTCGGCGATTTTTTTAAATGAATATCTGTTAGAAGCATAGCTGAATACCATACGCAAATTCTACTTTTTACCGATATATATAGCGTATGACGTCCAGGATCTTTAAAGTGTTGAACGATTGATGAACAAAAAACCTCTGCTTTGCTTCTGGGTAGATAAATATATTAAGCGATTGTCTTAGTACTTGTTCATTGGTGATATATTTGGGTGTTTTCCTGTTAAGATTAAAAGAAAATGATTATGAAAAGAAAAAGATCCAACAGATAAAAACACCATTTTACCCTTGTAGTGTTGGAATCAACTTCATACCTATGAAAAAATGTTAGATCCAGGCCAGCCGCCAAGTCAGGCTAGAATGTGATAGCCTGTTTGCTAATCTGAGTATCTTTCCTCATCAAAATCAAGCAGATATTCAAAGTTTTGGAAAGCAGACGACACAAGAATCTATTTTAAGAAAATTACCCAGCATTGTAAGGGTTTAAGAAACACATCCCATATTGTGTTTGATGAGTAACAAATGATGAAAGGGTGATAAAACCTTTACCAATTTAAAACGATATTTAACAACTTTGGTGCAGACGACTCTAGAAAACATTGCGGGAAAAGGAGATATTGCTCGCGACGAGCAATTTCTCCTTTCCCCACAATGTGTTTTTCCCTATCAGAAGATTCCTTTCCAAATTTAGCGTTTGGTAAAGGGTTAAAACGATTCTCGTCACATTTTTAATTCCTTTTATGTATCCTGAGGCTTTTTATCAACTTTGAAAAAACTAAACAGGTGGAATGAACCTCTACGCCTTTCAGCCTTTCGGATCCTCTAGAATACCGGTTTACAACAGTGTTATTATAAAAAAAAATGAAAATTGAAATCGTGGTTGTTTCTTGTGTTCACGACGTAAAACCAGATCCTGTTTACACCATTTCAGGAGAACTGCGTGGGGCATAAGAAACAGTTCATCTGACCATTTGGTGGCAAACTCTCTGCGAGTTGCCGAAGTATGGATGGACGATCCACACAAAACCATTCTCCGTGAATCGGCCGGAAGACACAGTCAATACGACATCGGAGTCCTAACACAGCGTCACCGGATACGCAAGGAGAACCATTGTAAACCATTCCAGTACTTTGTGGATACGGTTAAAACGTTCTCGGACATATATATGATCGGTAGGTTGAATGCCCAGGGATACGTACGCAACAAACGTCGCCTGGACAAGTGCTTGGCCACAAAGGAAAACAAAGACATGTCCGTGACCCTAGAACTTCTAACGTGTCAAAATTGGAGCCGGCAATACTTCATACTCACCGAACGCGATCAGGTGCGATCGGTTAAAGGTGCGGTGTTACTCACCAGGGTCGACTCGAAACGACCCAACACCACCATCGCAAAGCTTGTCAAATCGATCAGTGACGACTACATGAGAAACGCAGTATGGGAGTACAGGAAAGATGGCAGCCTCTACAACATGGCCACGACTCTCTGTTTGGCATTGGATGGCAATAATTACGTAGTTGTAGAAAAATGCACCAGTCGCGAAAACCAGCAGTGGGAATGGAACCGTGTTTTACCCATTACCAAACAATGACGACATTTGACCAGTGTGTTGGAGACGACTTTGGAAACCATCGTGGGAAAAGGAGAAATTGCTCTTAACGAGCTATTTCTTCTTTTCCCACAATGTTTTCTGGCCTACCAGAAGATTAATTTTCAATTTCATCACATTTTGAAATGTCGTCTGCAAACCCTTTTAATTTGGGACAGTCCAACACTTAATGTTATGTAAAGGCTTAAATAAACGGAATTGAAAATTTCGACGAACAAGAGTCTTTCATCAATAATCACATGAACCCCTGTCTCCAAAGTGAATATATGTTTTGTATCTCATCTTTTTTGACTTTTTTTTTTAAAAATATGATTAAACATTGAAACAATGCACGGGGGCCTTTTGGATTTTTTTTTTGCGAATGAAAACAGTCACTAAAGAATACAAATGATAATGTTTTGGACGAATACCTTTTTCTTCTATTTGGAGCCTACCAATTGCTTCCATCTTCTATTGAAAAAAGAAAAAATGGGGCGCAGAAAAACAAAAAATCCAAGCATAATATCATTGAGTTGTGTCCGTATATAATTTGAAGTCCCAATGCCTCTCTCCGAATAGGTTCAAATATTGATGACGGTACATGTACCCAGATTTATACGATAGGTAGTCACCAGGCTGAATGACGAAATGTCCATGTTCTACTAAGACTAGAGAACCGGTCTCTCATCTATCGAATATATTGACCGGTACGGTACAAATCTACCAGGCAGAATTCTGGCTGATAACGGAAGGATGGTAAACAGCATACTGTCCCTAGAGATGAACGTTTGCCGATTCAAACGAACGTTTGGCCGTGATACGAAGTTTCCTTCCCGGAAATATTGGTCAAAATGATTAGACATTGAAATGTTGAGGAACATTTGATACAAATCAGTGGACATTTAAAGTCTGGTAAAGGGCTGTCTGTTTCGAACACCGAAAAGCAATCAATCAGGGGAAACAATAGTGTCCTTGTTGTTGTTGTCGTCGTATTTTGGAACGTTGTATTTTGACCAATCAAATCGCTCAAAATTTGTAGGCTGTCCGTTGTCGATCTTGTGGAACAAAGTGGAGTCAGTAGACAGCAGGTAACCAGTTTATGTTCTACTTTTCTGGATAGGGTCATGCGTGGCCCAGTGGCTAAGGTGCAGGACATATGACACGGGGCCAAATGTTCGAATCCTCACCAGCAGCAAAGTGATTTATGGTGGGAGTGTTCTTCTGCAAGACACATCAGAGCCCTGCCTGGTAATTGTGAGTTCCAATGAAAACCCGTAGAATTATTGAAATAATGTCGACACGGCGTTGAGCCCCCATATAAACTAGACTCAGCTGTGTTTATTCAGCTCTTATTGGCAGTTAGGTTAGGGTCTTTTTCCATGTTTGACGAGTCACTCATCGCATTATAACTGGAATAGTTGTTGACACGGCGTTAAGCACTATATGCACTAAACTAAGCTATGCTGATACAGGCAAATCCTCTCCTCTGTCGAATTTTGAGAATACATGGCAAACTCCTCTCTTTGGTGGATTTCTGAGAAGATATGGCAAAACCCTCTCTTCTATGGGTTCCTTAGAAGACATGGCCAAATTCTCCTTTCTGTGGATTTTTGAAAGGACATGGCCAAATCCTCCATTCTGTGGATTTTTGAAAGGACATGGCCAAATCCTCCCTTCTGTGGATTTTTTAGAAGACAAGGCCAAACCATCTCTTCTGTCGAATTTTGAGAAGACATAGCAAAATCCTCTCTTTGGTGGATTTTTAAGAAGACATGGTTGACTCCTCTCTTCTTTTGGTCTTTGAGAGAACATGGCAAAATCCTCCGTTCCGTTTTTTAAGAAGAGATGGCCAAATCCTCTCTTCTGTGGAATTTTAAGAAGACATGGCCCAATCCTCTCTTCTTTGGGTCTTTAAGAGAACATGGCCAAATCTTCCCTTCCGTATTTTTGAGAAGACATGGCCAAATCCTTTCTTCTGTGGAATTTTGAGAAGACATGGCCGAATCCTCTCTTTTGTGGATATCTGAGAAGAAATGGCCCAATCCTCCCTTCTGTGGATCTTTGAAAGGACAGGGTCAAATCCTCCCTTCTGTGGATTTTTAAGAAGACATGGTCAAATCCTCTCTTCTGTGGATATCTGAGAAGAAATGGCCCAATCCTCTCTTCTGAGGATTTTTGAGAAGACATGGCCAAATCCTCCCTTCTGTGGATTTTTGAGAAGACATGGTCAAATCCTCTCTTCTGTGGATTTTTGAGAAGACATGGTCAAATCATCTCTTCTGTGGATTTTTAAGAAGACATGGTCAAATCCTCTCTTCTGTGGATTTTTAAGAAAACATGGTCAAATCCTCTCTTCTTTGGGTCTTTAAGAGAACATGGCCAAATCTTCCCTTCCGTATTTTTGAGAAGACATGGCCAAATCCTCTCTTCTGTGGAATTTTGAGAAGACATGGCAAAATCCTCTCTTCTGTGGATATCTGAGAAGAAATGGCCCAATCCTCCCTTCTGTGGATCTTTGAAAGGACATGGTCAAATCCTCCCTTCTGTGGATTTTTAAGAAGACATTTTCAATTCTTCTCTTCTGTGGATATTTGAGAAGAAATGGCCTAATCCTCTCTTCTGAGGATTTTTGAGAAGACATGGCCAAATCATCTCGTCTGTGGAATTTTAAGAAGACATGGCCAAATCATCTCTTCCATAAATTTTTAAGAAGACATGGTCAAATCATCTCTTCTGTTGAATTTTAAGAAGACATGGTCAAATCCTCTCTTCTGTGGATTTTTAAGAAGACATGGTCAAATCCTTTCTTCTGTGGATTTTTAAGAAGACATGGCAAAATTCTCTCCTGGATTTTTAAGAAGACATGGTCAAATCCTCTCTTCTGTGGATTTTTAAGAAGACATGGCAAAATTCTCTCTTATTTGGGTTTTTAAGAAGACATGGCCAAATCCTCTCTTCTGTGGATTTATAAGAAGACATGGTCAAATCCTTTCTTCTGTGGATTTTTAAGAAGACATGGCTAAATTCTCTCTTCGGTGGGTTTTTAAGAAGACATGGTCATATTTTCTCTTCTGTGGATTTTTAAGAAGACATGGCAAAATTCTCTCTTATTTGGGTTTTTAAGAAGACATTGTAAAATCCTCTCTTCTGTGGATTTCTGAGAAGACATTGTCAAATCCTCCCTTCTATGGATTTTTAAGAGAACATGGTCAAATCATATATTCCATGGATTTTTTAGAAGACATGGCCAAATCCTTCCTATTGTGGATTTTTGGGAAGACGTGGCCAAATCCTCTACTTCCGTGGATTTTTAAGAAGACATTGTCAAATTCTTTCATTCGTGGATTTTTGATAATACATTACCAACTCCTCTCTTCTGTGGAGTATTGAAAAGACATGGCCGAATCCTCTCTTCTTTTTTTTTCTTTTCTAGAAAACACGGCCAAATTCTCCCTTCTGTGGATTTTTTGAAAAGACATGGCCAAATCCTCCAATCTGGGGATTTTACTTTTAAAAAACATGGCCATATCCTCTCTTCTGTGAAGTTTTTAGAAGACATTGTAAAATCCTCTCTTCTGTGGTTTCTTTCAGAAGACATTACCAAATCTCGCTTCCATGGGATTTTGAAAAGACATTACCAAATCCCCGTTTCTTTAAATTTTGCAGAAGACATGGCTAAATCCTCTCTTTCGTGGGTATTTAATAAGACATGGCCAACTCCTCTCTTCTGTGGATATTTTTAGAAGACATGGTCAAATCCTCTCTTCTATGGGTTTATAAGAGAACATGGCCAAATCCTCTCGTCTGTGGATTTTTGAGAAGAAATGGCCGAATCCTCCCTTCTGTGGATATTTGAGAAGACATGGTCAAATCCTCTTTTCTTTGAATGTTTTAAAAGACATGGCCAAATCCTCTCTTCTCTGTATTTTTGAGAAGACATGGCCAAATCCTCTCTTCTCTGTATTTTTGAGAAGACATGGCAAAATTCTCTCTTATTTGGGTTTTTAAGAAGACATGGACAAATCCTCCCTTCAGTGGATTTTTGAGAAGAAATTGCCCAATCCTCCCATCTGTGGATTTCTGAGAAGAAATGGCCCAATCATCTCTTCCATGAATTTTTAAGTAGGCATAGCCAAATGATCTCTTCTGTGGATTTTGAACAAGAAATGGCCAAGTCATCCCTTCAATGGAATTTTAAGAAGACATGGCCAAATCATCTCTTCTGTGGAACTTTAAGAAAACATGGCCAAACCATCTCTGCCATGAATTTTTAAGAAGACATGGTCAAATCATCTCTTCTGTTGAATTTTAAGAAGACATGGTCAAATCATCTTTTCTGTTGAACTTTAAGAAGACATGGTCAAATCATCTCTTCTGTGGAATTTTAAGAAGACATGGCCAAATCATTTCTTCCATGAATTTTTAAAAAGACATGGTCAAATGATCTCTTCTATTGAATTTTAAGAAGCAATGGTCAAATCATCTCTTCTGTTGAACTTTAAGAAGACATGGTCAAATCATCTCTTCTGTTGAATTTTAAGAAGACATGGCCAAATCATCTCTTCCATGAATTTTTAAGAAGACATGGTCAAATCATCTCTTCTGTTGAATTTTAAGAAGACATGGCCAAATCATCTCTTCCATGAATTTTTAAGAAGACATGGCCAAATGATTTTTTCTGTTGAATTTTAAGAAGACATGGCCAAATCAACTCTTCGGTGGAATTTTAAGAAGACATGGCCAAATCATCTCTTCTGTGAATTTCTAAGAAGACATGGCCAAATAATCTCTTCCATGGAATTTTAAGTAGACATGGTCAAATCCTCTCTTCTGTGAAGTTTTTAGAAGACATTGTAAAATCCTCTCTTCTGTGGTTTCTTTCAGAAGACATTACCAAATCTCGCTTCCATGGGATTTTGAGAAGACATTACCAAATCCCCGTTTCTTTAAATTTTGCAGAAGACATGGCTAAATCCTCTCTTTCGTGGGTATTTAATAAGACATGGCCAACTCCACTCTTCTGTGGATCTTTTTAGAAGACATGGTCAAATCCTCTCTTCTATGGGTTTATAAGAGAACATGGCCAAATCCTCTCGTCTGTGGATTTTTGAGAAGAAATGGCCGAATCCTCCCTTCTGTGGATATTTGAGAAGACATGGTCAAATCCTCTTTTCTTTGAATGTTTTAAAAGACATGGCCAAATCCTCTCTTCTCTGTATTTTTGAGAAGACATGGCCAAATCCTCTCTTCTCTGTATTTTTGAGAAGACATGGCAAAATTCTCTCTTGTTTGGGTTTTTAAGAAGACATGGCCAAACACTCCCTTCAGTGGATTTTTGAGAAGAAATTGCCCAATCCTCCCATCTGTGGATTTCTGAGAAGAAATGGCCCAATCATCTCTTCCATGAATTTTTAAGTAGACATAGCCAAATGATCTCTTCTGTGGATTTTGAACAAGAAATGGCCAAGTCATCCCTTCAATGGAATTTTAAGAAGACATGGCCAAATCATCTCTTCTGTGGAATTTTAAGAAAACATGGCCAAACCATCTCTGCCATGAATTTTTAAGAAGACATGGTCAAATCATCTCTTCTGTTGAATTTTAAGAAGACATGGTCAAATCATCTTTTCTGTTGAACTTTAAGAAGACATGGTCAAATCATCTCTTCTGTGGAATTTTAAGAAGACATGGCCAAATCATTTCTTCCATGAATTTTTAAAAAGACATGGTCAAATGATCTCTTCTATTGAATTTTAAGAAGCAATGGTCAAATCATCTCTTCTGTTGAACTTTAAGAAGACATGGTCAAATCATCTCTTCTGTTGAATTTTAAGAAGACATGGCCAAATCATCTCTTCCATGAATTTTTAAGAAGACATGGTCAAATCATCTCTTCTGTTGAATTTTAAGAAGACATGGCCAAATCATCTCTTCCATGAATTTTTAAGAAGACATGGCCAAATGACTTTTTCTGTTGAATTTTAAGAAGACATGGCCAAATCAACTCTTCGGTGGAATTTTAAGAAGACATGGCCAAATCATCTCTTCTGTGAATTTCTAAGAAGACATGGCCAAATAATCTCTTCCATGGAATTTTAAGTAGACATGGTCAAATCCTCTCTTCTGTGGATTTTTGAGAAGACATGGCCAAATCCTCCCTTCTGTGGATGTTTAAGAGAACATGGTCAAATCATATATTCCTTGGATTTTTGAGAAGACATGGCCAAATACTTCCTATTGTGGATTTTTGGGAAGACATGGCCAAATCCTCTACTTCTGTGGCTTTTTTAGGAAGACATTGTCAAATTCTTTCATTAATGGAATTTTGATAATACATTACCAACTCCTCTCTTCTGTTGAGTATTGAAAAGACATGGCCGAATCCTCTCTTCTTTTTTTTTTTTTTAGAAAACACGGCCAAATTCTCCCATCTGTGGATTTTTGAAAAGACATGCCAAATCCTCCCATCTGGGGATTTTACTTTTAAAAAACATGGCCATATCCTCTCTTTTGTGGATTTTTGAGAAGACATGGCCAACTCCTCTCTTCTGTGAAGTTTTTAGAAGACATTGTAAAATCCTCTCTTCTGTGGTTTCTTTCAGAAGATATTAACAAATCTCGCTTCCATGGGATTTTGAGATGAAATAACCAAATCCCCGTTTCTTTAAATTTTGCAGAAGACATGGCTAAATCCTCTCTTTCGTTGGTATTTAATAAGACATGGCCAACTCCACTCTTCTGTGGAATTTTGAAAAGACATGGCCCAATCTTCTCTTCTATGAGTTTTTAAGAGAACATGGCCAAATCCTCCCGTCTGTGGATTTTTGAGAAGAAATGGCCAAATCCTCCTTCTGTGGATGTTTGAGAAGACATTGACAAATCCTCTTTTCTTTGAATGTTTTAAAAGACATGGCCAAATCCTCTCTTCTCTGTATTTTTGAGAAGACATGGCCAAATCCTCCTTTCTTAGGATTTTTCAGAAGACATGACTAAATTCTCTCCTTTGTGGATTTTTGAGAAAACATGGCCAATTCATCTCCTCTGTGGATTTTTGAGAAGACATTACCAAATGCTCTCTTCCATGGATTTTTGAGAAGACAGGGCCAAATCCTCTCCTCTGTAGATTTTTAAGAAGACATAACCAAATCCTCTTATTCATCCAATTTTGAGAATACATTACCAAATCCTATCTTCTGTGGATTTCTGAGAAGACATGGCCGAATCCTCTCTTCTGTGGATTATTTTTAGAAAACACGGCTAAATTCTCCCTTCTGTGGATTTTTGAAAAGACATGGCCAAATCCTCCAATGTTGGGAATTTTTAAAAGACATGGCTAAATCCTCTCTTTTGTGGATTTTTGAGAAAACATGGCCAACTCTTCTTTGAAGGTTTAAGAAGACATTGTACAATCCTTTCTTCTGTGGATTTTTGAGAAGACATAACCAAATCTTGCTTCCATGGGATTTTGAAAAAACATACCAAATCCTCTCCTCTATGGATTTTTGAGAATACATGGCTAAATCCTCTCTTTTATTGGTTTTTAAGAATACATGGCAAACTCCTCTCTTCTGTGGATTTTAGAGAAGACATGGCCAAATCCTCTCTTCTACGGGTTTTTAAGAGAACATGGCCAAACCCTCCCTTCTGTGGATTTTTGAGAAGAAATGGCCGAATCCTCCCTTCTGTGGATTTTTGAGAAGACATGGCCAAATCCTCCCTTCTGTGGATTTTTGAGAAGACATGGCCGAATCCTCTCTTCTGTGGATTATTTTTAGAAAACACGGCTAAATTCTCCCTTCTGTGGATTTTTGAAAAGACATGGCCAAATCCTCCAATGTTGGGAATTTTTAAAAGACATGGCTAAATCCTCTCTTTTGTGGATTTTTGAGAAAACATGGCCAACTCTTCTTTGAAGGTTTAAGAAGACATTGTACAATCCTTTCTTCTGTGGATTTTTGAGAAGACATAACCAAATCTTGCTTCCATGGGATTTTGAAAAAACATACCAAATCCTCTCCTCTATGGATTTTTGAGAATACATGGCTAAATCCTCTCTTTTATTGGTTTTTAAGAATACATGGCAAACTCCTCTCTTCTGTGGATTTTAGAGAAGACATGGCCAAATCCTCTCTTCTACGGGTTTTTAAGAGAACATGGCCAAACCCTCCCTTCTGTGGATTTTTGAGAAGAAATGGCCAAATCCTCCCTTCTGTGGATTTTTGAGAAGACATGGCCAAATCCTCCCTTCTGTGGATTTTTGAGAAGACATGGTCAAATCCTCTTTTCTTCGAATGTTTTAAAAGACGTGGCCAAATTCTCCATTTTCTTGATTTTTGAGAAGACATGGCCAAATCCTCTCTTCTCTGGATTTTTGAGAAGCCATGGCCAAATCCTCCTTTCTTTGGATTTTTCAGAGACATGGCTAAATCCTTTCTTTTGTGGATTTTTGAGAAGACATGGCCAATTTATCTCCTCTGTGTATTTTTAAGAAGATATTACCATATCCTCTCTTCCGCGGATTTTTGAGAAGACAGGGCCAAATCCTTTCTTCCATGGAGTTTTGACCTTTATTTGAACAGGGCACCAGCCGAGCATTGTTAAGACCGTCACATAAACTATCAGCATACATTCTGTATTGGATCACAACGCAACATCTGTTTCTGATGTCCGAAAGAAAAGACACGTCTTGCAACGTGGTTCCCGCCCAATAATCTCGTTACCAACCGACACGATTCACAACGGTCCAAATTGAAAGAACTATCAAACGATATATTTGAACATAAAAAGGCACAATGTGTTCTTCTTGTCTTGGCCTAAACTGAAAGAGACAACAATACTGAATTTGAGTTACAAATGGATTCGGAAAATCTGTCCATGGTAGGGTAAAAATTGCTTAGGAAAAAAGAGTAATTTCTTGTAAGAACGTTTTCCTTTTGTTTTCTTTCCCAAGACTATTTTCGTATCCTGTCTACAGAGATGCATACCCCGCATCCAGACATATCTAGTTGCCTAGCGACACATCTTGCATTGCTAACAGGGACACATTCACCCGACGTCAAAAAAAAAAAGCAAGTTACAATCGGAATATCGTTCTCTGGTGGAAGAGTTGACACAGTTGGATAAAGTCTTAATACACCATCAGACAATAACGAAGTTTGATCAGTTTGTTGCAGAAGACTCTCGAAAACTGTGCGGGAAAAGGAGAAATTACTCTTAACGAGCATTTTCTCATTTTCCAACAATGTTTACTGTCCTGTTAGAAGATTATTTTTTAAATTTCATCAGATTTTGAAATGTCGTCTGCAAACTCCTTCAATTTGGGACAGTTGAAGATTAAGCGTTTGGTAAAGGGTTATAAAAGCATGAAAGCAGTTTTCCCTTTTGTCCCATAATATTTTAGAAGATGTCTGAAAAATACTTAAAAAGAAATAGGCCAACGTAACTTACTTCAAAGCGATACATTTTGTATCGTCTAAATTTGAAAAGGTTTCCAAACCCTCAATTTTTTAAAAATCAAAATAGTACAGGAATAATATTGTGCGGGTAAAAGGATAATTGGCAAAATGTAGATAAGAGTGAATGATAAGTTTCCATAACGAATCATAGAAAAATGCAGCTAGATTTCAAAAGACGCACTTATCTTCTCGATTGTTTACATGGCCTTACCATTTATATAACAGTTTATGTGTACTTTACTACATGAGTGGCAGCCATGCAATATTAACTTTGACTCGCTTCAATGAATCCAATTTTTATTAAAATCGTGAGGTGTGCTTTTGCCAGATTTCTTGATAAGATAACCCATTAAGACCATTTTAAGTGAAATGATAACTAACACATTTGATTGAAAGGATATCATACTAAATAGAAATCTTTGAAAAATACTGTGGCCAAAGGAAGAAATCGCTCATGATCAGAATGAATGAACGGGGTTTTCGTAAGCATCGACAGCTATGGTCATTTAGCGACCATAAGTTTGATGATGTTCGTTTTTGAAGAGATTATTCGTTTATATGGTTGGCTGGTTTGCAAAATCTAATTTTGGAAAACAACCCAGTATTCTTAGGGTTAATGTTAGACACAAACGGATGTAACTAATAGAAAATGCAGCTAGATTTCAAAAGACGCACTTATCTTCTCGATTGTTTACACGACCTTACCATTTATATAACAGTTTATGTGTACTTTACTACATGAGTGGCAGCCTTGCAATATTAACTTTGACTCGCTTCAATAAATCTAATTTTAAAAAAACCCAGTGATGTGTGCGTTTACCAGATTTCTTGATAAGATAATCCATTAAGACCATTTTAAGTGAAATGATAACACATTTGATTTAAGGGATATCATATTAAATAGAAATCTTTGAAATAAATATACTTTGGCCAAAGGTAGAAATCGCTCATGGTTAGAATGAATGAACGGGGTTTTCGTAAGCATCGACAGCTGTGGTCATTTAGCGACCATAATTTTGATGATGTTTGATTTTGAAGAGATTATTCGTTTATATGGTTGGCTGGTTTGCAAAATCTAATTTTGGAAAATTACCCAGTATTCTTAGGGTTAATGTTAGACACAAAGGGATGCAACTCGTGCTAAATAATTCCGTTGAAATATTATGATTACTTCCCTTGCAATACTACAGAAGATCAATTCCTTGGTTCGAGAAGAGATACATTTCATTAATTTTCATACTTTAATTAACCCTTACCCGAAGATAACATTCCAATTTCAACACATTTTGAAATGTCGTCTGCAAACTCTTTCAATTTGGAACAGTCGAAAATGTGTTGTTTGGGAAAGGGTTAAACAAAAAGGAGTTAAATTATTGATTCTTAAAGTTAACAATCCCTTACCTCCAAAAAAAATTTCCAATTCCAAAAACTATTTACAAAAAAATGCAAAAAAAGAAAAGAAAAAAATGAAATGAATAAAAAAGAAAAACTATTTGTCTGTTTCTAGACTTGATATGTGATAACAGAGTTCATAAAAAATGCAGTACACCGGCCGATTTGGGCAAAAGGCCTAAAGGTCGCTTAAATAAAATCTTTATTAAAGCAAGATATGTATTAAACGTTAATCTAGGCTACCCTCATGCGCATTTTTTGCTTCACAATCTGACTCAAACTCCTGTCAACGGTTACCTCCCTTACGAAGATAATGTAGTGAAACGTAACATTGAACAATGATGAAATTTTTGCATGTGACTATGCGCCCTAAATTCTCCGGAATCTATCTTTTCACTAGATCAGAACAATGCAACCCAGTACGCAGCAGCTTGTGCTCCAACAATTGTCAGCTGAATGGGAAGGGAGCATGGAAGAATCCCAGGAAACACAATTGCGCAAAAGTCGGTTATGTCAGTGATGAAGGTAGAAATGTAACGACTCTGTCGAGGTTTGAAGCCGTTGCTTTTAAAAACAAGTTAAGAATACCAATGTTAAGTAAAGCTGCACTTATCACCGTTATTTGAGCGAAAAACTGTTGAAAGCGGCGTAAATCTCCACTCCAATCGTCGCACGACCCCCACCCCCTCGGGAGAGAAAAGTGGGAGAGTCGTTATCGGCGCTCGGAATCTGGCCCCATGCCATAAAGACACCAAGCTCATCACATGGTAAAGCCCTCTTAGCTCTGGGAGGCGCCAGAAGCTTGCGGCTAATTCCAGCGTAGCGGGCGATTGCCGGAATAATTCCGTGTTATACATATCTATTACGGATGGCGGCGAGGCAATAATGCCCGGAACGGGGATCATTATTGAGCCTATTCCGACGGAATTCCGGCGGAACTCTGAGGGGCTCTTAGAAGGCCCGAATTAGGAGGTTTTACGATGGTTTATAAATCCGCAGTAAACTTATCAAAATGTGGAAAAATGATCGGACCTGTTAGAATTATGGTCTACGTTTTTCTCCGAATAAAACCCATCGCCCTCTTCCCCGTTTTTTGTTCTCTCTCTCTCTATCTCTCTTCTCTTTTTCGCGACAATGCTGAATCAATCAGATGCTTCCAAGAGTAGATCGGAGTGGAAGGTGTTGTGTGCATTATTGAAAAGTGAAGCATATAACCTTAAATCTTATATACAACTAAAATTTAAAACTAATTGCGGACCAAAACGAAAATATGCCCTGGTACATGGTTTCGTGAGTCGTTTATGGAATCCGATCAAACCGGGCGTAAATGGAGTTCGGGGTTAAATGATCTATATGGTATGGAAATATTGCGTGAACCGCCATGAATATTTATGAGGTTGAGTGGCCCAGGCTCTGGAAGGATTCGGTTTTATAGACTTTGTGGAGGCAGTGCGTATCTCCTTACTTATTTCGGCGTTTAATCTGTCAATTTTAAACGGCCCAATACAGGCGTTTGATATACGCCATGCGTCTAATTTGATAGCCCGGATGTGAAAGTCAAATGACATACGTCGATTTAAAAATCTTGCGATGTTTTTTTTTGTCTTATTATGTTTTTTTCGGATATAAAAGAATAAACGTTAACGGGTCATAGGAAATTCAACCTTGTGTCTGCAGTTGAAATGTACAATAAAGTTCGATTCATTTTCGACACGATTAAAACCAACAGTTGTGATTCATGAAGATATTAATGAGTGAAATGTCAATTATTGGTTTGAATGATTCTGCTGCAGATACCGTTTGACTTAAGATATTATGCCAATACTTTGTGTAAGTTGAAGACAACATTCCCTCTTGATTCAATATTGGGATGAACAATTTTGCATAGGGACACACCATTAGAATTGTCTCTCTGAGACGCTTCAAATGACATGTCACATAACACTATTGTGTTTTTAAAGATACAATCAATGTTTATCAGTTCCTACTTATGCAAATATTTTCCTTCATTTTTTTTAATAAAACGGTAACCTTTAATCTGGACCATAGATGCACATACATGTAATTCACATCAAGTTGTCAACAGTCGGGGACGGTTGAAATCTGTGAACGTAAGTCAATGATATAACAGAATGTACCCTGGACCATGTTATCTATCACTACACAGGAGGAATCAAAGCAGGGTAGTCTAGTTTAAAGTCCCTGGCACTAATTTATCTATTTACCCATTGTTTTACATCGATTGTGAAGGAAGATTTAATGCTTGTTCAAAGTCAATCTCGATGACTGCTTCCTGGATACTAAACCAGAACTCGCGCCGATTTGTGGGTTTGTATCCAGCTTGAAGCAATCATTGACATACGCAAATGCTTGACATAAAATGTTAAGTAAAAACGGTACCCTCGAATATGTTATCTATAACTACACAGGAATCAAAGAGGTGTAGTCTAGTTTCAAGTCCCCGACACTCACTTTATCTATTTACCTTTTGTTTAACATCGATTGTGAAGAAGAACGTTTGAAGCTTGTCCAAAGTCACTCTCGATGATTACTCCCTAGATATAGTTGTACCAAACTAGTTCTCGCGCCAATTTGTGGGCTAGTAGCTAACATGAAACCACCGTGGACCTCCCTTTCTTGACGCAGCCTGTCCAACAATGTCGTATTAGGGAGAAATGGGAGCTAATTCCAATGCGGGAGTTTGGAGGTAATTACAAAAAGACTATCGCCTTCTGCGAGCGGATTCCGCTAAATGTTCCCTTTTCCTCAGGGAGAACATAATTATTCAAATGACTTTGCCCCTGAATTACGATCTTAAGGACCCCTTTCTTCCTAGAGGTTAAGAAACGTGTCCTTGCAGACATTGCAGAGATTTCTTCATTACTTGTCTTTCACTTAAAGATATTTGATTTACGTCGATTATGAAACAAGGTCTTACAACTTGTGAAAATAGCTCACGATTATGCTTCAATGAACCAAACACAAATCTTGTCGAACCTGGATTGTTGAAAAGGCGCAAAGTGGATCACGCTTAGCTTGGGAATGGAACCTAAGACTCTCCTGTACAGAGGCCGATGCTCTACCACTGGAACTGGTGATGTTTAATCCGTAATTTGTCATAGACATCGATGCACCTCATTTAGGCCATTGCCCCTTCGTCTCAATCTATTCTGGTTTGTTAGAAATGGACCGTTGTTTCACTCTATTATGTATATTACAGCCACATATACAGAAATATACTCAGGAGAGAGACAAAACGGGATTCGATCGTGTTAAATATTGTGCCAATACAGTTAAAGTAAGTTTCTGGCACAGGTCCCGTATGGGTCCTCTTCCTCAGTGCCGTACCTACATGTTTCAGTTTTGTAACGGCTTTCCTGGATATACCACTACTATGTTAGGGGTCTGTAGTGGCTTGCCAAAGGGCACTCCCGCGAAACCAGAGGTCTCGATGGCGCTCGATTTTCTGCGTCCACCACCTTAACCGCCATAACCCTTTACCAAACGCAACGTATTGAAAGAGTTTGCAGACGACATTTCAAGATATGATGAAATTGAGAACAAACCTGCTGATAGGGCAGAATATATTGTGGGTCAAGGAGAAGAGCAATTTCTCCTTCTCAACCAATGTTTTCCAGAGACGTCTACAACCCACTGGTCAAATGTCGTTATTGTTTGTTAATGGGTTAACCACTGAGCCACGCAGGACCAATAGCTTACATAGTTTTGAATTGAGCTGGATGAAACCTTACTCGGATGATCCAAGCTGTAAATGTGTTACATGACAATGAAATCCATGTACCTACGATTGGATCGTTCGGACAAGACGAAGCCTTGGTTCATAACGCTTGTACTTTACGTTGTCTCACATCATAAAGTGAATTGTCCATTACCGTAACTCGAGTTCTCTCCCTTATAACGTTAAACTTAAATCGATTCCGTCTTAATTGGGCTAACTCGGATGATCCAAGCTGTAACTGTGTAACAGTGGGGTAGCTTTATATGCTCGAGTGTACACTTATTAATGCAGTTATGGTTAAATTGTGGTATCATATCCCATCATATCTGACACCTGGGAAGCAGATACGTCCTGTGACAGCTTAAGGTGTCTTACCCATTAACCCTCATCCCTATGATAACAGACATGTTCATAATTGAACAAAAAATCTCGAGGGGGTTCTCGTTATACAATATAATAAAGGTGTACTGATATTCTTGAGCAATCAATCGACAAGGATATCTATTAATGATACATTTACATATAAAACCTTAACATTTATTTCAAATATCTTCTTGAATATATCTTCGAACCTTCTCTGTGCGTTCAAAAGATATATATGATTTGCGAAAAAAGTTTGGACATAAAGTCAGCCTTTATTTACATGTATTATCAATAAAAAAATATAAACATACTATGGAACGAAACATCGATATACCTCTTCATTTACACCACAATTGACGAATATGCGTTAACGTCCTACAAATATAATCACAATAAACATTGAAATCTTACTTTTTATCATTTTGTAACTGAAATATAAGCCAGGTGTACGTGGGAATCGTTTTCGAACTTGTTCAATGTCGTAAAATTAATCATGCGACTTTAACACGCAAGATAGGGCCTTAATTCGAATTGGCGGGAAACTGTAATTGATTTAACCGATTCCTTGCAAGAGCAACCTTGAGCAAGTAAGTAACTATTAACTGGTCATAAAATGCTTCGGTTTTTTAAACCCCCTTATTCTTCATACGTATTCGCCTTATCATGACCCTGCAATAGGAGATGAAAGAGGATTTGTGGCAAAAAGATTAATAAATCTTAACGAATGCTTTTTCCTTTTATCACAATCGTTTAAATTATTATCGCGAATATCTCTGGTTATGTTATCAATATCAACTATTTATAGATTTCCATATGAAGAAATGGGTTTGAGGTGAGAAGTCACGAGCATTGACACGAAAAATGGCTTTGATTGCGATTTTCAGAGTCCCTTTAACCCTCTTCCTATTAACTTTTGTCTTAATTGCACTTACGTGTGAGTTATGAACGTTAATAGCAATATCTTCGTTTTGTCATATTTGGAGTCAATGCTTATCCGTTTTACCATGTGCTTAATTTGCCCCATTGGTAAATGAACAAATGCATCTTCAACCAAAGGGTAAAAAAAGCCTTAATGGACAAATAAAAAACAAATAACTACACTATCTATTGCCGAAACTTTAATGAAATACATCAAATATCTGTTCTTGCTAAAACTTACTATGTCTTGCTAAATTTGCCAATACGAAAACCTCCCTGATGCCAAGTTTAGTTCAAATATACAAATAAAAGGTTTTAGTAGTACAAACTTGATTGTTGGGAAAGCAGAAGACCCTGCTTATACCAGTGTTCGAATCACGAAAGTCGATACAACTAAGGATTAAAATCGTTTAATTCAAACAAAGGAAAAGATGTCTGGTAGAATCATTGTGTCAATGGAGAAACGAATTGTTAAAGATATTTTAGCTTTTGTAACTTGGCTCTCGCCATAGTTTCTCGAATGAAAATACATGAATCATTTTACTTATATTTATAGAATATGATAAACGAACGCAGATTGTTTCGAGTGAAAAATACAGTTTGTAGACCCATTACGCTACAGAAACCTACGGATATATAGAGCGAAATAAAACAGAGAAATGCAGGATGAGCGAATTGATAAAGACATCCCCGTACAATGAATTCTATTGAGTTGAATAACATATGAACCATTTGTCGTGTTTTGAAATTTTCGACCATAGTTGCTTTGAATTCTGATTGTTAATAAATTCCTGCAGGAAGAGAAAATTGTTCAGAACAGGGAAAAGAGCAAGGGTAATCCAAACAAGGCGGTGACGGGCCTTTATTTCAATAACCATAGCGGGCTGGATCCCCCAGGAGCGCGAGAGATGCTATCGGAGCTCTCTCCGCCTATCGACCAATCAAACACGGAGAGCGTGCCAGTGTAACGCCTCCCCATTGGACGAGAACGCCGGGCGATAAACCAATAGGCGGCTTTCACACAAAGAGGTGCGGAGTTACAGAATGAAAATTGAGATGGATGCTAAGATATTCAAGTTTAGCCCCCCGCTCTCCTTGTCTTGTTAAACGGGACCATAATGTAACACACTGTATGTATTAATTTGGGGCTTTTCTTCATATACATATATATAAACCATCATACCGTAATGACTGTTTTAGTTGATATGGAATTCTGACAATGGACTTATTGCTTCTCACAGATTGGTGCACGGCGATGGACATTTCTAACGCTTGACTGTTTATCTACTTCATTCATTGATTTAATTATTTGCTCAAACATAACATTTTCAGCTTTTAAAGATACTCGTGATTTGTAAAAATGTGTTTGCTGTGAGCATTACGGTTTTGTCTTTGATTAAAATATAAAACGTTACAAAAGAAAACATATATAACAGAACAATGCATATAGATGATACGATAAACTGTTTGGAAAATAATAATGAGTGACGCATTCTTTACATAGGAGAATCAAAACTAGAATAACAACCAATAATATAAAAAGTATTATCTAAGATAGACAAATATTACGCGATGGATCACTCAAGTGAAGATTCGAACTCGTCTGTTGGTAGTTACCAGGGGCATTGCAGCCCGCTGAACTATTCCAAAAAACTTCCGTGCCAACTCTCCTCGAAAGCCACGGCCTTCTCTATAGACGCTCTCATCGGCAAACGGACACTGGCCAAAATGAAGGCCAACCCAAGGGAGTATGTATCGGATCCGAGCTCCGACGAACACGAAGAATGTGACTTCTCGCAGGATCGAGCCTGTAGTAGCTCCCCACCGGACAGACCGTGCTGTGACTCCCCGCCGGCAAAACGAAGTCGTCCGTCCGTGCCCCTTGCACCGCTAGGTAAGACGGATTTTTTTCTTGATTTATATGACGGTCATTGGGTTGGATGATTTTTTACTCTTTCAACAGTATTTCAGTTTTATGATAAATGCTCTAGTTTTTTCACCGATATTTTAGATTATTCCTCCCATTGTTTCCTTAATAAAAACTATGCTTAACTGTTTATACACGTATTAGTAATACCGTACTCTCGTATATATAGTGTGTCAAACCGGCAGTCGAACTTAGTTAGACTTGATACATGTATTGTAATCTCAGCAGGTCTTGCAAGGAATTCCTTTAGACTTGTTATTCGGAAATTCCAAAGATAAAAGCCCTGTATAAAATTAAGTTTAATTATAGCAAAGGAGATATTGAAGTCTCCTTGGAAAAAAGATGTCTAACAATCTCGAATGTTTAAAATTCGAGAACTTAATCTTTTTAGAGATTTTAGGTTGCAACTCTGGAAAGGTTTAGTACAATTCAACGTCAGAATTTAGCGGCAAAACATAATTCCAGTTTCTTGTGTGTACATATTGTGAATATATTGCTCATTGTGAATATATTGCTCATCTTTCAACAACAAGTTGTGTTTATTTATTGTACACTTCTAATGAAAAGAGTTCGGAATGTAATCTTATCAAAGTCCATCTACTATTGTTAGAAAAAGCAAAACATGCTCAATTCAGCTATAGTCTATATGTTATTTTTATTTTCAAACAATATACCAAAAAATCAGCTTATTACGACAAAGTGTAATATCAGTGCAGATGCTCTATAGAAAATAAATTTCGCATAATTGAATGGACAATTTTATCATATTCAGGCAATTGCCCATTCAACTAGCTACTAAATGAAAGTATTTCGTATTAGCAGTTTTGTAAGAAAAGCAAAAATGGATTGGAAAGTGAAAGGCAAATTAGAGAATAAACTAACCACAATAATTTATTTCAGTTACTTTCAAAATCAATTCAAAACATTTGTACATACTTTTGCATTAAATACCATTTCATAGATACAGTATTTGACCATTTTGGTGGAAGTCGGAATGTTTGTAGTTTTTTACTTTCGTACATTTTAATGTTTTAAAATGATATACGTCATGACCATGTACAGGAAATACTTTCTATTTCTTTAGATAATTATAACACATATTACCATTACATAAAAGTCAAAAGAATCCCTCTGGTTTTGATTCTGAATATTTCTTGCGAAAACATAGTAAAATTTCAAAATAACTTTGTCTTGGAATCGACTGAAATTAATTGAAAGATTCTCCTTGGGTTGTTAAATTCAATAGTGTGTGTATAACCCGTTTGAATGATGTTTTTCTCATAACGTAATGGGGGTTTTGTTCAATAGACAATGTTTCTTCTCTGTTGCAAAGGATGAGGTTTACATGTCATTTTGGGTGAGAAATAATTTCAAATTTTACACAAAAAATATTCTACAAACAATGTTACTGCTTATGTTTGATAAAATGGATTTAATTAAATAATTTTACAATTATAACAATTTAATGTCTTAATATGAACTTTTAAAAAAGTAACAATCAGTGGAAAAAAGACATAAAGGTGTTTGGTAGCAATCTGAAATAACATGAAAATTAACCAAAGCCACAATTTCAGTGAAATGAAATAACAAACATATAGAAAGAACTAAACTTTTACAAAAACGGGTTTGTAATGGAGTAAAATGAAGGTTAACTCGATAAAAAATGTTTGAAAATATTAAAACAAACAACAAAGTTTTGTTTGCAAGACGACCTATGCAACAAGGCGAATATGGTTTGTTTGTGTCAATTCAATTTCTGAGGCAGTCTACTTGTAACAGTTGGGTTTAGAGCCGTTTGTCTTTAGGAAAGCGTTTTTCATGCATTTTGTCTTGATGGTTGTCTAGTATTACCGAACTCACATGCTGTCCTTTATGACAAAATAATGGCCCCTCATCGATGCTAACAATCGGCCCGAAACGAACCCACGTTTATTGAAACAACTTTTTCGAAGAGTATTCAATCCATTCTACACGCTATGAAGAATCTTATTCAAGAAAATTCAGTCCTAAAGAATATGATTGTTGTTAATGAATGAAAATCGGTTATACGTGTACTTAAGGTTTCCTTTAGCGAAAACATAAAGTATTCACAATCGAACACTGTTTTTGTGTATGTTTTTATCTCAAGATTGTGTTTACATCCAACCTTTGGAACGAAAGGGTTAATTCCGAATTACGTGAATCAAGCAACGCCAAGGTTCTTACACGATCACTTAAAGTTCAGTATTGCGTGAAAGGAACACGTAAAAAAATCACCGTGGAAAAAAATCGCTCTCTGTGAGGTCATGTTATGCTTTTCGAGCCCTCGGGAGAAAGAACAACCAAAGCATCAGTGTAATACTATAGTAAGGTCTTTTAATACACGAAGAGCTTACTATGGTCTTGCAAAAGACCCTCAAACTTTGGTACGAACTTCTCTCATGTTTTGTTGTTGTTAAGCAACAGTGGTCTATAAAAGGTACATTCACAATTGAAAATCTGTTCAAAATCATGCAGTTTTCCAAAAAGTTCTGTCACACATGCTTCTTTGGTTCCAAATTCAACAATTTCAGCATTACAACTTCCCAAAATAAAAAAAGGCCTGGGGCTCTTTCCAATTCAATGAAAAGAAGCCCTGTCTCTCATTTGGAAATTGTACTAAACCTTGCGAAAAAAATACACCGAAGTAAAAGTCAATAACGGGAATGACAGAAATTCAATAATCATGAAAACATGGCGAGTTGTCTGTGTTATCAATGCTAATATTTCTGTACGAATTCAGAGACACTAGTCTGGAATTGTCTTTATCACCGCGAATATTCAGTCCGCCTTCATCAGTATTCGCTTTGACACCATCGTTGAGAAGCATAAAAAATCCTGAATCTACCCCCTGTTTTTCCCCATAAAAATGTGAAATTGAAAATGCCGATCGATTCCTGTATTTTTATGAATGTTTCTAAGGGTATTTAACAATCTAAATCAATTATTTATTCGGAAAAACCAGCACAAACATGCCCTTCCCCATTGCAGCTCATTCGAATATGGCAAGAACACAATACATGATAAGATTTAAATCAACCTACTTACAGATTCTACTTTAACACTTTAACACTGATGTTGGTTTGTATTTGAACATGGCACAAATTCCAACAATGTGGTGGATGTTGAATTTCTAACCATCGTTCAAATATTGTGGTGGGGATAAGGCGCAAGTTTCACAAGACGGTGGTTTTAAAATTGGTGTAAAAAATGCCCCTATGTTTGGATCTGAAATCGGGACATATCTATCATGATTATGAAGTATTTTGCCTATATTGATTAGAATCATCTGAGGACGACTTTTAAAAGGCATCGTTGGAAAAGTAAAAAGGATCCAATTGAAAATGTGTCCACATCCACAAAATTACATCTTACATGTTTAGATGTTTCTTTTTACACTTGGATTTTAATTTGAATGCATATTATTCCAATAACGGTGACGATAACAAAATTTCACGTAGTTCACGTTAGAAAATTAAGAAAATTAAAAAAAAAAAAATAGATCGGAATTAACGTAAAGTAATAGGAATGTATAATGGGAGAGTCAAAGAATGTCCAAGTTTTATCAGATTTTTCATTCGATCCTTTTTTTTTTTAGATAAGGTATGATATTATTCTTTTAAATCGAAAATGTTATACATAGGTCTGATGGTTTGATTTCCTAAATAAAACTTTGCGATAAATTTGGTCATTTTAAAAAATATTTTCTTTAACGTTCGTCGAAAATACCTTGGAATTAGTTTTCATTCTTTTCCTACGAAATCTACGACATGTTATGGTCGATGCGACAAGGGGACAAATAGACTACCGAAATAACAAAGAACTTATCGGCGGAGGAATCTCATGAAGTAATGCGGCGTGTAAACGAGTCGTTAAAAATACAATACAATCCACCAGAAATCACTCCGATTAAACCATTCGATTAAAACGCGGTGCATCCAAACGGAACGTCTGATTTTCATCGACAATGTTTCTGTGACGATATTTTAACTCATTTAACGCCTGTTTGTAACGTAAAATGAAAATTAAACGCCCCGAATTTTTAAAAGAATAATTAATAGCTTGTATTATTGAAAGAAAGCGTTTGCATTCCGATGATGAATTACAAGAATAGAATTAGGATTTCAATTTTAAGGAAGTAAACTTTTTCTTTGACATGAAATGATAATATTAATAAAAATAATAATAACAACAATGAAAATAATGATAATAATAACAACAACTGTGAAAATGAACATATTGAAAATAATGATAATGGAAATAACAACAATGAAAATAATTATAATAATGATAATAATAATAATGAAGATAATACTGAAATTAACAACAATGAAAATAATGATAATGAAAATTATAATGAACATAACAATAATGAATATAATATCAAAAAACAAAATAAATAATAAAAAATGATAATAATAATAGAAATAATTATAACAATAATAAAAAATACAAATAAAAAATAATATAAAATAATGATAATAATAATAATAATAATAATAATAATAATAATAATAATAATAATAATAATAATAATAATAATATAATATATTAATAATAATAATAATAATAATAATAATAATAATAATAATAATAATAATAATAATAATAATAATAATAATAATAATAATAATAATAATAATAATGATAATAATAATAATAATAATAATAATAATAATAATAATAATAATAATAATAATAATAATAATAATAATAATAATAATAATAATATAATAATAATAATAATAATAATAATAATAATAATGATAATACTAATATTAAAGATAGTAATAATAATGATAATGATAATGATAATGATAATGATAAAGATAAGAATAAAAATAAGAATAAGAATAAAAACAAGAATGAGAATATTAAGAATATTAAGAATATTAGAAATAATAAAAATAATAAGAATAGTAAGAATATTAAGAAGAATAAGATTAATAAGAACAAGAACAAGAACAAGACCAAGAACAAGAGTAGGAATAGGAGTAGGAATAGGAATAGGAATAGGAATATGAATAGGAATGGAAACAATGATAATAATAATAATATTAATGATAATAATAATAATAAGATAATTATTACAATTGTTGAAATGATAATAATTATTATAACAATGATAAGATTAAGTTGATATTGATATGAAAAACAAAGTTGATAAGAACACATACATCAATGGCTGCAGGTTGATCATACCGTTGATCACAGCAATGCTAACAACAATAGAGAAATAATGCTCTCTCATCAAATGTGTGCCTCACCAAAGATCCACCGACACACCAATTCCATTTATATTTCATTCAGAGCGACTGGTGGAGTCGGCTGTTGCCCCTAGTTCCCAGAGACCCTCGTCTGTGGAGGACCTTTCCAGTCCACGTAAGGGAGACACCGCTGGCGTCCCGATAAAGTGTGAGGACGTCGATACAGATGACGTCGACGTCGTGAGTACCACAACGTTACCGACGTGCTGTGAGGAACTCGCAGACGTCAAATGTCGCCTGGAAACGAAGGATCTCTGGGATAAATTCCACGAACTCGGAACGGAAATGATCATCACAAAAACCGGAAGGTAATCCTTTTTGTTCTTGTTTAACTCAAAAGTATCAGTAACAAAAACAAATGTGTATTGTAATATACATGTTTAGTAAAGTACACATTTTTTGGTTACTGTTGCCTGTTGTTTATTACTGCTTGCCTTTGTCATCGTTTACCATTTTAAAACAATGTCCCCTGAAATATTTTAAAAAAGGAATATACATGTAGAGTTTGGAAGATTTTGCAACTGGAAACTAAAGAGGGTGTATGATAAAGGAACCTTTTTGGAGCAAAGACTGTGCATGAAAAACATATGTGTATTCTATGAATGTTTGCGAATGGGAGTTTAGGAAATCCCGAGAAATCTTCTAGGTTAAGGAAGATGTTTCGATAGAAGACGGTAGATGAGTTAAACTCATAGCCTATTCACAATATTGAAAATGAGATAAAACCATTTTGGTAAGAAGATGTTTTGGTCACTGCTGTGTCACAAGAAAAAAACGTCGAATAAAAAGCCGGCTTCTGTAACAATTCCCAAACGAGAAGTAATGAATTCATTTACATGTCAGGGGATAAATTGATTACTATGCTCTGATCAAAACGAATTTTCCTCGCACACACGAAAACCGAGTCTACCAACTTAAAGTCAAAACAGGGTCCAGATCAGATCAGACAGCTTATCAGGTGCCGTCTAATCTTGACATGAGGTATCCCCATAAAACAGCTCATATCAGGATTGTAATTCCTTTCTCCCCGATGGGCACCATAATCTTGTTTTCTCGTCAATAATTTTTGGAGGAGGAATGAACATGTCAAAGTAACAAGTTCATTGTCGAGTTGGTGAATGTCAGAGTCCCCCTCCATACGCCATTGTATGGGACGTCTCTTTATAAGCGTATATCCCCTATTTCACTTGATCTCTGACCTCCTTTACCCTTTACGCTTACCTTTGGGATCTTGCTATATTTTAATGCATACTTGGCTTCAAATACGGGCTTCATGTACTATTGTGATAAACATCGTTAATAAACGTTGTTGAACTTTAAAGACGCCTAGATATTTTCACAATCTAACCGAATTTTACGTCTCGTCACGATTTGCTTAGAAGAAATCTACGGCTCAATCTGTACATGTATGTACTAGGTGAAAGAAATGTAACTAACTTTTTGGAGAAGCTTATTAGATTAATATCAAGTGATGGTTATCATTTTTTTTAGATGATAAATCGTTGTTCTATTAACACTTTAATGTAGGAGAATCCATAACGTATATGATACATTTGATGTCATGTCACATGAATGACCGATTCTCAATGCTGTTTTTAAATGTTAATAAATATTGTCGATTTAAATAAATGACGAGCAGCATGTTACGTTAATATTTTACATGTTTAAAGAAAAGGGAACGAAACTTAATGAATTAAACAAATCCAAATATTGATACAAATGAGTTCGGTTCAGTTCAGTATTTATTAAAGTCTCATCATATGTACGTTCTAATATACAACCAATATCTTTTCTATCACATGTACGTTAGGCCATCTTACATAGGTATAGGAGACTGTAAAAGTATGATTCAATATTATGAGAGCAGGAGGTTTTATGCAGGTATAGATTAAAAACATTACCAATTAGAAAAATGCTTAGAACGTCTGACTGGGTTCAAAAAGTAAAAAAAAAAATCGAACGGCCAATGTGGTTTGCATCAAGAGAAGGGTCGAAGCCCCATATTTACTTAAAATTAAGTCCCCAATTTATTCAAGCCCACGTCTTTTGTTGAGACCTAAATGTCCGTGAAACTATAAAACAAGATATCTTTGATCGGCGCTGTTTAGGCGAAGAGTTTCCACCATTGACTGAGTTCGAGGGCCTTTTGTGGGTTCGAAGTGGCTTGGTGGCGAGAAAAGAAAACCCGCGCGACGTAATTTGTTTTGAATTAACCCATAACCGAACAATAACCACATTTAACCAGTTTGTTGCTGACGACTCCGGAAAACGTTGAGGGAAAAGAATAAATTGCTCGTAAAATCTCATTTTCCCACAACATTTTCTGCCCTATCAGAAGATTATTTTTCAATTTCATCACATTTTGAAATGTCGTCTGCAAACTCTTTGAATTTGGGACAGTCGAAAATTTTGCGTTCGGTAAAGGGTGAAATGAACTTTAGAAGGGGACAATAGGCGTGCAATGCATGCTGTTATAGTCAATCATTTTAGAGTGGGAGCAAGTGGACCGGGGTTTATTAAAAGAGAAAGACGAGCGATTGCCGACTGTAGTATCAAGACCAAGTTGAGTGGCTATTTATGCTGTATTAATTGGAGGCACGCTCCATGTCCTGAGTACCTGTGTTTTATCTTGTTTTAGTATATTCCTATCATATCATATCCAGTTATAAATATCCCCATTGGAAGATGTGTTCGTTTATGAGCATGTATATATTAGATTACAAGCACTAGTATTTCGAACATAGAGTTTAAACTTGTTTATTTTAAATCGATTGTGAAATAAGTTCTAACAATTTAAATTAATCACTCTCGATTCTGCTTCCTAGATACATAACCAGTACTCGCGTCGAATGTGGGTTAATGAAAGTTCGCAAGGCAGATCCTGCTTTTCACGAATATATGATAAATGAACGCCGAAATGAGACATTAAGAAACCCCTTGTCCACTTTCTAAATATATGTCTATGTCTATTTTTATTAATAGATAAAAAATGAAGGAAAAAATATTTGTATTTCTAGTATATGACGAAATGGTTTAAGAACATTTTAGCCTGCTATTTCGCATTGTTTTTTGGACATGATGATCTTTTTGTATTAAACGGAAAAGCAAATTTGATAAAAAACAACATTTCAAACCAAGCTTTTGTTTGATAACAAATGAAGCATGACACGTCTCGAGCCACCAAAGCAGTTGAAGTTACTTTGTTGTCCAAAGTGTCAGATCTATACACACGTGCTTAATATTGTAAGTCATAAAGAATTGTCGCTAAACGGGTTCTTAATCAGAGAACAATTAGGCGGGTCTATAAAAGATAGGTTCGGTCCTCAGGTACTTACGATTAACGGTTCACTTTACGACGTGCACTTGATGCCATCGTCTCTTCATCAACTTAGTCACGTGGTACACATAACAGCTCATGTGACTTTGCTTGTCTTGCAGGCTTCGAGCTTTATGCTTATCGCGATAGGTGTTTATCCGTGAAGGAACTTTAAATACTCTTGCTGTTACTTAACTACCGAGTATCTTTATTCTTGTAGTATCGTTATTCTTCAAATTTCATGTTTTGTATATTGTATCCAATGTTTGTTGATTATTATTGTTTTTGTCTAAACCGTATTTTGTGTTATCGTAAATGGCCATAGACATATTGTGTCGATGAATGCCAATAAAGAAATTGAAAATTGAACTGCTTTAATAAACGATAACCAACACCATTTCAAATTACGAAACTGTGAGGTTTTCAATTAAACTATCATAAAAAACATAAACAGAACAGAGGTATAAGTTAGGACCATCGGTTGTTTGGATAGCATTTGAATGTTGAATATGAAAGCGTTAGTGGACATCACATGAACACTAAAGTATAACAAATTATCTTTTCAAAACCAAAGCGATTTCAATATTTCAACAAAATACACGCATATAAAGCATTCTTTTGCAATGGTTTCCTCAGGCTGTCTTACTTAATTTTCTTTACATGAGTTTGTTTTTGGGTTTGTTTATCAGTTTGAAGAAGAGAGAATAAACGAAAATGATACTAACAAAGTGAATATGATTTCATTGAGTCATGAAAATCTTCATCAAAGAATAACTTGATGTATTCGATCAGAAACTTGCTGTCGATTAATTTGTTCAGAATTCATGGCCTTTGAAAAAATAAAAATAAAAAATAACATATGTTTAAATCAAGCAAAGAAAACAATGTCATTGAATAAACGAATAAATTGTTGTGCGATTTTACGTTGGTGAATACAAAATCCGTAATGAGCTGTAAAGCTTTTTCAAATCTTCACATGGAAAGAAAAATGGCCTTGTAGAGGCTACGAAAGGATTTACAAAAACTCACACCAATTACTGGTATAAACCGGAAGTACCAATTCGGAAGTACCAAACAAGAAATAGCTTACCGGAAGTAGCTTACTCGTTTCTGTATATAAAGATTTAAACGAATCGCGGTTGGTCTATCAATTCCCATGATAGGATTTCATGCCCATTGCGAATCGAAAATAAGATAAAGTGGGGGTAATTGATCCATGAATATGCATTTGAAACATTGCCAGTTGCATGCATCTTTAGCCATCGGTGGTTTCTTCAGATTGAAAGCGCAGCATAAACTGTTGTAATTCCCTCATAAAAGTGAAGGACTTATAATGGTATTACACTGACTCACCGATATCATTTAGTTACAATATGTGTGGTCTGTGAATCAGATCAAAAGAAACGTCTTTTAAAAAGTCTAATGTACTCGATTGAAAAAGACAAGCATACATTAACAATCTTTTTATTTGAAACAAAATGAGTTCTTGTGCAAGATAAGTATTGAAAGCATGGTTGGCCGGCAAAGGTAAGCATCTGCTGTGATGGAACTCAACCAAAGATAGCCAATACCATCGATCGAAATGGTTGGTGCATTGAATCACATTTTCACACCCTCTTTTTTTCTTATATATTTAGGTTTGTATCTACAGTTTTTCAAACTCCGGCAAAAACTCAGTTGCAGTTATTTGGAGTTATACATGTACCATTGCATGGATTGTGCAAAAACTATGGATAACGAACTGATACTATGTTAAAGCTGATACAAAGTGTCATATAACAAAATAAATGAATAAAACTAAATCACAATCAATCGGAAACACAAAGGGAATGCAATTGACTATTTGGAATCATGTAACAATCTCTGGCAAGAAAGGGAACAAACACACCAGCTAAGGAGTTGCAAAGAAGTTATGGTGAACCTAAGTTGACTTTCGACTTTCCCAGACACCAATGCACATTAAAAGTGATACGAATCATTTGATTGAAGTGAGGAAGGCGTTCAGAAAGGTGGAGGTCATAAACACCTTTAAATAAAAGGACAAGACTCTCTTACCATCGGAAAACGGTTCTTAGGAAGTCAGGCGTAATTACACGTGGCATCATTAATGATCCATTTTCAATGACAAACTCGGCTTGCAGTTGTCTTCGACTCATTTGTACCAATAAAATATTCATATTTCTTAGAATATATCCGTTACTTATGGTTGGAAGTAACAATCTTGATCGGAATTGACTATAAAGCTCAGGCTGATCAACAACGACATATCTTGCCCCGTTTCACGATGCACCTTCTTACTTGGAATGGGTTCGATAAATCATCCATCCAGTTATACAAGTGGTCAGTTTGATTTCCGATCAGGCCCTTTAATTAACTGACCATCTCCATTACGTGTTCCAGCCCTATACTGTAATTTTCACCCCGGACGGTGGGTACCCCGTCTGTCCACGCCGGCCCCACCCCCGGGGCGAGTACCCGTTTTGGGGGTAATTTACTCCTCGGGGTTTTCAACGGAAGCCCTTACAGACAATGTGAAGCCGATCGAATCGTTAACACAGAGTGTCTGACTGACACACGTTCTGTCAGCTCAAAGGTTCTGGCGTCTGTGCAGTGTTGCACTATCTTAAAGGCTCTTTTAACCAGATTACCAAACAATAACAACATCTGACCAGTTTGTTGCAGACGACTCTGGAAAACATTGTGGAAAAAGGAGAAATTGCTCTTAACGAGCAATTTCTCGTTTTCCCACAATGTTTTCTGCGCTACCATAAGATTATTTTTTCAATTTTATCACATGTTGAAATGTCGCCTGCAAACTCTTTCAATTTGAAACTTTCGAAAAAGTGGCGTTTGGAAAAGGGTTAAAATTACTTGTTCACATATGAGAAAACTTGTCGTTGAAACAGTATAGTTGTTTTATTGTTGTTCGGTATATTTATAAACGTAGCCATTGAAAGTGTAAATAATGCAGGAAGCGTCAATATAAACAAGTATCTCTCTTCTTTTTTCATATGAAGACGAAGCACACAAACAAAACAAATTCACAAACATACTAATATTACAAACTAAACATCCATACAAAATTACAAATTAACAGAAGCAGTTGTAAAATATTCTTAACAGAGGGTGTTGCGTCAATGGCATTACATGAATACAATTATTGCCAATAAAAAATAACATGGTTTAAACTTATATAATATGTAACATTAATATTTCCAACAAACTGTTCACATACTCGTGTAAGACCAGCAATAAAAACAGACCAAGCAACTTTAAGCCAATAATTTAAGCCACGATTACCCCATGACTTGAAGTAGGCCTGATTCAAGCTAGCGGGTTTTCGCTCTGACAATCCGCCACACCCATATTGTTGATGGTCAAGGACCCGGGGAGCACAACACTGACCGCTCATCCCATTGTCCAATCTTTCAATCCCAATTACCGGCAATGAAAATTCGTAATTAACCACGACAATAGACACTTTTATACCAAGTGGCAAGGCCTTCGTTGGGGAAAATGTGCCCGGTGTCCATCAGCGTAAAGTGCATTCGAGAACCAGCCTGTGCTGAAATCATAGCTTGGTTGGTTCCGGAACTTGACCAATCAATAAGCATTATGGATATATCCTTTTGTCTGTCTAGAACGCTTTAACCCTTATAGTGACTTCATGCTTATGCAAACAGGTTAGATCCAGGCCAGCCGCCAAGTAAAGTGGCGGCTGGCCTGTGATCTAACCTGTTTGCTACTCTTAGTATCTTTCCTTATCGAAACTAAGCATATATCTTAGGTTTACGAAAGCAGACAACACCAAAATATATTTATTTTTAAAATTAGTTTGAATTACCAAGCATTTTAAGGTTTACACTCACTTATTTTAATGATTACGTCGTATGCGATCGTCCTGCAATCAGAACACTGCTGGTCCGGGACAACACTTTATGGTGGTGTTCCAAAGCGTACGTTTTTCCATGCCTATGTGGTTTGGTGCACAGATACAGTTTGGCCAGTCCCCGGCCGCAATTGGTCATTTTCAAGCTGCGTGGGTACCAATTTTAGGGGCAATCTAAACGTGATAAATAATTCTGACAAAATAACCCTGGATGTGTTATCGGATACGTTTTTGTTTTTTTTTGTCTCCGCCATGTTTATTTCTCTGTCAATTGACCTTTCACTTAGAGCTCCGCCCTATTTCTTGCCTTTTACGTAGAGAACGTGTATGGACGCTGCAGGCAGATACATTGCATTGTTTTGTGGTTTAATGATTGTATTTTGACATGATTATTTGCAATAAGTTTTTAAATGATTTGATAATTCAATTACAGAAATCTTTTAAATCACTGATTTTTTTTTTATAGAAACCTTTTCGTGGAAGTTCGTTGTTTTTATATATACCTTTCTACTTTCTGAATTAACTATTTTACATTTGATTAAGTGTTATTTTATACACCTTCATAGATTATATGGAACAAATACAGAGCCTCGAGGTTATAAAGGAAAACCTTAAGCTATGAATTAAACATTATTATATAGTTGTACCTTCAACAATAACGAGAAGTTTAAAAAGAAATCCCCATCTGTACGACATGCATTATGCATTGCAATGTCGATTGACATAATATTTCCTTTGTTAATAATACTCCATTCTTTTCGGCTGGTTAAATTCTAAAGCGAGAGCAAACAGCCAATACTAGTTAAACAATAAGACTAACTCGTGTTGTTTTTGAGAAGAAAATATGGTTTAGTGACCTCAAACTACGTAATGTTTTTTCACACTTTCATTAAAATGAGAGTTCATATGCTTGAAGATGAAGGAGAGGGTTGAGCACATTCAAACATTATAAGTCTGATTCTTCTACTCAATGATGGTGTTAACCGGAAGCCATCGAGAAGCTTTGATAACGAAACAAACATTGGATAAATGAAAATGGCAGTGCGTCATTGCAGTCATTCCCATTGACAGTCAATGTCGTTTTTAAGCTACCACTCTCAAGCAACGCATGGATCTTTTTTAAAGCTGAGGCTAACTTCACACTGGGTGCAAGTCATTCAGAAAGCTCCAAACGGATCTTTCTAAATGACTGATGCCCGTTTTTAGCCATAAGTTGTATTATACACATCAATTCTGTTTCCTTTTACCATGTCGTTTAAAACTTAATTGCCTATGTTAAGTAATGCCATAATATACTGTGTTTGTATCAAAGAGGGATTTCACTCACAGCACAATGTCGATGACCATTTTTGCTCCTGTGCACAAACCCTGTGCAAAAGAAAAACGATATCATTGTTTTAGGATGTGTTGTTGAATGTTTATTTCACTTTTGTTTGGATAGCTTAACGTTGTATAAACTGTTTATTTGTATTTGACGGGTTATATTACGGAAAAACGCTGCTGTATGCGATGACATTGAATCCGAAAGAAATTATTCGTGAACAATGCAAAAATAAAATCTGCAATTATAGAACTAAATTTATCTTGTTCTCAACTTTCTAAAATCGTTAACAGTTATTACATTTTCATTTATGTATTCAGTTATTTGATTTGAAAGCGTTATTATTTTGACAACAGTCGAATTAAAAAGATGGGCCGGGCTGAAATGCACCTTTATGCAAAATTTACAATATTTTTATTTTAACTTTTCTATTTTGACAACTCCCTAAATTTCGAATCATGGTGTTATTGGTTAACTGGTTTCAAACTATCGACACTTTAAATTGACAAAACTCTCACCCCAATTTCCAAAACATCACCCCCATAACAACGTTTTCCACTTTATTGCCTCTCGTCCGACTTGATTGACAGGATGTTTAGAGAAATGTGTAATTAAGACAGTGGTCATTTGGTCGTCTCGATTGTCCAGCATATCGTGGGCTATCTCGGACATTTCGACACGCTTATTGTTGGGTGCAGCACTGCGTAATTTCCTACCCCACCATTTTCACCTACCACGTGCCTATTTCTGTTTACCCCGAGGCCGCAGTGTCGCTGATTTAGTCACGTCGTAGCCGCCTCATCGACCTAAACGCTGTAAATTTTAGCCTGATTGACAGGTTGAGATTGAAAATGTGTCTTAAAGTGGGAAGATACGTGCTATTTTCTCCGAATTGTCCGTTAAAGCGTCTGGCCACTGGAATGAGACGATGATAATGCATCCAGAAGACACTGATTACAGATAAATATCTACCGTAGATACTGAATTAAAATGCCTGCACCTTAACTTATATTTAAACTTGGCATTTCAAGCCCCGGGGATGTGGTATCAAAGTATGCACACTTACTACACCCAAAGGTGAACTTCATAACGCTGGATTCTAATTGGGCAAGAACCGATTCAATCGAATAATGGAACAGAACAGAACAGAGCTTTATGTATACCCAAGTTTAAACATGTATATACTAAGGGTAATACAAAATCAATATGCATAATGCGAATGCCGAATTGGACACAACGAACCAATGAAAATTGACATCATGAAAATGTCCCATTCGAATATGACCGCGTTTGAAGCAAGAAATCCTACCCGACCACCTCAAGGATATGCGTACGTTATAAACATCTGGGCTTTGCAAGATTACAGCCTTCAAGTGTATGTACCTTGATTAATCGGTCAACTGGTTTGTGATATTCAAAACGGAAAACTTAACGAGTATTGTATATCCGTAAGGAAAATGTCAAGGTGGTCGTTTTTCGGTCTTTAAGTTTGAAAAAAGTCTGAAATTGGGTACAATTGCAATGGCAAGTAAAAGGTATGCCAACTTTTACTTTTAAGTGCAACATTTTCATAAACAGTCGCCGCAGTTTTATCCAACCAAGTTTAATGATGACAACATTTTAATAAAATAGATAAATACAAATATAAAGGAATGCATTAAAATTGAATTTTGTTCCTCTTATAATATGTCTGTTTATAATCGTCAATTTTCAAATGAACCCCCTTTAAAGGTATGATGTTCTTTTGAATAGTTTCCTCTTATTGCTTCAACTTTTGATAATGCATAAGACAGGAGTAATACATAAGATTGAATTTTCTCACAGATCAGTATGCAATTAAAGGACCTTTTCCACAATAAAACACTTTTGATTTTCAACAAATGCTTCACGGAAAATAAATAAGCATTTTCGTACAAGGGTGCTATAGTTTTATCTTAACTCTTTTTGTCGGAATTCCTGTGTCATCTTTTTTCCTTACCAAAGCGTATCATGATCGTGCAAAAAATGGACTGCGATGCATATTTGGGAGCTATCATTGTTTTGCTCGCACCTGAGCCTCGCTTTTAAGTGGGATATTTAACACCCCGGGGAAATACGAGACGATGCACAATATGCGTAATGAGACATGCAGCCGTGCATCTAATCAACCCAGATGAAACTCATATGTCCCTGGTTGTTTAATTTGGTGGAAGGGAAGCATAAAACGACTGCCCAAATATACGGGTTGGTTAACAACGTACAAAACAGATGTCACAGTGCTTTTTATATGTATATGCGATGCATTTTTATGAAGTTGATGGGGGTAATAGTCAAGCCACCCAGGATGGATGGCGATGTTCGAGTTTTGGAGATACAAGTTGTACACTTATAAAAACCTTGATAATATATTAGTGATAACTATAGCGACATACTCACAATAACGTATGGCCTCCTAACAAAGAAGGTGTGTAGACCACTTTGATTTCGAATATGTATTCGTAATTCAGTCCTTAAACTCTTCGTGTACCAAACAACATATATCATAAGTGACACACAGTTCACCAAAGTATAATAACAATGCTGATGGTTTTGCTGACTGATTGAACACTATATATATGATCCGTCATAGGTGGATGAATACAACACACGGATCACTGAACATAAAGCACATTGACTCGTTGTAACTTAGTACGTTCGAATGGTGATGTTAATCTGGCTTGACTGTTTGAGTTGCATTCATCAAAGACTATTTTCAACCGTTTCTCATTTCGATACCAAATTGTGGTATCTCACCATGTCAAAGCACAATGATGATGAGATAATGCTTCTATTGTATTGGTATAAAGTATATGTCAGCAAGCCAACAGGGAACAATATAGGCATGTATGTATATTGTTCGTTTAAGACTTTGGTAGAACCCGTTATTATAAGGGCAGAGGTGGCGAAATCTGAATTTTATTTACCTTCCCGTAAATGCCAATTCTTTTTTGCCATGTGACCGTATACTGGTTATAAGGAAAACATCAATAAACATCCGGTTGTCAATTAAGGTTCTTCTACAATTGGTGAAATAGAATATTTCAAATAAACAGAAAAGATAAAAAGAAAAGAAAAAAAAAACAGAACAAGACAATCGGCAGAATATCTTTGAGGGTTCAAGAGCACAAATCCGGGGGGCCTGAAAACTGCCAATTTGTTAGAATCACTGCATAACGAAACCCATTAACAATGCTGTCTGCCCGCTATGATTAATGAAGACCCATTACAGGCAAATATCCCCGTCTTCTTGGGACTTCTTGCCAAAACAAATTGCCATCACATTGGTCATTCATTATACTTCATCTTCCTCGGTAAACTTCGCGACTCCCCGGGCTCGTATTCGTTCAGACAAATCCGACAAAACAGGGACAGGGGTTATGTTTTATTTCTTCGAATCGTCATACATTAAGTCAAGATGGATCTTGTGGGACAATTAATGCTCATATACGAACTGGCGTCATTGGTTATATTGTGTTTCAAAACACATTTGAAACAAATTAGCAAACGTTGAGCTTGCCAATATTATTGAATCTTTGTTTTCTCGAATACGAATATGTACGCCAGAACTAAAAACAAGTTTTGAAGTCAACGATTTCACTGATTTCATTGGTATTCTTTGGCCACAACGAAGTTACATAGTACGGCTTAGTCAAAAGAAGTCACTGTCAATGGAAGTGTTATGGAAAGGGATCACATGTTTTCACAACGTTTGGAAAACAAGATTACATATCCAGGAAAAATATCATAGAAAACGAATACATGCTAGGCATATTGTTTGCCATTTGTATGAATGAAGCTATGAACTCGTAAAATGATGGTCTTACAACTTTGTCAGAAATTAAACGGTTTTGATACCAACCATACAAAAATAAAATGTTCGTGTCAAGCAAAAATGATAACCTTCAAGTTTAAGATTATGTTATTAACCCGAAAGGCCAGAATGATAAACTCATAGATCTAAACGGTGATGGAAACCAACTTTATATGGTACCTAAAAAGATATTCGATTCTAAACAAACGTGTTTAACAAAACCTTCGAATTAAATCTATTACTTCAAGAAATCAAGAAATATTGGATACAAATGCCCAAGACTTTGTAAAGTTTTCGCTTAATCACCGTCACCCCCTGTTCACCACACCAAAACGAGAAAGTCTTCCGTCTTCAGGAACCACTTGAAAAAAAAAAGTGTTTCCGAAAACTTGTTCCCATACTAGATAAACTACCAGATAAGAACCATTGTTTTCCTGCGACGTTGACCCATCATTTACCATTTGCAATTCTCTACTGTCATTCCACAAATTTATGATGAAAGTTCCCGCGTTTTCCGTCACTCGGCCTCCCTCGGGTGTCGCAATCATAACCGAAATCTTGCGATTTGTGAGCATAGGTGATAAATGGGTGAGATAAAGTATCGTCGCGCGCTGTTCCAAAAATGGCGTTTCTCGTTCATTTCGATGACAGAGATACTTTGGTTTGGAAACTCACACTTCGGGTTGATTCTATACCAAGTGGCGTGAAAGACAGGTTCTTTTTTTCTTTGAGTTTTCTCTGAACATTGGCATCGCTCATTTCCCGTATATCACACATTCTGGTTCGAAAGAATGATCTTGTATTCTAAAGCTTTTATTTTACAAAGAGTGGTTTACGAGATAAACTTGAAAGACACACGAAAACCGAATCTCTGAATAGACGTTAGGCACATAACAGTCGGCAAGCGATTTGTCATGAAATTTGAGGATACGCAACTATATATGCTTCTGTATGTTTCAAACAGAAAGATAAAGAAACACAAACAGTCTTTAGTTAGACCTGGCGAGTCGATGCATGACGACATATATTCTAAATTAAAAAAACATATTATCTTTTACTTGCAGATGGGATCTGGCGCACACTAAGTAATTATTATTAAAAACAACAGCCGATAGAGAACTCTTTTTGACAGGAAGTGTAGCATCTAGACAAAGTATCAACCCTTTACCAAACACAAAATGTTCGACTGTCCCAAATTGAAAGAGTTTGCAGACGACATTTCATAATGTGATAACATTGAGGAATAAGCTTCTGATAGGGCAGAAAACATTGTGGGAAAAGGGATAATTGCTCGTCACGAGCAATTTCTCCTTTTCCTGCAACGTTTTCTAAAGTTGTCTGCAACAAAGTCGTCAAATATCGTTATTGTTTGGGAAAATATTAACCATACTTTGGCGTTGCTCTCCAAATGTTTGTCAATGCTTACGTATATCACCACGTGTGACAAATTGGTTTTATTCTTGATGCAACGTCGAACAGTACAATTGCTTGTAGAAGGTCGTGAATTTCCTATTGAATTTTAGTGATGTTTTATGATGTTGTTCCTCCTTGGTTTTACCGCTAGCATGGTGCCGTTCCAATATAACTTTGACAAGATTAAAGTCACTGTTTTCGAATAAGAGTGACCTCTTACTCGTATTTCTGTAAATATTCTTTTCCTTGTTTCGTTCCAAAAGGCAGTGAATGCTCTGCACAAGTAAATTCTTATATTGTAAATATAGGTTTAATGTGCTTATTTTTGTGTCTTATTTCGGTATTTCTATAATAATCAGCTATTATATAATTAAAACAATCATTTAAGTAATCTTACTCATGAAACATACTAAATTGTGTAATTCCTTTGGACGCTCAGCAGCTCTCGAAATATGCAAAGATGTCCGAATTCCTCTTGGAATTCTCAAGAATATTTTCAAGTGGCTTTGCGTCCGAAATAATGCGGAAAAATAACACGTTCTACTCAGAACTCGAAAACACAACGAACAGAACAAAGCGTTTATTCCGTCCACAACTTGCTGGGAGCAAGTACTCCCAAAGGGGGCGGGAGGCGTTTAAACTGCGGATCGGATATCGGGTCTAATGTGTGCGGGAATAGTTATTGAATGATTTGATAGAAGCGAATTACGGGCGTCTGGTTTGTGTTTTCCAACAATCTTAATTTGTTTTTATTCACAAGTCCTCGTATCAATGAATCCATCAAGACATATCACGGCCAATAAGGACATGGTAATTCGTGAGCCTGCTCCGTTAGACTTTCTCCCCCTATCACTCTCTCTTCGTTTCTGTATAGACATTGAAGGTGTAACGATAACACTAGGCAATAGGTGGAAAATAGTTGTTATTTGATTATTTGTTAGGGTTTTACATGATACTTTAAAAAAAGAGATCTTTACTTTCTTTTATTTAATTTATTTTGCAATTCCCAGCTCAACATGAAAGAGGAAGACCTCAATTCTAACTGCCCATAAGGGCTGTACAAGCAAGGTAGAGACATTGATATTTTGAATGTCAACGTGTAGACTATTTCTAATGAAAATCCAAAATCTGCATTCATCAGATTTTCAAAGTTGGCTCAACACGAATGTCGAAGACCCTCAATTTCACCAGCCCACTAGCCAGAAAGAACAATTGGTATTTTGAAAGTCAGTCGGTAGACTACTGCTTATGAACATCCGAAATTTACATCCACCAGACTTTCAAAGATGGCTCCAACAACTTTCACTATTCTCTTATATTACATTTTATCGGTGAACCAACGGAATGGCAATGGTTCTTCTACCTAGCTAGACCTAGTCATGTCGGGCAGTAATTTTTCAATTTTTTCTCATTCAATTAAGAACCTGGATACCGCTTTACTAAACATGTTATTCTAAAAATGTGCGTAAGTTAAAAACAACATTCCCTCTTATTTCAATATTGGGCTAAGCAATATTGCAAAGTAACACATCATTGGAGACGCTTTCAATGATGTGTCACATTGCAATAGTGTAGTTTCATTTAAAATATTATCCATATTTATTAGTTGTAACTTACGCAAATGTTTTTATTGAGTTGTTTGTTCAAACGGTACCCAGACACCGAGAAGCGTGCCCTATAAAACTATCAAAGTAATAGTAGACCAATAAAAAACAAAACAATAATCCGATATTTAATCTGTTCTATTTATAGACGAATGTTCCCGACTGTCAGAGTTTCCTTCACGGGTCTGGATGCGGACACGAAATACAGCGTTCTGATGGACATTGTTCCCGTGGACAACAAGCGTTACCGATATGCCTACCATCGGTCATCATGGCTGGTCGCCGGAAAGGCTGACCCACCCCTACCTACTAGGTGAGCGATAGATGTATTCTCTATCCCCTATAGTGCTGGAACCGACTTTACGCTTATGCAAACAGGTAAGATGACAGGCCAGCAGCCAAGTAATTGTCGGCTTGCCTGTGATCTAACCTGTTTGCTTCTCTGCGTATCTTTGCTCATTAAAATTAAGTAGATATTTAAGGTTGAAAGGCTTACCCACTCCTACATACAAATTGACCTACAAACGCATTATTCTTTAGAGACTATAAGACTAATCCAATTCACATCTATTTGAATATGCTCGATTTGGTTGACGTGTTGACGACAAGGTCCATAGTCGTTTGTTTCACGTTTTCACGTATTTGGATGTCGAAGTAGGAGTGTTGTTGTCACATAAATTCTTCAGCATATTAGGTCGATATTTCAATTTTACCACGTGTTTTATCATCAAATGTATTATTATTTATCAATTTTATCATCGCCAACATCAATACTTTAATAATCTATCTCTAAATCAGTTTGATATGAACTTGCATTATAGCACTCAACGTGTTTTGTGTTTTAATAAAAAATTGGCCTTAGATTACCATCCTTCTTATTTTACATTATTGCAACAGAAGATGTAAAAAGAACAAAGTGACAAATGAAGAAATCACTTAAGATAAGCGATTTCACTCTATTTTTATATTATTCTTCTACCCAATACAACACAGAAAAAATGATTCCCGACACCTGATAAGTGGTTGCTTTCAATTTGGAATCTCACACAGATCCTTGTGTAGCAGAGAATAAAATGGTCTAAAATGATTTTGAAGTGGAAATAAATGAATAGACAATACAAATTCACTAAACTGACCACATAATTAAACTTAATAATTCAATTTATGGTAGACGGTTCTTCTTGTTTCCAGATTTTATGTCCACCCCGACTCACCATACTCTGGGGAACAGCTCACAAAACAAACGGTCTCCTTCGAAAAGCTCAAGCTCACCAACAACATGCTCGACAAAAACAGCCAGGTAACAACACTTTTATGATCGAATTTCTTTTGAGTTAGAATTGTTTTAAATAATTTTAACCTATTGAGTAGTCCTACAACAAGCTGTCAATTAATTAGATGTACAGTACCACTCGTGTAAAACACAATGTATAATATATTCACCAATATAATATTTGTATCAATAATAAAAAAATAACTTATTTTGAGGCAATAACAGAAGATTTTTCTAGCAGTTTTCTGGAAATTTCGAAGCGATAATTCATATTTTATGATATTTATGATTAACAAAGTGTTCTTCATCTATTTGTTTAAAAGAAACATGTGTTGGTCGTATTTGAATATATGAGCACTTCCGTTTTCTTTATTACAATGTCTTATTTCTACCTACAATTGAATAAAAATGGCAGTCTGCAGGTGCTCCCTCCGTTGTGCCAGTTACAAATTGTCATTTCGAAATTTGAGTCAGTCACACAATACCGTATAACTGTACACTGTACAACTTCTTATATTTCAATTTCAGTGTTTGTTTTAAATTGTAAAATGTACTCATTTGTCTTTGCTAATGTAATCTGAGAACAAACATGATACTCTAGGAATAAAGAGAAAAACATGCTTATTAAGAAAGAGGTACCTGGGCCTTTTAGTGCAATAGGATTCCCCTTCCGAAAGAAGAGCGAAAAGGCAGCAAGTGTATTATTGAACACTTTGCATTTTGAATGGTCAATTGAAACCAGAATGTGAATTATATTTTAGTACAAGAAATAATAAATAATGAATGGATAGTTGCATGGCAAATGAAAAAAAAAAAAAAAAACCGCTAAAATTCTTTAACACTTGTAGAAAACTTTTCAGAAAGTCTCAGAGGCAATGCCAATAGAACCATATTATCTTAATATCACTCATTTTTCAGATCATTCTGAATTCCATGCACAAATACCAGCCCCGGATTCACATCGTGAAGAAGAAGGACTCGACTCCCAACCTTCCCTCAATTACCAGCCTGGATGCTGAGGAGTTTAAAACGTTTATATTCCCCGAAACCACATTCATAGCCGTGACGGCTTACCAAAACCAACTGGTATGTCAGACTCTTCTTGTTCAACTTCATACAACAAGATATATCATTTTATAAATGTATTGGCTTTAATCTTTATTAGCCATTGTGTGAAAGAATGAATTGCTTCTAATGAGCGTTTTATCCTTTTTTGTTAAAGAAATTAAAGAAAATAATACTAAAAACCCTTTGCCAATGACAAAAGGATGCGTTGCTAATACTAGAATGCTACGCAACTTATGCTTTATCACGATTGCTTCCAACTACAACCATGTTTTTTTTCTTCTTGCTTTTTTGCAATTTTTGTTGCTAGATGTAACCTCCGGTTTTGACAAACCACATAGTCCCATGTTTTTTAAAGGTTTATATAGTTAACAGGTTCAAAAATAGAGATAAACAATTTAATCTATACACATATTTGTTGATGAATTCATATTTCTTTATTTATATGTTTATGTAAAGCAAGTAAATATTAGGGACCGAAACTTGTGTTACCAGACTTCTAAGAGATTTTGAAAAAGAAGAACATATTTTTGTTGCCCAGGAAGTTTATGCTCATATTTTACAAAATTGAACTCATTTCAAAGTATATCCTTTTTTATGTTTTATATATATAATATTGACTATATACATTATATCATTGATCAATAAAGGTCTTTGAAAAAACTTGTAAGAGTCGCCTGAACATGTCTAACATAGTTATGAGATTTTAAACCCTACATTTACCTTTACCTTTACATTTTGATAAAACGTGCATTTAGACATAATTTTTTCCTATCTATCCTTAGATTACCAAACTGAAGATCGACAGTAACCCGTTCGCGAAGGGTTTCCGCGATTCCACGAGACTGACGGAGTTTGACAGTTTTTACCCGTCCCGAGAGAGCATGGAGAACCTTATACAGCAACACACGTACGCTCGATCCCCGCTTAGGTCCTACACAGAGGCCGAGATTGAGGAGTCCTTTAAACAGCACAGGGAGATGCTCGCCAGAGGTGATTAACTACACAATGATTTGTTCTTTTTTCTGTTGAATAATACTTCAAAACATTTTTTTTTCTCTATTTAAAAGATCATTTTAATATTTGGTTTCTATTATCTTATATCACAAACTTTTTTCTATTATCTAATATTACAAACTTTTTCTCTTGTCCAATATCACAAACATCGTTTTTTCGGTCCAAAATCATAACGCCATTAATCTTATTTTCGCAAACGCTCGTTTTCTCTGGTTTAGTTTCATTAAAGCCTTCGTTTTTTTATTGTCGAATATCAAAAACGTTTTTCTTTCTTGCTCAAAATTATTATAACATTTTCATTCTATTGACCAATATCACAAACATTTTTTCTGTTCAAATGTCATTAAAACATCGGTCTTTTTCCCCAGTCCAATATATTTACGCGGTTCTTGTTTCATTCCAGAAGATCCCTCCGCGTTAGAGAAGCAGGGCATGATGGCGTCGCCTTGGTCCATGTGGCGTCCTATTCCAGCCTCGTTACTCGGTGGTTCCCCGTACCCATCAGCGGCAGATCGTTCCCTATACACGCTATACGGCGGACTATTCGGACTAAATAACTCTAACTTGGTGTTCCCCACACTCGGCTTGCACCCGTTCATGAATGCCGGGAACCTGAATGGCGCCCGCCTACGGGAAGGGGTACCAGCTGTGAGTATGTATAACTCGGACAGTAGCGCTGGTTCTCAGCTTCATTACCCGACGGCGCTTTACCGGTACCATCCGTACCTTAACCCGGAAAAGTTAGCAGCTGCTCAAAGAAAGGCCAACACACCGACGTCGGAACCTTCGACAACGGTGGATCCAGTGAGACAATGATATTGAATATCGTTTGATATTGATATCCAGTCTAGTAATGTAGTGATATTGAAAACCGTTCGCTATTGATATCAATCCGAAGATACAGTGGTATTCACAACTGTTTGAAGTGGCATCTATCCTAGTTTGTCGATGATATTAAACATTGTTGTAAATGATATCAAGCAACACGAGACAGTGATATCAAATACCATTGTTTATTAATATTCAGTCTGGTGATTTAGAAATATTGAATACCGTTTTATAATGATATCCAGCCTAGTGTGACAGTGATATCAAATACCGTTTTATAATGATATTCATTCTTGTGAGACAATGATATTGAATATCGTTTGCTGGTGATATCCAGCTTAGCGATACAGTGATATCAAAGACTATTTGATGTGATATCCAGCCGGGTGAGACAGTGTGATACACTGCTATCAAACCAAGTGAGATAATGATATCAAGAAATTCGAGGCAGTTGCATCAAAACAAGTGAGCTAGTGATATTAAAACAAATTTAACAGCTTTAAGTATATCTGATTAATCAATTGACACTATCTAAAGGGACGTTTTATGAGAGAACAGGCTAGAACTGTTACAGATAGTTGCTCATCGAGCCCCCTTATTCTAGTGCAAACAGATAAACAAAGCAACTGCTTTTCTCAAGCAGCAGAGGAAAGTGATAAATCCTTGCAAAGTTGGCATTGCCTTTTTTGGCTCGCAAACGTATTCATTGATTGACATTCAAGCATTTGTCCTTTGTGACACTTCTAATAATAATCATGATTCATAATAATATATAAATTAATCAGGAATTAAAAACAAAACGGACAAGGTAGACTACTAATAATTGTATTAGTAAATTGAAATACATGTATTGGTGTTGGAATATGTTCGGTTTAACTTGCAGATCACAACAATAATTGTATCGGTTAATTGAAATACTTATGTTCCAGTTTATTTTGCGGATCATATATGTCATCTCACGAAGCTTGTCCAAAAAAAAGTGAAGATAATGCATCGCACTAAAGGGGTTTCCATGAAGCGGTCGCTAAGCATTTCCGACGAATAACCACTCACGAAGTTTGCCGAGGGTGTCCGAATGCATTCTGATGCATTCGGACACCCTTGGCAAACTTCGTGTGCCATTGTTCGTCCGAAATGATGTGAAACCATTATACAAGCCCTACGTAAGATCCAAATATTCGCCGTTCCTTTGTGCGATTCTTTGGATTTGCAGCGAAATATTGTACATATGCATAATATTTATATTGAAAGTTGCAGAATATCACGAAGAAGTGACGAATAGACAATATAAACAAAACAGTGCTTAAGTTGTGTATCACGCATACTGAGAAATCCTCAGTTTATTACAGTGCTGCTTTTCTAGCTAATTACACCACTGATTACTCTACATAAATGTTTTTGGTAAAGTACATTTCTGTTGTGCTATTCCGTAGCCGAAATGTACCGTTTTGATACAGTAATGCCCTTTCCCATTTTTAATCAGACTCATACCAGGGGTGGCGAATCCGATTTTGATATACTTACCCACACATGCCAAGTCTTTTTCTGGCCTTGTCCGTATACAGGTAATCATTCGGAACACCTCGGCCATTTCTTAAAATAACCTCGGAGGCAATGGGGAGCCATTTTTGAAAGTAGGTCAGCAACGAAGGGCATGTCCGTTTGCAATCGTATCTACTCGGAAATCCCCGGCACAAGCCGGGGATTGCCGAGTAGATACGATTGACAAAATATGAATCAAAGATGTGTTGATATGGTCATCTTTAATGAAAAGGGTAAAAACAAACATTCAATTGTGATATATAACCAATTTGTGTGTATTTAAATACATATTTAGTGCCTGTGTGCATTTTGCGTTAGCCGCCGGAAATAAGGCGAATTACCCCAGGATTTCTGGTGTATTCATGTACTGCCTACGAGGTATATCTACCGACTTGTTACGGGGATTGCCGAGTAGGTACGATTGACAGGTAATATGATGAATTACAGTAAAAACTCATCTGTTAAGGATTCGTGTCAAGCTGGGTAATACGGGCAATTGATTTTGCCACCCCTGCATACAAAAAAACAAAAACAGAATGGTATACCATGAGATTACAAACAACAAAAACCTACCATACTGTATGATATACTCGCCAAGTATCTTTACTCTGTAAATTCGAAACCTGTTTTTGCTTTGTGTATGAAAGACAAGAGTACGTACAAGATTGTAAAGGCCAATAGCAGGTTTCGAAAATATTTCGTTTTCCCCACATGGGTATATCAATAGTAAAAAGAAAATGAGATCAATTTGTTGTTGCCTAAATGTTATTCAAACTCAGAATTGGAACCTACTCTCTAATGCGATTTTTAAAACCGTTGTGTTTCTTATGTCATATCTATATTCGAATCCCTGGGTAGTAGCCGTGTTGATTGTTAATCGCTAATAAAAGAAAGAACACTATGGTGTTTTCCTTTCACAAATTGGAAAAAATAAAAAGGATAAATGGAACAATCAATGGAATAAGTCAAAATTGTCCACACTGTAAAAGAGCCAACATGCGGGACGTTATAATTTCACGTGCTACATGTTACGTGTTTCCAGAAGCCTACTCATTGTTTCGGCGATAGAAATGACGTCAATACACAATTTCCGCCGGAGCAGAATTTGTCAGTAACTAATTTTACGCCCTATGTAAGACAATTGACAACTGAATAAACTATTACCAGTATTCAATTTCTCAAGTCAATAAGACAATCACAGCACTGTCTCCATTTATTTCAGATCTAAAACTCACCGAGGCGCGCCTTCCTTCACTCTTTTTTTGAATGTAGGCCTTTATTTTAATATAACACTCTAATCCAATAGAATAACACAAAATAGAAAAAAAATGCTTTTTAACAAAAAATGTGTTTCAGGGCGGTTGACCAATTTATTGAGCAGTTTGAGACGTTTTTCAGACATTAAGAAACATTATTTGTCGCAATTAAATTGTTAACTACTATAGCGCACTTTTAGACATCTGCCGAAAAAGAGTCTAGACACCATTGTGATAAATGGACACAACGCTCATACTAAACAATTAATCCTTTTATCATAATTGTTTCTACTAAATGTAGCAGAGCAAATGCTTTTTCGCTATTTTTTGTCGTCTGCAATGGCTTCAATTTTGACCAGTTACACTTTTCCATACGGGGGAAATGGGTGTTAACCCTTTACCAAACGCCAACCTTTCGACTGCCCCAAATTGAAACAGTTTTCAGACGACATTTCAAAATGAGATTAAATTTAAAAATAACCTTCTAATAGGGCAAAAAAACATTGAGGGAAAATGAGAAATTGCTCGTTTAGAGCAATTTCTCCTTTTCCCTCAATGTTTTCCATAGTCGTCTGCAACAAATTGGTCAAATGTCGTTCTTGTTTGGTAATGGGTTTAAACATTCCTCTGGATTCGTCAATGAAAGTGTGGGGATGAAAGAGTCTTCACCCGACGTGCTCTGACAGGGGGAGAAATTGCCAATTTTGGCAAGTCAATGAGGATTTTTCCTTTTCCGGGAAAAACAATAATTTCGAGTCGCCCATGTGTTAAATCGAATAAGCATTGCTTTTAATGCGTGTTAATCAGTGTGAAATCGACACTCGGTCACTTCAAAGGCTCGTTTGTTATCGAGTTGTATTCGTGCCTTTGTACACCAGTCTTTTTTCTTTCTTAGAAGTTGCATCTGTATTTATTTCATTAATTATATTTCCTGTTTTCTTCTGTACAGAGAGAGTTGTTTTGCGTTGTTCATTTTTTGTTTGCTTATTTTTTAAGATAATTGAGAACTTGTCTTTTTGTTTTGGTTAACTCTGTTTCATTTTTTCTTTCGTCGATGAGAAGAAATGAGTCTGTTGTCGCCATAAGATATATTAAATAAAACAGTTGAATAATTTAACATGTATGTTTATGTGATTCTTTTCATTACACCCAACGACTTAATCCTGTCGGCTTATGTCCCCCCCCCTCCCCGCCCCCCTACCACATTTGTAACCAATGCGGAAAAGGAGCGATTTCTTTTAAACACATTACCACCAAACACCACAGTTTCGCGGCTTGTAGCAGACGACTTTCAAAGAGCATCATGGCAAAATAAAAAATTGCTTGTCACAAGCATTTTTTCTTTTTGCTAAAATGCTTTTTTCCCTAAATCATTTTTCAATTTATTTACATATAACAGCAGAACTGAAATAGTTTTTTCATACCGTATGCTTCAAAAAAAAATGTCGTCTGCAAGTTGTAAACATTCCTCGACTATCTGTCAACTTTGAGATCATTCAAACTATCATCTGCATACACTATGCCGTTAACGATGTTAGTCAACTTGGAACCAGTTGACTAAAAGATAAAACTTTGTACGTCACCTTGTAATGGCAACACATAATTTTTGACGTATACTTGCCACCGTATGTTGCAATGATATCCGAAAGCATTTCAAGTAAAGTACTTCTGTTTACTTCGTTAGCAAGTTTATGTCCGAAAAGCTTCGAAACACTTACTTAGCTACCCCCTGAATCAAGAACGGCACAAAACCCCTCAATCAAATACACCATAAGATAAACTTTTACGGTTAAATGACAGTTATGATTCCAATGTATTCTTAACTTCACCTAATTTTTTCATGATGTACATTCCAAATGAAAAGCAACATCAGCAAAGCAAATACGACGTATGAGATATACCATTTTGACAACAAAAAGCGATACCAACATAAAAAGTAACAAACTCTTCGCAGGTGGCGAAACGTATTTTTATAATAACTTTCTAGTCTAGTACCTTTGTGGTGTTATCATCTTTCACTTTATCGTTATGGATATACATCCATTCCTCATACAGGAACTTCGATTTTCAACATGGCTGCACAACCACCTTTCAAACCGTATCTAGGCAACACAAAAACTGGCGGGAAAAAAACTCCAAAGTGATTCAACATAATACAGTGCATAACTTCTCGCGGTAATCGAAGACGAGTTTGCAGTATCAAACGAATGAATGATATATGATAGTAAAAGAAATTTCATAATAGTTTACTTGTTTCGTGTTAACAAAGGAATTACGATACTTTGGCTTTTTAACAATGAGATGGTGTGACACGAGTGCGCATGCGTACAAGGATATCGAAATTCGCTGAACTCAACGCCGCTTTTTTTCACCGGATGTACATGCATATGAGATATGAATGTCGGCCAAATGCACGTTAATGCTTTTCCACACTCTTGTGTGGTTTCTAGCGTTCCAAATCAAAGGAAAAATAAAATGGATATTAATTTCCAAATCAGTTTGGAATGCGCTCATCTCGTAGGATAGAACGAAATTGCTCTGAAAAGCATTTTATCAGGAGCTTGTTTTCAAACCAAACGTGCTTACCTTAGGATCAATCTTTTCCGAAAAGTTTTTTCGAATGGTATTACAGTGAACCCTCGTTTATCCGAACACGTCCGTTCCCAACAAAATGTCCGGTTTACCGAATAATCCGGACTAATGAAGCAGAGCATGTTTAAATTGTCGTCCGTCCCAAATTGAAAGAGTTTGCAGAAGACATATCAAAACGTGATGAAATTCAAAGATAATCTTCTGATATGGCAGAAAACATTGTGGGTAAAGGAGAAATTGCTCGTCACGAGCAATTTCTCCTTTACCCACAATGTTTTCAAAAGTCGTCTGCAATAAACTGGTCCAATAATTCCGTTCCCTTACAATTTTGTTCGGATTGCGAGACATCCGGATAATCGGTGTCCGGATAAACAAGGGTTCACTGTATTTCTTTTCAATGGAGGCCAGTTAAAGGACCGATGTGAAAAAAACCGCTTTCACATACATTGATCTCTATTTGGTTCAAAATGAGAATCTTTCCTTAGTACGGTTGCCATAATCAGATGTTTTATTGAAGAAAACTAGAACGAGTTATGCCATCAAAAGGGAACGATGCTCATTCATATCAATTTGTTCTTTTGACGCAATGATTCCCTTGACCTTTCTACGATTGCCCTTTTCAATGAATGAATATGACCCTATTATTATTGGTTGTATTGGCTGCCATTGACTTATACATTACCCCTTCCATGGTTTACACCCCATTTTGCATTGACATCAAGAAGGAAAACTTCGCGTATCAACAGGGTCCTGGGAAAGGTTGGTTAAGTCATGTTGAGAAGATGTTCAGAAGATATTACCTGGTTTTGATAACAAACTAGAGGCTTGTATACATGCTCTGGTGTTACACAGGTCAAACCAGCGCACCCGCTTGTCACCCATAAGTGTAAATCCGTTGACATTAGTGTTGTCTCATTAGGAAATGTTGGCTTCAATTGATACCCTTGTACGTGATATTTAATGACAATCACTTTACCCGTTACTCCGTACAGGCTTTCGCATTTGCCATCGAAAATGTATCCTGGTAGAAGTAGACAATGTTCATAACAGTGCGCGAATTCCCGCTTCAACTCGACAGCTACCTTTCATTCTAGAAGACGAAAATATGAATATGCTATCCTTTTGTGAGTGTTATTCATTTTCTGATTTTTATTTACCGATGGTTTATGTTATAACCAGACTAGTACATATTGTAGATCTGATACCCTTGAAATCAAGCAATGATACCGTAGCGGTTTCATCTGTAAACAAAAGTGTACATCAAACAGCATTCGCCATGAATGGGATAGACTGTATCCATTGAGTTTTGGTACTAACTGAGCAACACTTATGAGCGTACAAAGCATTCCATTTAATATGCAAAACATTGACTTTGGAGACATTCCATAACAAAGTAACTATATTTCGCAATATTGTTTAATAACAGAATACACGTAATGTTGAATGGGTCGATTATAGTTTTCTACAGGGTTACGTTTAAAATAATACATCGATTGTAATGTTCTTACAGCTTATATAACAGAACAAGACTAAGTAAGGGTATACTAGGTATCTCATTCATTCATGACACCATAAATTGATCTAGTAAAATATGTGTAAATTATTAAATGAGGGCAAATGTCCTATTACATTATATTAAAAGACTTTGCAGAGGTACATTGTATTTTAATGAGATGGGTGGTTATTGGAAAGAAATCGTGTTATCTTCATTTGTTGGAAATAAGAAATGGTTTATTGTCTTTACCATAATCATTGCTCTCTTTGTGTACATCATAAAAAAATAAACATAATAAAAGACCAAATTATAAAAACATTGAACGAAAAAAGAAAAAATTAATATAAAGATGGTCACATCTCAATTAATACGTTCGGTATTGGCACTTCATTTGCCTGTTTGAAGGTAACCGATAGCTGAACTTCGCAAAGTCATGACTGAATTTCAAAGTTTATTCAATAGCGACGTTACTTTGTTGACAAAGAAACTTTGGCCGGATTTCTGATGGTAATTCGCGACATGAATAAGGTAAGAGAGATGGTAAAATGTAGGCCACACCTACGAATACTATACCCCGTGAAACCATTATAACTAAGTAACTTCATGTCACGCAACGAGTCGAAGAGATTGGTGGTGGTGGTTCATTGTGGAACATCTCATACGTGTATAGTCATGATTCTTTGTCTCTCTCACCTTAACCCTTTCCCAAACAACACATTTTCGACTGTCCCAAATTGAATGAGTTTGCAGACGACATTTCAAAACGTGATGTAACTCAAAATTAATCTTCTGATATGGCAGAAACCATTGTGGGTCAAGGAGAAAATGCTCGTCAAGAGCAATTTCTCCTTTACCCATAATGTTTTTAAGAGTCGTCTGCAACAAACTTGTTAAATTCCGTTACTGTCCGGATAAACGAGGCTTCACAGTAAATACAAGAAACACTATCAAAGTGATATAAAACATCTAGAAACAAATTCTTAATTACTATCGCACAAAAACCTAACGCCTATTTCAAGACGGACCGATTTATGCATGTGATTTTCCCTACCGCGGAGTGATATGCAATCGAATCATGCCGCCCAAATCGACCCAAGATGGCGGCGTGTAAACGTAAACAGTGCGGTCCCCACTTATACCCGTCATCTATCTGTGACGTGGGAACCAGTATGGTATTACATCTTCGATGTATCAGCTATTAGAGCCGGTTATCATTGTTATTTACGAGGAACGTAAGCTCGGCAGCGTTTAACATTTATAACCATTAGGCCCTATGACAGGGATGCTGAATATCACCCGAGATATACAACCAGGCGATCCTTTACACGGACATACAGTTGGTTGGTTAAGTGTGAGATGGGTGGATTGTGATTAAACTAGGGAAGTTTATGGATATCCAGATATTCCATTAAGTTAACAAGTTAAAATCATTGATGTAACATGTAACAGTTCGATTGTCAAAAAGAACTCCTTCACGGAAATACTATAACTGTTGCACAGAGTAACTGAGTAAAATATACCATGACACTTGTTTCTTCGTAAAAGGTGAATTCTTCGGGCTAAACGCCATTGATAAAAAAAAAATTGACTTCACCTTTTGAGTTTTAAGTCCTGCTGTTGCAAGGGATAACATGTTTTCAGTTCACACTCGAATTCAGCTTCTCTGGGTTTTGTATGATCAACATTGAAAACAGCCCCATCTTGGTCTCGCAAAAGCCTGAATACTGATCGGATCCAAGAGGATGATACAAAACCAATCACCAATTATTTAATAAGACCAATTGTGTCATAAACCGCCCCAAACACTGACGATTGGACGATATCCCAACGACGGTGCAATTGTTTTCAACATCTTTTTCAAACAGTATTTCAGTTACATCTTGTATATCAGTTATCTCAACCAAGCTTCTGCGAGTTTCATCACCATACCCGCTTAACATTCTCTCAGAACAAACGACTGATTTTCCATATAACAAACACAACGACGCAAAGTCAAGTTAGACACACTCGAATTGCAATGATGCAAAATCAAACCAGATACACCAGAACGTACCCCACCACCACCGCCACCATCAGGGAAACAAACTCTACAAACTCTATAGTCGTTCATCTCAAGTGGTTTATGTGTGTTTGGCCGATAAAACACTTCATACTTCCAGTGTGGCTTATCATGGATACCTCATTCTCGGTATGACACCCGCCAGTGTCAGCCTGATGCCACAATAAGCAGATCGGCGAACCCGACACCGAGCCCAAGTGTTTGCGGTAATCAAGGTCTCACAGAAGATCAACTGGTTTTCTTCAACAGCTTCCTTGGTACCGCTTGACTGAACGACCTATGGAAAATATTTGCGTAGGTCAAAACTGATAATCATGAACAGTATCTGAAATGAAAACACAATATTGTCATGTAACACCTCATTAGAAGCATCTCGGAGAGACAATTCCAATGGTGTGTTACTATATAATATTGCAAAGCCAAATATTTGAATAAGAGGGAATGTTGTTTTGAACATATGTAATCTTTTAACATAAAACGTTTAGTACTATTTGAGAATTTTTAATGATTGGCACCTGTCGTATTAAGCCGTTCGTTGATTGACAAGCATACACGACCATTGTTTGAAACGGTACAGGAATCTATGGGAAGTATATACGGAATGGTGATACCCTATGATCACAACGTATTAGTCACGTTAAACAAAGGCGTTCAGAAAAAAAATGTATCGGACATTGAAAACAATGATAGTAAAACATGTTCCGGTTAATTTATTTACATGAGTACGCTTTTGTTTATATCCATCTTTTAACAAGGACATACGTTCAATTCGATTCAACATAAAGAATGCTTTACTTATTTCACACACAACGGCACTGTTGGATTTGGGCATACTTCTGTGTTTTGTTTTAGTCATTCACAAAACTATAACAGCGCTAATTGCAACCGCGCCATGTGAAAGGGGGGAATGAATTAATACTAGTATACTCGTTAATTAATAGCTTATTTCATCAACTATCAGCAACTATCTGATATGATGCATATTTTGTCGAAGACTTTAAAAGAAACCACTGTAAGAAAAGAACGAATCGCTTGCATTAAGCAATTGATACTTCTGTTACAAGTTTTTAAAGCGGAAACAATATTACCTTTTATTCGTATCTTATGGTTAACATTCGCTGTTGCTCTTTTATTTGAACCAGACCCCAATTCTTTGATTTGGAACGGATAATTGGTGACTATAATACTGCTAAAAACGTAAACTGTCACCACAAAAAAGAAAGGATATTTCTAAGCTACATATGATTTGGATCGTGTTTTGCTTTCAAAATCTGAAATGACTTTAGTCATGTTACATGAGAGTAGTTCGAATATTACTAAACAGTTTGGATTGAGAAAAAAACTTCGTTCGAGGATATCTTACATATACATCGCATAGAATTTGAAAAGAGTTCACCCGTTCAGAGCATTTCATTAATTTGAAATAAGGTTCTCCTTCAAACGTGACATCCTGACGTACAATTGTTCCTTGGTCAGCTAACAACACCTCTGCAATATTTGTGAACGATTTCAAGTTTGCGGGAACAGGACAGAACATAGTTCATTAAACGAGTACAGTATAGCCACATTTAACATATTTTGGACAAAGTACTGCATCATGTGGTTCTCAGGAAGGCTATAATATACACGAATATTGTTAATTTCAAAATATGATATCAAAACATGAAGCAATTCTTCTTTAACAAAGTTCTGATGTTTGATAAGCTGCACTAAGTTCTATGACAAAGCTGTTGAAAGACGCACAAACGCGTAACAGACATTTACAGTCAAACTTGTGTTAAGAGGCCAGCCTATGGGACAGAGTAAATTGGCTGTTTAAGACAGGTTGGCTGCTTAACACAAATTGATGTTCACTATAAATCCAACAATGGGACTTTCTGTAGTGGTTGTTTAAGGCAGGCTGGCTGCTTAAAAGGGTGGCTGCTTAACACAAGTTAGACCGTACGTTCATATTGAGTATGTCTAATACAGCTCCAAATGCACATCGTTGTTTTCTGGGGGGTGGGTGGGGAATGTTTACTATGGCTTAAACCTTAGAGGGTATAAAAAAACCCTGACTATTAGTTCATTTTAACATCGTTTTAGAAAGAAATGACGTAACATCAACATTTAGAATAGATAACTATATATCATTGAAAACAGATTAAATTGCATCAATACAATATTGTGTCATAAAGTATCAACCCTTCAAAATCCCGATGAAAAATGGAGGGAACGATGAGTAAATAACGAATCATTTATTTATTTCATCTGAAATATTTCCGAATCGTGTGAAAATATTACCCTATTATTGTCCCCTTCATAATAGAATGTATGACTCAGGGAACTCCTGTGCCCTTATAGTGCCGGAACCGACTGCATACTTATGCAAACAGGTTAGATCCAGGCCTGCCGCCAAGTAATTTGGCGGCTGGCCTGTGATCCAACCTGTTTGCTACCCTGGGCATCTTTCCTCAACAAAATTTAGCAGATATTTAAAGTTTCGGAAAGCAGACGACATGAAAGTATATTTTTAGAAAATTACCCAGCATTCTAAGGGTGTACACCAGGTGTTTCACTGAGCCCGCGTCGAACAATACCCATACAGTCTCTGTAAACCTTTCAGGGCATTTCATCGTTTAATTGATTAGGATCAAGCGTTTAGTGATCCTAAATACACGACGAAGCGTTTAATTGATTTGATGATGATATCTGGATGTGTCAACTTTATTATGAAGATGGATGGACAATGAGTCAACGTAGGGATTAGTCATCTATGTAAATACAACATCCTCATTTGGGGTGTATTATCCCCTAATTAGGGTGTGGCTTTTTGTGATGCACATGCGTTTCTGGACCTCAAATCGAAATTAATTGAGCGAGATAAACGGGTCGACCAAACACTGAATCTTCCCTAACCGCCTTCAATATCTGAATAAACGCATTGTATTGACGCAGTTAAGGGCATATGTAACTTGGACCTTTAATTCTATTATGATAAAAGGCAAGCGTTTCCGATTTGTTTTACAGAGGGAAAATTTACTTATATTAGACTGATTTTCGAATCAATGTAACAACATGTTGGCAACAATTTTTACATAACCATCGCATTACCCTAAATATATTCCTACAGCCGCATATAAGATATATTGCATCCGTTATAAACAAAACTTCTTTTTGAGAGAGCACAGCGATGAATGCGCTGTTTAATGATTTGCCTCATCAAATTATTTGACAGTCTCATCCTTTATATCAAACGCTCTCAAGTCTGCATCCAGGATAGATGACTAGTTGCCGCACTGGATGTGGATCAATGAAAGGTCTCAAAACCAACTCCGTTTTTCGTGGGATTCGAACTCGCGGCCCTCGCGGCCGGATGCTGGCGCTCTTTCCCTGACCAAATTTCGATATATGGATAAAGTATTCGGGAGAATATTTATAGACCATCACGATGGCAAAGAGGTACATATACTGCCCATTTTAAGATTGTATCTGATATATACATTTTTCCCAAATGCTAAATTGCAATTGACCTATTTACATCACTTGGTAATGGGGAAACAATTGGGAATGGGAAAGAGAATCCGGTTCTTGGTAACAATAAATAGAGCTAGTACCAATTTGTATCCAAGAATGACCACGATATAATTTTGATTCTTTTTAATCAAGCGTTCAACTACAAACATGAAGTTTTCTTTTATTAATTTCCAGCAAAATATGAATATTATCATTTCAATTGTGGACTTCAAATTCGTATTGTGTCAGTACAGCATTAGTACCTATAAAACATCTATTGTTTTACGTTGGTAATTATATTTTAGCTCAAAATCCTGGCTTTCCTGTAAAAGACAAAGCAAAAAATACCCTGTCATTATATTCTAATATTCTCAAACATTTAGCTGCAATTACAACAATGCCCATTTATAAAGTTATTAATTACAATTAAAACGAACAAACAATTAATCGCTTTTATGATATCCAGAGAATCCCTATCAAATATAAGAGGAATTCGACCGCGTCAATACTAGTAAGTCTTCGAGCGAATGCATAAGTTGTGGTCATGATTCACCATAACCACACCTCCAAGGCTGATCTGTGTCAACACATTCCGCTTTACAGGATATGACATGCCTCAGTAATGATTCCTTTAGGACTCTTAAAAAAAAAAAATAAAAAAAAAAAAGCTATGGCACATTATGTTGTCTAAGAACGGCTTGGTTGGGGCAAGAATGATACCACATGAAGATTTTTGCGGGATGCTTTTCGTGCGGGACCGTTTTCGTGCGGGTCTTTTGGCAAAATATAATTGATCGGCGCGATAAAGATATATTTTGTAAAGCACACAAACCACTAAACGAGATCTCGCTCATTAAACTCTTTCCATGTCCTTGCCATTTCCCGGTCGTATTAAAATCTAAGTTATATGAATCAGGTTGATGGAAGGACATAAGTCATTTATGCACCACTTAATCATAGGTATTAAAAATGATATGACAAAACGGATCTTTTACTCTTCACGAGCAAATTCTGATTAAATCACAATGTTTCTGATACCGTAAGCTGAAAAGTATTCAAAACGGTTACCAAAAAGGAAAAGAGTAACACAATGGCATAGTTAAGAATCGGGTTTCTCTACCAACGTTATATAATCCAGGGTGTGGGAAGTTTTTCGACACGAAGCCAAGCGCCCAAAGACAATGCGACAATGCGACATCTTCATAAGCATTCGAAGCGCCATCTTGGATTACCCGTCATGCATTGGTAGACCTACCACGTGGGCCAAACGATACGTCCAAACGGGAAAACATGATATACATTCGGACAATAAACAATCGGCATCCGAGGCGAATTCAAGCCCGCTGATTGCGCCCCAGCACGGAAACCGCAACATATAAGTCTGCTGGCAACAAGAAACCCTATCTACTCGATTGTTCGCCAAGATCCCGAGGCAGTCTTGGGTTCCATCCTGCCATTTTGTTGGGATTATTACAATTGTTTACATGCGTATACATTCTCCCCACCTATTATGCGTGGATTAACCGACATTGAACGATTACGCATTGAGCCAGCACGCGGTTGCGATTTTCTCACGGTCTTAACGTCCTGTAATGGAACTCGATCCTGGCTCTGAGGTTCGCGTTGCTATTGGATACCCCGGCACCGTGACTTGTCAACCAGTCAACATTGGGCTCGGGGTGTTCTATAACCCAGTAATAGGTTGACAGTTTCGCGCACGCAACCCGTGCGAAATGGATGTAATGGCATCGCAGTATCATGGGCTCGAATATCCGCCCGTACAGGCATTGGTACATGTACCTTTGCGCGCCAAATGGTTGCCGAGTCTAAATTGAAAAAGAAAATCGGATTCCTTATTCATCTTTCTACTTTTTGACGACTTGTGTGTGTTTGTCTAAATTGGTTGAATTGTTTTACATCAGATGTGAAGGAAGCTTAGTTAGGGCTATCGAGTCACTCTCGATGATTGCTTCCTGGAAAGACTTTTGTGTCATCTACTTTCCAAAGCCTTAAATGTCTGCTTAATTTTTATGAGAATAGATGCTCAGAGTAGCAAACAGGTAAGATCTGAGTAAATTGGCGGCTGGCCTGGATCAAACCTGTTTGCATAAGCATGAAGTCGGCTCCAGTACTATTAGGGTTAAATGTTCTTGTTTCAAAATGAATTGCAAGTAAAACGTTATTTGGTTATAAAGCCTTCGAATACATACTAACATATTCCTATAGACATTTTTCATATATGCAGTTTCGCTATAAATGTATCGTTTATACTAAAGAGAAACATAAAAATAAGGAGACGGGTCTGGTTTTAACATTGTTTTTCGTCCAGTAGGCAGCTTTATTTAACTTTTCCCTTGCTGATATGTTTTCGTTCGAAACACCACCTTTGATTAAAGATATGATATTCACTTAAACAACAGGAAACATACACTATATTTTGAAACTGTCTTTCGTCATCGTGATCTTATATTTTTTCATTGCTCAGTTATTGTTATTTAAAATTCTCCTCTATAGAAAGAAAATTCAAACTATCGCTAGGAGCAACTTTTTCTTGTGTCAGAACGGTTCCACTCTTTGCCAATCAAACGATGTTATTTCCGAATCTTATGCATGAAACATTGTATGCACCAATCGCAAGATCCCATTTGTGGTAAAACAGTTTAGATAAACAATTCGCTCATGAAATTCCTTTCTGAAAGTATCTAGACCCGACAGCATCCTAGGGCGGGTGGGAGGTGACGTCTTGTGAATGCGAGAATGTGGCTAACGTTTACACAATAACACACCGAGCCAAATCTATTGATATTAAACCCTTTACCAAACGCCAAATTTTCGACTGTCCCAAATTGAAAGAGTTTACAGACGACATTTCAAAATGTGATGAAATCGAAAAATAATCTTCTGATATGGCAGAAAACATTGTGTGAAAAGGAGACATTGCTCGTAAAGAGACATTGCTCGTAAAGAGCAATTTCTCCTTTTCACACAATGTTTTCCAGAGTCGTCTGCAACAAACTGGTCAAATGTCGTTATTGTTTGGTAATGGGTTTATATACGCATAAACCATGGCATGAATTTGCCAGACGTCTTTTCCGTATAAACATGACATCATAAAAATGTTCTGCTCGCAAATCATGGTGGTCCAACTTCGACGTGTGTCTTATAATACGTATATAAAAAAAATACCTCGACATGGCTCAATTTTATTCATATCATATAATATTTTTTCGCTGAAACCCAACATTGGTTTTGTAAGACTTTTGGCAACGTTAGCAAATTAAGCAAATCAAACTGGAATTCAAGATCAATTTAGAACAGTAGAATAAAATAAATGACGTTATGTTACGCAGCGTCTCCGTGCATCATAGCCTCGTTTGCGCAGTGACACTTTTATGAGGCGAATTAAGTAGGCCATTTCGAACAAACACACTTACCGTAAGCATGATAACATGACTGCAATGTAAATTTGTTAGAATAACGCCAAAACATTTTTGCTCTTGTGTCAAGGCGTTGTTAACCTTTTTTTATTTAATTGTTTGTAATGCGCACATGTGGTGTTTCTTTTTTTTTTTTTTTAAATATATATATGTTACGATATGTTAAAAATTAGAGTTGTTGTTTTTTACATTCTATGCCTACCCATTTTATTATGAATTTGCACTTTGTAATAATTATTACATATTGGGTAGATTTATCTATTTTTCAAAGTGAGGTTTTCGATACAAATCCGAAATGTTATAAAGATTTATAGAGGTCAAATAGTGAGTTCTACACACAAAAGAATAACCGCTTACAAGCCAGAATAGGCTTATGAGGAGAACATTGAAACCTGATTTTTTATTATTTTTCGTTTTTGTGTACTTGAATCAGGGATACTCTTTAATAGAATTGTTTTAAGTGTGAAAGTTTTCCCGAGAGTTAGACTTAAATGCACTTTACAAACGAATTAAACTTCAGACACATATTTAGCCACCTTACTCAATTTCAAAGCCATTAAGAAAACCTATCTTTAGCCTTCGTTATCATACACCAAAGGTGCCAAACTGCACTTGCATCAGATTTCACATTCTTGCATGCTGATAGCCGGTAAAGTTCTTAAGAACAAAGCTAAATGGAAAATTAATAAGTGCACTAAACCTAATTAAGAACGTTTTAATCCTTTTCTCTGTATAACAATTAAAAAATAGGGAAAACCCCGGTCGGTCTAAGTATTGGACGAATCTACTTAATGGTGGCGTACATTTTGTCAAATAGAAAACTGTGTTTAAAAAATTGAGAACATTTGTGGGAAAAGCAGTTTTCCGTTTCCATACAATATTTTCGGAACTGCTCTAGCTTAAACGGAGAAAACTCTGCATCCGTCGCTAAAGAAGTTCTTATAGCGTTTGATTTGTTCTTTTCAAGTCGGTGAGATGTTTTGTCTCTTCATTAAGAAGCTATTAACCTTTGACAGTTCGCATCTAAATTCCTGCGAAACAAACACGTTTTTGTTTCAAGCATCTTTTACCCCCACGAAACCGAAAAAAATAAAATGAAAATAAAATCCCCTTTGTAAAAGAACGCGAAACAGCCCAATTTAATTTACATTTAGCCTTATTTTTCCCATTTGGTTATCGCTACAAGATCTCGGACAACAAAGCTCGTGGAGAACGTGAAAACGCGTTATCCCACCTCGGTGATTGGTCTTCAAAGCAACAATAACATTATTCGCATAACCAACAATAACAATTTAATCTTCATTTATTGTAACCCATCCAAGCGGTCGTGGTGCGTCATGAACAACTGGGAACCGTGCCATACTGTACTCACTTTGGGTTCCACGCCAGATCAGCAAATGGAAGAATGGCTGGAAAACATGACAAGTTCTTGTTTCTGATGGCGACATTGGTGCAGAGGCACAGACACCATCTTGTACCGAGGGAGCAGGGTTCGATCCCCGTTAGGCGAGATGAAAATTGCCGCGACTAGTCCTCAAATTGGCGCTAGTACTGGTTTAGTAGCCAGTAAGCAGTCTAGAAAGATTTAAATAAACTTCAAGCTTCTGTCACAATCAATGTAAAATAAATGATTTTAAACTAAAGAGTAAAGCTAGTTACACCATTTGGAAGAATGCATTGCTCGTGGAGACTTTATTTGTTATATCGAATATATTTTAAATATCAACTGTATATTCATTAAACTATCCACTCGTATGTCTTATTAGTAGAAGAGTATATGTCTGAATAATGTTGTATGAAGATGATCTTGCTCGGCACTTGTTTCGAGCAATACCTTTCGTGGGAAACACAGGGTCGAAGCAGCGTGTTTCACCTCTGATTAGCAAAGTAGAACATTGTTGCTGTTGCCCCAATTTAGTCAACTTAGCAGGATACAACGGAATTATAATGAATTATCCTAATTTCTTAAAAAATAAGTAACAAAAACGCTTATAAGTACAGGTTCTCGTGTTTGTCTCGTAGAACGTTTCATTCAAATCGTACACTCTTATGCCATGTAGCATCCTTGAATTGTACTACAAAGGCTCGAATATGGAAATTCGCAAAACATTAACCCTTTACCAAAGGCCAAATTTTCGACTGTCCCAAAGTGAAAGAGTTTGCAGACGACATTTCAAAATGTTATGATATTGAAAAATAATCTTTCGAAATGACAGACAACATTGTGGGAAAAGAAGAAATTGCTTTCTAAGAACAATTTCTCCTTTTCCCACAATGTTTTTTGAAAGTCGTCTGCAACAAACTGGTCAAATGTTGTTATTGTTTGGTAATGGGTAAATGGGGTGGTGGGCATCAAGCTCTGGTTCCCACTTTCAATCGCCATGCGCCCCACTTGGCCGTGTACCGTTGGAAATCACGGAGTCTTTGTAGCCGAGAAGCTGTAAAACGAAACAATGAAAGCACTTCACTGACTTTGATGTGAGAAGGACTCGTCGCCAGGCAACACTTAGAGACCGGTCACAGATGAATAACAATTTGTCTAGAACCAGACCATGTCATTACCTGTCCAACTAGATAGATCTAGACATTTACCGAGAACAACATCGATAAGTTCCGAGGCATAACGCGTGGCAGTTATATTCGTCTGTTATGACCATGAAGTGTAAATGCTGTCAGAAGTCATTTGGGGAATGATGTTGCAATTGAGGTAGTATTTTTCAAATGTGTGTTTGTTGTTACTGTTGTTAATGATCACATTGAAATTACGTTATGGTATCCGTGGCATGTAATATACAGGGCATAAGAGGACCGCAGAGAAACTTGAACTCATAATGGAAAACAAAACGGGGAAATCACATAATACTCTTGTATTTATGTTTCCCAATATGGTGGAAAGATGATGCAATTGAGGTAGTTTTCCAATGTGTGTTTGTTGTTACTGTTGTTTATGATCATCTTGAATTTAAGTTACGGCATCCTTTATACTAAATAAGCACCCCATTTGAGGGCAATAAACTTTAAATCATTGTTGAAAACGAGGCGGTGAAACCACATACTTACTCATGTATTTACGTTTTCAACATAACTGACGACCAAAGAATATTGTTTCGTCATTTTTTATAAAACTTATGATTTTATTTCACCTTTAATTGCCGTCTTCAAACCATTCAAATGTAGAAAGACGGATTTCTGTATACAAATTTGACAAAGGTTAAAAACAGAAAAGCTTAGAGTGGCATTTGATCACGATTTCCAAGTTACACAGTTCTATTTCTCGCAAATGTATTTGTCTCCAGTGCCATACAAATAAAGGTTTCACTGACTTCGAAAAGAATAGGGGACAGAGTTTGTGACTGGAATATTCACCTTTGAAGAGCAAGCCAGACTCTTCAAGTGACATTCTGAGCCAAGTGCGGAACAACTATGAGCTTTTAACATACACCACCATAAAAGTTTAGCCAGAGACTGTCCTTGTTTTGTCACTTTATGATATTAGTCTAGTAATGAAAGCCATGTCAACATTTGTTTAGTTATATGCATGCTATGTACTTTAAATGCTTCAATACGCAACCGTCAAATACCAAACATGTTTTTGATATTTATATTGTTTATTATATAGATTAACTTTATTAACGTACAAGAACACTTCGAACCCTGTCCTTATACTTATGAATCCCAGGAAAGCCTTTATGCAGATAAAGTTAATCTCTAATACGTATTGAATCATAAAGCTCTTTAAATCTAATATAACGATTTTCCTTTCAGAAAGGGTCTTTTGATATAGGCGAAAGGTCAAAACTGTCAGCCTTGCACTGTTTTGTACAATCATTACGGTGGTGGCCGATAGTTTGATGATTATGAAGATATCCTTTCCTTGATACAAAACCACTTGCACACACATGTAGCAGAAGTCGTGAAACAATATTGTGTCAAAGTAGAAAATGTTCATAGTGTACATGTTAATCTTTTGTTACAAATATTTCATTAAAAAAGGCAAAGGCAATGTCACTTATAGTTTTTCTTAAATGTCGTCTGCATTTTCTCTCAATTTGGACCAGTCAAATAATATCATTTGATGGTAAAGAGTGAATTTACAGATGACGGGACGGAAATGTCATGAGATCATATTGGCGGTCGTCATTGTTTTTCGTCCCCCGACTGCTTCGTACCCAATAAACGACAGCAGGTGCGATGTAATACCCCGAGTTAAGATCGAATTGATAACAAACTGTTACTGTAACAATCTGCAATACGCGTATAATGTCCCTCTCCTATGTAACATGCGATCTTTAGTATGTCTGCGTGTTTGTTTGTTTGTTTGTTTGCTGTATAACGCCATTTTCAACAGTTTTCAGTTATAGAGTGGTGTTCTATGGTTTCAGACAAATATCTTCATTTCCTGAAAGTAAACCTGGGTTTTCTAGTCAAAATACAATCCCTGTTACCCCAATGGGCAGTTTAAGGAAGCCATTTCTACGATATATTCTTCGATGTAATGCCCCGGTCTGGTCTTTAAAAGGTACACTTTACCCGGAGAAAAGGTGCGTACATGACAATAATCTTGTTTGACTTTGTAGAAGAACTTAACACCAACCCATATTTTCCCATTTCAAAGCTGTGTCTCCTTTTGCTTTAATACATTCCAATTAGTTTTAGATTTATCCACTTATCTTCAAAAGAATTTCGTCTTATATCCACTGGTTTGTTTAATTGAGCTTTTTCATCAGGTCAATGGTATTCCATTTTCATTTGGGTGACCGATTCATAATCGGCCGAAGAAGAGGTCAAATGAACTACATGCATTCATAATTGCTCGTCATATTACTATATTTCGTGGTTACACGGTTGGAATGGGAATTATCATAGATTTCTTTTCAGTTTTCACTATTGGTGATACGACGTCCATGTCGCATAACGGGTATGTCCAACCACTGTGACATGTCTTACCACTGTGACATGTCCAACCACTGTGACATAACTATCCACTGGAGACTTACATGTTATCGAGGTCTAATCACCTGGTCCGGAAGTGTCAATTTGTGACATAATTTATGTCCTCCACAGCGTCACGGACACTGCATGCAGCATGTTAGATCGAGTTGACAAGTCGAGGATTCAGTGCAAAACTATAGCAAATCCTTCACATATGTAAAGGATTTGCTATAGCTTTGCATTGAAACTTCGACTGTTCATAGAGAAAATGTAGAGAAAAGGATGAAGATTTCCAACGTTCAGATCAATCATTTTGTTTTGAACGAAACGGAAAATAGCTCTTCACCACACAATAACTGTAGTACCACTGTAATTTGAAATAAAAGAATAGCCATGGTAGTTATAATTAAAACATTCTCGAGGAAAATTCCGCTTTAGGACCCATTTTTCATATTTTCTTAAAAGGTAAACAATGACTGATGATAATTGCAAAATTTTACGAAGTTTTCCAGCATCTTTTATAAATATGAAAGACGTCCACTGTGTCCACCAATTCAAACTAATCGAATATTGTTACCAAGTAAGGGGAAAAGTTACTTAATTTCGGATAAATGGCGGGAAACGTCGATGCTCCCAATGGCCGCATACAGAATATCCCAACACATGCACAGCCTCTGCTTTTATTTACGGATACATTGCAATCAAGGACAAAAGCCGGCTACAGGTGTTGTCATTTTGCAACAATAATATCCCTGCCGTAAACCCGAAACGCGATTAGGATCTAATCCATTGTAAGACATTCGAAACTATATCCATAGTAACAAAGCTGATCGTATCTGTTCATCAAACCACGTAAAGACAACACCCCTAATAGGGCCATTTGGGCGTGTAAATGAATACCCGCGCATGGTCCCAATACCGCAATGGGAACCAGTCATGTGTGACGTATGTGTCACGTGATGGTTGACTGTGTCATACCGGAAGTTGCACATGTGACACCTGATCGAGGGCTCTGGTTGCCGGTATTCAAGCGGATCAGGTGGCGGGACTATTGTGGTCTAAGTTAACCCTTAGAACGATGGGTAATATTCTAAAGATAGATTTTTGTGTCGGCTGCTTACCAAAACTTTGAATATTTGCTTATTTTTTGTGGGGAAAGATGTCCAGGGTAGCAAACAGTTTAAATCAAAGGCCAGCCACCAACTGACTTGGCGGCTGACCTGGATCCAACCTGTTTGTTAAAGCGTGAAGTCAGTTCCAGATATATAAAGGTTAAACGCGCATAGTCGCAACCCCGGCATAGATCTGCATCGCTACAGCACTAGACGGCAAGAAAACAAACATAGCAACCACATGCAAGATGTATTTGTTTCTATTTGTGGTTTAAAATTGTTTTCAGTACCTTTGTATTTATGATTTACCTTTTCCTGGATATAAACAGGTTCTCCTCTTTTTTTACCTTAAACCGGCTTTTCAACTGATAAAGGGCATTTTATAGTAGAAGGAGGTCATTTATATCATTAAATTGATAATCTTTCTACTTGAAGAACAGCTAGCGCCGTTGCCGTCAACGATTTATATATTCAAGCTTGGCCTTTCAGTATGGAAGGAAGACATCATTGCTTTAAATGATAGTTTCTGTTGAATTCGTGGTTGACAGGGTTTACGTTAATATGTGGATTCAACGTTTGTTTTAAACTTATTCATTTGTTACAAAAAGACAACAATCTAATGCAGGTGTTTGAGCTTGACCCAGAGGCTCTATAACAAAGCATTGCCATCGTATCTTAAAAACAAACTGCCTTAAAGATTAGTAACTACCGTTGAATACAACTTGATATATAAGTAATCGTTCAACGACGTCATGCCGAGGTTTTGCTTGAAACGTTTGCTTTCTGACGCAGAATTGATTATTGTAGGATATCGTGCTTACTCAATATATTTTTGAGACGAATTGAAATGGGAAACAGATATATGAAATAAGAACAACCTTTATCTTATAAGGTATTGTAACTTTATAAAACTGCAGTAGCAGATTAGGTGATATAATAGTATTAATACAGTAAAGCGTTATTTAACTCAATCGTTGTTTAAAAACATCCAAGGTACTCCAGGAACAGATGGTGCATGAATGAATATAATCAAATCAGTTGCGTTTACCAACCTTTGTCCATTGGTGATGTTCAGAAGAACGGTTCTAAGTCGCTAGATCTTCTCAAGATCCTTATATTCACGGTCAAAATTGGCTTGATTCCTTATCTTGGCCCATCTAAAATTGGAATCTTGACCCTCTCCGGCCAACAATACACCGGGGAGTGAAAGTTATCGCCAATCACTAACTAATGTCAACGACCAATAACCCCCAAGTTCTCACGTCTGCTTTGTCGAGAGAATTCATGTCAGAACCTTTGGATTGGTCCGAATGGATGAAAGCAGCAGACAGCATGTATTGTCTACAGCCAAGGGAGAGAGTAAAGATACGCATACAGGTAGATTATACTCTCTCTTTTTCCTAAACACTAAAAATCAAATACAACCCAACCCAAATTGAAACGCAACTCAATCAATACGACTTTATTCTTACAGGTTTTTTTTTCAACTTAGATAAATCACTCTTGATCATTCACTTCTTACAAGAGGCATACGTTCTACCACTGCACAACTGTCGCCCACACTTTATTCTTACAAGGATATTGTTTAATCATATTAATAATGAGTTTGTTCGCATTTGTAAAGAATTTTATGTCTTTCATATCACTCTTAAACGGTTTTGTCTTCGAGAGGTTTGTTTTACCATGAGAGTAACAAAAAAAAAAGAACCCTCGGCAGATAACAATTCACCATTCTGTCAAGAACATGTTTGCATCGAGCAATTTCTGTTTTGGTTATATTTTCTACCAAAGGTATCCGGCTAAATGTTGCCATATAGCTGGGTGATCGACTAGATGAGGTTGTCGAACAGTAGGCGCCCTCTACAATGATCTCTTGAACCTTCCCGAGACCATACGATCCACTTGTACATATACTATTGTGCAATTCGAACATCCGAGTTAGAAAATGCCCCTGCAGTAATCCATTTTCCTTTATAGTTCTCAACCTGGCTTACATACGTATACGTATCTCTGATTTCGGTGCTTTCGAGGATTATTTTTGCCCATCATCTAAAATGTTTTTTTGTGACCTAATCTTAAAACACATGGAGGAAATAAAAAATCTTTTGAATGTTTTTTTTTTTTTTAAATATTATTAAAGCAATTTTGGTAGGAGGTGAGTACTTGTCATATGCTACATGTACGTTGACACGCTTGCAAACAGTCATTGAATTTCCACATATTTCTATTTCAGAAAACTATTTTGCCATTGGGAAATTACTTGTTACTAGCAATAACTGTTTCAGAGGTCATCCAATTCTGTATAATTGGGCCGCGTCACGCGAAAAGGGGCACTCGGACATAAATAAAAACCGCTGACTCAGCTCTTTCTTAGCGCTATTATTCCAGCATCTAGTCACGACAGTTATCATTTGTATTTATTTAAAGGTAGAACTTCATGTCCTCTAAGATGGCAAACAGTGTAACCCCAGACCAGCCGCCACGTCAGTGACGTGGCGGCTGGTCTGGGGCTACACTGTTTGCTATGTCCGAGTGCCCCTTTTCCCGTGACGTGGTCCATATGTTTTGACGTCATCCAAATGGGCATTCCTGACTAACCCTATTCAATTTTGCCGTCAATGTTATCATTTAGAAGAGTTTTGGTTTTATTGACATTGCGTTGTTTTGAAATGTATTTTATAATTTCCTTTCCGCATGAAAAATTGTTAACGCATTTCAGTATAAATCGAAGCACAGTGCAGTCCAGATGATCCAGTCTTAGACGTAATATTCTATATACGACTACAGGTCGGATCACACGAGAGAAAACCCAGGGTGGTCTAACCTACAAAAAACATGGCCACCAACCGATGTATTGCGCATGCGTGCCAGATTCGACCCTCACAAATTCACACCACTTTTTCTTAACTAAGCGTGTCGCACGTCAAGAAAATGCATTTATCTCATTAGGTAAGGCTAATCTATTGGCATATGGCTTTTTAAGACATTAAACTCAATCATGTAAGTCTCAGGTTAAACTCGAAAGATAATTCAATTTTGGAAACCGCCCATAGTTTAAAAGGAATTTAAATTTAAAGTGTAGCTCTCTAGTACAGTTACACTCTACAAATAATTATTCAGACATGCGAGGTAAGCGTTGGCGAAGTAAACTCTTTATTGTTTACCATGTACATGCATACATCACATAATTTAAAGCACTTTTACCAAATAACAAAAATGCTCAAAGCAGAATGCGTAGAAAATGTACATACCAAAATTGCAATATGACAGAAATTCTATTTAGAATAAAAAAAAAAACTTTGAAACCGGTAATCAATTTTCAACTTTAAGGATGATTTGAACGAAAATGGTTCAGCCTGTTCTGTGAAATAGCTAAAACGTTGGATAGAATATAACAACTTGACAGAAATATATATTTTTTAACAGACATATCAGGCTAACTGTGTATCATAATTAGTAATTCATTATAAGAGCAGATAATCCAGATTTATTGATTTATTATGACTTTCTTTCGTTGATATCCACGTTCAGACAACCCAAAAGCTAGTTAAGCAGTCAAGAATAACAGACTTTAGGCTTTGACTAAAATAGGTCATTATGTTAACACCTAGGAGGCTGTAAACGAACCTAGTCGGATGTCAATATATCTAACCACAGCCTTTTAGTCTACTTCGTCACAGATGTTCAGATATTTGAAAGTAAAAAATTAATCTCTTTGAAATTGTCCGCAATTCTCTCTAAAACGAATAGTTCCGACCCTACCGATGATTACCGAAAACGACCGAAGTAATCCGTTGAAAGAATGAGTTTCAAAATTGCGGATTATTGGTATTTTACCTATGAAATTCAGGCATTATCTGAAAAGACGTGTTTTCAACATATGCGTGAAAATTCCACCACCGTTTCAATGGATGGCAACTGACCAAATTCTGTTATGGTATTTCATTAACATTGATAAAAAAATCAAATTTCCCGTAATTAATGTGCCAAGTGCCGGGTCGCCAGGGGTCGCTAAGGCAACATGGGGGGTACGCATACCCAAGGTCGGGGCTTAGAGAATTGAAGAAGAAACATACACACAGGTTTCCTGCCATCTTTCTATGCTTCAAAGGAATTCGCGTCTATTTGGGGGTATCCTCTTGGCAACCGAAGGAGTTGTTTGACTTAACGCTCTTTTCTTTTGTGGTTTAGTGAAATTTGGCTGTTTGAATATAAACATCGTTACACAATGCTTCATTTTGTCATGTCCTTTATATCGCGAGAATCTCTCGTGACATATTTCGAGAGACTAGTTTTCTGTAACAAAAGTATCAACCAAGCAATGTAAAATTATTAAGATGGCTCCTGTATGTCGTTATAATAAACTATTTCAAGCGATGTAAAGCTGCAATTGTTCTAGGGTACCCGTCCTGTTGGCAATCGTTAAAGAGACCACGGAGACAAAGATGGCTGTTGTTCTATAGGAGCCGTTATTCATTTTGTCTCAGTGGTTTCTATCCAATAAAACATATACAATGTAAGTGTTCAAATCAACGTACTACCTTGTTCAAAATGTGTTTCATGGTAAGTTTCTTCTTGTTTTCTGTTATAAGAATCGAGTGAAATAAAAGACATGGAAAAATTGACAATACTGACTGAAAGAAAAATGGAAAATTGGAAGTACTGACTGAACATTATCTGCGTCTTTCTTGCAATTTGGATACTTTTCAAATTCTCTTGTGAAGACACGAGTTATGACGGTGTAACCCTTGCAAGCCATCAAGGCAGTAATCAGGCTAACAGAGCAGGTACCATCGAGTTTGACAGTAATCCGACACATGATATAATAATAAAATCCAATTAATTCAATTAAATGCGCAATCAATTATCAGTGGGACGCAATGTTGTACATCCAGCAATGCGGAATGGACAGATCACGATCGTAAACTATCTCGGAAGTCTTGCTTATCTGTATCGTAGTAAATTATGCGTATAACGGTTCGTTCCGAAATTTTGATTAGAAGGGGAAAATTACGATCATATATTATCTAATGTATCTGTATATAGCGATAGTGTTTTTATCCGTATCAGTCAATGTGGTCTAATCTGTGTTTATTTAGGTGTGAGTGCACTATAAGTTGATTCATTTTGATTCATTTACAATGTTTCTTTATCAATTTTGAAATGAAATCGATTGATATTTCCAACTACAATTTGTTGTTGCTTTCAATGTGAAACCGCTTCACCTGACTGTACAGACAATGTTTAAGCAATGTCAGACGCCAAACAATCACATAGAAAAAAACACATTTCCTCTTTGACATGTGTTAGCTTTAAACTTAATCATTTTACATCGATTGTGACGGAAGTTTGAAGCTTATTGAAATTCACCCTTGATGACTGCTTCCTGGATACTAATCCAGTACTCGTGCCGATTTGTGGCCTAGTCCGGGCAATTTACATCTCGCCTAACGGTGATCGAACCCAGGACCCTCGGTACAACTGGCCGTCGTTGGTTGAAATACATTGTAGAAGCAATGTCAAGCTGCTCACTAACAGTCTTTTATCCTTTTGTCACATGTTTCCTACATGTTCCGCAACAGGGCACCGCTTTACTAAACTCTCCAAGACGCTTCCAATGATGTGTCACATGGCAATATTGTTTTTTCGTTAAAGATACTATTAACATTTATCAGTTTTGACTTTAACAAATACCTAAGCTGTTTAGTCAAGCGGTACTCAGGTGCGTCAATATGTAGATAGAAATCTTTTATTTGACCACCACGTGTGTGTAAAGTCATTATTAAAACACAAAATTTACAAACATACAATATACTGGTCAATAATAAAAGTACAGTTACATACATTGTTAATGATTACTTTTATTTCAATGTGGATGAAGTACATAAAAAATTAGGTCACGTTATGCGTGAAAATGTTCTTTCTTTAAAGGCACATAAAAGGAGATTAATGCTAGATCAAACTATTTTATTTAGCAAACTTTTGATCAGATTCAAATAGATATCACCAAAAGATCCCATCAGCACAACCTTAACGTGAAAGCCAACGAGAAATAACCCAGATTAACCAGTTTGATAATTCAGATTATGTGGTTCTTCAGTCCCTGACCTTGACAGTTATTACACAACTGTTTGAACCGACCAATCAGAATTCGTTTTTTTTGGAAATGTAAACAAACAGGTTGTTGATAAACATGATTGAATTGGAGACAACTATATTTCAAGCACAAAATAACTTATGTTAAAGGATTCTATTTTATAGGGTCTCAATGCATTTGTAAAATAATTCTCATGTGCATTAAGCACATAATAAAAGAACTCCATATAATTCTCAGTAATTTATTTGTACTCCTCTCCTTTTATATGCCTTTAAAACCAAATTTGCGCTATGTTGCCAAATTTTATCGCGCAATTTTATATTTGTATACATTTAAGTATTTTTTGATCTTTTATCATAAAAATCATTTATATATTGCTTTCTTATAGAAATATACTCTGGACATTTCACAACAAAATGACACTCGTCTTCAATGTCTCCATTATTTAAAATTTTGCATTTGGCAATAATGGAGACATTGAATAGGAGCTGTAATGGAGCAAATGGATAATTGCATATCAAAGGAGGCGTAATCATTTACCCAAGCCTAATAACCCTGACATTGCCATTGTTATATCAACTTCAATCGGTGGGTTTATTACCGTTGGGACGGTACGCCACGGTATTGTGAAGCATAAACAGTTTCTTCCGTAACTTGTTATCATTCGTTTAAAGATGCAGCATCCCCAAAGGAAAGGAATTATCAAATGGTATTGTACGCGTTTGGCGTCATTACTTCATTCAGTTTTATTACGCGTTGTTTCATGTAATTGGTGAGCCGGTTGAACGGCGAATTAAAGAAGACTTTTAACCATTTTCGGCCGACTCAAGGCCTACAAATGCATAGCTGATAAGCCTATCTATGGTTAAAGGTATTTCAAAATATTCAGTTTCGAATTATTCTAAATAAGATCAAATATAAAACTAACTAATTAAAACAAAAAAAAACGGTTAGCATGATGTCAAATTGAGTTTTCACTAAACTGGTAATGCAAGTTTAGAGCCAATTCTTAGCTGCTTACTTTTGTAGTAGTGTTTGTCTATGCAAATGGCCTACAGAAATAACTCCATTTAATGTTTAGGTTTGCGATTACATTGTGCCATATTGCATAACATAGCTATATAGTAATAAGAAATAATGATGCACGTATTACGTCATTTTTTTACTGATGTCTATTTATTTTCTCATTTTATAGATCCTTTAGATAGCATCTTATAATATAATACCTTGAGTGTTTCTTGGCATAAGCAGGTGGTGAACGTAATTTATGAAAAGTGACTATTGTACTAAGAGTAAATTTCCTTTTTTCCAATGATTTTAAAAATCTATTAACTACGAAAACCATTAAAATCTGCGACTGTTGTTTAAGAAACTTTTAAGAACCATGACGATATTCTCTCATGATTGGACTGTTGCATATGCCATCGTGCCATAAAACCACAAATTAAGGGTAAGGGAAAACTGAAGAAAAAAACCCACTGAAACACCCGATTCATCTAATTTTGACAGTTTCGTTTTATTAAAGAATCAAGGTCCTAGACATGGTGGCGATTCTCTCGGTACCTTTTGCTCTTTATCGGATACGGAGTTAACGAAGTGACACTTTTGACGCATTTCTGGTTCCATGCACAACTTCACGGGTTCGACAGCCCAAACATGTGGAGGTCGAGGGGATTAACGTAAGAGGAGCAATTGATAAGACTAGCTCTCGACTATAGGTTTGTTTCTTATGGAATATCAAGTACATTGACGTCTCGTTTATCCGAACACATCCGTTCCCAACAAAATTCCGGATTAACAAGTCATCTGGACTAATGAAGCAAGGCCTGGTCTTATACATATTAAGACATAAATGGTATATGTATACTTATAACCCTTTTCCAAACGCCAAATTTTCAATCGTGTGCAGACGACATTTCAAAACGTGATGAAATAAAAAAATAATCTTCTGATATGGCAGAAAACATTGTGGGAAAAGGAGAAATTGCTCGTGACAAGCAATTTCTCCTTTACCCACAATGTTTTCAAAAGTCGTATGCAACAAACTAGTTAAATGTTGTTAGTGTTTGGTAATTGGCTTGGCAAATTACTACAAATGATTCCGTTCCCTTACAATTTCGTTCGGTTGGGTCCGGATAAACGAGGTAAGACTGTATTACTTTACAGGCGAGGGAATAATGTGACCAATGTTTTCGATCTTGTGTCCGAACATGAATTTACTTTTTCACCTACTTCTGCCAATGATGACCATATGATAGCCCGCATAAGTTGACCACGAACTTTCCAGTTTTGGTGGTATATGATTACCCATGCTTTATAACGGCGTCACGTATAACACTCGGCAGAGAAATCGCAGTCGACGAGCGACTGTTTTTGTTTTCATTCTATGTCGGGCTTAGTTTCTGAATATAGCTGAAACGGTATTGACCGAAAACCCCTCTTTTTAAACAAAAAAAAAACTGCTAAACCGACAGATACTATCTTTAAATTTTCCCTTTACGGTTTATTGCGCATCGTATGTTAAAGGCCCATAAAAGGAGATTAATGATATATCAAACTATATTATTTGGTAAACTTTATAAACATAACAAAAGAACTCCATATATTTTTTCAGTAATTTAATTGTACTCCTCTCCTTTGATGTGCCTTTAATCATTAGAAAAACTGTATACATGTATTAGGAAGCGTTATCTGTCAAATGACAGCCCTTGTTAAGATCGATTCATCGTCAATATGTTACCGAAAACAAACGTGTCAAAAAAAAAATCATTTTTACAACTCATATAAGGTAAGCCAATCTTGTAGGCATTTCATCAAGAAATTCTTTGTTAAATCTTTTCAGAGAAAACATATTCAAGCCAGCCTAAGATTAAGGATCATCATGAAAAATGAGGTAAATGCAAAGTGCAAGACTCCTGCAATGTGTATTGAGATGTAACCAAATCCTATGACCACATACGTATGGTTTGATTGTCGCTTGGAATAAGAACGACTGTATATCAACACCAAAAGAGGCGTTCTATAAAACACTAATATTTTCTTTAAAAAAAAAGGTCCCGACCAACGAAAGGAACAGGGCTTAAGATTAATAAAATATAGCCTTTTTCAATTGTAGGACGAAATCGCGGTTGCGATATTCAATGGTGTCGAAGAACCCACAATGGAAATCAACTACATAATTCATAATCAACATTTACCACTGAAGAGCTAGGGTTTCCGGGACTTTCACAGGAGTATGCCTCCGGACGAGCGATAAAGCACCGGAAAGCTCTTTTTTGACAGGAAAATACCCTTAAATGGACAATTTGGTATCAATATGGCACACTCCCGCCTGGCAAAAGTTGTTATCAGTGGAATAGTTTTCGAATTGTCACAGAAAACGCATAAAGCCTGTCATGTTGTCAGGTCTTAAGACTTTCTCGGAATCAGAATACAAATTACTGGTAATGGGGTACAGATCGTTGGCCGATAACAGTTCTCGTGTCAAACACCAAAACGGCGATTATACGGTCCGGTTCATGACGAAATGGGCGAGGCCTAGACTCGATAGTTATAGAACACATGGAGAGAAATCAAGACGCTGTTTGGAGGGTAACTGATTTTGAATGGTTTTTATTTGACTGTCTCGAGAGCCTTTGGGAGATTGAAAGATCGTTGAATGTTTAGACATCTATATTTTAAACTTGTTTGAATACTCAAAGGTACGGACAATTTATAAAACGAACTCTTTTATTTCTACGTGTCGTTTATGCCAACGTAATGTTATGCATATGTAAGATTTTCAAGGTATTTTCGAGGGTAATTAACATATAAAACAGAGGCAAGTGCACGAATATATAGTCTTGGTCCCCAACCGATAGTGTCAGTAACCACATTTTTTTTAAACCGAATCGCTGCTTGTCTTATTTTCTTTTTCTTTTCATTCGTCTTAGAATAGCATTTCTGGCATTGTTTTAACAACTGTTTTATACCAAATGTTTCACTAAGACAAAACACGAAATCTAAAACTAGTATAATTTGGAATTATTCAACAAAAAGAGCCGCATAATATGATTCTCTAAAATACTCGGAACACTCGCGTTTCTTCCTTCACCACCGATCACGTGACATGGACGAGAGGGTCATAAATTATGGCGGGCATTATTCCGACGTAGTCCCGTGAATTCTGGTGTCCGAAGCGTGTAAGGAATCCGTTTTATTAGTCCACATGGGTGATAAATATCAGTTTAACGCTGTCAGAAATAAGCTATTACTTTAAACTGACATCATGTTTTTCCGGAAACGTTTAATGCTTGTCCGAATAATTATGGCTCTCGTGAATGAGATGTTTATTTTGTTATGGTATGTGTCGTACAAACATGGTGTACCTCGTTCATTGTATTGCATGAGACACACATAATTGTATTTGTCTACTTTCATATTGGTAAATAATACTCAAAATATGTTGTTTAATACCGTTTTAGTAATAAATTTTGCTAAACAGCAGCATGCCTTGAACCCTAATTCATTATACCATTGTTAACGAGCTGGGACCAATTTTTAGTCGTAATGCTTTCTCAAAAGTGCTATGGCCTATTGGGCGTGGAATTCAGTATATCAATATGAGCTTGGTCAGCTTAATTCTGTTAATGTGATAGCTTGCGAATTTGTTTTGTTTTTAGAGACTCTCGAGAGATATAGAGAATAGATGGTTGGTGTCGTGAATCGGAAATGTTATCGGGCAAGGCGTAGGAATATTATCCGGTGAGCCGAAGGCGAAACGGATGATAATCCGAGGCCGAGCCCGATAACTTTTCCTATTCAAAGACACCAATCATCTATTCTATTTATCCGGTTACCTCCATGGATTATTATTAACAAACAAACTGAAAACAAAATACAAAATAAAGGAAACAAAAGACAGAAAACAAGTAGAGAATGATGCACACATGATGTCATATGCCATGACGCATATATGACGTCATTATTTCCGCACGTAAATGTGTGATATATGGTTAGTGCCGGATATCACAAATGTTATACGGCACCCTGTTATCGGTCCGTTCATTGCGCTGGTGACAGGATAAAACTATTTCTATATGATGCACAATATACGAGGAGTATAACTAATACTTAAGGTACCGATAATACAGATATAAACACAATGTATACAAAAATTCAATTCTCAAAACATCAAACTATATCTATCGTTGACTCAATTTATTCGCATTCAAATTTCGAGCAACACTATCAGACTCTAGCTTGTGGATCCCAGGATAGTTCTTTTTATTTCTCAAAACATCAAACCATATATATCGTTGACTACAATTATTTGCATTCAAATTTCAGCAACACTATCAGACTCTAGCTTGTGGATCCCTGGATGGTTCTTTTTATTTCTCAAAACATCAAACTATATATATCGTTGACTCAATTTATTTGCATTCAAATTTCGAGCAACACCATCCGACTCTAGCTTGTGGACCCCAGGATAGTACTTTTTATTTCTCAAAACATCAAACTATATACATCGTTGACTACAATTACTTGCATTCAAATTTCGAGCAACACTATCAGACTCTAGGGTGTGGACCCCAGGGTGGTTCTTACAACTACAATAACACCATGTTTCCAAAGTTATTGTAATATCCAGCTTGCCACCAATCAATCGACCCGAGTCCCGTGGAAACATAACACCCCATAAAACACTCTGACAGTTACCAGTGTAACCACTTCCTCTCTGTAAGTAGTCGGTACCTACCTACATAAACTGTCAGTGCAATGATTAACATGTGTTTCCGGCGAACAATTCACACCAAAGTGCCGAGTTCCTGCTATGCACGGACTGTGTTTCTGGACAGACCTCGTACATTGTTGCTTTGAACCCTTCCCTTCATATGTTCGAGAGTGGTCAAAATTGGAAATGGACAACCAAAGATACTCGATTTCGTGATAATGTTCAAATCAAGGTTCCGAGTTACACGCCATACACGGACAGTGTTTCTGGACAGACCACGTACGTCGTTGCTTTTAACCGTTCCCTTCATATATTCGGGACTGGTCAAAATTGAGAATCGAAACCGGCGTTATTTTAGAGTCTTATCTTGCTCACTCTGAGTCTAAGTCGAAGGCTCAAAAAGACGAGTATAATAAGCAAGATGTGTTCTGGAGAAGAATTAACACCTGTATTCATCTTGGCGAACCGGAGGTCTTTGAACAGAACTTGAAATTTTAGTTCAACGAATTTAAGACTGGAAAATAAGGACATGGAGGAAAGAACAAATGATTTCGGAACTTTGGAAAATTCGACAATTATAAAATCGAAGTACAGATATTTTACTGTATCTACGTACTTTTTAGGAGTCCCAGCGCATTTCGGATGATCCACACCCTCCCCATGACCAACACTAAATCACGTGTACATGTACTTAATCCTTACAATTCTGGGTAACTTTCTAAAGATAAATATTAGTGTCGTCTTCTTTCGAAAACCTTAAATATCTGCTTAATTTTGATGAGGACATATACTCAGAGAAGCTAATAGGTTAGATCACAGGCCAGTCGCCAATTTACTTGGCGGCTGGTCTGGATCTAACCTGTTTGCACAAGCATGAATTCGGTTCCAGCACTATAAGGGTTAAGGGCACTTGACCTCTGACAGAGTGTAACAGTTTGGCACTTTTTACAAATTGACCATCGGACGTTGATGTCCTAAATGACGTCTTATCTTGGTCACCCTGAGTGCTCCATACTCGGTTTGTGAACTGACCGTACTGGTTTATTGTGACTGACCGCGTGTCTCGACTGATAAGCCATCGCCCGTTTATGTACTGGTGTTTCTGCCTAGAGTGTTTGGTTTTGGTGAGATTTAATGTTGTTTCAACTAGGTTTGAGTTCCTTTGCAATATTCGATGTTTTAGATATATATATAAAATCAAAATGAATTTAAACAATCCCTCATATTTAACATTAAGGGGAATACACATATTTAGCCATTTTGAAAGTTCTTTCTTTCGTCGGATTACTTCGGCCGTTTTCGTTTTACATCGGTCGGGGTCGGAACTATTCGCAATTAACCGAGTGGTTCCGGCTCGACCGATAGGTGCACACCATTTACAATAAATAGTTTAATTACGATGAAGCTTTTGTCTTTGGTTTAGGGTTCAACACCCCTCGAAGCTGATTCACGGCGGCTTCGCCACTTATCGGCCCATCGAGCTTTCTGCCAAAGGTTTAAACCATCGAACATAAAACTTGTTCTTGCTACAAGCTGATACAGAACAGCTAAGCCAGCCATCGGCCAACCACAATCTCAACTACTCGGGTATTTCCGTGATCTAAGAAATATTCCTCGTACATTAGTGATGGCTTACATACTAGTAAAATTTAGAATTGTAATATAGATCTGCTTCCTTAATCAAATTAAATGACTGTTAAGATTTAACATTAAAGATCTATATTTGAAAACGAAAGTTCAATGTAAGAAGTCTCACGAGAAACAATATGGCGTCTTCCATATTATGACAGAGGCGTTTTCATTGGATAAACCCGATGAGTTCAGATTGAAATGGCAGCTTATGCATTCATCAGCCAACCACAATCGTAACTGTTCGGGTATATCCGTGCTCTGTTTTCATTGGATAAAGCCGAAGAGTTTAGATTTATACGACACCTTCGGCATTCATCGGCCCACAACAATCGTAACTACTCGGATATTTCCGTGATCTGCTTTTATTAGATAAGCCCGATGAGTTCAGATTGCGGCCCACCGGCCAAGCCAACAAAACATGGCACCACCATCATCACACGAGCACGAATCGCGGTAATTATCGTGATTTGCTCGGATGGGCAGATACGCAGTGTGGTTACGTAAGAGCAATCAACATACGTTACAAGGCTAGGGCCACCCACAACCTTCTCTCTGCTCCATATAACATTATTGCTTATTAAATTCTCTGCAAAGGGAACTGTCATCTTTATATTACCGCCCGCTGTTTGAATTCATGTTAAGGCAGTGAAATATGGAACTTATATAGATATTTGACAATAAATCCCACTGAAGAAAAGAAAAAGAAAGGTTTTTTTTGGAAAGTAAAAGTTGCTTGTATTCCTTTAAAAAAATACCAAAGTTATTTCTAATAGAACTGTAAGAGTACTCGAGAATGTTTGGTTAAGGTGGTTTGAGTAATCAAGTTAATTCCCGAATGGTGGCATCTCTCGGATGCATTTGTGTAAGCTAATTGGATCGGAGTCAGTGAAAACTACGAGAGTTCTGGTGAAATAAAGTTGTCACTTGGAATGCAAGAATAACCTTACTGTTTACATCTTTAAAAAACAACTCATTAATTCGAATCTTAATGAAACTTTATGTAAAAGTATTGGTAAATATTTATAGGAAAAATATCAATTTTGGAATTGCCTTTTGATGACATAAACTATGGTGTGACTCATGGAAATTTTGTTAGTTTAAAACATATTTTACATCAAATGAGAAGCACGTCTTAACGACTTTACTTATATCAATGATTTTCAATTCCAGCTTCGTTGGTGCATAGCCAATACTTGAACCGGTTGTAACTAAATGAAAGTCGCAAATTGAACTCTGCTTCTCATATAATTCGAACCTACAGCCTTCCTGTAAATAGGCCTAGGCACTACAGTTGTGGACCACTGTCCTACTGTTTACAAGCCATGCCTATCTAAGCCAACATTCATAAAAACTTAACCTTCTTTAAATACATATATGTTTGTAGACGGACATAGCCAGAAAAAGGGTATTCTCATTTCTAGCATTCCTCAAGTTCGATAAAGTTCCTTTTTTTGTTTTAATCGTTTGTTTATTTCTGATGCAAAGATAGGTTTTCGTACAAACGTATTCAAAGGCACATAGAAGATGAGTACAAATAAATTACTGAAAAAGTATATGGAGTTCTTTCATTATGTTCATAAAAGCCATAAAAATTGATTAACATAAGCATTGAGACTATTAAATAGACTCGTTAAACATAAGTTATTTTGTGCTAGAAAGATAGTTCTCTCCAATTCAATTATGTTTATTACATATTCAAAATAACGAATTCTGATTGGTCAGTTCAAAAATTTGTGTATTAACTGTCGAGGTCAGAGGTGAAGAATCACACAATCTGAATTATTAAAATGACTTATCTGGGTTATTTCTGGTTGCCTTTCTTGTTTAAGATGTGCTGATGGGGTTTTTTGGTGATAACTATTTGAATCCGATCAGATGTTTACCAAATGATATAGTTTGATGTAGCATTTATCTCCTTTTATGTGCCTTTAACACTGCTTACACGTATAACTATTTCATTAACTAGTTTTTACTGATAACTCATTCAGCAGATCATTATTTTGAGGCAAAATCATAAACTGCTAATAGTGTTTTCTCACAATGGTTTATTTTCAGTATCCCAAAAAAAGTGTTTTTATTGTACTATAATCATCTGCTATAGCTTTCGATTCGGACTAGTCTAAAGATTTGTGAATTGGTTATACTTTAACCAAACGCCAAATTTTCGACTGTCGCAAATTGGAAGAGTTTGCAGAATTCATTTCAAAATAGGGTAAAGCTTGGAAAGTTTTCTTCTGATAGAGTACAAAACAATGTGGGAAAATGAGAAATTGATCGTTACGAGCAATTTCTCCTTTTCCCACACTATTTTCCAGATTCGTCTGCAACAAAGTGGTAAAATGTTGGTAAAATGTTGTTTTTGTTTGGTAATGGGTTAATAGCCCAAGAATCCGTTCGATACCTTTACATAGCAGCCCAAGGTAATGATAGAAAAATGGCAACGCCATATCGAAATTAAGCATCTCTTTGTCTGTGCTTTTCATCGATGAGTAATTTAACACTGCAGGATAGCCGGCTTTTTTTTCAACTAACAAAAACAGATATTGCCAAATTGTTTTCTGATTACGTAATTCGACTTGACACGTTCTCATATATCATACCTTCGCGTGTGGATCTTGCCTACAGTACTGGACAACTGTGGATCTTATTGGGAGGAAGTTTTCCCCGCTTAGCCCTTTACCAAACACCAAATGTTTGACTGCCCCAAATTAATAGAAATTGCAGACGACAATTCAAACTTTGATGAAATTGGAAAAAAAAATCTTCTAATAGAGGGAAACATTTTGAGAAAAGGAGACATCGCTCGTCAAGAGCAATGTCTCCTCTTCCCACAATGTTTTCCAGAGTCGTCTGCAACAAAGTGGTGAAATGTCGGTATTGTTTGGTAATGGGTTAGTTACATAATGTTAATGATATCTTTCCAACCTTCCCAATCACTAATAGGCAACTTATTGCAATATCTTATGGGCTGTATTTGTTGAATGGCTGTCGATGTTGGGAAAAACTCAAAGAAGAACAATAATAAAGCAAAAAAACAGGGAGAAACCGGAAACCCGAATATACGGACCTGTCCTTAACTATACATGAAAATATAAATTGAACGATTGTCTTAAAGTCTATAGCATACTAGGGGGCAAAGGCTTCGGCCTATATACAAGTTAACATACGTAACAAAAGAAACCTTTTCTACAAAAAACATAAATTTGTTTGTGCTACAATATACATTTTCAATCCCAGCACTGTATATCAAATTAACCTTTTTTTTCCTTTATATATATAGACCACCATCGGATTAATTCCGGCGTTTATGATTTATAGATACACATTCCGGCGGCACACGTACAGGTGTCGGTGGTGGGTGGGGTAAATTCCCGCATGTTTTCGGTCGCTGCTAATTGGCCGTGTGGCACGTTGTATGCCCAACCAGAGCGTGGACGTCTGCTTCACAAAGATGCTTTGGTCTGGCACGGGAGTCGCTTAAGCCGCTCACCTTCATCTCCATCAAACTTCCATCAAACCTTACGTTCCTGCATCTTTAAGTGAAGTCAAAATTTAAAGTCAAAATTATTTTATTGGCGAAAAAGAATTTTTTTAGCCATAAAGGCGGTACAAAATGGTAAGTTTTACATATAACATACATACGAGCAATCTGAACACATCGGGTTTATCCAATGAAAACACCTCTGAAATAATAGGGATGACGCCATATTGTTTCCCGCGAGAATGACGTCACTTTACTTTCGTTTTGAAAAATAGATCTTAAATGTGAAATCTTAAAAGTCGTTAGATTTGATTGAGGAAACAACTATACATGTCACAACAACAATTTCGCCATTTGGTATGAGTTAGATCTACTGATAAAAAAATTATTAAAAAGGATGTCCAACACTTCCATATACATTGAACTACTTAACGTGTACGCTTAGAAAATGTGTTAATTGCCGGATGCCGATTTACCCGAAAAATTGTAACCCTACACTTATATCCGAGGTGTATTTCACAGCTCACGGAAATACCCGAGTAGTTCCGATTGACATACGAGAAAAGTATGAAAAACAAACAAACCAGGATTGAGGACAAAATGAAAAATGTATGCAATAAAGTTGAGTGCTTAAGAAATATTTTTGACTCCTTCTTTGTGATAGTAAAGCCATATTTGCGAAATGCTGTCAGCAATATATGATTTTGTTTCAAAAGTTTCCTCGAATTTTTTTCCTCAATGTGTCATCGTTAGAACCATTTTTGTGAAACGCTATCAGCAATTTATTACGTTGTCTCAAAAGTTTACCGCGTTGCTTCTTCTCAATGCATACTGGTTTAGAACTGTTGTCTTATATATTGAGTATGTATAAATCGAATCTTTGTTTCCAAAAACAACGATTTTTTGCATCTACAATGGAATATTTAAGGAACCCCTTTGACATTACAATGAATTACCCATGATTATCTGGTTAATCCGAAGCAGGAAGCATTAAACATGAAATAAAGAATTGGCTACATATGTCTATGGGAAAATACATATAAGCCCAGAGGAACCATAACGACAAAGCACGATAGTGCCAAATTTCATCAAATGTTTCATCTTGTAACAATGACGCTCTCCCCTTTGAATGAGGCCATCTGCATGTATCATGTGTATCTATAATCATCTCTTTATCTCAAAGTTCAAGGGACCTGATGAAATTGTTCGTTCGACAGAGAGAGAAAGAGAAAATTCAACGTATAGTTGTCTGGAATAAAAAGACACGGAAATAGGTATGAAATTATTCGATATTCCATATTTACCTTGACGTATGGAGGAGTTCGAAAATCAGAAGTTCGATGTAAAGATATTCTACTCTATGTGTAAATTCATTACTTTGGGAATAAAAATTTAAATAAAAAGTATTTCACTCATGTTGAGTTAATGGGTTAACCCCTTATCCTCTCGTCGTTTGCTTTGGCGGGGGGAGGGGGAAGATATTGATATCAAGAAAAAAACCACTTATATGAAACTAATGGGTTAACCCCTTATCCTCTCGTCGTTTGCTTTGGCGGGGGGAGGGGGAAGATATTGATATCAAGAAAAAAACCACTTATATGAAACTAATGGGTAAACTCCTTATCCTCCTATCCTGACCCGCGGATCAATTTTTCAAATTTACAGTTGAAAACAGGCGGAGGCATCTGTGGTGAGGTATAAAACCGTGTCTGTTTTCAGGGGGTCTGCCATCACGTGTGTGGCTTATTGGGCGCACAAGGCCCACCTACAGCGCACCACCGGTATCGTTTGATAATCCATCGTTTGTTTATTTACATTATTTTCGGAATTCCTGAAAAGCATGTATCAAGACAATAGACAATGAGAGGGGAGATGTTCATATCGTCTATATGTATATAACAGTTCCGTCAACAATCATATTCCTTCATAGAGGTTGAAGTTTTAGGAGCCTTCAACGCATTTGCAGGCGATGTTTCGAAAGCATATTGACAAAAAGGAGATTTGCTTAGGATGAGCAAAATGCTTTTAATCTGTATACCAATAAGTCTATACGTTGTTACGTGTTCATTTTCGTTATTATATTTATGGTGTTAAACGCCCTATTTACTACTTTTCAATTATGTAATGGCTTAATTATATCCACCAGTACTAGACTAGGTCTAGTGACTTGCCAAATGTCACTCCGACGAAATCAGAGGTGTCGATGGGGCTCGGACCGGGGACCCTCGAATTTATAAGACTGCCACATCAACCACTGAAGCACGCAAGACCTTGGTTTGTTTATTTCCTTTTTTAATCAAAATCGTCTGTTGCGCATGAACTAGATCGCTTATCTGTTGGTCAGTTGGTGGCCAGTCCTGGACAGCTCTATTTATCAATAGGCCATGTGGGCTGACGTCCGCTTTTCCACAGGTCTAATGATATTGTCTGTATAAACAAGCAAACGTTACTTTATCCAAATACCCCACTTTGTAATAAGTGTTTAATCGTTCAATAACGGTGATCGATTGATCTATTCATTACATAGTGAATTAGGCGATGGGTACCAAACTCAGGAACTGTATACAATTATTGAGAAAAAGTAATTGTTCAAAATATAAAGATTCGTCATTGTAATATACACGTACCTTACATTGTGATCGAAAAATGAATTGTCCAACGAAATGCTTCATTTTCAAAAGATATCTCAGATTGCGGCTGGATCTTTGTACAAAATAGCTAAAGCATCTTGAACATCTGGCTTATGATTGGATAGAGGGTATGTTCTATATATTCATGTACAACGAACCATTCTCAAATAGCCAAGGTACGAGACAGAACCAATTGGCAAAGGAAAGTTCTGGTCATTCTTCCTCATCTTTTTGTTTTGTCTTTTGTTAATACTGTTTCACAATCATTAATTGAACGATGGCTGTGGAAATATATTGACACAAGTACAGTGAACCCTCGTTTATCCGAACACGTCCGTTCCCAACAAAATGTCCGGTTTACCGAATATTCCGGACTAATGAAGCAGAGCATGTTCTTATTCACATTAAGACATAAACGGTCTGTATGAGCGGTGTATACTTATAACCCTTTAGCAAACGCCAAATTGTCGTCCGTCCCAAATTGAAAGAGTTTGCAGAAGACATATCAAAACGTGATGAAATTCAAAGATACTCTTCTGATATGGCAGAAAACATTGTGGGAAAAGGAGAAATTGCTCGTCACGAGCAATTTCTCCTTTACCCACAATGTTTTCAAAAGTCGTCTGCAATAAACTGGTCCAATAATTCCGTTCCCTTACAATTTTGTTCGGATTGCGAGACATCCGGATAATCGGTGTCCGGATAAACGAGGGTTCACTGTATTGACATCTACAGTTTACCGAAACCAATGAACTATGTAACATTTCACAATCCACTACCATCTTTTAAATTGAATGTTCAAATAGATCTTATCTTTTTAAAAAAAAGAAATAACATGTTTTGTTTTATCCTTTTCAAAAAAAGATCATAGCATATAGTTACATGATGGAAAGGACTTTTAATACTTATTGTTTAAACTCTGACCTGTATGGCATAGTTTGTTATATGATTGAGAAATAAGTATGATTAAACTATCAATACCCATACTTTACTTCATAAACGCTTGTATTATAGATTGTAATGATATCAAATCAGAAATTGTTAATTTGTTATTTAGCCATTTTTGAAAGCAACAATAGACGCCAAAAATAGTCTGCAGAGATTTTTGTCATGTTATAATATAGCTTTTGTAGAAAAGCTCTGTGATGAAAAGATAATATTCTCCTTAAGTGCAGTTCATCCTTTCTTCACAATGGTTTCTAAAGAATTATGGAGCAGATACAGCAAAACGGGGTACCACGTTGTAAAAGGGTCAAACTAAATAGATTCAGCCGAAAACAGGGAACCATTTGGGCGTTTTTCTGTGTTATATCTCCGTTATTCATGAGTCCAAGCCGGGGGCCAAGTCATAACCGTAATAATGGCACGAATAACGATGATATAGGGTCGTAACTCGGTAATATCACATCCACGTTACTTAAATCAAACTACACCGATGTGACATCTCATCGAAATATCCAACAATTATCACAAATTGAATATAGGCCGCTCCAGTCGGAAACGAGCCCAAGGGAACCTGTCAGATATGTGTTTGCTCTCTTTTGTGTGTATGAATATCAATGGCTGATTCGGGCTGAAGTACAATGATTCTCCGTCAAGGAAAAAAATTCTTGAAGGTAAATGTTTCAATTTTTGAAGAATTAGGACTTAATAAAGTACTTCGAAATATCCAACAATTATCCCAAATTGAATATAGACCGCTCCAGTCGGAAACGAGCCCAAGGGAACTTGTCAGAGATTTGTATTATTTGTCCTCTTCGGTGTTTACTCGGATGATCCAAGTTGTAACTGTGTTAACCCTTTACCAAACATCAAATGTTTGACTGTCCCAAATTGGAAGAGTTTGCAGACGACACGTCAAAATGTCATGAAATCTGAAATTAATCTTCTGATAGTGGAGGAAACATTATGGGAAAATGATGAATTGCTCGCCACGAGCATTTTTTCCTTTTCTCACAATGTTCTCCAGAGTCGTCTGCGACAAAGTGGTTACATGTCGATATTTTTGATATGGGTTAACTCGGATGATCCATGCTTTAATCTTAATGAATTATCTACGTCTGGATCATTCGGATTGCTTTGGTGTGTGAGATTATTACTGGCTGTTTCGGGCTGAAATAGAACGATTTCTCGTCATTTCTGCCCTATCATAAGACTATTTTTCAATTTCATCCCGTTTTGAAATCTCGTCTGCCAACTCTTTGAATTTCGGACGGTCGAACATTTGCCGTTTGGTAAAGGATTAAGTTCAGTCATAGTTCGCAATTCCCCCTTTCAGGCGATTCGCCCAAATTGAATATAAGAAATCGGTCCCAAGATCACACATCGCTTCTCGTGATCAGGCTGGTCGATTCAGATTTAGGTCTCTGTCAATCAGGCGCTCACAATTAGATTACCAAACGTCCGAGAGATAAGGCTCATTTGCATGGCCCAGAGTGACGGAGAAATGGTGTCATCTTCCTAATCAAATAGCGCACGGTTTATGGACGTATTGGTATTATTGCCCTGCTTCGACACACCGGTTAAACCGAAAGGACATTTCGTTTGACACATAAACCCTCCCCCGTTATTTGATATCCCAAAAATGCGTGTACCGATTGGTTTGTTTGATTGTTGAATTCTTTGATTGAGTGAGTGATCGATTGATTGATCGATCGAATGTTTAATCGATTGATTGATTCATTGAAATTCAGATGTTCATATTTCTATGTTTAAATGAGATGGTAATATATTAGTAAGCAACTTTTTTTTTGATATACGTATTCAATGCAAATGCATCCGTGTTGAAATGTATGTAGGTTTGTAGTTTCAATAGATATGTATACGTCTAGACGCTGAGATATGTTTGTATGTATATGCCAATACATGCATATATCTGTTCTATTACATCCATTAAATAAATTTTGCTTTTGTTGAATTCATTCGTTTTACTTTGATAAATACATAATCGTAATGAAGTATAAGATAAACTTGACATTGATTCAGAATGGACGGATTGACAAATAATTGTATCTTCAATTTATTTTGTGATGATTGTGTTGGGATATATATACAAACTAAACCGAAGTAAACAAACCAATTAACAACCATCTTAAGAATCGTTAACATTTCCTTTGTCTTATTTCAGTGGATTTTCTAGTGGTTAGAGTACAAAACTTGAAAGCATGCGGCCCCTCTCCGCGTGGGTTCAAATCCAGGTGGCGGCATTGGGACTTTTATGAGAGGTCATCTCCCGACTGCCGATGTAGAACATTTGTTTAGCATATATTGCAAACCGTTTTAACGGGTTTATTTCGTAAACAACGAGCTTAACTTAGAGTAACTCTGTAGTCTTTTCAGATACCACCTTTAACATGGGTCTTCGAGAAAGTTTTACTGCTCTCGTCATGTGACGTAAACAAGGTGTCAGAAACCTTATGAAACCATCACTCATCGACCATTCTAGCTTTCTTTAACTCTTTCCCAAACAATAACGACATTTGACCTCTTTGTCGCAGACGACTTTAGAAAAATATTGTGGGAAAAGGAGAAATTGCTCGTAACGAGCAGTTTTTCCTTTTCCCACAATATTTTCTGCCCTGTCAGATGCCGAAATGCCGATGGTTTTACCCGGATTGACCAACCAATAAGTGCAATTCAGTATAGGGTCTTCTTTCATCATGTAAAACCCTACAAATACGAAATCCCATTGTCTAATGTTAGCAATTACAAACCCAAACTCTTTATTAGGCATGTCAGCAATTTATGTGCCTATGGCCAATACCTGTACACTGTATAACATCATGCAACATGCAATAAAAATACGATAATTTACATTAAATATAGAGAGTGAAAATAAAAATTTGTCCAATTAATGTAGTAACATTTCTCCTCTACTGTGAACCAATAATTGCATACTAGTTTTGCTAATCTTGGTTTGCATTAGACAAGTTAACATTACATGTACGTTGCCAATATCGAAGTTGATCGTTAAAGAAAGAAAGTACCCAACAAGAGAACATCATCAACATGGTATCGTTTTGATAACAAGTCGTAACAACCCAGTGTTTACCACCCCCACCCCCGAGGTCATCATGACGAAGCTCGAAGTCACGTGATTGTGGTAGGGTAACTATCATGTTGGGAGAAATACGCGCGAAATGGTGGCACAAATGACCGCCCACTTCGCTGGTTCGTCTGGTAGCCAATAAACCAATCCGTATATAATAAACGACCGTCATGTTTGACGCGACCCACCACTTATTCGCACGGCTACTGTAGAACCCGGAAAATAAACCGCGAGTGGCTGGTCATCCGTTTATTAGCGTATATTTGTTTGTTTGAAATTAATTGTTTTACATTGATTGTGAAACGAGTTCTTATAATTGATATTACTCACTCTCGATTTTGGTTCCTGGATACATAACCAAACGAAAGAGCGATCGAACGACCGAACGAAAATCTTATTATAGAGACATGTGTTAAGCATAAACAGTAATGTGAATATATAATGATACAGCACAAAGCCATGTTGGGCATATATGTCACTTTATCAACTTTAAAAGAATAACTATTACCAATACTTTCACCTATCTCTTACCTCATCTCCATTTCACTCATTTTTGTTCGATCCAATATAGCTAAGTTAAATATGGCCCAATCCTTTCGTCCGAATTCATTTCGCAACACTATGTAGAGGATGAGCATGGTTCCCTGCTATGGCTAGTTTTGTATTTACAGTAAAAGATATAGCATGGCTACCTGTTTTGGTTCATTAACTTAAGTAGAGAATATAAATTGTTCCATGTTTCGACCAAATTTCCTTTCATTACGCTACATAGGGAATAACCATAGCTCTATGATGATATCTGATTTTCTCTTAATGTGATTTAAGCATACTGGCATGTTAAGAAAAGAGTTTCGTTAACAACATTAGGAAGACGAACATCATGGCTAGTTGTTTTGGGCCATTGTTCCTTTTTCAACAACGGACCGGCGATAACCATGGTTCCCTGTTTTAGGCATATTCCATTACCAACACTTGATTGCGATAATGGTTCCCTTTTCAATCAAATTCTTTTTTACATGTTAAGGTAAATATTAGTGATACACTTTAAATGTTTTCTTCGAAGTTTATATATCTTTATTTCTAATTCTTTTTTATTTTGTATTTATCTGTTTATTTTAAAAGGAGCGTAGAAATTCCATTGACGTTAATTAAAAATAAAGGATAGAAACATTATGCGAACCCACCTTTGAAGGGTTTACCAGAGCATCCGTCTGCCAAATTAACAAGTCATTCGTCCACCTCGGTCTGCATCATTAAATTTTTCAGACTTGTAACTAACGTAATTCGAATAACATAGTTCTCTTTTGATAACTAAATTCAAAGTATAACTATTATAGGTTCTAAGAATATAACGTAATGAAAATAAAATTCGCTTCATATGCAATTTCTCCTTTTGTTACAGAAGAATAAATTGGTTATGAAGTTCAATTGCTCTTTTTTCAAAATGGTTTTTTTTTTTATCAAAAGTGAACTTTTTAGCAAATCACCTTAGCACCAATTTACTAAATAGTTTATGCTTAGGATTTGCGTAAGTTCAAAAGAATAATCCCTCTTATTTTGGACTAAGAAATATTGCAAAGTAACACATCATTGAAATAACCATTCCGGGACGCTTCAAATGACATGTCGCATTGCAATAGTGTATTTCATTTAAGATGCTATTCCTGTTGATAAGTTAAGACATTGGCAAATATTTCTTACTAAGTTGCTTAGTAAACCTGTACCTTTGCGCATGCTTTATAGTGTTGTTCAGTTGTTGGCTTCACTTATAACCAATACCAAACAATAACGACGTTTGACCAGTTTGTTGCAGACCACTCTGGAAAACATTGTGGGAAAAGGAGAAAGTGCTCTTAACGAGCAATTTCTCTTTTTCCCACAATAGTTTCTGCCCTATTAGAAGATAATTTTTCAAATTCATCATAATTTTGAAATGACCTCTGCAATCTCTGAGGCAGTCAAACAGTTGGCGTTTGGTAAAGGGTTAAACGTCCTAACCATCTCTTATAAGGGACCGTGTTAGAGACACATGCCCCCTTACCTCCTGTGGTAATATACAATATGCCCACGTGTTAAAGGGTGAAAGGCGAAATTAATGGCGACCAGAACAGCTTGTGCTATCACACCGTTCCCGACTGAATCAACACCCGTAATGGCGCGTCGGACTTTATTGGGCTTTCATGTTAAATGATTAGAGAGGTCCTGGCTTTTGATTTTAATGGTTAGTACGGCCGTCTGGTTTTTGTTTCGGGGAGAGGATGGCTTTGGATGGGTACCCCATGAATGAGTGTACGTTAGGAAGGTTTTTTTTTTAATGAAAATATCAATAAGTTAAACAATTACGAAATCATGACATGACATGAAATGTAATGTCGTAAAATTCATTAACCACTCTATTTCGACATCCCATCGTATTCAAAAAGAAGATATTACATAAAGGACAAAAACAGCAGCTTATAATGCATTAATAGAGTAAATGTTATGCAGTGATTTTTTTCTAAATTAAATCAAAGGACTTTCTTTAGCCAAAACTTAGAAATCAATGGGGTTTTCTATAGAAAAATGATTAAAATGAATGATAGTAATGAGTTTTTGAGATTTTTTTAGTTGTTTTTTTGGGCCAAAAATCATCACTGGTGATGATATCTCCTCTTAACGTCAACATCGAAAGGAAATGCAGTTGGATAATGGTGTAAACAATGGAAAGAGTCTCACTAATTGCTAAACGCCATTCGTTTGATTGGTGCTTTATGGAAACCTTTGGAAGCCTTGTGAAATTTCTCGGGTTTGTTTGTTTTTACACGCACCTGTTTGCCGATCAAAGGAACTCATCGTAATGTTGGGGTCATTCCGTCACTTTGATTTTGGTGTTCTTCTAATTGAAACTGTAACTATTTCACCTGCCCGTGTTTCCTTGTGTTTTCATTACGGGATTTATTTCGAATAATTCTCTTTAAATCGACGTCTTGTTTGTCTTGCCCTTGTCGATTTATTGGGATCTTTGAACGGTGTAAATGTAACGCCTTGAATTATTCCTCCTAATGAAAAATTGTTATTGGTCCATTTTAAAAAAGAAAACGTCAAAGTGACAGGATAAAAACCCCATTCATTTTGTTGTGACCTTTAGAACCATTAAATACAAAAATGCATTACACATAAGGAGAATTGTATCCTCTTTATGAAAAAGTTTCGACTGTCATAAATGAATAGATATCTTGACTTAAATCAAATCCGACCTAAAACGCAATTTAAGTAAAATCGGGGTTAAATATTTGGAAAAAGAGAAAATTACCAATGAAAGGCAAATTACTGTCGTAACCTTCTGTAAAAGAGACATCGGCTTATATTTTAACAGAGGTTTATTCGAAAAAGCATACTGAACAGCCATAGAAATCTATACCTATTCCATTTAAAACTATCGCTCACAATCTCTCGAGTTTAGAGGATAGAATAAAATAGTCTTCTATGAAGAGATGACTATTTCCCCCATACACGTTTTCCGTATTTGAAGCTGACGGTTTTTAAAGCACGGTTCGAGCAAGATAGAACTTTATGGTAGATGTGATCAATGAATCTATTTTTCCTCAACAGTCTCTACCCACTGTCACAAATAAAGGGAAACGTCTGAAGGTTATTACTGTCGTCCGCTGTAGCTTTCAATTTGGACCGTTTTTTAAAGTCCATAGGGGAAGCTTTGAACATACGCTTATACACATACCATGACTAAGAACAATTCAAAATAAGATCACAGAGACGGAACTCAGACAGTTATCTTTAAATAATGAAATTAGCTATAAAGCAAACGATTACGTAATTAATTTACATCGTAACATTTAATCGTCTCGATTATATTTGCTTAATTTCTATATCCAAACCGGTCTTTATAAAAAGCGGCTAAAGTAGATGGGATAGATATAAATAAAAAGTTATATTTATTACGTATTCCAAAATAAGGTTTAAAACAATTATATTTTATCTTGAAATACCGTTTTTAATTAGCCGGTGCTTGTCCAAGCAATGCATATTAGAATCGGCTTCCAACCAATGAGGATCTAAAATAGCTGATGTTAAATCAATCAATGGTTAGCATCAGTTTGACATATTTTAACATGAATCCAAATCTTTGTTCAACATGACTTTGCACGATCATACCTTTAACAAAATTAAGACTAGCATTTCCATCATCGATAACCGATCAATATTTTAAACAAAGTAATGAGAAATGACCCATGTTCATATTTTAGTGCATCAGTCGATAACCATATCATGAATATACAATGGACTTACAGTCTTTACACCCAGCCTCTTTTCAAATAGTGTTTGTGTGTTTGGGTACAGAGTATTCTGTCTTACCCGACACTAACGCTTACCGCCCATTTAGTGGCGCTAGTATTTCTCACGCTTAGACGAGATTTATGCACCGAGACCGGAAAGTCACGAGGAAAATCAAGATTGATAAAAATCGCCGTCTCCTCAAAGATCTTATACATCGAGCCCCTTCAGATACTTCCTTAAAGAATTTGTTCTAAAATCATGAAGATGTATCAAAATGAAACCGTTGGTGGTGTAAGAATGAACATTTGTTTCATGAGATGTTCAACATCCTTTTTTTTCAGGTAAATTAGCCTTCCTTTTTAAATAGATCCAATTGATTGACCGATGTCACCGATTTATCGAATTTTGCACCTGGTCAAAAACAAAAGCATCACCCGAAGATGAATTTTAAAATCGGTAACCCTAGGTGATGTTAAGCTTACACTAATGTATCTTACATCGATTGTGACGGAAGCTTGAAGCTTCATGTAGTTACATTCACTGTCGATGACTGTTTCCTGGATAATAAACCAATGCCCGCGTAGTCCGAATGATCCAGACGTAGATATTTCATTCTGTTACAGCTTGGATCATCCGGGTAAGTACTCGCGCCGATTTGAGGACAAGTCCCAGCAAGCATTGGCATGCCGTTATTTGCCGAAGAGTTCCGATTGGAATTTAAAGAAATGAAGACATTACTTCAAACTCTTCGAGTGCCTATTTCTGCTTTTGTCACAGAAAAATCCATGATATTCTACTAAAACAGCGAATGAATACATTTATGTGAAGGAAAAAGATGATGTGTTCTAAATGTGCAATACCATACCATTTTAATGTCAATGCTACTTTTCTCGACGACCCTCCCCAAAACGATACAACCCGGTCGTTTGATATCAAATAATCGTTTCAAATAACTTTATTTACAAGAATATCCCTGAATTGGACAATAAATAACATTGTCTGCGAGAGCATAGACAAAAATCCCACTTTCACTCTCCCGCTTTTATAATTCAAAACATCCTTTATCGCACACAAAGGAATCATTTGATAATTACGGCAATTGCTCTTCCATTTTGTCTGCATTTTGAGCGAGATACTTAACCCTTTTAGTGCTGGAACCGACTCCACGCTTATGCTCAGGTTAGATCAAGACCAGACGCGAAGATACTTGGCGGCTGGAATGCGATATAACCCGTTTGCTACTCTGAGCATCTTTAATCATAAGAATTAAGCAGATTTAATTTTTTAGAAAGCAGACGACACAAAAATCTATTCATAGGAAATTACCCAGAGTTCTAAGGGTAATCGCACTGGAACCCTGCAGACAGTAAAAGGCCGCCAAACCGTTGCGTGGTTGTCCAACATGGAAGACCCTTAATTACGACATTACACGAGGAAAGAAGCATTTAGACCGCCGGTTTACGACATCAGACTCAGATCTGGCTCCAGGATGATGTAAGATGGCGGAGTCGGTGGCGAAATTTCGGGACTTTAGGGTAGTGCATGTGTAAATGTTCCTCGATTCATAATTCATCGGACATAATACAATTTCAGTTTCAATTCCCTTTATTTCACTCGTTTGCTGTTACAGAAAACAAAAGGTAACTTAATATAAAATACATATTTAACAAGGCAGTATATGAATATACTTTGTCGGTTGGGTTTCAAGATGTCACAGCCTCAGCTTTTTTCATGCTGGGATTGGGACATTTTGGAAGCCAATCGTCCGTATAGACATGATTACAAATTGCCGCTCACGACGTCTGAAGCTGTGTCTCGAAAAGTCAGGATTAAACAAACACTTGAATCATTGAAAATGTCTAATCTGTATGATTCCTCTTTTGTGTTTACATTTAAAATACACCTTTTTTCAAAACAAATGTGTTCACTGCGGCGACATACATCATTATACGAAAAACGAACATTTTTAGAAGATATCTCTAGCTGACGGACTTTAGCTGTCTATGGAAAGAAACAAACAAACGATTGAAATAGCAAATATACCATTTCCTGAATACAAGTCTCTCTTTTTTGTAACTATCTTTAGAGTTCTACTTATTAATTTTGATGATTTTTATTGTTAATCATTAGTTCGAATGTCGTGTGGCCATTCTTACATTCTAGTACAATTTAAAAAGTTGAGCAAAAAAATGTTTTATTTGTTCGTTCCACATATTCACCATATATAAGCTAGTAACCGTTCCCTTACATATCAAAAAGAAGTAAATTATAGCACCGAAGCACTCATTGTCGTTGGAATTCGAGCCCAAATAAATCACCACACCCTATTCAACGTCAAGTAAGAGACCACTTACAGACTATCAGATAAGACAAGCCATTCTGAGCACATCGGGTTTATCCAATAGAAAACACCTCTGAAATAATAGGGATGACGCCATATTGTTTCCCGCGAGAATGACGTCACTTTCTTTCGTTTCTAAAAATAGATCTTGACTGTAAAATCCAAAAAGTCGTTAAATTTGATAAGGGAAACAAGTATACATGTCACAACAACAAGTTCGCCATTTGGTATGAGTTACTGATCAAAAGTGATTAAAAAGGATGTCCAACACTTCCATACACATTGAACTACTTAACATGCACGCTTAGAAAAGGTGTTCATCGGCGGATGCCGATTTACCCGAAAAATTGTAACCCTACACTTATATCCGAGGTGTATTTCACAGCTCACGGAAATACCCGAAGAGTTCCGATTGAAGACAAGCATTAAGCCTCACAAACGTCCATTGGTCCATTGAAAACGCGTCAAGCCGTCGTGGTTGGTCAAAGTTAGAGTACTCATGGTTCTAAACACGTAGTCTAGATGATAACCGATTTATTATGCCAACGCTTTCATTATATGTAATTCACCTTCTAGATCCAGTATGATATGCCTATCACACTATTACTTCCATATCATTATTGATGTTGTATACAGTGAACCCTCGTTTATCCGGACACCGATTATCCGGATGTCTCGCAATCCGAACAAAAGTGTAAGGGAACGGAATTATTGGACCAGTTTATTGCAGACGACTTTTGAAAACATTGTGGGTAAAGGAGAAATTGCTCGTGACGAGCAATTTCTCCTTTCCCCACAATGTTTTCTGCCATATCAGAAGATTATCTTTGAATTTCATCACGTTTTGATATGTCCTCTGCAAACTCTTTCAATTTGGGACGGTCGTCAATTTGGCGTTTGCTAAAGGGTTATAACTATACACCGCTCATACAGACCGTTTATGTCTTAATGTGAATAAGAACATGCTCTGCTTCGTTAGTCTGGATTATTCGGTAAACCGGACATTTTGTTGGGAACGGACGTGTTCGGATAAACGAGGGTTCACTGTACTGGTTTTGTGAACCGGATGCTTATTTACTTTAAATTTACTTTTTGTAATGTACTTTATTGTATTGTAACAAATATGTCTAAATGATAATCTTATGATAGCTGACGAATATTCTTTTCTATTAACTATTTGGCTTTGTTTATGTTTTTTTGTACAGCATGTAACCCTTGCAGTCTTGTGAACACTGAGCTTACTCGAATAGTATGACTTCTCCATGCTTCCTTTAAATACAACCCGAGAGTTGAACGGAATACTGTCGTAAATGAATTCGTTTTGAAAATGAGTTACAATACTTAATATATTATATTCAGGTATGTTGAATCAATCAAAATTTGGCAGATTTGAAAGTTGTATCGCTCGTATACAAACATTACATAATTGAAAATGGCAACCAAAGACTTTTTTTTTATAAGAAAATACACTTAGTATACAACGATAGAAAAATGCATATAAAGATAGTAGTGGACTTTATTTCCAGGATCAAATTAAAAGAACATGATGAGCATTACCTTTATGTTTATAATTGGGTATGAAAACAAATTATCTTTGAAGCTGCTTCACAGCTTCATATATTGCAGTTATACTTATTTTTTTCCAAACCTGAGTGGATAAAATCGAAACAAATCTTTTATTAAAAAAAACAGTATCTTGGAAAGCTGCATGTTTGTATGTATTGGTCGCCAACTGTCTATCAATTCCATTGTAGCCCCTTATATTGTTCCATGCCTGCAAGTTAAGATCTACACACGAAAGGTCAAATCCGACTGACAACCATGCGGATGATTTAGTGAACTAGGCAATTTACTGCGGATTTTCAAGCCGGCGTAGTAAACGAGCAATATACATTTGTATTCATAAAGTCACCAACCATTCCTGCTATATTGAAGGCGGAGGGATTTCGCGGGGACTACTTTTGATGATATATCTGCTCCAATTCATGCAAATTAAAGATGGGATCACATATTCTTCACCCTTTTGTGATTATCTTCATTACGGTTGGCGCCAAAATAAATCTGAAACAATGAAATTATACGATCGTATCTTTTAGCGAGGCGTCTCCGGCGCAGCACTTTCGATTTTTAGTGCCTCTACGAATGCAATCTTGTACTCGATGGCCTGGTACCAGTGGTTTACGAGTTGGGATGGAAACGATAGTGATTTCGGCCCGAGTAGAGAACCTGCTTAACCCCTTACCAAACGACGAATTTTCGACTGTCCCAAATTGAAATAGTTTGCAGACCACATTTCAAAATGTTATCAAATTGGAAAATAATATTCTGATATGGCAGAAATAAATGTTAGAAAAGGAGAAATTGCTCGTTCCGAGCAATTACTCTTGTTCCTACAATGATTTCCAGAGTCGTCTGCAACAAAGTGGTCAAAATCGTTATTGTTTTGTAATGGGTTAACCGACTTTGGGATGCAGCAAAATATGATACGAAATCATAAACATGCATTGAGTGGCGTAGATGACAGTGTTTCTAGGGTAGAAAGCCGGCTGCCTCACACGAGTCTCCTTAACTGGCTCCATGGTTAAAGGCTCATTAAAGGAGATAATTGCTATATCAAACTATATCATTTGGTTATCTTTTGGACAGTTTCATATAGTTATTCCCAGAAAAAAACATCAGCAGAACTTAAATGTGAAAGTAAACCAGAAATAACACTGATTAGCAAGTTTTATAATTCAGATTTCCTGATTCTTCACCTCTGACCTTGACAGTTGATACACACATTTTTGAACCGACCAATCAGAATTTGTTATTTTGAATATGTAAACAAACAGATTGTTGGTAAACATGACTGAATTGGAGACTGAATATTTCAAGCACAAAATAACTTATTTTAAATTAGTCTATTTAATAGGGTCTCAATGCATTCATAAACTAATTCTCATGACTTTTATGAACATAATAAAAGAACTCTATATTTTTTGTTCAGTAATTTATTTGTACTCCTCTCCTTTGATGTGCCTTTAAGCTTTTTATTCGATACTCATAGGTCTTGTGTTCGTTCCCAAATAGAGGTTTTGTCGGAACACCTTTTAGCAGGGAATACAATCCATTGTAGACTAAAATCTTGAATCTGTAATATAAACAAATGATGGCATGCCGTTATACGTCTTGAATGCAAAGCTGTTGATTCGAATCCCGTGTATTTTGAGGTCAACAACTGGTGTAAGGGTAGTAACAAAAGCAGTCATGGTGTTTTTAAAGGTGTGATATCTTTTTATTATATTCAATGTAAGGTAATATTGATAACAAACCGAAATGCGATACTTGTTACACAAACAGAATCAGTTCAGAGTTATTGATGACAGTTGTGAGAACATGTTTTACAATTGATGTAAAATAAAGCAAGTTGAAAGGGTTCAAAGTGGTGAATGGAGCGATAGTTCGTGATGTGTATATTCCTTCTTTTTTATTCCAATGATTTCCACCAACATTATAAAGCAAACCATGTTGCTTCTTATAACCGTCTTAACGTTTTCGTCTTCTATTACTTTCAATTTTGACCAATCACAAAGCCTGATTCGGGGGGCAATGGGTTTAAAGACCGGATAACCAACGAACCGTTTTTCTTGACGTAAATGACCCGGAGGCATCGATCCCCTAAATCATTTTTGTCAGTATCATAACTGTCCAAAACTATCGTTCCAAATTATGAAAATCATCTCGAAATAATTACATGCTGCAAATAATAAGATTCCAGACGAAAAGTGATTTCCAGACCGAGGCTGTAATTATCACGTGACGGACATGCGCAGTGACGTTTATAATTCGAATTATTCCCGTCGTGGTTTCAGCAGATATTAAATAGTCTCTTCCAGTACAGTAATAATTGTTAGCTTTTGTCGTCCTTTATGAAATCTCATCTTAAAGTGTTTCTAATGATTGGATAATGATATGCTTTGACAGAAACGACCAGGCATTGTGGTTGCGCACCGCCGCATGAAAGCCGCAAAATACAGAACGCTGGCCGAATGACGTTAATTGTCTAATTGCTTTTGATTTATTTCTGGTCCTGGCCGAAGAGTCACGAAAATGGCCGAGTAATACACATTAATTTCAATAACAAAATGGTGGGAGGGACCGCTAACCAGGGGGAAAAACCAAAAAAGACAAGCGAAACAAAAGTGAAACAATTGAATTCAATAAAACGGGTTTTGTTCCAATGTCTAAGGGGTGTTTTAACTGTTATTAAATTCCTGTCAAGAAAGTAAATTAGTTTGAAAAGACATCCGTTAGACATGGTACACGCTGGGTTTCAATGGCCGTGAATGGCGAAGAAGCATGGCGGTGTATTGTATGGTTTAGTTCAGTTTCAGAAACCTGACAGTTTTAACTCGTTCCCTAATATAGGATCTGGGATGTCTTTGTGACAAATACAAAAAAGATCATCCGATATTCAATTATGAAATGTAACGATTTATTTTTTATATCAAGTACATAAAATGGTATCGGCCGTTTTGTGATATCCAGTACAAACAAAGCAACACAAGAAGAAGTTGATCGTCCAGAATAAAATCTTCTCAGGTCGCAATGGGTTTTGGATTGGGTGATATGCTTCATGTCCGTAACAATGCATGAATAAGACAAAAAGGCCAATCCCATTTTATCTCCCATTTCTAACTAACTTTCAAATGCAAAGCATCCAAATGTAACATTTCAATCCCAATTTTATATGGCACTTGAAATTGATACACAACCTTTAAACGGGTACTACCCTAAGAACATCTTCGCATTCTTTGAGAATTCAAACTTGTCGATATAATCTTCAACGAATACCGAGAAATGAACGGATATGCCAAATTTGTAATAATGGAGATGTTGAAGATGAATATCATTTTGTTTTGAAATGTCCACAGTATATCTCTATTAGAAAGAAATACATACATGAGTTTTATTATAAAAGACCAAGCATGTTTAAATTCATTCAACTATTAAAATCATGCGATAAAAGTTTGGCAATATATCTTAAATTTGCTTTTAAAGAAAGAATATCGTTCACGCATAATATAACATAATTATTTATGTAGTTCATCCACATTGAAAAAGATATTATTCAAAATGTATGTAATTGTATTTTTGATTATTGACCTGTATATATTGTATGTTTATTTTGTTTGTATTGTAAAAATGACTATACACATGTGTGGTGGTCAAATAAAAGATATCTATCTACCTAATTCTGGAAGATATTGCATGGCTAATGAGTATACAAGTACAAAAATAGAATATGATATCAAACGCTTATACAGTGGACGTATGATTGTGTCATGTGACTAAAAAACTTTATATGAGATGATACGAACTATATCTTTATAACTATAAGTTAGAGTTGCTTTATATTCATCTTATAGTTATAGATGGGGATGAAAAGGGTACCAATACTTTAGATTTATTTGATTTCTTTACAAATTCATATCCGGAGAAGGCATTCATCTAAAAAACAAATAAAATATCTCAATCTTTTGGATAGTTCCTTTTAAAGCTAACATGTACTTAGGAACAGAACAGAACATATCTTTAATTACACCAAGGTATTTTAAAGAATACAAAATGGGGAATTGTCAAGAAAAACTAACATACAATTATAAACAATTAAAAGAAAGAAAGATCATCTACATAATCGTCTTAATTTTAACATACGCCTGATGGTAAAGGAACGAAATAAAACAAAAAGCTCTATCTGGGCGATGTTCCCCTTAAGTTAACATGTTCGTAAAAAGAGGAAGCACATCTACATTAATATATTCGTCTTCATTGCAACATTTGCTCGATGGTATAGGGAATGAATTAAAACAAAATAAAACAAACCTGCTTCGAAACAGATTTAAATCTTCAATAACGGATATGACATCAAGCAAGTCTCATCTGACCAATCCATCAGTGTAGAGCTCGGGTTCAGGTCTCAAACCATTCCATTCGATTGGTTCTAATTTGTCTCGAGTTTCGGCTTACCCATAAAATTGGGCTTGAGTGACTCTCAACTTCACAGATAGCGCAAGGAGATACGTCCATACATCACCCTGGTTAGGAGTTTGCCCTTCTCCTGGCGTACCAATGCATTGGTACAAGAAAGTATACCATTGTTTGTGCATCGATGGTATACTAAATACATACAAAGGTGTCTGGAAAATATCGATTGTAAACGAAAACATGGTGACACAAGGAGAAATTGCTTGGAACAAGCAATTTCGCCTTGTGTCGCCATGTTTTCAAACACTCCTTTCCTCTTGTTTTGACCACATGTTCTGCCTTGTTGGAGGTGAAGCGTTAAGGTTTCGTGTTTGACAGGCGGGATATGGCGAAGAATGTGTTACGGATTACGGTGCTCGCTCTATATACGTATCCTTCACGCTCTCTCCTCAGATCATTTCGGTAATAAATATTCAACGGTGTTTACCCTTGCCTTCCGTTTCGGCCGATACCTGCAAGTAAACAAAATGATAAATTGAAACCCAGTCTAAAATTGGCGGATATGTCAAAGAAATGACGTAATTATTCCATATGTAATGGACAGACTCTGTTATGTGCACCAATAGAGAAGCTTTGTTCTAAAGGTGATGCAAGAAGACCATTGATAACAGAACACAAAGGTTTACGATTGGCGCTATGGACACAGTAAGAATCAGAAGGGAAAATGTGCGTTTTTATGAGCATGTTATTTGAAAGACAACATTTGAAAATAATTATTTCGATTGGGTATAAATGGTTGCTAACAGGTAACTAAGACATGGTTGCCAAGATTGGTTGTGAGGCTTATCAGGCATGTTTTGGTGGATAAAAATGTTTTACATAGTAGCCTGGGTACAGTCTTACTAAACAACGTAAGGAAAATGTTTGCGTAAGTCAACATTGATAAAAATGGATAGTATCTTACATGGAGGTACGATATTGCAATGTAACATATCATTGGAAGCGTCTCAGAGAGACTGTTCCAATGATGTGTTATTTTGCAATATTGCTTACCTCAATATTGAAATAAGAGGGAATGCTGTACTTACTTAATACAAATTTTAAGCATATGGCCAACTATTCAAAAGTTTTCTAAGCTTATGATGACACAAAATAAAAGAGAAATACTATTTCTAAGTAAGTTCATTTTTCATGCAGGCACATTTAGATTGTCTATCGTTAATTGAAGTCTTTACTCATATTTATGTATGTGTTCACTTGCATAGCTTCTCGCCAACACTATTATCATGTTCTCCCATTGATTTACTTATTGTTTTTGTAAAAAGTACTTAGTGCTTTATACTGAATAAAATTAATTGATTTAAATTGAATTGAAATTTAGTAAAATAGCACTCGAGATATTTGGGTACAACACTAACCTCCTCAATTGGGAAATGCTTTTTGTGCTTGCCTTTTCATTGCATAAACGGGTACTATCTTGCTTTTCAATTATTTCGCAATGCCATTCGCATTAGCTATGAAGGACACGAGTGTAGCAGCATAGACTTGCTCGGCAAAGTAATAACATTCTATAAGTCAGTGGAGTGACTCACATTCCTGAAAGTCAGATTAACAGGTAGCGGGTTTGAACCTTATTTGAAGATTTAATTCTTAGTACGCGATCTAGTCCTTATAAGGCAGTGCCAGTGTGAACGTGAATGTATCTAACCCACAACATAGTAAAATTTGGTTGAACACCTTAGCCCTGTTTCACTTCATTATTAAAACATATCATCTCAGATAAGTATCCGAAGCTTTTCCATGGCTAATCAGAGTCGACACTTTACACAGATGGCAAAAATGCATCGTTTTATCACGCGCTTTTCGCCGACAGGTGTTCGGTACATGAATGCACGTGTAAAACAGCACGCGCCCTGACCTCGTTGCGGATTTAATGGTACGGGGACCAAGTGTAATATATTTCCAATATAATTCTGCCAAACTAGTGAAAGGAAATACCAAAATTAAACTGCGGGGGGTTTGATTTATCCCCATGTTCCTGTGTTTCCTGCGCTGATATAGATGGTGCGCCATTAGTTTCTTATTTAAATTTGGAAATAATACAGCCTTCAACAAACTATCACGGTAGTATTTTTATCTTCTTAACGAAATTAATGAAAATGTTTACCTAAAACTCAAAATGTTCATGTATTGATTTTATATTTAAAAACAGTGAAGTTTTGAATTGGAATGTAACCCCAACTTAATAAAAATTCATCATTCTACAAGCCAAGCCCATGTAAATAAATGTATGAATACATCAGTCTTGTGAAAAGCGTTACCCCATTACCAAACAATAACAACATTTGAACATTTTGTTGTAGACGACTCTGGAAAGCATGGTTGGAAAACGAGCACTTTCTCATTTCCCTACAATGTTTTCTGCCTATCAGAAGATTATTTTTCACACATTGTGAAAAGTGGTCTTTAAACTCTTTCAATTTGGGACAGTCGAAAATTTGGCGATTGGTAAGGGGATAATTATGCCACTTCCGACGTACAAATGGATAGAAGGAGAGGGTTGAAAGAACTAAATTTGACAAGATTTTAATACCAGAACATTTAATAACTTTTTGATATATGTGATTGTCAAAAAATAAAAGGGCTTCATGTCAAATATTACAGTTGTTTAACACTTGTAGTGCTGGAACCGACTTCATAGTTTTGCAAACAGGATATATCACAGGACAGCCGCCAAGTAAATTGACGGCTGGCCTGTGTTATATCCTGTTTGCTACTCTGAGTTGCTTTCTTCATCAGAATTAAGCAGATATTTAAGGGTTTGAAAAGTGGTCGACAGCAAAATCTATTTTTAGAAACTTACCCAGCATTCTGAGGGTTAAGGACTAGAAACTTACTTCGAATATGACAAAATGAAAAAGAAATCTTGGACTTTTTCTCAAGAGCAATTGCTTCTTCTCCCGTCATATTTTCTTGAGACGTCAGTTGCATAGATTATGGTAATAGCCGGCCATAAAAACAGGACGACTGAAAGCCAATAACCTTTTTATGTGTCAGCCTATCAGATGCCGGATGTTTTTCGTAAAGTACGAGATTGACAAAAGTTTTATAAAAACAAAAATGGGGTCGTAATTCATAACAGTTACATCAAGATTGCAAAGAAAACGAAAAACGTTCGACTCCACCATCAATAACCTTATTTCCCAGAATTCCCCTGATTTACATAATCCCAGTTTGACCCTCTGTGACGTAAGGTCGGCGAATGTTAATGAAAGAAATGTGTCGTAGCGACGATATCTCGCTAGATCTCGTGAAATCTCGCGATATCTCGCCGGGTAAATACGCCCCGATCTCGAAATTCTCAACTTAGAAACGACATTTTAGCTTTCAATGGGAGATATTTCTTTATCCAGTTTGGCTTGCGGGACTATCAACGTGTATGATCTGGTTGTGCAATTTGATAAATGTAGCAATCATAGAATTTTGATCCCAGATCCCATCGATGAATAACGTTGTATGAAATTAGGTCCAAGATGTAATGTCCTGATTTCAGTGAACGGCTTTTGGAGCAATTTTGTTGACACAATCGTTCTACATTTAACCCTTTACCAAACGCCAAATTTTCGACTGTCTCAAAATGAAAGAATTTGCAGGCGACATTTCCAAATATGATGAAAATGAAAACAAGCTTCTGCTAGGGTAAAAAACATTATGGGAAAAGAAGAAATTGCTCTTTAAGAACAATTTCTCCTTTACCAACAATGTTTTCCAGAGTCGTCAGCAGCAAACTGGTTAAATGTCGTTGTTGTTTGGTAATGGGTTAACGTGCTAATGTATTTTTCTGTTCTAGGAGCCTTTGCGAACGAGCCATGTTTTAGTTTACGCAGTGGCTTTAAACCAAGGCACCATGGTAGTGTTTTACTAGAAATCGTATGGTAAAATATATCATGGTCTCTTTCCTCTTTGTTTCCACATGTGCTTAACTTTCAAATAACTTTCCTTTTATTTCCATATTGCGAAAACCAGTAACACAACATTTGAGTTGTCTCTTCAAGACTCTTCCAATTACGTTTCACATGACAATGTTGTGTTTTTATTTTACATAATATCCATATACAGTCTAACTTGTGTTAAGCAGCCACCCTTTTAAGCAGCCAACCTGCCTTAAACAGTCACTTCAGCAAGTCCCATTGTTAGATTTATAGTGTAAATCAATTTGTGTTAAGCAGCCAACCTGTCTTAAACAGCCAATTTACTCTGTCCCATAGACTGTCCTCTTAACACAAGTTTGACTGTATTGGTTTGACTTACGCAAATATTTTCCTTCAGTTGTTTTGAAAGAAATAAGATAAAGCTTATATAACAGCGAACTTTTAAAACGTTTCATAAACAGTAAGAGCAAAGAAGAAAAATAGAATGTTATATTTCATTTCCTCGTATACCACATAACGTTTGTAACATTTTGTTTTGATCGTTGGTACGTTTGTGTTAATGAATATTTATGAGACAATGATTTAGAATATTGCTTACGTACCATAGCCCAGCTAAGATCATGTCCCATGATAAATTAACCATATTACAGACTTGTATTAGCTTTGAATGCTTTTCATAAACATACGTGTTGCTGAGACCAAAGCACTATAAATCATTTTTTCCAAATTATGTTTCTAATTAATTGCATGCTAGCTTTAGATGACTTTTACCATAGCTATCGCTAAAATGATATTCTTCATATAAGCAATTCCTTTTTAACTATAATACTTCGAATCTACAGTGAGTTCTCGTTAATCCGAACACGTCCGTTCCCAACAAAATGTCCGGATTACCGATTCATCCGGACTTTTGAAGTAGAGCAGGTTCTTATACACATTAAGACATAAACGGTCTGTATGCACGTGTATACTTATAACACTTTAGCAAACGCCAAATTGTCGACCGTCCCAAATTGAAAGAGTTTGCAGACGACATTTCAAAACGTGATGAAATTCAAAAAAAATCTTCTGATATGGCAGAAAACATTGTGGGAAAAGGAGAAATTGCTCGTCACGAGCAATTTCTCCTTTTCCCACAATGTTTTCAAAAGTTGTCTGCAACAAACTGGTCAAATAATTCCGTTCCCTTACAATTTCGTTCGGATTGCGAGACATTCGGATAATCGGGGTCCGGATAAACGAGGCTTCACTGTATATCTAGACTAATGCATTCTACTTATGCCACTGGTGTTTCTTTTAAAAAATATTAAAAAGTGACGCTTCATTGAAAGCGTTTCATCGAGACGCTTTCAATGAAGCGTCACTTTGTAATATTGCTTAGTCCAATATTGAAATAAAAGTTAATGTTGATTTGAATTTACGAAAAACTTTAGTATAAGATGTTTTGTAAAACGGTACCCAGAACTTGATGATTCAATATGTGTCTTAACAATTTAATGTATAACGTTTCCAATTGACACTCCGCCAGATTGGCACTACCAGATGAGCAAGCAAGCCACCCATGCTGCAAATGCTCTACCGTACCCATATACAATACATTTACATGTATTCACGTATTCCTATATTCAAAATCTGTGTACACTGTAGAAAGGAACAGAACAAATCTTTAAATGTATGTGTTCCGTGTGCTGTAAATTCGAGCAAAACGCTGGAAGCATGCCGAGAGATTTTAACGGCGTATTATTTCTGGTGTTGTTATTCTCTCCCAAGAAGAAGCTGACTACTTGACTTGCCCTCCCCTGTCTGTGGGCCGAAGACGTGATGTTTTCCCCCTACCATTGGCGTAATGATTATTACATTTCAGCAGACGGCGTGGTGCCATTTTACGGCTCGATCAAAACTAATAGACCCCAAATTACCAGTTAGTGAAAAACGGTAATTTAACCAATGCACAATATTGAATGGTCTTAAATGGCGATTTGCTGCTGCGGGGTTGCGTGTCGGAGCGAAGTGCCGTCTCTAGCTATGGTCTCCGCTAGACATTGGGAGCTCGGAGGGCCCGGTTTTATGCTTTACTAATAATATTCGGCTCCATAGAAGTTTTTGTACAATTATTCTCCCGAGACACAGGCGACTTAGAATGAACCGTTTAAAAACCCCGTAAATGCGATGAAGCAGTTATATGTCTCCATGTTTTAGACTGAAGATGACGGCGATGACCTAAAAGAAATACCCGATGAACTTGGTAACACTGTTTTCATTCGTTCTGGTTCAAGGTAAGAGATAGGGAAATGCCTGAAATGGTCATGATTTGGTGACAAAGATGGTGTTAACACTCTGTTAGTGCGGCACCTCCTTGTTCTGTACAAAAATAGTCATTTTGACATCTCCGTTGTGTCTTATATATAAATCATTCATTCTCAGTCCATATTTCTATCCATATACGGTCATTAAACATTACAAAACCCAGGGCGTAATTATTCTTGTTCTTTAATTGGCCGAAATCAATTCGTTTAGCCACCCTCGATTTTTCAATACTGAAATGCTTCGTTCATTCTCTATAACAAGCACGTACAGTTTAAAAACCAAGACTTACTACCTTCCGATAATAAAAGTAAATCAGTCAATGAAGGATTTTAGTTGTATCTAGATTTATATTCATTTTATTCATTTGGAAATGATAACACTAAAGCAATAAAAGCTGATTGGTTTTATTTAGATATGTATTCTTCATGTTCATTTTGATGATGATATCAATGAATTGATGGATGCTCGCTTATTTTTATTCAAATATGAAGTATCATGTTCATTTCATAATTTCATAAATAAAACGAGGAATGGTCATACTTGATATTCATTTTCAGAAACTAGAACGGACATACGATACCAATCCAGCAAACGATGGTAATCACCCTCAATATCGCACTCACCAACCATGAAATACATGACAGACGGTATTGGTTATCTCGCACTGTATAATTGTTATATCAAATTGAAGTGCCAGAAGTTTGATCTAGACAAAAGGGAGAGTAAACTTTCTATTTACAGGATGTAACTACTAATATAAGACTTTTTACTCACAGGATGAGACTACCAAATGTTAGACTTAAACGCCTACGTTCTGAGTGGTAAAAAGAAACGCATCTTAAACGGGTCTAGTGACAACAGACAATATAGAGTTTGAGTTAACATAACTGGTTGATCGACCAAGAGTGACGGCCATATGGCGTCCATGGCTAGTAAACTGTATACAAGGGTTCTAGAATTTCCTCGAATTAAACCTAATAAAATGATACCATCTTTCCCCACAAGAGTTGAAAACGTGGGAATAACATGATATCTGATACCGGAGTAGCCATGTTTTCTAGGTCGATATCAGTAGTAATGGAGGGTACCGCATGGAACCAGAGAAAATACTTTTTGAAATATTTTGAGGAGGGGTCTCGATATCCTAGTTTTTGGGGTACCAGCTTTAGATTCCTTTTACTTTTCTCCACCATGGTCCCTTGTCGAGAAAAGAACAAAGGTCTCCGGTCCAAAAAATCAATTTTTAGTTAGTCCCTACACCAATTGAAGAAAATATCATACTATGGGTATGATAATAGATATAACAAGTGATCACTAAGATTCAAATGGCTGTTTTTATCTATTTTTGCCAGGTTTTTCAAAACATAAATTGCAAGTTTTCTAATATATATGATTATATGTTGAGAAAATGTAGGTTTGGATATTTTCTTGAACGGCAATCTTACGAATTAACAGGGTTTTTTTCTACACATCTTGCACCAACCCAAATGGACAGTTTTAAGCTTTAGATATTCTCCCCCACCAAATACGAACTTTGGACCGCATTGTACCTATATTACATTTGACGCGAAAATACAAATGATCATTTGGGTCTGTCATTGAGTCAGTTGGAAAGCAATATGAAATATAAATTCGCAAAATCTAAACTTATTTACAAGATATTCTACGTTTATGCCAACAGCAAATGGTAGAAATTATATATGAAAAAAAAAATCCTAAACTATTTTCAAGATATTCTTTGTTTAAGCCAACAGCTAAATTGAATTGAATATATATAAAATTCAAACAATTTTTATCAACACGAAAACAAACTAGAAAATGTATATGAAAAAGTCCAAAACTATTTCAGGGTATTCTACATTTTGTTCGGGACAATCTGGTTGAACTACTGAGCTTTAACAGTTCGCCTATAGGGGATGTATGCTTCCCTCGAAACAATGCAATCGAACTTAAATAACAGACCTATCACTTATCACACACTCTATTTCTAGTCCGTTATTACTTTCGGTTGTATTTGGTTTCCGGATCATTTCCCAGAAGGCTTTCAATAACGAGAACGCTGAAATAATATCGGGAACAATCGCCGCCCGTCAGATTGCGTTTGGACTAATTGGAATAAACACGAATCCAAAATCAGAAACCAGCCAATTTCACACCGTAACACGCGCTTACCCTGACCAATTCCCCAAATATGTGTATTTGTGACTGAACCAATTTCAAAGCAACAACAGACGGCAAGTTATTTAGAATAAAAGCAATTTATTTAGGAATTCTATTAAAAACAATTGTGACATGTGGATACATTGATGCTTATTGAAAATTCTATTATTTTGCAGCAGGTGTTTCTAAGGTCTTCTTCAGTAGATGAAACAGGGAAATCTATTATGGAATGAGGTGCTTTTCTATATAAGCTTCATTGACTCCGACAATTGGAAAGGAAGGAACAAAGTTGTGGCAGGAAGTGCTACAGTGGCGCAGAAGCCGACGAATCGGAACAGTCCACTTACGCAATGACAATAGATTCGTTTTTATCATGTTATGATAACATGTATTCATTGTGTTTGGGTTGTCAAATATATATCGGGGCCCGTTTTACTAAACAACTTACGGAAAATGTTTGCGTAAGTCATAATTGATTAACATGGATAATATCTTCAATGAAAGTACAATATTGCAATGTGACACGTCATTGGAAGCGTCTCGGAGAGACGATTCCAATGATGTGTTACTTTGCAATATTGCTTTGCCAAATATTGAAATAAAAGGACTTGTTGTTTTAGACTTACGCAAATCTTAAGCGTAAACTGTTTAGTAAAACGGGCCCCAGACTCGTTTGAGTAGTGGGGTCTATTTTGCAACCTGTCATTTATCCACATTGGACACACGCATTGGTATCCAGGAATCAAACTCCAGAGTGATTTAACTGAAGATGTAAGAACTTTTTAAAAAAAAAGGAATTGGTGTAAAATAAACAAATTTAGATAAAAGAAAGCCTTTACAACAGGCCATCCAATCGATCTGAGTTATTGCCTTATCGGGTTCATTTGCCTAATTTCCAAGTAGTGAACAGATTGGCCAAATGGCTATTACGTCAAGATCTTTGTCAATTGGCGGTTTGATATCAATCTTAACCTTTTCCGCTGTTATAAAAGGCGTCGTGCGTTTCTTGTGAATGAAAACAGTTTTCCTTGAATATGATAACGAAGAGAGAAGACCCATTGAATTAAAAAGTTATTTTGCTTGAATGGAGGTAAAACATAATATGACTTGTCCGGAGGTAAAAAATACTTCGAAACTAAGAATGATGTTCATTTTTACACATTTGTTACGAACACCAAATGGACTGATTCGACAAAAAGTTTCTGACCCCTATAGTGCTGGAACCGACATCATGCTTATGCAAACAGGTTAGATCAAGGCCAGCCAGCCGCCAAATAATTTGGCAGCTGGCCTGTGATCTAACCTGTTTTCTACTCTGAGTAAATTCCCTCATAAAGATAAGCAGATAGTCAAGGTTTTGGAAAGCAGGCGACACAACAACCTATTTTAAGAAAATTACCCAGCATTCTAAGGGTTTAAATGACATATAACGACCGCACGCTAGTCTCTTTTATTTCATTGTGGTTGGAAATCAAATTTGGTCTTAATAGCTCCGTTATGACAGAGTCATGTCGCGGGAAAACCACCTTATTCACGAGTCAACACTGAATGTCGACTCAGATCAGAGAATATTTTTGTCCTCACAAAAGCTCGTAACAAATTTCAAATTGAGAATCAGATTACGCCCATTGTGAAAGCGTTGTATGGATTTTGAATACAATTCGAATCAAAATCTCGTTTATAATGAGAGCTGTGTGGTTGAAAGTTTTCGAGAAGCCGCACGTCCAAGTCAACAATTTAATCGTTCGATCTTCTACCCGACAATGCGCGTGTGTGTTTTTTGACAGAAAATTAAAAATCATTTTTTATTTAACACAATTAATTTCAATAACCTAATGAAGAGAAAGCTTGGGTTGGCAGACCATAGTTACATCTCACACAGAATCGGCCTCAGTCTGAACTCATCAGTTGTATCCAATGAAAACGCCTCTGCCATTATGAGGAAGTCGCCATATTGCCGCTTTCCGGACTATGTTCGTTAAACTTTCGTTATCAAGCTAGCTGTCAAGTTCATTTTTAACATAACGAAAACAAAAACCTCATATAATTTGAAATATCGTCTTGAATTATGAGTGTTGAAGGGACCGACTAAAGAGCAATTATGTAAAATAATGTTCAACCCTTTAATATACATTTATACTTTTAACTACTTGAAGCTGATACCCATAGGGAATGCATGATTTGCCGGGACCCAAACTCCAAATATTTTAACCCTACGCTTATGCAAGAGGCAAATATCTCAGGTTACGAACATCCGCGAATAGTTAGGATTGGATCATCCTTTGTTAGTGCCAGGAAACCGTTTTACACATAAACAGTGAAGCCTCGTTTATCCGGACACCGATTATCCGGATGTCTCGCAATCCGAACGAAATTGTAAGGGAACGGAATTATTGGACCAGTTTGTTGCAGACGACTTTTGAAAACATTGTGGGTAAAGGAGAAATTGCTCGTGACGAGCAATTTCTCCTTTTCCCACAATGTTTTCTGCCATATCAGAAGATTATCTTTGAAGTTCATCACGTTTTGATATGTCTTCTGCAAACTCTTTCAATTTGGGACGGTCGACAATTTGGCGTTTGCTAAAGGGTTATAAGTATATACCGCTCATACAGACCGTTCATGTCTTAATGTGAATAAGAACATGCTCTGCTTCATTAGTCCGGATTATTCGGTAAACCGGACATTTTGTTGAGAACGGGCATGTTCGGATAAACGAGGGTTCACTGTACATACAAACATACATCACAAATCAAATTCGTTCTCATAAGTTCCAAATACCTTCTGCTGTGGACAATCTAAATAACATCCAATAAAATGGGATGAGTTGACGGAACACTTTCTTTCATCATTGCTCTATTGTTTCTTCCAACGAAAACTAATTTCGTTTCCGTTTAATTGACATGTCAGATTGAAACTTACAATCGACAAAAACGTAAAACAACAACATTGTAGCATGATTGTCATCTATAGCTTCTTGTTAAACATTTTATAATTTCAATTTAAACGAATTAAATCAACTTTGAAGTTCTTTATCTCGGTTTGCAAAACACGCGCATGCGCGATGATCATTTCCGTTGTGGTTTGATTACGAAACATTTATGGCTGTATTGTCTCTATCAGACAAGCAATCTTCGTGTCCAACATTTTCTCTTCGATGGAGATCTTTCGAACCCTTTATTTTTCAAAAACGAATTAATAATGTTTCGACAGTACTCGTTCAAATGAATAATGTCGAAACCTTATCTATGCCTTAAAACAGGAAGAAATAAGAAAGGAAAAAAGCCTTTACATGTTTCATGCTTTAAACCAATCCTTTCTGCATAGGGATGTGTTCAAGTTTGAACAAGAAAAAAAGTGAACTCGTATAAAACTGTACTGCTCTCAGAGAAAGGGATAATTATTCTATGTGATTAGGTCAAAGCCAGTAAAACACGATGCCTCAGCAGATACTATTATGAGTTCCGGGTTATTAGTGGTGCATTGTGGTCGTATTCTTCTGTGACGTCATCCGCGAAAACCGATACAAGCCGGAGCATGCAAGAATGTGCAAAGAACAGACATTTACTAGATATAATGGACCGGGGGGATAGACGCGTTCGATCTGGTTATTTTTTCGTACGAGTGCAAGTAAGTGTCGTAATAAAGCAACCAAGATGGGTCTTTGTCTTGCCTTTTGATCTGCTCCTTCGTCTCGAGCAAACGTTTGCAAAAACAACAACAGAAGAGACGAACACAGACCGTATTTGCACCTGATTCCTCGTATTCCAAATTTCGGCAAGCAAATTCCACGCATTTGAACCTTCGTAAGTCGACTGTGAAAGTGATGGTTTGACAGAATCAATACAAACACCAGATAGGATGTATGATCAATAATATGATTAAATCCAATGCTTTCCGTACCCATCATAATTGTCATATGACGACAATTCAATGGGTACTAATGAGATGAATCAGTTGGTTTAGCAACGCATCTGGGTGGAGCTTCACAAAGCATCTTATGCTTTAAACTGTTGTACGTTCATAACCACATTCCCTCTCATTCCAAAAATGAGAAAAGCAATATTGTAATCTAATGTGTAAATCTCTTCCAGACGTCTCCAATGACGCGTCACATTACAATGAAAAAGCTCTGAACCATGAACATATAACAAATAACAAACATAGCGCACGCCTTTATCAATTGCATAAAAGAACACTTTCATATGGGCCGGCATGGTCCGCCATGTTTTGCCATGAATTCTCATCATTTACTCGTTACTTGCCACTTAGCGGGAGAATTCATAATGTTGAAGTTAAATGCCTCGCTTTCTGTCTCGAGAAACACCAAACGACATTTGAATTCCTCGATGATTTGGGACATCAAAAAAAGGGAACCGTGTTTCGAGAGAGGAAACAAATGAGGAAAAAAAATGTCGATATTAAAAAAAAAACAGTCGAGTCGAAGTGCGCATGTCCAAGTCACGTGACTGCGATGTGATGAGGATTTAATACCATTGAGAAGAAAATCGGAATTTTGCACCGTGTAATTTGCCTTTCAAATTCGTCGTTAACCGGCGCAAATTTAGGGGGAAAATTGCAACGCGTTTTCCTATATATTTTGATTATTGAAAATATTTGATATTAAATAATACGTTTGATTGATGCTGCCATTCACTGGGAACGCCTATGACGGCGTTTGGCCAACCGAATTTCCGCCGTCCCGTGGAATTTGAGTTAACACTATACTCTGCTGAAGAAATGTAAATTAAGCAACGACCTGCATTTACTTGATCAGGGCTTATTTATTGACAGGGTTAAAAACGTTAGTGCAACAACATTCAATGAAGCCAAACAGTACTTTGATTTAGACACATGACTTTTTTAATCACAATTTTCCAGTGTTTTCTATCAAAGCTTTCTTTACAAAGTAAAAGTAACATATGATTCAATTCAAGGATCGGATCAAATATTACCCGTTCAGAATTGAAAGCTTGGTAGTTGCGAGACGTTTGATACAGATGAAACAAAATAATGCGTTTAGGTCCTTAACCCTTAGAATGCAGGGTAATTTTCGAAAAAAAAAAAAGGTTACCTCTTTCAAAAAACCTTAAAATTTCTACTCAATTTGGTTGAGAAAGGATACTCAGAGTAGCAAAAAGGTTAGATCACAGGTCAGCCGCCAATTAAATGGGAAGCCATCAGTACCATTGGCCTTTATCATACATCTTATTACAAGATGGCTCATTTGTTTAATTATTGGCCGAGAATTCGATGCAAAACAATGGTAACTCCCTCAAGTTATATATGTCACAAGGTACTATGGAGTGAAGCCGTCATTAACATCGGCCTTATTTCATACAGCACAGTAGAAAAAGACGCATTCGTTTTGTTATGGGTCGATGACTCGATGCAAAAGAGGCTCTTGTCCTTCACTAAGTGAAGGATTTACTGTAAGTTTGCGCTATTTCATCGACATGTATGTCTGATGGGAAGGTCTTTGATGAAAAATAAAGTTGAACTATTGCAACTCAAAATGACTACCCTGGGTCCCTTGCCGACCATATACTGCGTTAGCAAAGACGCTTGTTTTCTCTCAAGTTTGCTTTTAACTATTTTCCTCATATTTTTCTTTTATTATTTGAACGATTTGAGAAATGGAACACACGACATTTATATGGTTAGAATAGACATTTACTCTCTGATGCCATGGTGTCATGTGGCGAAATTGCTCACAAATAATGCGTGAAATAACTTTAAGTTTATATGCTCCTAATTAAAAAGCCAAATGCTTCATGCAACCAGCAAACCAAGGACATAGATGGCTTCTTCTAAACCACATCTGGTAGTCTGAATTACATACGACTGAATCGTCAAATACAGGTCAAAATGTATCATTTATACTTGGTTGAGACCAGGCAAAAAGGACAAATGATTCAAAGCTGTAATATTGGCGTGGAAAACGTTAGAAGAAAGCGCGGCAGTCCAAGCGAAACTAACGCCACCATTCCAGTATTCCACAACTCAGAAAGTTGCTGACATTCTTACACATTCTTTGTTGATAAAATATTTCAATGGAATAAGTGAAATATAACACGCAATAAGTTATTTCTTTTCATACGAGGGTCTATAACTAAAGGTTCTGATTCATACTCATAATAATCAGAATTGCAGTCCGTTTTTTGGCAATGTGTTGTTTTCAAATTGACTAGGATCAGATGTCAGGTAATAGGCAAAGAGTCATGATATACTTCCATTATTAGGTCGAGTATAACAATCTAGTTAGAATTGATTTCGGTCTGCGTGTGGAAACATAAAGCATGGTTTGTAGACAAAAAAGAGATTGTAACATGTCTAGGTCATAAACAAGGCTCCTTTTTCTTTGTTATCGTCCAAATTGTAAATGTATGTTCCTTGCACTGTGTTTGAATGTTCGTTTTTGACATATTAGAACCCTCTTATAAAAAAATGTTACTTATTCATGTTTGGGAAAGTAGCTTATGAAAACCCTTGTGATGTGTCCATTGAAATTAGTTTTGTTTTGGCAGCACATCGTGACAAAACACGACCAAGTGTGTTGCTTGTATAACTTACTAGAATAGATACTGCACTTGACTTTAACCCTTATAGTGCTGGAATCGAACTCATGCTTATGCAAACAGGTTAGATCACAGGCAAGACGCCAAGTAATTGGCGGCTGGCCTGTGATCTAACTTGTCTGCTACTCTGAGTTTCTTTCCACGTCAAAATTAAGCAGATATTAAATGTTTTGGAAAGCAGACGACACAAAAATCTATTTTTTTTTAGAAAATTACCCAGCATTTAAAGGGTTAATATCCCATTTTACCGTGCTTACCTTGCTCAGGAGACATCTGCTGCAAGTGAATCTGAAATATATGGTTATTTGAAATTGCTAGCTACAGTATATATTAAAACGATGACTGAATAGAGTAATTATATGATGTATAGTATAAGTGTAATATATTATGAATAATTGTCAACGAACGATGTTAACATGAGTACAACAACTTCGGGTAAACGATCTTTCTTTATTTTGGGTTAAACCTCATAACACATGCTTTATACACTGGAAACATACAACCCAAGAACAATAGCTACTAAAGGATAAGTAACCAATAACGAGAGCAATAGTCTCTTACCAAAGTCATTATAAAAATGAAATGTTAATGCTATCTTTTGCCTGGTGTTGCTTTCAATTCTGGACAAACTCCAAAACCCGATTTGACAGAATTTGTAATGTTACCATCAAATGGTGTTTCTAGACCGGGCGACAAGCCTCGAGCATGTATTGCGTGTTTCCAAGTTTTCCACCAAGACATATTGCCCCACCCCACCCGCGGGAAAAGGCTCGTGGTAAGGAAAACTCCGCCATATTGGGTACCACGCGCTCGTAATTAAATTATCATTATGCTAAGCGGCTTCCCGTAGTGTACTAACAAGCAACTAATTCGTTTAGGCGCTGCTTAATTGCTTCTCATAAGCTATGTGTGGACCGTAATTTGATAAAATTTACAAATTGTTCTTTTGTGGTCGGAAGAAAGTCGAGACGAGGTCCGATCAAATATTTGCACATTGTTTGCGTATTTCCCCCGAGTGAGCGGTTGATGTGAGGCGATAAAATTACAGCGGCAGTTCCAGTTAATGGCGAATATACCCAGTCGGCGGAAGGGAGAATGAAACCGATAACAACCGCGAGAGGGCGTGACTTTGGCAAACCGCGAGACTTGGCGAGAGTTGGCGAGAACTTGCGATGTTTTGCGAGAAGCTCCCAATCGAAATCGGGACTACGGTGTCTTAAGAATATAAAAGACTGATGCTGATGCTCTTTAGAATCATTCTGGAAAATGTAGTTTACTTTCTAAATTCCCAGCTATGAATGCCTAGTTAAGACAAGCAGAATGACACCCCTGCCCTCCCCTTAAAATCTGATCTTAGGCCCTACGCTAGCCCTTAGAATGCTGGGTAATTTTCAAAAATTAGATTTGTGTGTCGTCTGCTCTCGAAAACCTTAAATATCTGCTTAATTTTGATGAGAAAAGATACTCGGAGTAGCAAACAGGTTAGATCAAATGCCAATTTACGTGGTGGCTGGCCTGGATCTAACCTGTTTGCATAAGCATGAAGTCGGTTCCAGCACTATAAAGGTTAGATGGGACCAGGCTTGATAATCAAGTCGTTACGCTGGTCCGTGCATTTATATCTTTATTTTTTTAGATCTGATTGCGCAAGATGGAATCAAAATCTAATTATTTCTAAAGACACCCTCTCATAACTGCGCAATCACTCAATTTGGCAATTTTTTCGATATTTGCAGGACGTCAAGTTAACAGTTTCCAGTTGAATTGTATAGACCCTTCGGTTATCACAGACTTCCTGGAAACAAGTCAAACCAGTCTTTGTATGAACATTAAACGAACTTGTGCGCTTTCAATTGGATGTTTTTGAAGAGCGAAAAACAATATTGAAATGATTTATTAAATGATAGCAATTTATTGAAGGCTATGACATATTTTAGTAAAAGATATCCGTATCATTATATGTGTATCATATAATGCAAAGCAAGAGGATTTCATCATTAGATCGACGAAAGCGTACGAAAGAAATTGTCCAAAAGGTTTAACACATTTCGCCTCTATTCAGTCATCATGCTGAGTATTTCGTTTAACCCTTTCCCAAACAATAACGACTTTTGACCAGTTTGTTGCAAACGACTTTAGAAACATTGTTGGAAAAGGAGAAATTGCTCGTAACAAGCAATTTTTCCTTTTTCCCACGATGTTTCTGCCCTATCAGAAGGTTGTTTTCCAATTTCATGACATTTTGAAATGTCGTCTGCAAACTCTTTCAATTTGGAACAGTCGAAAATCTGTTGTTTGGGAAAGGGTTAAATGATGTAGAATATGTGTTATTTGTATTCGTCAAATGAAATAAATGTGACTCTTTTCATGGGATCTGACAACCATCACTCAGTACACGCCACAGTATTGCACGATTTGTATTAGCCTCTGCACCTATGAAGAAAAGGGATGTGAAAACGCTGTTGGGTAGTTATGGTCAAATCACATCATCGACCAGATACGATGATTGCTGTTGGCATCATTTTTATGTGGAAAATTGAGGGAATTGCCGATATATCTTCTCGTCAATTAAATTACGTAATTTGATTGAGGGTAACATCTATTTTACGCAACAGAACTATGTAGGCGACGAGGTCGGAATGCATCTTACAAGAGGTCGAAATCTAATTTAACAAATTGTTGAGTAGATTGTCCGTATGACGCGCGTATTTGTTTATTTTAATCAATAGTAAAGCTTTGTCGTGAACAGACAGTGCAAAGTATTTAGTAGAACAGAAAAACTTATGAACAGAATAGAGCAGACTTTTATTTAGACTTGTACAAAGTACATCATTTACAACATATACGAAGTACAAATTGATGTTAACGTAACAAACTTATATTGAGTGTTACAGAAGTAATTATTAAAGGAAAACAATTAGATCATTTATTTTGTTATCTTTTGAAGAAATTATTTACATTTGTATCAGTCAGTATTCAACAGAGTATTCCTTTTTTGCAAGCGCTTCTTTAAAAAACAAACATAGCTTAATCAGCTCATCTCTCTGACAGCTCTGTAAAAGAAAAGTAAATTTATAAAATGAATGTCTTATTCAGTATGATAGCCATATTGCTGTTACTTTCCAGCAGAATTCGATTTCTATTATCATTTCAAGACCACCACATTCAACTCACATTTAGTTGTTTAAATGCAGCTCCAATAGTGAATTATGAAACTTAAGTGAGAAAAGAAGAAATATTTCTGAAAATTGCCACGGCGTTGGAAAAGCAACGTGTGCACATGTTTCCCAACTCAGCTTGTTACTAAGCATAGAATCGTGAAACTGAATGCTGTCTGTAATTCTGTGTGGTTTGTTTTGTTTTGACCATCAGCCTTAGCGTTCATTGACCAATTAGACCGATGATCGACGCTTTTGTACACGACCGCCTGACCAGAAAACCACACGTTGACAACTGCAGAATGTATCTGAAATGTGAATTGTGTGAACAAATTTATGATTTTGAAATAAAGGTTTGTTCCTTTCACACAAAAGCAATGTTCTTTCATAATCTTTGAAACTGTCGCCTAGAAATGCTGTTATTTTGCACCAGGACGTGATGATCTAATAGGGGAATGTTCTTACAACATCGAACTCGATCGCTTAACCCAATCCCCACATTGGTATTTGTGGCTGATCTGAATTGAGAGTAACATTAAATGACAACTGATGGAAAGCAAAACAACAGTATTATGGTATTGTGTTGAATACGCTGTGATAAGAGTGAAGCGTTTCTGAGAGAATCCTTTCGATATTATGCTGTAAATCTTGTTTCATTGGAACATGTACAAATAAGTTCCGAACGTACGAATCTAGTGCGCAACAACAGAATAGAATTTGCGGAAGAATTTACCAAGAATACATCCATAGAAAATGTACCTCTTATTTGGTGGTTTGAAAATAGCGTAGAGACCGCTCAAACCCGAAGGTTGCGGACAATCGAACTGACATTACGTATTTGAGGATCGATTTTAGGTAGGTACATACCTCCCTCAAATATTTGAGGAAAGATCTCAGATTTTACTTGAGGAAAACGTTCGTGAAACAGTATTTGAGGGAACATTTGAGGATCCTCAATATTTGAGGATGTACTCAAGTTGAGATGTTTCGTGAAACCCAGGCCAGATGCTTTATCTGGATCTTAACCCATCCCAAACGCAAGCTAATGAGACGACATGGTTCTACTTATACAATACAGAGAACTAACATATAAGACATTGCATTCCCTCTGCGCTCGAAGTTTAAGATACCACGATAAGACTTAAAACCACTAAAAGATTAGATAGGCCAGCAATGGTTGGGTTAAAGAAATGATGCGATATATTAAAGAAATAGCTTGAAAGCGACATTAATCCTTATAAAGCTGGAACCAGCGTCATGCTTATGCAAATAGGTTAGATCCAGGCCAGCCGCCAAATAAATTGGCGACTGGTCTGTGATCTTACCTGTTTGCTACTCTGAGAATCTTTCTGCAACAAAATTAAGAAGATTTTTAAGGTTTTGGAAAGCAGATGACACAAATAATCTATTTCTGTAGAAAATTACTAGGATTTTAAGGGTTAAAGTACATGATAACACACAAGGCATCGTATGAAACAAACGGGGTACAACTGCGTCCCATTAAACATTCGATACCTAACGTTTTCTCACGTCGCCGGTCAATTAGTGTGAAGGGAACCAGACCGTCTTATCGAAGTGCATTGAAGAGAGCCATCAGGTCACGTGTCATGCGCTGGTCCCATGTGCATTCCAAACGACTCCCGTTATCACTCTTCAATAAAACATCTGAAGGAGGTAAGAACGGTACCCAATAGACATATCTCTAGACTATGAGAGTCCCTCGTTTTGTTTCTTTCGTTTGTCCACTTTGAATAAAGGAGTTGCAGAATATATACAACCATTTTCATAACTCCGATGATCCAAGCTGTAACTGTGTGTAGAATGAAGTATCTACGTCTCGACCATTTTCAAGGAATGAAATCTTAATCATAATGGTTCGCAGTTATATAGAACTAATGCTCAAGCGTACGGTCTACCTTTAATACTGGAAGTGTCAATGATGATCATATTTTTGAGTTATATTTAGTATCTTAATTATTTTCATTGAAATTTCTTAAAAAATAAAACGTTAACAAGTAATGAAATAAGAAAATGTTAGTCAGCAATAACAGTTCGTATCATTTTGCTTAATCAAACACAAAACATGACACGTGTACTGTAGGAATTCAATATAATGGCGGCAAACATCCGAAATTGATACAATAGAATCGGAGATAAACGTTATAATAGAAAAGTAGCCTAGCGACAAATTGGTATCGAGTCGAAATCTTCGGTCTGTTAGCTCGTGTGGAAAAACGCTAGAAATACATTAATGGTGCGACCCTTTTGGGATTGGAACACTCCTTAACATTGTACAAAACGAATACATTTACCCTTAGAATGCTGGCCTATTTTCTATAAGTAGGTTTCTGTGCCGTCTTCTTTTCAAAACCTTAAATATCTGCTTAATTTTGATGAGGAGATATACTCAGGGTAGCAAACAGGTCAGATCACAGGCCAGCCGCCAGTTTACTTAGCGGCTGGTCTGGATCTAACCTGTTTGCATAAGCATGAAGTCGGTTTCAGCACTATAAGGATTAAATAGCGTAGAGCATAGCAAGGACTTTTCGTACCATGACTACTAAAATGTACCACAATAGTTATCTAGTTGTTCGAAATATTCTATAAAAAAAAAAATACATGTTTCCGAAAATTGCAGGTAATTGACTTTGCAACAATTATTATGAAACAAGGATAACATGGAAAAGGGTTCCGAAAAAGACATTTAAAGTCGAATCTACATTCCATCTAATACTGCATTGTAAGCAGAAGACGAGCGCTCGCTTTGCCCACTATCAGTCGATGGTAATACACCCATGACAGTCCATTTTATTGATAGGACGAGATTTAGTAGGGTAAAAGGGGCATGATAAAACAATGTAACATTGGAAATGGTTGTTCAGCTTTGACATAGAGTATACACTCATTCCATATCGTTATTAGTATATATTCAAATGTTGTAACAGAGAGAAAAGCTTAATTAGATTGTATATTGTAATTATAATTGTGTTACTCAAAATCATCTTGTTGCAGCTACTTTGTTCTGGGTACTAGGTAGTGAACAAGCTATCGCTCAAGGAAGAAGTCTTGAAATGAAGGCCGTTTTGTATACTTATGTAATTAGTATTTCAAAATCTACCCTATAGACGATTCTAAATCCTTTTTCACAATTTAAGGTTTAGTAAAGAAATGTATGAGTAAGTCAGGGAAACGAGGCTTTTATTGGGACCTCTGTTATGAAGATTCTTCAATCTTTAGTGTTCGTTTTCACATACTGCGCCTGCCCTATTTGAAAAACGGGTATGGTATGTTCCTTTTTCTAAAATCTAGATTTTCCACTGGTTAATCAGAAAATATAAGGCACCGCTGCGTCGAAATGATAAAAAAAACTCCTTTTACCACATTCACTTGGGCCTTTCAACTCAATGAAAAACTGAAGAAAAATAATGTATTTTACATACAATAAATTACCCGTTCTTTTGCGTTGGATGGGCATTTCATAAACTCCCTTATGAAGTAATCAGATAAGAGACCTTAACAGAAAATCTTTCATTTAACGAATCTAACAACAAATCTAGCATCTATTGTAATTGGAATTGACAAATCTAACAGATTAGCCGTTCAATCAAATCAATAAAACAATACTAGATATCGGTTACATTGGCGTATCGCTAATAAAGAACCGAGATATTTCTCTCTATCTCACCTTATCAAATAGTTTAAGAATTGTTTTGTTATCAGCTAACATCTTGTATCAAGATAGTTTGTGAAAAATTAACTATCCGTACGCTACGTTCGTAAGGATTTGTCGTTGATTCGAATCTAATATCTATCGAATCTGGGCAATATCGTTTTATATCAAATTCCTTCGTGTGCCTACAAAACCGCTTGGCGCGAAATAACACATGCTGCTTTGGCATCACAAAGTGTTCTTGCTTTCATAATTACATATAAGTGAACTACAGTTAAGTAAAGAAAAACAAAACATATACCGCAAATTGTTCTTGCTTCCATGCTCATCATAAGCGAACTACAGTTAAGTAAAGACAAACGGAATACCTAACAAAACTTTCTGATTTCAAACAAATAATCCACGAAATAGTTATATTTATTTATTTATCTAAACAGGGAACGGCTGTATTTAACCTTGTTACAGATGTCACTATGTCGTGAAAGACAAGGGAATATCATTATTTTCTTAAAAGTTATTCGTAAAAAAACAGTATTATAATTATAAAAAATAAATTAAGAGAATACAGAAACGTATACTTTAAATGTGAAACTACTAACTAGTCGGGGGAATTAGAAACATTTAAACCATGCCTTCTGATAAAGATACTGTATAAATTTAAAAGGCATTATGTTTAGTTAATGATATGAGAGTCAATGTGTTTAGATGTGGTTAAACTATTCTATAGTGGTACATGAGAAGTATATGCTTATTTTAAAGAATCAAAGAAAATTCGTAGCACTGCCTTCCCGAAATTACACATTCGCTCATTTGGAAAGCGTCACGTTGACAAAAACCAGTTCAATATCAAACAATATTTACTGTCATGGATGAAATAGCAGCTACCATTACACAGACGGATTGTTGAAAAGAACGTAAAAAACACACATGAACGAATAGGCTAATAAACATCATATTTTTATATATACTCTTGGAAACCTGTTAGATTTAGCGCTCCAATATGACCAGTGCGGGCCACGACTGTAACTGTATGACTCAACGTCGTCTAGGTGCTTTCCTGTATGCATATATCGGGACATGAATACGATTGGGTTTCAGGCTTCGAAATCAAAACGTCACTTAAAAGTAAATATAAATCAGCGCAACTTCACACCTAATTCCACTGGCGCACATATAGGTTTATTGTCAATCAAAAACGACCCAGTGTTAATGCTGAAGTGAAAACCACCGTTGTATACGTATGTATACGGTTTAACCGGAAGTAGATAGATATATATGAAGAAAGGAAAAAACCGTAATAAAGTAGAAATCTTTTAAAATATCATATTGTTCCATAGATAGAAAAGACACACATTTCCCCTTTTACGACATATACTTAACATATACTTAAGAAAAAGAGGTTAGAGAACCGCACTCTGTGGCTGAAGGGTATCACTGGAAAAATATGGCACGAACATAAAGATAAAGTGAAATTTAACGATGAAACCAAAAATTAAGATAATCTCCACCTATCCATGCAAAACATTTAAGAAAAAGAAGTGACTGCTCATTGACAACCACAACCACATTCTGTGGTTTAAAGGTATCACCGGAACTAGATGACATGAACATAAAAATAAAATGAAAATAGATATATAATGAAAAAGGGAATGAAATTCATATATTTTTTCTAAACGAAACTCATGATTAAGATAGTGTCATCTTATCCATGAAAAACATTAAATGCCTTCCTTTTCCTCAAAGTTTTCTACCAACAATATCGAGATATCTATTTCAAGAACCGGAAGTAATGTGTATTTCCGGAGAGTCAAGTTTCAACCAATCAGAATAGAGAGTTGATAATCCACTCGTCGTGGGGTTCCTTTACCCGACCGTAGGGGTAATCAATTTCTAATGAGTTGATAGGCATTTAATGAGGTTGCCCGGTGCATGTTCAAGCGTATCCGATGCTGTATAAGCAGGTGATAATTTTTCACGGGTCCATTATTATGTCACCCAGGCCCATCCCATGATGCCTTTGAAAAGTTGACTCCGTGCGTTTGAACTGACTTCTAGATGTATACAGACGCCCAACTCAACTCATAAAGTACTAAGACTTCTCTACTGACAATCAACTCAATTTATTTATGTTTAAACCTCAGCGAACTACTAATGCGACTTTCGAGTCACACACTTATTAGTTACACACTCGGACAAATAGACAACTAACGCATTTACCTAGAGAAATGTCCTTCATTAATGATAATATGAACATTATTTCTGAAAAATGTATATGTCTTACGAAATAAAATGTTCATATCAATTACATGTCAGAAAATAGAAGCTGTCTATAGCTTTTTATTTGTTTATCATTTGATTGCAATAAAATAATTCCCTATCATCTTTTATGTTTTAAGCTGTTTCCTTTCGTAGACGAAATTCACATCAGTGTTAATGACCAACAAGTAATTACATAAGTGAAATGGAAATCATTTGGCTTTCGGTCGTTCTTGGACTTGATCAATGATCCATGGCCTTGATTATTTATTTTGACTGATTCTTCATCGCGTCAACATTTTTACATTTATATACTTTATATAACGACGTCCGATTCGGTATTGCCGGAAGAAAGACAACTAACTTACCCAATTAAATCCAAGAAGGCAGACCCAGACGGGTCGACGGATTGAACGAGTTTGACTCCAATATAGCGTTCTCTATACTTGATAGCGCAGAGCCCGGAAGGTTGTTCTTTCCACTCAGGAAAGCATCGAGGTATATATCAAAATAACGTCTTGCCAATGATACAAAGAAAAAAACGTCTAGCACGCGTAAATTTGAGTCTGATCTTCCTTAAAATTGTTATCTGCAAATGTATCAAATACGTTTATTTCAGTCTGATCTTCGAATGGTTACCTGTGAGTGTATAACATACGTTTATCTGAGTCTGCTCGTTCTTCCAAAGGTAATATTTGAGTTTATGTTATAACAACCCGACAAAGACAGTCCGTAGTCAATTCTGTTTCCAAACAATTGCTGAGTTTCGCTCGTTTACAACAGAAAACTTTAGACATTGTTGTGATGGGTGTAGGGAACACCTGATATGTTTAAAAATTTAATGTAAACTATTTTAGTAAATGACAGTAGGCTGGTTTATTGTAAGGCTCATCATGAAATTTCAAAACTTTTCATGTCCATTTACACGCAATACTAACCAACCATTTGCATACGGCGTCGATCAGTATCTTAGTTAATCGGGCTTATCTTAAACCCCGAGAGGTGATATAATTCACAAAATATCTTAATTCAAGATATCAAAGATTATTGGCTTTGTCCTGAAAAATTGATAAGGTGTGATTGCGCCAAACTTTGAGTTTGTCCTAGTCAATGTTTCAAACAATTAGAGATTTCAATAAAAGATAGAATGGTTACTGGACCGAATAAACGATTGTTTATGAATGGATTGATTTGACCCTTTCGTATGAAAAGAAGGAGCAGATGCAGAAGCAGAAGCAGAAGCAGAAGAAAAAGAAGAAGAAGAAGAAGAAGAAGAAGAAGAAGAAGAAGAAGAAGAAGAAGAAGAAGAAGAAGAAGAAGAAGAAGAAGAAGAAGAAGAAGAAGAAAGAAGAAGAAGAAGAAGAAGAAGAAGAAGAAGAAGAAGAAGAAGAAGAAGAAGAAGAAGAAGAGAAGAAGAAGAAGAAGAAGAAGAAGAGAAGAAGAAGAAGAAGAAGAAGAAGAAGAAGAAGAAGAAGAAGAAGAAGAAGAAGAAGAAGAAGAAGAAGAAGAAGAAGAAGAAGAAGAAGAAGAAGAAGAAGAAGAAGAAGAAGAAGAAGAAGAAGAAGAAGAAGAAGAAGAAGAAGAAGAAGAAGAAGAAGAAGAAGAAGAAGAAGAAGAAGAAGAAGAAGAAGAAGAAGAAGAAGAAGAAGAAGAAGAAGAAGAAGAAGAAGAAGAAGAAGAAGAAGAAGAAGAAGAAGAAGAAGAAGAAGAAGAAGAAGAAGAAGAAGGAAGAGAATAGAAGAAGAAGAAGAAGAAGAAGAAGAAGAAGAAGAAGAAGAAGAAGAAGAAGAAGAAGAAGAAGAAGAAGAAGAAGAAGAAGAAGAAGAAGAAGAAGAAGAAGAAGAAGAAGAAGAAGAAGAAGAAGAAGAAGAAGAAGAAGAAGAAGAAGAAGAAGAAGAAGAAGAAGAAGAAGAAGAAGAAGAAGAAGAAGAAGAAGAAGAAGAAGAAGAAGAAAGAAGAAGAAGCGAAGAAGAAGAAGAAGAAGAAGAAGAAGAAGAAGAAGAAGAAGAAGAAGAAGAAGAAGAAGAAGAAGAAGAAGAAGAAGAAGAAGAAGAAGAAGAAGAAGAAGAAGAAGAAGAAGAAGAAGAAGAAGAAGAAGAAGAAGAAGAAGAAGAAGAAGAAGAAGAAGAAGAAGAAGAAGAAGAAGAAGAAGAAGAAGAAGAAGAAGAAGAAGAAGAAGAAGAAGAAGAAGAAGAAGAAGAAGAAGAAGAAGAAGAAGAAGAAGAAGAAGAAGAAGAAGAAGAAGAAGAAGAAGAAGAAGAATGGAGGTTATATCAACAAAGTCATATACGGCAAACATATTCTATCGCTTCGGATTAACAAATATCCGAACATTCCTTGCGACTTCAAGTAACCCGAATTCGAGATATAGATAGCAAATCCATCTTCTTGCAGTGTTAAGGATGGGCAATCATAGCGTCGCCAGACAACCTAAGAAACGCCGTTTCATTTGCATAATTCCATAGAAAACGCGCGATTTCTTCCCACTCCGCGCGACCATTTAAAGTATCAGTAAAAGCATTTATCGCTTTACCCTGTTGCACGAATTCCTTTCCGCTTTTGGGGGAGATATTCGCGTTTGATTTGGTATCAAGGTCTAAAATAGTTTTTTATAAGATTCAAAATGGAAGAATACTCTTTTGGAATCAAGTAGTTTTCATTTGTTTATCAATTACATTACACAACCTAATACATTTGAAATGTGCTTTAACTGCTTTGTAATTTGACTGGTCTTTAATATGTTGGCTGTTATATTGATACTGCGTATAGTTAAATGTATTGACACTTAGAATGATGGGTACCATTCAAAAATCAGTTTTTTGTAACGTCTGTTTTCAAAACCTTAAATATCTGCCTTATTTTGATGTGGAAAGATACTCAGAGTAGCAAACAGGTTAGATCACAGGCCAGTCGGCAATTTACTTGTCAGCTGGCCTGGATCTAGCCTGTTTGCATAATCATGAAATCGGTTCCAGCACTATAATGGTTAACACGAGTTGAGTAAAAATGGAATGCAGGATTTAAAAAAGAACTCATCGTAGCGAAACCGTTCGAATTATGGTACCTATAGAACTGCTCAAATAATGAGCAAAAACAATAAATGTCTTCGCAACAATGTTGCTGAACAACAAAACGTACGGGTATAGAAACTAGTTTAGTGGTAGGTCCAACCAACCAACAGCGTTGTCCTTCATGGCGTTGCGGTCGAAGGATGTTTTTGAACCGTTTGTATTATGGTACTCTTAAAAATTGTCTTAATGAGTAGCACTGTTGCTTAACACCAAACGTACGGGTATAGAAACTAGATCTGTGGTAAATCCAGCTCAGCATTACCCCGCAATCGACTCTCTATCGAAATCGTTTGTATGATGGTACTCATTAAATTTGTCGCAATGATTAGCACCACCCCTAAATGATTTGGCAACTCTGTTGTTAACCAACAAAACGTCCGGGTATAGAAACTAGTTCTGTTGTAAGTCCAACCAACTGAGCGTTGCCCTACAAGGCGTAGCGGTCGAAGGATGTTATTGAACCCCACGGCACTGCCGTGAAAGGTATACAATTTAGCCGTGAGTTATAACGTTCAGGGGTCTACAGCAATAACTCAGTATATGATTATGATAACACTGATCCCTCCCTTCTCGGCTCTTCGTGTCACGGAATTCTCCCCGAACCATTCATCAACGTGCAAGCGTCTCCTTAATCGGGAATGATCATCTATCAAGCGTCTCCAGGATGACTCTGACACCGGGAAATTATGACAACCGGCGTCAAATAGATAATTTGTTGTTGATCTTTTTCGAGATTTAAGGTTTTTTCCACTTGTTTCTGGTGAAAGGACTTTCTGCAAACAACATCGAACCTATTTTTTTTATTTTAAAGATTTTATTTTGGGGTTATACAATCATTTGAATGTGCTAAAAAAGAACTGTTATTTTTTCTTTTTAAAAAGAACGTCCATTATCTTTGTTTAAAACACTCGTCGGTTAATTTTTCTGGGCAATACTAAAGTAAACCCTAAAAGACCACATCCTTCCGGTACCACCACCATTGATGTGACGTCATATTGTGATGGCTTCAGTACAATACTATGGACAACTTCGTGTCTGTCTCTTTGAAGCCTTTACTATAGTCTTCTGTTGAACCATCTTCATGAAATTACGGAATGGACGTCGTTTGCGTGCATTAAGATTTTAGATATAACAGACGAAATTTCAAGTCTTGCATCCCATGCAAAAACGAAGCTTGTTACCGTATCTGGAACAGGAATAAGACGGAAAGAAAGGAAATAAAATAATGGAAATAATTCGGAATGAATGTAATAATATAATCAATGAAAGACCGCTAAATTCTACCAGAAAATTCGCCTCATTTTCATATTTATTACAACTAACCATTCCTTTTTGAGAATTGCTCGTTTCGTGGAGTAGCATTGATTAATTTCAATATCTTAATGGATCATCTGCCAAAACAGTTCAGTAGTGGAAAAGTTTATAAAACATACAAAACGAAAAGTCAGCTGCTACTCTAAAAGTTAAACATTTTCCCCTAAATCAAACTGCATCAATCGGTTGGCATACATTCTAAAACATTGTGTCAAAACAAGATTTCACTCATCGTGGGAAAACTCTATGTTATCTGAATTATTCAAATGTATATACATAAGAGTTTTAGCCGTTTCTCTTTTAAGTATCTTGTTGTTTTGTCATCTTGAGATGAATGGATGCATGACTCTTGTCGGATAAAGGTTATTGACAGAAATTTAAATATGTTGATTTCTCTTTCGTCATGGTTTTGAGTCTTCTTCAAGCCGATTTTTAATAGACATTAATGACGAATATTTAACTAGAATGAAACTAAACATGGCATTCCTAATTCACAACAAAATACTGCAGTTTACCGCCATAGTTCGTGCAGCCTCTGGAACACATACTTCTGGAATAACCAACAAAGCAAAACCATCGATAGCACACCAAATATATCAACATATTATAACGGCGAATGTTCATCAATTTAATGGGACGTTGCTTTGCTTACAATGCAGCGTTTTAATATTCATGAACAGTGATGCCACACCAGCACGACTGATGCTGTTGTGCAGCATTATGTAAATGTAGCCGTCCGCCATTTAGCCTAAAGGCAATCAAACGAAGGGAGATAACTGGGATACGTTTACCTAGAGTCGGCGTAATCATCTCTATCGCCATATCATAGAACTATCCAATAATGCGAAATACTCATATAGTACCTGCGTTTTCCGATCTCCGCTGGAGTTTAGAACCCAATTGGCTAGTTTGGCTGAACAATGTTGACAAAATAGACACAACTCTAACTCACATTCGTCTCTTTTTGTCCACTTTGTTTGTGTTTTATTAATTATATTTGAGCTGTAGCATTACATAGCAATCCGTATTGCTTGTTTGAATCATATTTTCGCTGCCCTCAAATTTTGAACAGTCGTTTTCATAATCGGAAAATTATAGTAATTCGCGTCCATATTAGTTTGTGCAGGATAGTATGGCTTTAAAAGCCTCGGTTTGACCGTCATAACATAAACAACGCTTTCAACACAAGTCGAATTATAAGAAAACAGAATATTTCAGATGTTTAACATAGTATAGCAATTATGCGACATAAAATTATGCGGTATACCACTTGCATAGATTCAAATTCATCACATAACCATATAACCATTAGAAAAAAACTTTTGGATAAATTCATTTCATCAAACATGTTCTATTCGATTGCGCATATTATGCTAATGAATAAGATAGCTTTTCATCTGAAATCATGACAAAGAACGAGTAAAGTTTTCGTTTCAAAATTTGCGTTCGTTAAGGAATTTCACTAATAAGCATGTACATTGTATACGTACATAGGATTGAAGTGTGTGTGGGTGGGTAATTGACCGATTTTTATCCACCGATCTTTCCCGCTTTAGAGCAGCAGACGGCAAACGGCAATAACACACATTAACCAAATAAGCGGAATAGATCATGAAGTATCTCAGTAATTATTCATTTACATTAAATATAAAGGTATGCCAAATATAACATTGCTTACATGTACTTACTATTCACTCGTCCACATTGCTTTTAAGATGGCTTTCAATCGTAATGATCTCCAATGATATCATGTCAATGTTCGTCTGCCATTTAGAAAATGAGTAAATGACGTCGAGTCACACTTTCGCGGTATTAAAACCGGCATTAATGGTAACAGTAAAGTTTTATCTATGTTATTAAATGACTCTTACTGTCCCCTTGACATTGTGTCATAACGGCCCAAATGACCATCCTCATCTAATGGGTCCAGCTGGCCAGTTTTAACCCATTACCAAACAATTTCGACATTTGACCAGTTTGTTTCAGACGATTCTGGTGGAAAACATTGTTGGAAATGGAGAAATTGCTCTAAACGAGCAATTTCTCCTTTTCTCACATTGTTTTCTACTCTATCTGAAGATTACTTTCCGATTTCATTCCATTTTGAAATGTCGTCTGTAATCTCTATCAATTTGTACAGTCGAAAATTTGGCGTTTGGTTAAGGGTTGAATCGACTGGACAATGTGACACTTTCCCTCATAAGGGAACAGTGATAAATCTAATTATTTTACCCTTTAATCTTATTTTACTTCTTTGTTTCTGTAAGCATATTTGTTGCCTATGTTAAAATTATCTAATGTATACATGTATGTTGTAGAATTGGCCTGAAGCCTAAAATAGTGAAAAAGATTAGTGTTACTCGAATTTCACATAGTGCGCATATGGAATTCAAAATGAGAAGAAACTTACTAAATATTTCTTGACAATCCCTGAAAAAATAAAATCATTACAAAATCAATATCCGCTAAGGGCTTTACTATAAGCGGAATAAATAGGTCTAAATGTTGGTTATTGTTTGATTTTTTCTGCAAAGCACACATCCCATTCTGGACGTTATACGCTCTAAGGTAATAACATCGGCTTGCAGATTATATGTAAATGGTCAATTACGTTTACGGACTTCTGAACCACGCACTCCTAAATTAAACCAACACATATTTGTATTCGTATTTGAAACCCAAACAGATTGGCAACGCTTAAAGAGAAATTTGTGAAGACTGTATATTGTCACAGTTATTAAAGTTATGCACACGCTTAATATTATAATATATTATGTTCGGTTAGATTTTGCAATTTTAGTTGTCACTTAACCTAATTAATTTACAAGGTACACGGAAAGCAACAGTTGTTCTTTCAAGAAGTCCTTGGAAACACCCTTCAATGAATTAAATTTGGTTTCTTACGAAAGCATATACTTACAAAATACCGTCACTACCAAGATTCTAAAAAGTATGCAAGACTTTATTTTCAATCCAGGGTATTATTCTTGCAAATTGTTAAATCTCTTATTGTACCCAGAGAGTAAACACGGAATAGTGATATTGTCCCCTTATAAATGAGGCAATTAATAAGGCTCAATTATCTCTACCTTTGTTTAATAGTTATCAACAATTACAAATCACCTCTTAGTTAAACAGCCGATTTATTCGATGTAAAATTCTTGTAAATTATGTTGGTATTAACCGTTTATCTTTAAATGTCTACTAAATCTAACTCATTGCGGTCATAAGGTAACAAATTAGCAACTCAATTTGCGCGAATAACGGTTATTAAACGCGCGTAAAGTTCATGACCAATAGTCGGATAGTAAAATTTCGGATGAAATGAAAGGACATTTCAACTGTTTAATGATGGTGTACTGAATCTCCGTTGAGAGTATCCAATCCTTTTTTACGTAGTTTGGTAGGAATCTCTGTGAATTCAAATTAAACTATTTGTTGAGATTTTTTGACAATGAAATACATGTACAGCATTTTGTTTGCCTCCTGTCAGGGAGATATTGCGTGTATGTAACATAGATACGGGAATTCAAACAAGCGAAGTATAACATGCCATTACATATAAATGTTTGGCTTTTACTATATTGTTTTCAACATTAGTTTAAAAACATTAAACTCACATATGCTTGCTTTTACTGTGGTAAATATGGTGATAGAATGAATGCAACACCATTTCAATATCTGGATTGCCCTTAACAAATAATACTTCACAAGAAGAGGAACCAAGGATACATTAATAACTCGAGTAGGGATTCGAACCGTAGCGATTGGGATTTGAATGCTTAAACAATGCGACAAAGAGTACCCATAAAATACTGTTGAAGCTAAGCATTGTAAGATTGGATATTATCTGAAAAAGCCCCATAAAAAGACTGTCATCATCAAAGTGATATCAGTTTAAATAAAGAAATCGGTTATAGCTCATTGTTTTGGCCATTGTTCTCAAATGCTTCACCGAGCAAAAACAATAGTGTTTCATCGTAAAGAATTAAAAGAGATTTCAGGTGGAAATTGTTGTAATAATAAAAGAGGCTTTTCTGATAGATAAGGAAACTTGGTTTTGGAGAATAATATGCTTGCACATATATCTTTATTTTTTCTTCTAATAAATGTATTCCAAAGCATAGCTGGAACAGGTGTGTCATACCGTTTACCTGATTGTGACATAACTGGCTAAAGAATCTTTATAAACAAATGCATTTTACTGGTCGAAATACATGTTTCACGAAGACAACACCGGAAACGACGAAGACAAGATGGAGGTGGCTGCGCGCGCCGGTAATTCTGTATCCGCTCCGTTTGATTCGTGCAATAAAATGTCCACCGAGGTTGACCCGCGAGTAGCCGCATGGCCGACAAACCGGCAATTTACGGGCCTCGGTCGGGAGATATAGGGGCGTGGCGCGGGGTAATGGGTTGCTATTTTACAGTTCAGTATGCCTGTCACGGGTAACCCTTAATCAAACCCTCGACGATTAATGTCCCTTTCCGGCCATAAAACAATGCAGCCATTTAAAATATTCATTTCGTTCGATTCATTTGGCTTGTTGCTATATCCCTTTTCAAGCCCTCCTTAGCGTCCATCCCTTTCCCTTTACCATTGAATGAGGGGTATTTGTATTAACCGAAGTTTCATAAGAAACGGGCTATTTTTAATCAAACAGGTAACGAATTTTATTAGAGAATCAACCACTGGATTGTTTTTTTTTCTGAAACTTGTATGACATTAAAACCATATTTTATTCATGTAGCGAATTTGAAAAGTTGATGTGCCAAATTTTCAACAATTAGCAATTCAATATATTTACACCTTCCTTACAAGCAGATAGTTCTTTTTAAAAAGATATTGCACCAAATATACTTAGTTTTGTATATTTGTAATAGACGAAAAGAAAGCACTCAACAAGAAATGCAAATACTTCTGATTATGTGCGCCTTTTCCTTATTGTTACAGTAATTTACAGTTAACTTCGGAAGTATTCTTTCTGATTTCATAGCTTTTAACTTATAAAGCGTAAAGTTCCATACTGAATACAATAAGATAAGGCAATGCTAAATGTTACCACACATTTAAGTCTCTAAGAAATAAAGCACAAATCTGCGCTGTTAACTTCAGTATAGACGTCGAAATAAAAGCACAAATTGACCATAGCAACTTCACTAAAGCGGTAGAAATAAAAGCACAAATGTACGCTGTTAATTTCAGTAAATAAATTGAAATCAAAGTACGAATCTACGTTGTTAACTTCAGTAAGGATGTCAAAGAAGCCCCCTAAACAGGAAAGGGTATGCAGCAATTATAGCCTCCAAAATTGCCGAACATATATCTAAGCGGAATTATACGTTTGTCGACAGTCCATTGAAAACGGTTTATACCAAAACGACAATCATAAAATTAAAATCACCTTTAAATTGGGGATGTTCTCACAACGTGCTCGGCTAGCCTTACGCACCTGTTTAAAATGATGGAAAGGAGCGATAAAGTCAAAAAAACTTAATTTACTCACCCACCATGAAAGGAGCAAACGTAACAAAATACCCCTAACTGTCAACGGCATATTTGTGACCGATGGATAGAATATTGTGACAGTGCTCCTTAAGCCAGTCGTGGGTGGGGTATTTTGTGGTAGACCTTTTAGGGTAAAGAAAACGGAAACAGTACGAACAAAAAAACCCGCGAAGACAGCTAGCTTACATATTATAATTTTGTGTCACACTTTGAGAAGAAAACATATATATTTTTCAATTCAAACACAACTAATCAGAGATCAGAGACGCGAAACATACGTTGCATTGGCGGAGTAGGTTTGAGACTCGGAGCCTAACATTCCACGTCAGTCTCGATGCCAACTAAATTGTCAACAAAAGACTTCGCAAAATACGGTAGGTTAGTGAGAAGTTCTACTACAGTACAAGCTATAAATCTCATGAGAACCAATCCAGAAAAGTTATGATAAATACAAACTTTCATACTTTTTTATCGTATTTTGGAGTTCGATGAATACAACAAAGATCATAACGATGGTTCAATGCAATATCAAAGTAAGTGCTTCTCGTGTGTTAAGGACTCTCTATAGTCTTACATTGAAACCCCAATAACTTAAGACGATGGGAACTTTAACAGACTCCTTAAATAATAACATAGTCAATCGATGACAATAATACTAGTAATTGGAAGTAAGACATTATTACATTATTACAATATCCTTTATTGCAAAAACAGTTACAGTTTATAACAATTTTAATATAAAACAAATATTCCATGACAAAGAACATATAAGAGAACATATAAAAGTATAGGTGTTAGCTGAAGAACAAAAATAATTAGAAAGTGTATTTTTACTAATGATTCATTTTTGTACGACATTAACTTCCTTTGAAAATGAATTACTAGTTTTGGTTGCTTAACAGTTATGCTTCCATGGAGTGGTTTTGTGTATGAAAGAACATGTCAATTGTAAAAAATAAGTATCGCCCCGAATCTAGTTTTGCGTTTCGCAATGGCCGATTCCAGACAAACCCTCTTGTTTGGCCAGTAGGGCCTCTTTTTAAATCGAACGCCATGTTTCAATTATTACGCGATATTAAAACCCTTTAATGCTGATACCATAATTTGTCAAACGTCAAAAATAATTTTATTTATGAGACATTGTGGTGATAAAGCATAAGATGAAATGAATCGTATCCATAGCAAGCATGATGTTACAAAAATCTCACAACCTCACAACAAGGCTCTTTGAAAGATGATGCTTAGGGTATCCAGAACAGGTGTTAAAGTTACTTGTTCACATGTAAGAAAATATTAGAAAATAGAAAAGTTGTCGTTGGAACAGTACAGTTCTTATATTGGCGTATGATATACATCTTACAATAGCTATTGGTAGGATTATCAATTCAAAAAATGGTACATCGATATGTAAGTACAGTGAACTCTCGTTTATCCGGACACCGATTATCCGGATGTCTCGCAATCCGAACGAAATTGTAAGGGAACGGAATTATTGGACCAGTTTATTGCAGACGACTTTTGAAAACATTGTGGGTAAAGGAGAAATTGCTCGTGACGAGCAATTTCTCCTTTACCCACAATGTTTTCTGCCATATCAGAAGATTATCTTTGAATTTCATCACGTTTTGATATGTCTTCTGCAAACTCTTTTAATTTGGGACGAACGACAATTTGGCATTTGCTAAAGGGCTATAAGTATACACCGCTCATACAGACCGTTTATGTCTTAATGTGAAGAAGAACATTCTCTGCTTCACTAGTCCGGATTATTCGGTAAACCGGACATTTTGTTGGGAACGGACGTGTTCGGATAAACGAGGGTTCACTGTAGGTACAATTCATATGTGGTAAATCTCAAAGCGTTGCAGCGCTTTTGGATGTGATAAATATCAATTCACTACACAAGTCTGTAAATACTTAAATATGAACTTATTTTGCTTCCAATAATCATTATCTGGTGTGTAGTACAAAACAGTGCAGCAAATGTACAGTTCTACAAGATATTAAAGTTTCAGAATCAGTATGTGTAACACGATTCACGTTATTGCATATCGTTTGATTGTTGGAATTTGTTTTTATTGTCATCATCACTATCATCATTTTACGACATCAGCCTCAACATAGTATCAATTTAATCATAGTCATAAGTACATACAAAACCGACATCTATATCATCTCCATACTTACTTCGTTATCAGCAAGATAAATACTACTATCATCATTGACTTCGATCGAAGTTCTTTTCGAAAGGATTTCAATAAATCATCAATACAGTATGACTTATCAAGTTCGCAACCAACGTCTTGAGGCATTATGCACTGTTTCCTATATACTCGACCATAGACGTTGGTATTCTGTTTTATATTAGCAACGAATCACATGAGAACAAGCATTAAGAGTTCAGTGCAATACTATAGTAAGTGCTTCATTTTAATGGAACACTTACTATAGTCTTGCATTGAACCCTCAATAATATATGATCTCGTTATGTATGTTGGTCGAGAAGTAGTAACGGAGCCTAGCGTGGAATACACGGCGAAAATTAAATGAAGGATAACATGTTCAAATGTCTTAATCTTTAAATAGAGACCGAATCCAAACTGAAAGATCCACTATTCGCATGTCTTGTTCTTATACTTTGAGACCAAAGCCAAAAATGTACAAAACAATCCCAACATTCAATCTGGTGTTAATGGTTTATCAAACTCGTTGTCGTAAAACCTAAAAGTACCTATCTCTTTTAATTCAACGAAAGATTTACGACCTTTGAGGTTTTACTTCAACGAATTGTTCGGGGTTTTGTTTTTGTCAAATTTTCGAGTATCACACAAAACCGTCACCTGAGTATTGAATTTTTACGACAACAATGCTTAATTAACTTAATGGATAAACTTGAGCTCCTATAAGCCGTATACTCTAACCGGCATCACGACAACCGCAAAACGTGATACCCACTGGGTGGGGTAAACGCGAAACATCTCGATGTGTTCGGTACATTGTTACGACCAAGAGGTGCTGCTAGGTTATCCCCGGTGTCAGGCTTGTAAGGTCTACGTAAACTGTATTAATTACCACTGAATCACTCGATGGCGTGTTTTGGGTATATTTTATGGATGTGTGACTCTGATAAGTTTACACCGTTTTTGGGCCTAAATAGTTTATACGAAGAAAGCCGAGGCATCCGGTTACTGGCGGTGCTTGTTGCTTTTTGGTATTCCCGTTGGCAAAGTGGTTAGCTATTGGCTTTCGTGTGTCACAGGGCAAGCCACTGCTCCCGAGCTTGAAAAATATCAACATGCAAGCGATACGTCGTCACGATCTAGCAGAACACAGTTGCAAATAGCGAAAGACCTAAAACAATTAAAGACACCCACTGATCTAACCAGATGGCGGCGTATGCATCACAGCAAAGCATTGTACTTCACATTTCCTTTAGGTCTTTAATCCGTTATTTTTTCCGAACTTTTTATTGGTAAATGCATTTTCATTTACTTAATGTTTATTCGAGCAATTTACTTTGTATTCTATCTATAAAAATAAAATATGCACATTGTTATCATTAATCTGTTTTTTTTTTTAAAAAAAAGAAAACTGAACTATTTCCTTATTATCTAAATGTATTCATATATACCATCTATTTACAACGATGATTGGCAATGTGACTTAAGCCAACTTTCGAATTTCATTATTTAATGAATGCGAAATGAAAGTTTCAAAATCATATCGCTTTTTTCACATGTGTTATAGTGTTCAAATTAAGGTTTAACATTGAAACATTACAAACATAAGATTGATGAAATCGCAAAAGTAAAGAAAAATGAAAACAATTCAGGCGTCCGAAAAGGACCTTACTTCCTCATTCAATGAGATAGGAACGACTTCTTTAAGTTACTGTAGCAAAACAATCATATTTGATCCACTCAAGCTTTCACAAGTTTAAGAATTGCAACGATTTGAGCGAGAATGAAAAACAACTTGAAATCGCTAATTTCGGTAAGGCGCCATTTTGTATCAATTGAGAATAACGTCCTATTGTTAAAAGCAGCACATGGATTTCGTCAAGAAAACGATAATCTAGTGATTGTAGGGTCCCTGACGTTTTAATCATCTGAATAAATCATCAATTATGAATCCTCTATCTCTAATTGTGATATGGGCCGGAAGTTAGGAAAACGCTCCCATGCGTTTTGGGCATATATTTTAAGAAATTTTCGGCTTATGGAATAGGCAAATAATGATTATGGCCAGCACTTTATGGTTTTGTCTAGTGATATTCTCAGTTGTGTATTTACTTTGCTGAATAACTCACCCTTCTGTGGCAATTAGTTTACTTTCTTATAAGCATAAATCGAAAAGATGAATATTCCGGAAAAATAGTCTGCGCATGCCCAGTCCGCCAACATTTTCCTGTGATTCGGTCCACAGGGGAAGGAGAGGAGTGATAAATAAAACGAGAACCTGTTAATCTCTCGCACTCTCGCACTTCGTCATAAAAACGAGATCTCCGCCATATTGAAATTCTTGGACAACAATTACATGGCGGGATTTCTCAGTTCTCTTCGCGTAATAACTATTTGTCATACAGTCTTCGTTTTTACTTTTTCTTTATTCATTCAAAATCCATTGTAGCAGCAATTCTGACACCGAAAAAATTAACATATTTATCGATTAACACTAAAAGAGATGTCTTTAATATCTTTAATCGCGTCTGTTTCAAAGAACATTTAAAAGAATTGTCACAAAATATGCATAACATTGGAATGATAGCATCTATCTGCTGAAGTTATATTATGTTTGAACTTATTTTATTTAAGAAGATACATTTGGTGACGGTTCTTTTTTTTTTCACAGAAACGTCAAAAATCGAAATATTTTAGAGTCGTTGTATTTATCTTGACATATTTCTTTTCTTTTGTCATATTTTCATTTCAAATGGCATTCACTGCTTACAGCATAAAATATAGAAATTTGAAAAAAAAAAAAGACCAACAATATGATAGAAACGAATACATTTATATCGAAACCGCAGTTATTAATGTGAATTTGCTTATCGGTGAGCACAATGTAGCAAAGACGACGGCAATGCAATTATCTCAAAAATGTGAACTTTTACTTTTAAATCTGAACATTACTTTTGGCTAACCGATTCTTTTTTCTAAAAATTTAAATGTCAAGAATTAAGCTTAATAATGCAGCGGTATCAAATATGTATAAGATGGATATAGATTTTTGTCAAAATAAGTAACTTGCAGTTTTTTGTTTTGTTTTGTTTAAAAAGAAAGAAATGAAATACATATGTTGCTTTGTCATATTGGTCATGTATTTGCTTGTGAATAGTATTTTGTTAAAATATTTTTGGTCAATTAAAAGATGGCACGATATGACGGATTAAGGCATTTTAGTCCTTTCTAAATGACATTTGATCAATAATGTTATGAGTGTTGTGTTTGTGAGGTTTTGTTTCCCAACAAGAATAGCAAGCAAAAGAAAGCGAAACAGCGAGCAACGTTTCAAGTCAATTAAATCTTATAAGATGCAGCACATCAATACGTTTTAATGAAACATACTAAAAAATGTTGTTTTGATTAAAATAAAAACATTGTCAAAGACTTCTCTAATTACTGTTAATTGCGTGACTCCCACTAAACTTATGGCGTTTGTTTAAAAGATAACAAGCAAACAGAAACATATGACCCATGATACCATGTTTCCCATCTTTGCAATGCTATGTGAATTGTTGAATCCAGATATACAAGTATAAACCGCATTCACACACATCAACCAATCACTGCGTATGTATCTACTCAAGGTATTGGCCCTTTCTTGGTCGGTTAATGGAGATGTCGGGTCAATGAGTCAATAGCGCCATTTTCTGTGTAACTCTAGCCGACCAAGGTTGACAAGGAAGACCCGCGTTAGTCATGTATCAGTGAGATACGTTAGGCTAAAAGGGGACTTTTTTTTGTACCCCCTCCCCCCCACACACACAAAGTGATGTATGTTAAGTGGCAAGCAACACATGTTATCTTTAGTATTTTATTGAAAGTATAATGATATATATGTATCCTTTTAGTTGTAAATATGATACAGGTATATATTTGTTACTTCTTAGTCCATTTTAATTCTCTAAATAAATGGTCATGCGCTTTTATTGATATTTGTTGTACGAATTGTGTTCACGATGTACTGTTCACAAATTAGACTAAAATAAATGAATACATTGTTATGTTTCTACAACAACAGAGAGTCAGATGAAAGGCTCATTCCCCATTGCCCCTAGAAACATTGGCTCTATATCACAAAGATCAGTAACCTTACGTTTTCGTTATAGCATTGTTGCAACCCTTCAATATCAAAGGTATTGTTTTTTGTGTGTGATAAAAGATTGACGTGCGTTTAAAGGTACGATAAAAGTTTCAAAGCTAGGACTAGTTCCGTTTACGTCTAAATAACCCTTTTCTGAGGTTCATTTATTTCTTTAATTTATGTTCACGAGGAAGTCTATAGTATGAACATGTTTGCAATAGAAGCATTATTGTTATGCATTTTCCTTTGCCTGCTTACTTTGTATTGCTTTTCGAGACCATATGTTGTTTGTGGTCATCAGAGTCATTTTAACTGTTTTCATGATTGGGCTAAAATAGGCATACACACAGGCTGATCTTGATCTATCTTTTAAATATCTACCCCTCCCTCCCTCCCTCCCTCCCTCCTCCTCCTCTCCTCCTCCCTCCTCCTCCCTCCTCCCTCCCTCCCTCCCTCCCTCCTCCCTCCTCCTCCTCCCTCCTCCCTCCCTCCTCCTCCCTCCCTCCCTCCCTCCCTCCCTCCTCCCTCCCTCCTCCTCCCTCCCTCCCTCCCTCCTCCCTCCCTCTCTCCTCCCTCCCTCTCCTCCTCCTCCTCCTCCCTCCCTCCCTCCTCCCTCCTCCCTCCCTCCCTCTCCTCCTCCCTCCTCTCCTCCCTCCCTCCTCCTCCCTCCCTCCTCCCTCCTCCCTCCCTCCCTCTCCTCCCTCCCTCCCTCCCTCCTCCTCCCTCCTCCTCCCTCCTCCCTCCTCCTCCCTCCTCTCCCTCCTCCCTCCCTCCCTCCCTCCCTCCTCCCTCCCCCTCCCTCCTCCCTCCCTCCCCTCCCCCTCCCTCCTCCCTCCCTCCTCCTCCCTCCTCCCTCTCTCCTCCTCTCCTCCTCTATCTCTTTTATCTCTTTCTATCCCTACCTATCATTATCCCTCTCATCTAATTATCTCTCCCCCTCTGTCTCTATGTGTGTCTCTCTGTCTATGCATCTCTCATTGGGCCTTTTTTCCAGTTTGAATATTATTTTTCAGTATAACCCTTATTGTATATTATGAACTTGGGTCAATATAAAGATTTATTCTGTTCTGTTCTGTCCAATGGAGCTCATCATAATACAATACAGCCAACCCTCACGTGCCGTGAGTAGTTAGATAGATTGCTAGATATTTTCCCACGGGGAAAGACAATCTCGAGCCTATTAGTGGATAACAGATGATACTTTATTGGATTCGTAAACATGCAAACTGGCCACTATGAATTAACACGCATTAATTCATGAATAACGTTAATCAACGGGTACGAACAATACCTGGGCTTTACAATACATAAACAAGTGTATTTTGTATCTTTATGGAATGTTTGGTTGGTTTTTTCTCAGACGATATTCGCTAACACCTGTTGATTTATACTTAATTAATTAAGGGTTAATTAATTCAATTAATCATGCGCAAATTTAATTGAATCTTCAAAATGTAATGCAATATATAGATTTATACAAGTATGAGTGGTTCTGTTTTAACGGAAACTTCTGTTATTTTCAACATTTCTAACTGCTGCGAAATTTCATTTAACTTTGATCAGTCGGTTCTTATTAACAATGTAGATGTTAATCGCAGCTTCATGACACATGGACTCGGACTCAGAGTGGAGGATAGTGGTCCAGGGATAGAGTATCGGACTCCGAACACGAGGGTCGTGTGTCCGAATCCCGTGAGTAGCGGTTCCGCCTTGCGACCTTTCAATAGTCCACATTCGGCGCGAGTACTTGTTAAGATCGAGGAACAAGAATAGAAATGATAAATCAAGTTGTAAGAACTTGTTTCACAATCGCTGTAAAATGATACGTTTGGAAAAGATATGTACTTGGACGGAACATAAAGACATCTGCCTTCGGATGTCTTAAATAAAACATTGACCCCTGGTTACACATAAAGCGAATTATAAAGAAACAATTTGTTAACGAAAACCTCTTTTTTTAAAAAAAATATTCACACCTATTATGAAACAAGTTTATACAGCTAATATCAATTACTCTCGATCTGGCTACATTATCAGTACTAGCGTCCAATGTGGATTGATGAAAGGTTGCAAAGTTCAATCCGCTGCGCACTGAAAGTAAACCCACGACTCGTGTGTCCCGAGGCCGTAAAGCAGTCAGTGGTCTAGAAAAGATGTTGTTTAGCACAAGTAATGGATGGAACATTGATAGGTGAAATCAATACTGCGATGTAAATGAATTAGTATTGAAATCGGTTTGAGACGGCTTGAAGCTCAGATTTGGTCCAAATCAAAAACTCTTATAGAACTAGATGTGACTCAAATAAGATGTTTTTTTTCGAAAATGCAAAAAGGGCTCGTATAAAAATTACGTAACAGTTTAACAGATGATATTTCACTTTCGTCGACACGCGGGGTCGCGACAGTTCGCCTTGGAACAATGCTTTCCTAATTCGATACCCGTTTTCCGCCGAACTTTAGAGAGTGTCAACCGATCAGTAAACCGTATGTCGACATAGGTTCACCTTTTCCGAGTTATAACCCCCATGCATTTGGAAATGTGTGACGAATCCGACTTGATACCAATAACAGAGTTCAGAGTGATCGCATAAAAATATTTTTCTCTGCGAAATTATGTATCATAGTATCTATGGTATGGGGTTGAAACCACTGTGGCAAAAGGGGAAAATGCTCATCATGAGCAATTTGTCCTTTTGCCACAGTTATTTCTAAAGATTCTAAAGCTTATGCAATAAAGTAACGTATTATGGAGTAATTGGGAAAAAGGTATTGAACAACCAAAGTGGTACGCTTCGCGCGACGTCGTCATAGATATGGATACAGAAAAGAAACAAGACACTGTTACAGCGGAAATCGAGTCTTTAACCCTTAGAATGCTGGGTAATTTTCTAAAAATAGATTTTTGTCTGCTTTCCAAAACCTTAAATACCTGCTTAATTTTGATGATGAATGATACCTGGTTAGCAAACAGGTGAGATCATTGGTCAACCGCCAATTTACTTGGCGGCTGGCCTGGAATCAACCTGTTTGGATAAGCATGGGTTCCAGCACTATTAGGGTTAAACAGTAACGCTATATTTGATCAGGTTTTACCCAATTTCTTTTAAAAGACGTATGATAACAGTGTGGAAAAAATGAGAGATTGCTGGTGACGTTTCTTATACATCGGCGTTCATAAGCTTTTAGCCATCTTGCAAAACAGAAAGGCAAATACAAGCTCTGCAAATGAAGGTGAAAAAGCATGAGATTAAAGATTTTGCCTTTACAGCGAGTTTCTGCATCACGATGAATTGAATAGTCACCTATTGATACATCAACGTCCCACCAACATTCGTGACACATTACATTTACCGGACCACCCAAACCTGAAATCAGGTTACTATCGAAACATCCCTTCACGCCTCAAAAGGCAAACTAACGCGTTATCTCGTTATGTCACGCGAGACTGGCAAGGACCGGAAGTCACCAATGTCAAGGACGCAAGACCGCTTTGTCGGTAGAGCAACTCAGTCAATGGCGGACATCCTCAGAATTCAGAAGTAATTCATTTTTTTTTCTTGAATCTTACAAGGTTATGGTTAGGCAATGCAAACATAAAATTTGGGTAAAAAGCCAATTTGGTAAATAAGAAATTTCTCGTAACAGAATATGTTACAGAATATTTACCATCTTGATATTCAGTATGTGACCGGAATTAATCCGTATGTCGAAAAATTGGCATACAGATTAATACCGATCAAATTCTTGTACCATCATTACATATCGCCATATCTATACAAAATACCCTTTTCTGACAACCGACTAGTTTTTCAGTATGTTTGTTTTTCATTTTGTGACACGTATTGTTTGAGATGTAAGTCAAGTGTGCATTCAAGAGGCTACACATAAAGGAATTTGTTCAACAAAGCCTTACGATTAAAAAGCCCAATAAAGATTTCATTTTTTGTTCATTTGTCTACAATGAGTCTTGACGAAAATTTATTCAGGCTAAAGACCCTTAGGAATCGATCTCTATCAGTCATGGGAATGTACAGCACCTTCCTAGTCCGAGAGAAAATTCAAAAGTTCTTCTCTACGTGAATAAGAAAATAACCAGCTCCTCCGACGAAGAAGCCGTTTTCCATTATGTTAAAGCGTAACTCAAGCTCTCGTATCTATTTATTGTTTATCTTTCCAAGAGGCAGACTCGGTGGCGCATGGAAACATTGCTGCAAACAATGGTTGTATGCAGAGGGTGTAAGTAAAACGAGCAGGGCTAACGTAGAATTCAGTTTAGAAATACGGCGGTTCCATGTTCGTTACCCCGGCCCGGCCAAAACTCCTTCTGACGTTTGCGACTATTCATCCGCCGTGACGTGTTCGTTTCTACCCACTTAAAGGCACATGAAAGGAGATAAGAACAAATAAATTACTGAAAAGATATATGGAGTTATTTTATCATGTTCATATAAGTCATGATAATTTATTTACGAAAGCACTGAGACCCTTTTAGATAGACTCCTTTAACATAAGTTATTTTGTGCTTGAAATATAGTTGTCTCCAATTAAATCATGTTTATCAACAACCTGTTTGTTTACATATTCAAAATAACGAATTCTGATTGGTCGGTTCAAACATTTGTGTATCAACTGTAAGGGTCAGAGGTGAAGAATCACACAATCTGAATTATAAAACTGGTTAACCTGGGTCATTTCTTGTTGGCTTTCACATTTAAGTTGTGCTGATGTTTGGTTTTTTTTGGTGATACCTCTTTGAATCTGACCAAAAGTTTACCAAATAATATAGTTTGATATATAATTAATCTCCTTTTATGTGCCTTTATCAAACCGTTGACCACATGTCAGGGTATTTATGATTATGTGCTGTTCTGGGTACCGTTTTACCAAACAGTTTTCGCTTCTGATTTGCGTGAGCCTCATTTCAATACTGGGCTAAATTATATTGCATAGTAACACGTCATTGGAATCGTCTCTCCGAGATGTGTCACATTGCAGTATTGTACTTCCATTGAAGATACTATCCATGCTTATCAGTTATGACTTACGACAATATTTTCCTTAAGTTGTTTAGTAAAACAGTGCCCTGGCGAGCTATTGATACAGCTGCACACAAAAAAGCCGAAGTTGGTTTTTCTTATGATCCGTAGACAATCCGAGAAGTTCCGATTGCAGACTAAGCGCGAGTACAGACAACAATATGACAACCGATACGTACTCTTGAACTGATTGCTGAAAGGTCGGATCGCTTGCCGACCTGTGAACGAATTCGAGTTCCTGTAATGGCGGTATGTTAACGTTATGTAACGCAATCCATCAATCGAGCTTTTGTTACGTTCACGCATGCGTATGGAATCCATACTATGGATACGCTAGACGTTTAGCTCTTGCGGATTTGCTTATTATTGCCAAGGGTTAGTGTGAATAGAAAGGCAACATTTTCTTCGTCATATAAAAGGGGTTATTTCTTCTTCATGAGCATCCGTTGGGACACATGGAGGTCGTACGAGACATCGATTTGCGTTGCAAGGTGATAAAAAAATTAAGAATCTACCCCGCATAAATAAGTGATCTTTAAGAATACCTTATTCTGCTTTTATCTCTGACAAGATATTATTAATGACATGTATTTCATAATCGATAAGTATATTGGGCAAGCAATTCTGAAGCAAATAAAGCATTTAAGGTTGGAAGATGTCTCCAGTCGACTTTTGCAAGCATTTTATGATTTTATAAAATGATCGTTTTGTTATATATATCAACAGGAATATAGAGAAATAGATGATTGGTGTCGAGAATAAAAATGTTATCGCGCTGATAAATGTAAGAGGTTTGTTTGTTGGTAAATACTTGTTGGTAACTACGTTTTACATCAAATACGTTTGTTAATGACAGGATGAACCACCCATCATCAATTGATCACATAATGTCTACAGGTCCGTCAAAAGGGTTGTTTTTCTCAATAAGCCGATATGCTGTTCATATTGTCTTTGTAAAAGTGTATGGAAAATACAAAGCTTTGTATGGGAAGGGGCTGATTCCATAGTCCTACATAACTAAACACCCGCTCTGCGTGTGTTTAAGTCACGGTATCTGTAAATTTCGATGTTTATGAAAGCTTTTATCCTGGTAGACACATGAAACGTTTTAAGGTTCTTATCAACTTAACCTAGCTTTGTTGGCACTTTGTAGTTCTGCCTTCATTCATAATGAGCCGAACATCGTTACATAACCAAAATACTGTTGAAATGAAAAAAAACACCAGGGTACCATTTTAATAAACAGTTTACGCTTAAGATTTGCGTAAGTCTAAAACAACAAGTCCTTTTATTTCAATATTTGGCAAAGCAATATTGCAAAGTAACACATCATTGGAATCGTCTCTCCCAGACGCTTCCAATGATGTGTCACATTGCAATATTGTACTTTCATTGAAGATATTATCCATGTTAATCAATTATGACTTACGCAAACATTTTCCGTAAGTTGTTTAGTAAAACGGGCCCCAGGGTACCGTTTTACTAAACAACTTAAGGAAAATATCTGCATAAGTCATAACTGATACACATGGATAGTATCTTTAATGAAAGTATAATATTGCAATGTGACACGTCATTTGAAGCGTCTGGGAGAGACGATTCCAATGATGTGTTACTTTGCAATATTGATTTGCCCAGTATTGAAATATGAGGAATGGTTGTTTTAGATTTACGCATATCTTAAGCATAAATTGTTTAGTAAAACGGTACCCAGAGAACGTACCAAGTGCCTTAAAATCGGACCAAAACACCACTACGTTGAGTCAAACATCTACCTAGAGTTCAATTAAAGATAAGGAATTCGTTTGTTTTGAAGTTCCAGGCAATGACGTCAATTGCACGTTTGGAGGTAGCCCGTGTTAGTGATCCGAATAGAAACACAATTACCAAAGACCAAAAAACAAACAATGGTTGTAATGGGTTGTAGAGGGTTACCTCCATGGCACTCTTTGTAATGGGCCTTTAGGATCGGAGAGTCAGTCGATGGTAAAACAGGCTGCTGTATACCCAAGTAATTAGATATATATGTTTCGGTAAAAGGATATGACATTACATGGCAACAACATAGTAAAAGAAATATATACAAATTGTATCACGAATGCGATAATGTTGTTAAACCATGAAAGCACACCAAATACCAAGGGAAACTCAAAAAAAAAGGAAGAATGATTTTCCCTTATTACCATTGTGGTCCGTGATATGTCCAACTTTTGTTTGTTGATAAATGAAATGAAGTCATAGACAAAATAAAGCAGTTTATTAAGAGTATGTCTTTCACATCCTGTTCGTGTATGTAGATGTTCATTCAAACATACCTTCGACATAAGATAGATATAACTAACTCTTTCCAAGTTGTGTGAGATTTTCAGACATCGTCATGAAAACAAATTTCCCAAACTCATTTTTAAAAAGTATCAAGTCTATCCACGAGAAAGGATAGCGAGGGTGAAATGAAATCCAAATGTGCCCGTCAAATATTCGTAAATCATCATGTTTCAAAACCTCGTTTGCTGTAATCGCACTGAAAATCATTCCGTTTCTTGTGAAAGCTTTAAGAAAAGAGGCGGTTGTGGCCTAGGAACCATTGGTAAAAATACCAGCGTGGTCATGTTTCCTTTTTTTAAAGTGAAGTTTATGATTATACGTCTGTATCAATTCATGTATAAAGTTAAACCATCGACACGGTTTAATACTGAAATCATTCAAAACCGTTTTCCAAGGTAAGAACTTACTCAACATCATTATTGTTTGACAATAACAACTATACTTTTTTGTCAATTAAAAAGTATGAAAAATAACGTCGTTGAGACAGAACAACAAGGTTTTTTTTTCGCTAAATCAAAAAGATAATGATTGCACCACATTTCTGTCACGAATACATTTAATCAAGTATTCTAGGAGCAAATGTCAAGAAGGTCAAGATAAAGAACCGACAAGTTTGTAGTGTTTTTAATGTTTTATTTCATAGAATCGAGTATCCCCGACTGAATCACATTAATAAGTTAAATATAAGACATACGTTCGCGAACTAATTACAATATCACGGATTCGCCCCAAGTGTTTCTGTAAATGACAACTTGTTGAAAGGAAACGTAAAATTTAATATGTATTATCAAATATATTCCTAGAAAACAGAAGGAAGACTGTTGTCCACAGCACACTGCTTTTTATCAAATAAGCGGGTGAGCAATTTGTAAATACTTATGAGATATGAGCATATAGCCAAAGGCTCAGCACTTATCTTAAACATACGTGTTTAAAAGCAAATACATGGTTCAACATAAAACGATTGTGACGAGAAGAACTTGCTCGAAAAGAGCAGTTTGTCTTGCCTTTACATAGGATCACAAAGAAAAAGTATTTCTCTACAGTCTGTGTTTAAGGCTTTTGGTGCAAGATTTGACCTGTTGCAAAAGCCAATATAGAAGGAATAGGCCATGCCGAAGTTATATATTCATGAACAACTGTTAGTGAGATTTAATTCCAGACTGAATGTAGGTATTGTACTATTCTTAATAAAGTAATTATTTATACACTTCTAGCATAACCGTTTCCTTATTTCTTTATCTACAAAGCATCTTGTCTGCTGGCGTGATATGCAATGCCATGTCAGGTAAAACTTCATGGATATACATAACACACCACAGACAGGTTTGAAAAGTAAGGTATGTGTGCTTTCAACAAGTTCAAGTGTCTAGTTTCAACCATCATGCTGATGAAACCTACCGAACACGTTGTGCTTAAGTAGCTCTGAAAAGTACGGAAATACCCTCGATCATTTCATTCTAATTTAGCTACAACCTTTGTCAATAGGTAAAATGTATACCATCATATATTATCCATGTGCATTCAAGTTGAAACTACGGCATATTAAAATAGTCAATGATTTAGAATACAAAAGTCGTAAGTCTTTTAATCATTCAATAAACGCACGAGGTCTGACTCGTTTCCAAGTAAAACAACCTCACTTGGTAAATGTAAATTTTCAAGTAAACAATGTCAAATAACATGTATATTGCAAACACTTAACAATCAATTGCCTTTTACTTCCCATTGCACAACGATATTTGAAGCAGCTTCATCAGAACCTTTTAAGAAACATTACAGGAAATAGATCTAGGCAGCCTGTCTTTTTTAACCGTATTAGGCTGGGTATTTTTTTAAGAATTTATTTTTGTGTCGTATGCTTTCCAAAACTTTAAACATCTGCTTAAGTTTATGAGGAAAGATACTCGGTGTAGCAAACATGTTAGATCCCAGGCGAGCCGCCAATTTACTTGGCGTCTGGCCTGGAACTAACCTGATTGCATAAGCACAAAGTCGGTTCCAGCACTGTAAGGGTTAAAGAATGTTATTCTTTCTAATGCCTAGGCTCTTAAATTTGCAAGTCATGCCTGCTTCTTTGGATCTTCTTATTTAACCGCTCCAATCACTTTTCCGAAACATTCTGTAAATAGGGATGGTGGCGAACCGTATGCTTTGCAGAATACATGGCTCCCGCGTTTAAAGCGTCTTTGTAAAGCTGGCTCCGTAACAACAGTTCGTTATTGTACGCGTGTAACTGCTGTGACGTCATCATGGAACTGTAGAGTGACGTAAACAATGACACGTCTGACGTGGTAAGCGGACGTGACGTAGACATTGGTGACGGAAATGATGGGTGGACTGTGGTTAATGAGGTCGCTGTTTGAGGGAAGGGCGACGAATGCATGGGTCGCCATTGTGAGATTCGCTCGGAGAACACTGAAAATATACAGAAAGGGGGAGAACATAAGCAAACACGTTGACAAAAATAAACAAACTTGATATATGAGCGTGTAACTTACTCGGGGTAAGGCAAATAACATCTTTGTTAAATCGAAATAGCTACAGGTTATTTTTGTTAGACCCTTTTTATAAATAAATTGTTTTTCCCCTTTATATGCATCTGAAACAGAACGTATGAGAAACCGCTTTGACAAAAAGTAGGAATACCTCCTTTCATTAAAATGGTTTCTGGCCTATGATCTGACCTGTTTGCTACTTTGAGTACCTTTCCTCAGCAAAATTAAGAATACATAATAGCAGACGACTTAAAAATCTATTTTTAGAAAATTACCCAGCATTCTAAGGGTTAAGATAAAGATGAATGAACGCGGACCCCATGCCCTGTATTGTCGACGTCGGGTCGCGGTAATTCGAACCCGCTTTCGGTGAGAAGTTTGTTGCCTCAGTACATTTATCATAGATAAAATAACCCCTTAAGCGCAAGTGACGAGTACGCTTTCGTATTGTCATAGAAACTCAAATTGTCATATCCCGTTTTCGAAGCTCCCCGCCCCCTTGACAGAATAATGGCCGTTCTGGTCTGCCCTGATGTAACTTTACACCGACAGAGGGCGCTTTTTGACCTTAATGACCTTAAATCGAAACAAATGGCCGTATCAAGCAACGTGCCCGTGACAGAAACGTTATTTAAATCCGTACCTTCATGGAATGTTGCTTTTGCAGCGTTTTAAAAGCGTTATGTGTTGGAAAAGTTAAGCAATTTTAATAAGTAAAACATTATTTATTGGTTTTCATTACGTAAATTGTGTCTTTGGTTCCTGACAAAAGATTGTGATATAAATGATTTACAGCTTAAATCGTAGAGTTGTTTGTTTCAATTAAACGCTTAGGCCTATATTTGTGTATTTATTTATTTCATTTAATTTATTTATCTATTTTCTTTTTATTTATTTTTTCATTCGAACAAAAGAACCATCGAAAGAATTGTAGCGTAGTCTTCGCTTTTTATGCTTTTGAATACTGCATACATAAGCTTTATGTACAGTTTCACATGTGGCAAAGGGAAAGGACGATTGGCGTCTTGCTGTGAATTTTGATACCATCATGTACGGGTGTCATATAGACACTCAGGGCTATAAAACTAGGTCTTCAAAAGGGTATATTAGTGCGTCCTGAAAGGTTTATGTATGTGATGAATGGGGAGATCAGTCCGCAAGCAACAAATGAAACTTAAAGTCTGCAGTAAAAGTCGGTTACAGTATGTGTACGGTCTCATGGAACAACTGTGGCCGTATACATATATCTCTGTACAATGTGATGCCACCACTAGTTTATACCTATAAAATAAACATTGAGACTAGAGGAAAACAAGTGACTTTGTCTTTAAACTGAGAAAACGGATGCACCTTGTAAAAGCCATGTTGATTCGACGGTTTTTATTCAAACTCTTGAATTTTTCATCCTTCATTGACCTGTTTCCGTTTTAAATTTGGTTACATTGTCAAGGGATAGTGGCGTCATGTTTAGGTTCTCTTGTAGAATATTCATCACCTTTTCAAATATTTCCAAATGCAAAATCTTGTATCGTTAATACTTAAAACAGTTTGTTTGAATGATAAAAAAAAAGTCTGTATCACGTTGTAAAAAAAACAGTATGTGACAATTTGCCACACTTGCAAGCTGTGCACGCGACCAAGGAGTGACATATCTCTAATAAATCAATCAGCATGTTGCGCTAAACCATTATCAGCCAAACTGAAATATCGCTTCTTAAGTTGGGATCGAGTATCCTTTAGTCATGATAAACAACATGACTTCCGTTTCAGACGTTTTTGCTTTATTTAGCATACTCAGGATTCATATCAGGAGCCAAAGAGCGATGATACGATTATTTTATAGGTTTTCGGTAAGGAACTACTTTCTAAGTTGAAGCCTCGGCAACAGGAAGGAGTACTGCGGTTCAAAGTGCTTCGGATAATACACACCTTTGTGTTGTAGCTCCTGTGGTGATCGGCGTAGGGGGTCAACCATGTCTGGGTCACCGTAGGATCGGAGTGGAGACTGTGCGTACGAAGGAACTGAGAACATACCGTCCATTGAATCTCTGGAATATATAACAAAAACAATAACATAAATTCGCCGTGAATCAAAATGATTCATTTACACATTGTAAGGTGTATAATAAGTTATTTTTTGTGTCCAAATGTGAAAAAACGCAATTTTGACCATTTTTTAATGAGTACAGAAAGCATCATGAAAGCAAAAACACTTAAAATTCAGGGCATATTTGAGCAAGCAAGCTACTTTGTACCGGTTTTCCAAACAGAAGTCATCTACATAAAGTAGTCCAAGAATTTCATGAATCCAAAACGATTGTTCACTTCAGATTGTGTCACCATGTCATGACCACGTGATTAATATGTGATGGCAAACTGATCTGTGACGGGTTTTCTACTCCTTGGCTACTTCCCCATGTCTATACTCGGTGCTTATTACACTATTGTATTACAGACACTTCATCATCGTTACGACAGACGTTTTGTAAAGCCCGTACTAGCCCGAGTGGGTGGAGTAACGACTTGCAGTGTAAGTAAGTTAGGAGGTTTCAGTCCCGTAAAAGTTTACAACGAACTACTATTGAAAAGCTAAAGTGTGTATGAATTATTTGTTTCAGCAAAATAGCTCTTCACTTGAAATCAGATGGAAAAAGGAACCGGAGCAGACCAAAGCATACACGAAGACCAACTGCAGAAGGAGAATTAAAAAGTTCCAACCACACCAAGGGAACAATTGAAAGAAAGTCCAAAAAAAGATAAACCTGGAGATGCTTTGATGCTGCCGTAAATGTTTACCTGCATAGCACGCAGTTCGTTAGTAAGCATTTCGACGTCATATCTTAAAAGAGTTAGTGCCATTGTAAGCAACTGGGTGTATGTTTTTACATGTATATAGGAAGCATGCGTTTTGAAAAAAAAATCAACGATTTGTTTTCATTATGCGTATAATATACATACATTAGGGGGTGCTACCACTCTGTATCAAAAGTGTCAGTAGGGTAAGGTAACCAAACACGAGTTACTTTTGTATACGGGGCACATGGTGGCATTGAATAATCGGTTGTAAATAAATGACCGGGGTATTGTCAACTCAAACATAGATATTCTAGAATAATACATCAGCATTTTGTTAACTGTCAACTTACGGTTTGACTCATTTGATGTGTGAATCAACCTGATACCACGTGACAAATCCCGTCTGGAAATTCGAAACTAAATGCCTCCGTGAAATAATGATAATGGTGACACCTTGCCAACGGTGCTCTCTCAATACCGCCCCGTGTAATTAATCCCGGTATTTTTGTAAGTCCGTGTAATCTTGACACGGGCCTCTATCACGGATATAGTGAAACCAACACGCCGTTATGATGCCATTGACACCTGTATTTTTACAGAAAATATGTGAAATTCACCCACCTTTCAAAATCGGAGAGTCGTGCCGAATCACGGAATCCTTTCGCGAACGGGTTACTGTCAATTTTCAACTTCGTGATCTGTAAATAGATACATAAAGATGCGTTACAACTCGCGCCTGAAGACCCAAACTATCGTATCTTATTCATTTATAATGTAGATTATACGTCTTAATGCAATTGCAAACGGCTGGTTAACCAGAACGTTGAAGAGATAATGTACAAATTGCATGCCATAAAAACAGGGATGGTAGACCAAGGCTTGATAATGTGTTAGAAAGGTATCGTGTAACATTGCAGACCACACATTGATACAGAAGGGGAAGCCAAACATGCATTACCCTTGGTACCTTGTTTTGTACCAAAAATGTGCTCTTACAATAACGCCTATATTTTTTGAAATCCTAAATGTCTTGATATGCACGTTTTTATCTCCTTTTAGAATATATTTGGATTGTTAATTGTTGGATTACTTTTTAATCATGGTTGAGCTAATTTTCATTTCAACTTTCAGAGCTTTTTGCATTACATAGCATATAAAAGTCACCTTCCCAATTGAGAATCTCTTTGAATCATGCAGTATTCCCAAACAATCGAAGACACACCAGCTTTTTGGTTTGAAAATTTAACAATTTCAGCGATAAAACGTCCCGAAATGAGCAGGCAAAGGCCTCGTCCCAATTTAAAGAAAAAAGGCCCTGACTTTGTATACGTATTTGTTTATAATCATAACCATCAAGAGGTATGGCCATGCAATGTGTTAACAACGAGAAGTTCACCGAGACCAAGAAAGGCAGGTGGCGCTACATGACCCATGGTACGGGCTAAATCGTGCTGTTACCCATCACTGCCGTGTGTTTCACCATGAAACACCGTCTTATCTAACTCTCTAGTTAAAATTCTTCACGTAACTCGCCACAGAAACAAGTTAACTCGGTGTTTTTGTGATGTCTGTTTAATTCGACGGGCGACCGGGGTTAGCTTAACGAGTCGACTCAGAAGCCGGAGCCAAGTCTGGTAGCCAAGTGCCAAATAGATGCCAGTCTTTAATTTACAGCTTTGGGGGTAACTCGATGGTGCAGACAGCGTGATGCTCTCAGCTACTTTCTCTTGGGTGTGTACTCCAGATTGTCTAAACAACGCAGCGCAATGGGTTTGTTTACCAATTCACAGTTCGTAAATATGGTATACAAATCGTTTCACTCGTGAATATATATGAGATTGTATGCAATACATGAAGCCGATGGAATTTTTATTCGAATGTCAAAACTCACCGTCGAGTCGGTTGCTTACAGAGTAACATACATGAGCTTGATCTATTTATCAATTGTTAAGATGACTCTTTTGAGTCATCATCTTAAACACCTGAGTGAGCATGTTTCGTGTTCGTGGTTTGTCTCTGTTTTAATCTAGATAAGTCTAAATGTTACAGAATCATTAAATGAAGATTGATCGCACGGCAGGGCCGGTGGTCTGCCAATCTAATCTGTTTGTACCTCTCATGCATAAACAAATAATGAACGCCGAAATACTTGACACATTGTTAGTTTCTTTAGATGCCGATTCAAAGAAACATTCTTTTTGAAGTGTCTTAAAACGCAAAGAAATTGCACCCAGACTTTAAACGCGTGCAGAAAAAACACCGCCACAGACACTTATAATGAGCATGGCCAAATAGTTTTTCGATAACGAACTACGAAAGCAATAATGGCGGTCTTGTCTCAATTCCGCCGGTAGTCTGGGTTCATCACGATACTTAACCCGTTCCTAAATCACTCAATACCAGATGGAACAGACCCCAGCCATAAACAACCTGTGTATATACAGGCGTCTAAATGTTTGTTAAAACCGAATTTCTAATGCACTTTTAAGCAAGATTTATAAGCGAGTTCTGAATAAAAAAAAATGAAAATGGCGTCGTTAGAAAATCGTAGATACATTAGCATCTTAACGAGCTTTTTGTCCCTGCAGAAATCCATTAATTTGATGAGTGGGGGTAAAACCATGTTATAATCGGGCCGTGATAAATGATAGTAATTAGGGAAGATAAATAAGAATCTAAATCGTGAGTTCCAGATTTGGGTGGGGGAGTTCAGACTGGAATGAATAATCAAATGCCGAAAGCGCTCGAACTGTGATTGGTCGAAATTGTTTGTAGTCGCATACTACCCAATTGTGCACTTTTTCTTCATATTCTCGAAAATCAACCAAGATAGTTTTTGTCCTATTAAAATCAGTGAGTGTTTAGTTCTTGATTGGCTATACTCTGTTATAGAATCACATGAGCCAAAATGTAGTTGGTCTGCAGCATTCAAATGGGTACTATTTTGGAAACCCACAAGAATGCAATGAATAATGTAACCATGGTACAGAAGTATATCGCCTTAATTTTTATCTATATCTTTAAGGGAGATGTTTCGTGCATAAACTGAGACTTACCAACTGGTTTTGGTAGGCTGTAACTGCAATGAACATTGTTTCTGGGTACACGAACGTTTTGTATTCTTCGCCTTCCAGTGAGGTCACAGGAAGTTTGGTGACATCAGTTATTTTCACCAAGTGAACACGTGGTTGGTATTTGTGCATCGAGTTTAGGACAATCTGGAAACGGGAACCAACACGTTTATAAAGCTATTTATTCGTTCTTTTTGACATAATTGTATGCATGTATAAATAAAAATGACTTCTAAAGTAAAATGATACATAAATTAGTATAAACATATAATTTGTATTTTCTAATGTACTGCCAAACTAGATACGCCATAATGGTGACTGATGCCAATTGAAAACCAAGTTATAAGATATCTAAGAATGGCGCCCTTTTTGTGACATTGGAGGGAAGCCATCCTGAATTTGTCATCCATTCGTCAAAATGGTGTTTCAAACACTCTGTTGTATCTTGGTGAACATAAAATATGTAAAGAAATTGATTCAAAGTTTTCCTTTGTTGACTTGATGTTAATAGATATTTTTTTGCAGTTTAAGACGTTCAAACATCACATAACACTAAAAGACCAAACACCCGGAAATAACAGTAACTATTACCTGTCCATTTTTATCCTGTGTATTGTTGGTAAGCTTCAGTTTTTCAAACGACACCGTTTGTTTCATTAGCTGGTCCCCCGTAAATGCGCCATCAGGGTGGGTATGGTATCGTGCTATCGGTGGTGGGTCGGCCTTGCCGGCAACCAGCCAAGAGGACCGATGGTAGGCGTATCGGTAACGCTTTTTGTCCACCGGCACAATGTCCATCAGCACAACATAACGGTCGGTGGGGTTCAAGCCGGAGAACGATGTTCGAATCGTGGGGAACATACGACTGTGGACAGAAGGAAAGACGAATATTAGTTAATGCTTTTCTTTATATTGGGTTTTTACGCCCTGTCAACAATACTTCTGTTATGTTACAACTCGAGGGTTCAATGCAAGACTATAGTAAGTGCTTCACATACGTGCAGCACTTACTATAGTATTGCACTGAGCCCTTGAACTCGGGCTCTGAAGTATCAGTATAAGGCTAAGGCTCTGACGTGCCTTGCAAAAGAAAAGCACACCCACTAAACCAGAGGTACTTCTGGGGCTTGAGCCCAGGACCCACTAGTTAGTGATTTGTGTATGGGATACTAAAGACAAAAGCAAGCAAAGTCGCTATTTAGTCAAATTTTCATATCACTTATTTCAGACTAAAGTCAAAATGATACATAGGACTGAGTTTGTTTAAAGTTTGGTCTTCGAATTCCATTCAAGTCAGTGTCATAGTTATGTTGTTAATGCACACATGCGCTCTCTGTGAGTTTCCACTGCTTAAGACTGGGGAATAAAATGGTACATTGCCCACAAAGGCGTAGGTCTCTTAGGAAGAGTCCACGAAAAGATGTTAACAGAAAACTATTTTAGATACTTTCAACCCATCGTTGATAATATGAAAATGGCGTTTTAATATAAAGCCAGATACTGCATTAATGTGTTAATATGTTTGCACCGATTTCGAAGAACGTGGGGTTCACATTGGGCACTCATAAATCTAAACGCTGTTCCGTTCCTCACACCTCTTCGGTTACATATAATTAGAAACTGTTATGTTTAAGGTGGATTTCACTGAAAAACATGTTGGTACATTTTTTGCTTGAATAAAATGACTTAGTAGAGAATCGCTCTAGGTTCTTCACTTGCAATAGTATTGCTCAATGGCATATGTATGATTAACTGTTGGCATACTTAGTTGATTCAATTTTTTCTATTTTAGTTTTGTTCGTGACCATACTTTGTAGAACGCTCCCAATCAGCATTGTTTAGGCATATTTCCTCGCACCGATGCATCAATGAAGTCCTGTTTCCTATACGTTTACATAACTATTGTTACATGTATCTCTCAATATGTGCAAAAATTTGTATCATTTCGGTAAAGCACCCAAGAGGGATTGGCCGATTTCTGCTGAAACTGTAAGATAGCTGTATGTGTTTTAAAGAGAGACGGTGATATAACCGGAAATGTATACATGCGCTGTAGAAACGATTTTCGAAACTAAATCCTCCCAAAGCGTTTAAATCTTCACACTTCGTTTGTTACAGTAGAGTTGTATCTACGGCGTTTCGTAAACTTTACTCAACCGGAAACAATATGGCGTTTCTAAGAGGGTATTTCTGATTTCAGTGTATAAAGTTTCAATGTCATAAAATTTTCAGCCGAATTTTCCCAAAGGAATACATATCTGAAAAACCATCCTTAGTTCCAACTGCAAGCTGAAAATTGTGCTGGGGAAAGATGCTAGTATATTGTTATTTTCACCAGTGAATCAAATATTGAAAAACCTGTAGTTTTTGTCTGTTCAGCAAAAAAGTCTGTTTTCTTACATGTAAATGGAATTATTGGCAATTTATCTTAGCAAACTGTATAAAGAGCAATCTCGAGCCCACTATCGGTTCATTTGAATCTATACCATTGAATACCACTTAAAACTCGAATAATTAGCAACCTATCCCATTATTCAACACGTCAACGCCATCTTGGATTAACACGTTTGGGTATAGGTCAGCTTTTAAGTCTTTATAATGCAGCGAGCTAGCATACCGTCAGCGTCGAACTAAAAGAACCGTATATCATTCATTAATATGAGGAAGGTACCGCCTTTTAGCTGCACAGAAGCGCTGTAGTTTACCCATATTGTGTTACTTCCACAATCCCTTACCATACCGCAAAAGATGCGTATTAACCTGTACGACAATGTTGGTTCGAAAGGGGGAAAGGATTTATTTCACTGTTGCAAAAATAGGTTTTTCCCGAATGTTCATGCAAACCAGAGTCTTATATAATCAGCAGATGTGTTGGCTTCATCGGCCACGAACCAGAGAAATCTTGCATGCTCTTCTCGGTATGATAAGTATAAACAATGGGGGCTTGCGTAATTTGAAAGTTGTGAAACACAGAATTAAACTGCCATTAAGGTATTTATTACGTTATAATGTAGTTTTAACGTGTGCACACTTCGTCATCGTTCATACCCCTTACCCTCGTTGGCAGGGTTTACCGCCAAAAAAGCCCCTGAACATCCTAGGTGTTTCTTTTTAAACTAGAGTATACATGGTAACGATTATAAACTAATAGTCGTATCAGAAAGTACCAGTAAATTAAATATTTTTTATTAAAAAAAATACAGTGTACATGTGGAGTTTTGAATTATATTCAATGTTTCAGAAGGCCTCTACAATTTACAAAGGCAACGGCTTTAAACTCTTTAGAAAACGACAGGTAAAATAAAGGATTAATGCTGAATCAAACACATGGGAGGCTAAATACAAGGTCAAACATGTAATGATTAAAATATATTGGTAGAAAAGACGGAACTATTTCTACAACTTCTCTTTTAAAGATGGCGTAGATGTATCAATTGTGTCTGTAGCAGATACACAAGCTCCAGAGAGTATTCAGGAAAGGGCTGACCTTGCTTTATCGGGCCAAATGATGCATGTGTGTAGTATGTGTTTATTTCTTTTGATTTCAAAGATCGGGTTTTAACAACAGAGAAAAAACAAACCCAGACGCATTCTGGGATACCACACAGCGAGATCTGTTCCGAGAGATAATGAGCTTAAGAAATGCTTTTTTATGAGTCCATACATACTTTATTGCAATTTCTGGTGGGCTTTCATGAAATCATGAAATTTGTTACGAATATATAGCACTGTGCTCACATTTAAAACTTTAAAATTGTAAAATATGCATTGCAAATCAGAAAATACACCTTAAACGTTTGATCCACTCGTTATGTCAGAAACATTAACATTTTACATGGTACATGTAACCCGGGTACCTTCGTGACAAATGTCCATATAAGGAGATAGCACTGTAATATAAACTCATGTTAACGAAGCGTACAGGCGAATAATGATAGTGTGTGTGCCTGGTGTCAGCAAACCGCAGAGTAGCGTGTATAACTCCCCATCGAAATATTAACCATGCGCCCCTTCAACAGGAAACTTGGGGGTTAAGATATGGCTTTATTTTGGGGGATATTATTTTTAAAGGTGTATCAACATGAACGATCGTTTTTTTTTTCTCAAGATTTATTATCGAGAACTATCGCCTCAAGTCTTGGGAAACATGCAGAAAACATTCCTATATAGTTAACATATTGTAGAATATTTCTTATGTCCGAACAAATAGCTGATAAGTTATTCACATAGTTTATGATACACTGGTCCGCAATAGTAAATGTTAATAAGGTCTTTGGATACAATCTACGTACGTACAGAGTACTTTGGTTAAGAAGTAACAGAATTGAATGTGTTTTGTCTACATTCAGAGTATTTTTGTTAAGAAGAAACATTCTAGACTGTGTTTCGGTTATATTTTTCAGTTTCGGTCCAAATCAACCCACAACGGACACGATTCATCCAGAGGCTGTTCGGCAAGGGTTAATGAAAGGTGTTTTGTAATAATTTCGGGTTCACGAATACTTGAGGTTTTCGACGTTGCTTGAAAGCTTGATTTCCTAGGGAGATAATATTTGAAGTGTTTGGGTGATAGATGAAGAACAACATTCAACCCGATGACTGGTATTGTAGAATCACTCTCACCCTTTCTTTCATACGGACATACGGAATGGATGAATTTGTATGTCAAGTCAATATGGTCAACGCCAGAAAGCCGGAAAATCGTGTATGGTTTTTTTGTGTGTATTTTTTTTATGTTGTTAACAATATCGACACCTGTTTGACGCAATATCTTTAAGAATATGGAAGAAATGCTTGTTTCTGTCAAGTAAAAAGATACATCTTTTTCATACAACATGCAAAATTTGAGTTCAAAAGACAAGCCTGTTTACAAAAAGGGTAGATGGAGGTTAAGCTGAATTTAATTGTAACGTTTGGACCATCTTGTGGGTCACTGGCGAAGTCCACAAATACTTTAATTGACTCGAAGAAAAGCTTGGATCGTGCTTGACGACTTTAACAATTATCATTGAAGAAACATTTCGGAGATGGTTCGGCCAGATAAACACGCATATCCGCTCTACCTTTCTTAACACCTGGGCGTGTGTCATTGGGGATTTTTTCTTTAATTTTTTTTTAAAGGTATTCGCTGTAGTGGTGCAACTCGGTACATTTTTTTTCTTTTCGAGCAACACTTACTGCTCATTTATTTTAACAAATTACACCAATACAAAGCCTCGGATGGGTGGTTTAGATTTAAAGCATTGGCCTTTCGAAATCAAATCCGAATTATTATGATGTTCAAATTTTGAAAAAAAAGTATGATAGTGAATTGTCAGATTGTGTAACGTTCCATCCTAAGATACGAAGTTACGATAATTGAATGTCGACTTAACAACAGATTTATACATCAGACACACTTATACAAATAAACACGAGGTGACAAGTAATTTGTCTGAAACATTAAACTAACTCCAAATATTTTGACATCCCAATTTGGACATTCGCGATGAATTTCACACATCTAGTGTTACATTACGTCCAGTAGACAAGTTACCCGAGGCTGGTTAAATCTTTATCAGGAGTCAACATCAAATTCCTATACAAAGTTTTACTTTGATTGATTTACAGGCTTTCAAAGTAACAACTTTATCAACAGCTACAAAATACCTAGCCACGAAATCGATGATTAAAAATCGTGTAAGCGGATCGCTTTTAAACCCTGAGGGTGGGATACGCCAGGGTGATGTCTTGACAGCCTCGGTTTTTACGTCTTTATTTTAACACCGTATTACGACATTAACCACTTATGTGGTTTCATTTACAGTCCAAACAAATAGGTTTAACTTTAAAAATCTTGCTTTAAAAGGTGCAATAAAATTCACCTTTGGGCTTTATGTCTAGGGTTTCAATGTCTTAACATTTGAATTCATTTGATAGGTGCAATGAAGGCTACATTTGGGTCAATTTTTTATTGTTGAAATGTCTTGAAATTTGAATTCTTTTGATAGGTGTAACGAAATGTACCCTTCGGTAGACTTACTAGGGTTGCAATGTCTTGACTGTGGCTGTCTTGATATTTCGAATTCCAAACCGACTGTCAGCAGAAAAAGTGCGAACAAGACGTGCAAACTGAATCAGATAGCATCAGTTACTTCCTAAATTGTGTCACCTTCGAAAGATAACCATCGACAATATACATATTATTTTTCTAAATTTGTAAATTCCTGTTACCTATAATGTTGTTATTAAATTCAGCAGCTAAAAACAATTAGTGTCAATGTTAATACTCCAGAAATAATACAGATTCATAACACAATTTTTTTTTTTATCTGATTAATTTTTTTTTATTGATTTATTCGTTTAAAACTACATGATTCTATTATTCCAATATCTGATAAATAACACATATAGAGGGTTCAACGCAAGACTATAGTAAGTGCTTCACAAACATGAAGCACTTACTATAGTATTGCATTAAACCCTCGATATATATCATATTTCAGAACACATAACTGGTTTATCTATCGTCGTTATTCTGATTTCGATTGACTCATGCGCCGGTATAATGCAAGGACACCGCAGCTGTGTTCGTCTTTAATTGAAAACAACAATTAAACGCGTTGGAATGTATCGATTACTGAGATGAACCGATACGTCTTAATTATAGATTAACACCTGTGAGTACCTCAATGAAACTAACAATGTTACTAAATATAGAACTGTCCTTAGACTGCGTAATTCCACACTCGCGCGACGCGCCTAATTAGTTAAATCAATTCAGTTAAATTCAAGTTTGAAATCTTCAGTTCCGAAATCTAAGTTGTTTTATTTCCATTTTTGTTTATTTCGATATGTTGAAAATTTAAATATTTCATCACAACTTGAACAATACTTTTTATTCATTTATAAGTAAGAATAATCATATCATAATGTTTCGACTATCTATCTGAACTCCTCCCATGAACAATTGTCATTGGAACAAAAATGATTTTACTCGACAGTGTTCTGCTCCACCACGTGTTTTAACGTTGTAGGTATTTGACGATGGATCCAAATGATAAAAAAGTACCACTCAATCAATCGTGTTGTTGTTTGTTTTTTCGTTTTTAAATCTCTACATAAGTATAATTTTCTTTATTCGGTCACTTGCATTATTGAAATTAAAGTGACACAATGAAAATGTGCACACATTCAGCAAGTTCCTATTTTGTCACACTGTTTAACCGTAACATGTTTTAAACGGTGAATTTATTCAGTTTTTAAAGTGAAAAAAAAGTTCATGTGTCCTTTTTCAACAAACCTTTGATTATGTATGTGAGATTTTATTAAAAAAATATATATTTTCTCCCTCTTTTTTTGTCTTCTTTTTTTTTTCATTTTAGTGCCCAAATTTGCACCAAGATGCTCGGCACAATAATTAACTATTCAATAAATCTTTAAAAAATACATTAACTTTTGGTTAAAACTCCCACAGTGTGGAAAACGAGCTCCTCTCACGAGATTTCACTATTTAAACGAGTCCTCTGCAAAACCCTTGATTTCACCGATTCCGGTGGTTGTTTGTTAATTCTTTCTGAAGGAGTTTTACACGATTTCAACATAATGTCAATCAGGTGACAGGAGCCATTGCTCCTATTCATGTTTCTTTGTTTTCATGACAGATTCTATACAAAAATCGTTACAATGCAACTCATTTTTTTCCCATATTAAGACAATTCTTGGCCGCTTATATGTCAGGCATTTTAAAGATAAATGTTTGAAGACCACAACCGTTTTTCCTTTGTCTTAAGAAAAATCAAGAAATATATTATATAACATTTCATTGGTCGAAAAAGAAATGTTTATCGATGTAGAAAATGTACTAACAGGACTCTTCAAGGGATACTGTTAAAAGAATAGGTAAATTGCTCTTATGAGCAATTTACCTCTTTTGGCATCAGTTTTCTTATTTGGCGCCTTTACAAGGTATTGAAAAGCCAGAACTTGTTGGCAAAGCGTTACACTCTTTGTATACTCTATAATTACACCACAATTCAAACTAAAACAAAAGAAATATGAAAATATATATTCGACTTACCGCCCGGTTTTTGTAATAATCATCTCGGTTCCCAGCTCGTTGAACTTGTTCCAGAGTTCCCTGGTTTCGAGCTTGGACTTGACGGCGCTCATTGACTCGGAACCAGTCGCTGTTGGACTTTCGGCGCGCACGGATTTGAACGCGCTTGTGTCACGGGGCGAGGGCAGTTCGTCTTTGATGGACTCGGCATCGGAATCGCTAACTGAAGAACGTAAACAAAGTGGAATTGAATTATAAGTTATATATTTATTCGGAAGGGTTGTGTAGTAAATATTTATGATTTCTTTTTCCCTTTATTTCATTCTTAAGAAATTTTCTTTCATTCTTAGAGGAATTGTATTGTTTTAAGGTATGTCTATATGGAAAGTTGGTCAAGCAAAATAGTTGTAATGTCTTTTTTTCCTTTTTCTTTTAATCAACTTAAAACACTGTTTCATTTTCAATCGCTAACGGAAAGTTGTAAACAATTTTCAGTCGCCCATAAAGGCTAAAATGATTTCATAAGTTATATGGAAAAGCGATGTAGCAAAATAGTGGTAAAGCCATATTTTTGAAAGAAAAATCCTTGGTGGTCTTGAGTCGGTTTATTTTTAACAAGTATTGTATTGCTGATTTTTTTATTTATTGATATTATAATACGTAATATAAAGGCATATAAAAACGTAATATATTAATTTCCAATTGCCAACATGTCTTGTTTTGTCAATAAAGTTTAGATGTCAAATGATTCATTCATAATGAATTGTAATTTTTTGCGGTTGATTTATTCAAAATGTTGAGCGATTTGCTTATTCAAAATAAATTTTAATTGGAAATATACTTGTTGCATCAACTCACAAATTTATTGACTCAAAAAAGTTTGATAGCAACGATATACTTTCTCTTTTCCCGTTAACGAACACAAGATGAGCGTCTTAAGATATATCAAAAGTATTTAGACAGAATTATCCTAATTGATCTTCACTTGTAAAGCTCAAGTTTTATTTTATCAAAATCTTAAACAGATTCATTAGTATAATAATACAGATAACAATCACTGTTGTAAATTCATGATCGATTCACGCGTCTTTTGAAAATAATCGTAGCAAATTGAAACGATATAATGATATTATTTTGTTTAATGACAGCCGACAGATAAATCTTAATTGATTAACCATTTAAATTTAATTGATATCTAAAAACGACTAAAATAAGAACAAATGTGTGACCACAGCATAAATGTATAATATTGTTCCATATCTTAAAATACAATATTCACGCAATTATTCGCTACTAAGCCTAAATAAACTGTTCTATATATCATACGCTAGAATATATATATTTGCTTGAGTCAGTGAGCAATACATTTCTTTGTAAATGTTGTAATATACACCAAATGCTTTAAGAGTTTTTTGCATTGAATAAGGTTGAATGGAAGTTTGAAACTAAAAACAAAATCGTTAATATCACTTAATGCGAAATTAAGCATTTTTAGACAATCAATTTGGCAAAGAAAACAAATCTTAAAAGTCAAAGCATAATTATTTTGAAGACTTCGAGCTCCAAATCAAACGATGTTGCAACAAGTCAATATCATACAACAGTTGTTAAGTGCCTTCCGCAAAATGATAACTAAAGAAATAATAAACAACACTACACAAATTGTGACATTTCTTTCAAGCTAGCAGATGCGAAAAATGGACGAACTCAGCTGATTTGGTACAAAAAATATGATATTATAAATATGACTCATAATTATATTAAAACAAACAATGAACAAGGACGATCATTTTGAATAAACCAAGTTCTTAAGAAAGCATCATGTCGGAACCGTCGGTGTAAGGGAACACAGAGAAGTCTTGATCGGTGCTTGAAACACAACAACCAAATTTAGGATTACAATAACATAATTACTTACCGCCATGTACCAAATAAAGAGAAATTGGATAGAAAGTTAAAACATTTATATTACATATTTGATATAGTAAGCTCTATATTACATATTTGATATAGTAAGCTCTATATTTACATATTTGATAAAGTAAGCTCTGTATTTACATATTTGATATAGTAAGCTCTATATTACATATTTGATATAGTAAGCTCTATATTTACATATTTGATATAGTAAGCTCTATATTACATATTTGATATAGTAAGCTCTATATTTACCTGATGGTGAAACGTTGTCAGACGAACGGCTGTGACTCTGCTCACCGATGATTGCGGCGATAGAAAACGCCGAAGCTCTGGACGACATCTTGCATTCCGTGGGTGACGGCATTCCCGTAATGGCCTCTTTCTTTTCTTCGATCATGGCGTCTGACGTCAAACAAACGTTAAGTTGTAGTGAACAAATAAGCACCGTTTGAACGTCAACCAATCTAAGAGTGTTTTAGAAACGTACCAACGAATAGTCCGTGATAAACTAAAACCGCTTACACCAATCAATTTTGTTATTATGTTATAAAATATTTCGCGCACAGTGTTTTACAGTTTTGAGCCCAATTAATGACAGAAAGCTCTATTAAACCGTCCTATCTATTCGGATGTAACACACAGAACTAATTCCAATCGCTCAAATGGCAATAAACTTCGCTTCCACACGCGTCTCTCCGTTCTTCTACTCCCGACTCTCCCGCAATTACCACAAACAGTCTAATACAATACGACAAGTTAACATTGATTTCATTACAGACTTCTCACACCATTGCCCTCCCTATTCTCTCTCAATGAGACATTAACAACTGTATCCATTATTTTGTAATAGAACCCTGTTATAGCCGACGAGTTTCGAATCGACCCGAGATGTAACACGTCTTGTGATTCGTCCGTCGTGAAATGTTAGGAGTGTTGGTAAATGAGGAGGGCGGAGCGTGCATTATCGACCAATCAGATGATCTGATTTGACGCTGGATATCGGAACCAAGCATCTTCGTTCTATGAACGGGCGAGCTATTTTTTGTGTGTTTGTGTGTGGATTTTTTTTCTCGGTTCTTTTATTGACAATCTGTCTTGAGTCTCTTTTTGAACCCTTTCCTTATTGTGAGTTATTCAACCTTTACTAAGAAAATATCTCGAACGAAATGTTCAATGTCTTAGGAAAAGAAAAATTGATCTTAGTGAAAACTTTTTCCAACTTACAAATAATTCCGAAAGACGCCTGAAGTAGTAAACTCAGGTATGATGAAATAGATTAAAGTGTTTATAAGACACAGTGCATTGGAAATCACATGTACGAGTATAGCTTAAGAGACAAAACAGTGGCATAAGCAAAAAGTTCGAGCCCTTGATCAATATAAAAAAATCATCGGCAAACTCGTTCTGTGTTCGATCTGTGCTAATGGGAAATAGTTTACTTTGTGAAGTTCGGCCCAATCCGAAATAGAATGGTGCACGCTAGCGCTCATTGCTGGTTTCCTTGGCTCACAGTCTCCCGATAGAGTTGAGCCGGAGGCCAGCGATCGTGCGCCCGTATGTAGTTTGGACGAGGCTCAGATGCTCGCAATCATGCATATAAAATAACATAGTTTTGACTTAGTAGAAAAACTGTATTCATAACCAAATAGGCAAGTTACACACATAGATAACTTTAAAAAGTATTTTACTCAATTAAGGAAAAGCGGCAAGTTAAGATACCTCAAAAGAAAAATCAATATTTTATCGATCTCTTTCTCTTTAATCACCTCATAATCGATCTTATTGTTCAAGACAAATCAAGAGTCATCTAGAATACAATTGTAAAGACCGAAGATAACAATTCTTATTAAGGAACCGCATAAGCACTTCCAATTAAGTTACCTTTGAACTAAGATAGCCGATCTGATAATAAAAAAAATTAAGCCCGAACTTTATCCGAAGTTTCTGATAGTTTCTTTAAAATCAATCGGTCTTTCATTTGAACAAACCATACTTCCTTGTCGATATATCCCAAAACTTTTAAAATCTTTGTTGAATAATCAATTGGATAAGAAATATTGCTCCCAAAATGATTTTCCCTTCTCACTAATGGTGCTAAAGAGGCCCTTTCACTAGCAGTGGAACCGAGGGACCGTTCATTGATAAACTTATCCATCGAATACGTGGTTAATCCGAGATTGCATATTCTGTTTAGGTCATGGTGCTTTATACTTATTGATACGTTTTTTGTATTGTGTATGAATGTGCCCATTTAGTTATCACTTGGACAACAGAGTGTACATTTTCAATATTTTAAAGATTTTGATGCAGAACAATCTGTATGTGTGTCGTATTAATGATAAGAGCTCATACGTGTTTTGACCTTGAAGTGTAAGTATGTATATGGCAACTGTGAAGTCAAAAAAAGTTTGTAAGTTTACGCCTGATTAAAGTTATCGTTTTATATTAGCGTTATTGATCCGAGGTTGCATATTCTGTTTAGGTCATGGTGCTTTATACTAATTGATACGTTTTTTGTAGTGTGCATGATTTTGCCCGTTTATTTATCACTTGGACAACAATGTGTATGTTTTCAATATTTGAAAGATTCAGAATCAGAACAATTTTATCGGTGGATGAGTCGCATTAATTATAAGAGCTCATACATTTATTGATCTTGAAGTGTATGTTTGTTAATGGTGATGTCAAGAAAGTTTGTAAGTTTACGCCTGATTAAAGTAATCGTGCTATATTGTCATAGTTGTGCATGTCATGAATTTGTATGATGTATATATGTTTGATAGCAAAATATGTTTAGTTTATACATCTATACACTATTTGGACCTACATTTGAAAGATAAACGTTTTTCTAGTTTTTTTTGGAGGGTGGTGGTGCGGGGTGTGAACGATGATATAACTTGCAAATCAGATTCGTGTATGAAGTTTCTACGATCATTTTCGTTTTAAGCAAATAAACCATTCAATTAGTAAACAAACATACATGTTACATAAACAAATGGTCATGATTTGTCTTTCTCAATTAAGGAAAGGCGGCAAGTTTAGTATCTTTATAGAGAAAAATCAATATTTTATCAATCACTTTGTCCTTAATCACCTCATAATCGATCTTATTGTTTAGAACAAATCGAGAGTCATCTAGAATATAATTGTAAAGACCGAAGATAACAATTTTTATAAAGAAACTTCATAAGCACTTCTTATGAAGTTGCCTTTTAATTTTAGACAGCCGATCTGATAAAGGCACAAATCCGATTTCCAAGATGTAAATGATAACTTGTTTAAAGTCAGTCGGTTTTTCAATTCATCAAATCTCTCTTCTTTCTTCTGTTCCAATTAATTCATATTGTTCATCATATCTGAGACCTAAATCGAATAAACTGTTGCAAAACAATATCGCTGATGTTGCTAAAGGGAAATAACCCAGTAGAAGTAAAGCCCTGTGACCGTTTCAAAATCACGCTTATTCATCGCGTTCCTTACGTTCAAGACTGATTGAATGTTTTGTTTATGGTGTTATCATAATGATATGTAAATATGGAAACAACACGTATATGTTATGCTAGTAAACGTTTGCTCTTCTTCAAGGGAAACCACCCTGTAGCAGTTAACGCTTGGGATTATATCACCATCACAAATCGAGAGGTATTGATTTATTAACTAACAAGTTGGAAACCCGACGTCCATCTGCAGACTTTCTTGTTTTTTGGGCGATATGATGATGTAAGAGTGTAAGGCATATATTTGCATAAAGTTTTTACCAACGGCCATGTCTCAAACCAATATACTATGTTTAAACAAAACTATTGTTAAAAAAACATACAAATAACGTAAACAAATAATGATTATATGTTTTTCTCAATAAATGAAAGGCGGTAAGTTTAATATTTTAAAAGAGAAAAATCAATATTTTATCGATCACTTTGTCTCTTATCACCTCATAATCGAACTTATTGTTTAGAACAAATCGAGGGTCATCTAGAATACAATGGTAAAGACCGCAGATAACAATTGTATAAAAGAACCCTCATAAGCACTTCCAATTAAGTTACCTTTGAACTAAGACAGCCGATCCGATTAAGATACAGGTCAGTCCAAAATGTATTAGGGGCATGGATAGATGTTGTTCATTATTGTTGAAACAGTATTAAACCACAAGCCAACACACCAACACCAAAGTAATGCACAATACAAGTCATATAAAGTAGATCCTGAAGTGTTGGAGTGTTGTAGTACAGGGTCGATTTTATAAAGACTTTTGGGTACCGTTTTACCAAACGACTTAAGGAAAATATTTGCGTAAGTCGAAACCGATAAGCATGGATAGTATATTATGTCTATCAAATTGTGCAAATGTACGTGTCATTTTCATTGCATGCATGTAAATATATAATTGTAATAACTATGAGCCTATGTGCTTAATGTTGAAATAAAATTTAAAAAAATTAAATTATATTAAATGAAAACACAATATTTTTCGTGTGATTCGTCATTGGTAGCGTCTCGGAGAGACGATTACAATGGTGTGTTTGTTACTATGCAATATTGTTCAGCTCGATATTTAAATAAGAAGGAATGTTGTTTTGAACTTACGCAAACGTTGAGCATGCGATGTTTGGTAAAACGGTGCCCAGTTATTTATGATATTCTAATTCCAACCATAACAATGTCATATGACTCAGCAATCGGAACTACTCGGGTATTTCCGTGAGCTGTGAAATACACCTCGGATATAAGTGTAGGGTTACAATTTTTCGGGTAAATCGGCATCCGCCGATTAACATCTTTTCTAAGCGTGCATGTTAAGTAGTTCAATGTGTATGGAAGTGTTGGACATCCTTTTTAATCACTTTTGATCAGTAACTCATACCAAATGGCGAACTTGTTGTTGTGACATGTATACTTGTTTCCTCAATCAAATTTAACGACTTTTTGGATTTTACATTCAAGATCTATTTTTAGAAACGAAAGAAAGTGACGTCATTCTCGCGGGAAACAATATGGCGTCATCCCTATTATTTCAGAGGTGTTTTCTATTGGATAAACCCGATGTGTTCAGATTGATGACTCAACTGTCAGGTCCGAACATAGTATTTAACGTCACCGGTCGGACCTCAATCAACACCATTCTCCGACCATTACCTACCATAAATCTACGGTGTAAACCGATCCCGTTATCGGTAAAGATCGGAAATAATCGTTAAACATCGGCGATTATATTCCGTGTAAAATTCCGTAACGTTACGGGTATCTGTATGGCCAACATCGCTTCATGCACCGTCTAACATCAATCGGGCTATTGATTTGGGCTTCTTATCACGGGAGCATCTTCATATAGGGGCCCATTATCCTTAACCCATCAACCCCCTCTCATTGATACCCATTCATTTTAACACACCTGCGAAAAATAATTTGTTGAACAATTGTGATATAAGAAGAAATTGCTCGTACCGAGCAATTTCTTCTTATATCTCAATTGTTTGTTTTGGTGATTTGTTATTTAGCGGTGACATTTCTTCCAAAAGTTCATTTGACTTCTTTTAATGCCGTTAGTTTGAGCATATCGTATTCACAATTTATATATCAGACATAAGATTTAACATTATTTATTTTAAAAAAGGGATTGGAACGAAAGTAATGCTAACATAGTTCCTCTCCGAGATCCGAACTGAAAAATGCGTTGCGGAAACAAATAAAAGCATATATAGATCAAACATGTATATGGATCGAAAGACATTAGTGCATTTAAATGCCAGTAGGTCTTTATTCGATTGGTCAATTGTTTCATTCAGAACGACACTTCGAGTACATGTATGTACATGTATACATTTTAGGAACTTTCATTTGATAAGTAATGGAAGTAACGAAAGAACATCTTTCGAAATTTGGATTGCCTTGGACGAAATGGCATCTCAAGAGATATATCAAACTCATTCGATGGAATCGACTTCTTATTTATTCAGTAGCGACAATACAATGTACGTAGTTAGCCCACGGCGTTTCTTGAATGAACTATAAAATGCTGAAAGCATATTTGCTTCCTAACGTTTGTAAGAAATATGAAAAGAATAACTTGTTCTTTATGCGTGTGATAGTAAACGTTCATTCCAAATGACTCAACACACCACCTTGCTAGGAACATGATCATATCTGATACAATGATACAAAAACGTATTGTCGTTTATCCGACCCTTTCTTTGTAACGCCAATTCATTTTTCCGCGGACAACATTAGCACAAGATACCAAAGAATCAAAAGTAGTAAAAATGTTATAATAGATTAATAAAATAAAAGGAATTGTTTTGGCAAAGCAAGAACTCTGTCGCTTAAAGAAGGTTCTCCTTTTAATCAAAGTATTTCCATTCGAGGTCTGTTGCGATTACCTGTGATTTCGTCTTAATAGGGTAAGGATCAATTAGAAGAAATGATGGGAACCGATTGATAATGAGTCATAACATCATTTCTATTTACCCATTGTTCCGTGTGAACTCGATGTAAGTTAATTACAGTAAATGACTTCGGAAATCACTGTGGCAAAAGGAGAAACTGCCCTTGGTGGGCAGTTTCTATTTTTATACCTGTGATTTCCATTCGTTTTTAGATACTTGTAGAGTAGATTTTACTTATTCTTTAGAAGCTTACTATGCTTATATGTTTATTCTTTGGATGGCTTGAATATTTATATACCTGAATAGATGATCCATGGTCGAGACAACTAAATCATGCAAAAGGTCTTGTAATGATAAAAGTATTCATGGATGAATCTTTACAGTAACACAATCTGAAACAGGACAGTACACTGTGTACCACCCATTTGGCTTATAAATCGAAACCTGATGGACGTTTGAAATTATATACATGAATATATACAGGAAACGCTTTACTAAAAGGATTCGTGTGTGAGAGTCACATTTGGACTGGATTTTCGGGACCTGCTCAAATTGAAAACAATACCAGACGACAATATTCATGCATAAAAGAGTATTCAAATAGTGTGCAAAACATTGTGACAAAACGGTTTAAAAGTTCCTATTTCCGACAACAAATAACCCTCCGCGTGTGTCCACGTTTCGGTAGGGGTAGAATTCGATATTCGATAGGTTCCCGACTGGCTGATAGCTTGGCCAGTTCTCGAAGTTAATCAAACGTGTGGTATTTCCCTATCTATAATGAATTTGATGTCGGAATAGAACTGAAATACTGTTGACGCAATGTTAACCTCTTATTAACAAACACATCGAACCAGATTTAATAGATATTAAAACTGCAATCTGTTCTAACATATCGAGGCCATTCATACACTAGTACTGTATGTGCCAATAGTACCACGTGGCTTAGATTAAAAGACATGGTTAGAGCAAATATCTGATAGTTCAAGTTTTGTTATTCATCTTTCAAACTATAATTCACGATGATGTGTGTATGTGTTGAACTTCATTAAATAGCGTTGATGATATCTCCATGTTGTCACTCTGTCACCTCTTTGTCTTCAAAACTTCTCGCTTCAATCATTTGTTAGATCAGATTGATACCGTTTGATACGTAAACTGCGGCTTTAAAGTATGGCATCGGATCGTTGGCAGTGAATAATGTCCGAGGTTTAAGTATCGAGCAAACGTTTAGTCAGCACATGCGAAGTTAGTTTTATTTCTTTTTCTTCAGGTTTTCACCATTGCACGCAGTTAGAAACTTATCGTTATTGGTCATGTACTGATCAGTTAGCACCATGAGCATTTATACATGCATATTGACGGCGTTGACAAGCATAAAACGTAAAACTCAAGTCATGTTCTTTATCATAGCATTGGTCAAACCATCTCAAGAGTTTCTTAGATATTGGAAACATTTGCAGTTTTCAAAGGAAACAGTTTTCGTTTATTTTACTCATAAACAGTGAGGGCGAGGGAAAGAGATACATGTATTTTGAGAGATAGATAGAGATGGGCTGATGATAGAGAAAAAGGAGAGAGCATGGGAAGAGAAAGAGAGATATAGAGAGGGGGAGAGAGAGAGAGAGGGGAGAGAGAGAGAGAGAGAGAGAGAGAGAGAGAGAGAGGGAGGGAGGGAGGGAGGGAGGAGAGAGAGAGAGAGAGAGAGAGGGAGAGGGAGAGAGAGAGGGAGGGAGGAGAGGAGGGAGGGAGGGGGAGAGACGAGAGAGAGAGAGAGAGAGAGAGAGAGAGAGAGAGAGAGAGAGAGAGAGAGAGAGAGAGAGAGAGAGAGAGAGAGAGAGAGAGAGAGAGAGAGAGAGAGAGAGAGAGAGAGAGCGCAAATGAGAGAGCGCAAATGAGAGAGCGCAAATGAGAGAGCGCAAATGAGAGAGCGCAAATGAGAGAGCGCAAATGAGAGAGCGAATGAGAGAATGTGGTAAACAATTGTCAAACGTTCATATTTCTTTTTTTTTAATTTTATTTTGTCTTGTACACCAACCTATGCATTTCAATTAATAACACACGTGACCAATCAATTGATAGAGACATTTTACGTGTATACATGTTTTTACAAACGCTAGCTTCAAATTGTTTGCAACAGAGAAATGATTCAACCGCTTGCCCATTCTTTATTCGACTTATTCTTCGTCTTCAAGTCCCCCTTTGTCGATGACAATGAACTTTACACTACAGTTTGTGGGACATGTGACTTATGATTAGGCACAGACAATTCTACATGGATGTGTTAAAATATATTAAATAGCGTAGATGATATCTCCATGTTCCCACTCTGTCACCTCTTTGTCTCTAGACCTCGCTTCAATCATTCGTTAGATCAGATTGCACGCTATATTTTAATACGAACAGCTCAAGTCGGTGGCTTTATACGAATACTGTACATATATAAACACCCATTCAAAATGTGACTTTAGGTTTGTAGAATTCTCTTAAACTGTAGAAAGTCCGATATGTCAGCTTAAGCAAGTTTCGTTCATGTCAGACTTCGGATCGATATAGAAAAGACGATATAGAAAAGAAGATATCATATTTTACTTTTTTAGTTTATTATACAAATATGAATCTGAGAAATGCGATTTCATTTTTTATTTCTTTAATATAGCCTTCGTTTAAGTATGAGCCCAGAAATATTTCGCACCTGTCATAGTTTAATCCTCCTTTTTATAAAATACCCCTGTATTTATAAGAAAGCGATGGGAGACTTTTAAACTTGCGTCAAACAGGGTAGGCGGTGTGGTAAGCCATTTCAACCGCCATGATAAAATGGAATACTGTGGAAACGATGTTAAATCCCAACAACAAAGCAGTTTTCACTTGTATTATGACGTCAAAAAGCTTCTTGTTAAAAGCAAATGCTAATACTTTATTATTGTTGGACTTGTTTTAAGCGATCGTAATAAATGTAAACAGAATCGTGGTGGATAAGACAGCTAACGGCTTAATACAGGATGCATGTCACCTAGACAGCTCCAGTAGGAGCTGTCTGAGTGACATGCATCCTGTATTTAAAGAGCCTTTGAAAGAATAACTATCCACGCACTGTGTATTGAGTGGTCGCTCAAAACAAGATTGAATTGAGAAGAGAAAATGACGGAAATCAAACATGTTATACGGCACCCTGTTATCGGTCTATAATATAAATTGTCCTGGTGACAGGATAAGAAGGATATTTTTTGAGCTCAATAATCAAACGTTATGAATCATTCGTGTTACTTCTGTTATGGGAACCTTTCGTCAGGTATTGTTTCGAGGACGATAGTGCACCCACCACACTTCATCGCTCAGTATTCGACGACGGTTCTATCTTGTCATATATAACCCTTTACCAAACGACACATTTTCGACTGTCCCAAATTGAAAGAGTTTGCAGACGAAATTTCAAAATGTGATGAAATTGAAAAATAATCTTCTGATAGGGATGAAAGCATTGTGGGGAAAGGAAAAATTGCTCGTGACGAGCAATTTCTCCTTTCCCCACAATGTTTTCCATTGTATGTCTGCAACAAACTGAACTGGTCATATGTCGTTCTTGTTTGGTAGTGGTTTAACCAGGAGAACGGAGGGTTGGTTTGTATGGACAACGAATGAGGTGGACAGGGAGCTATAAATGCAATCGTAACTACTCGGGTGTTTCCGTGACCTGAAAAATACAACCCGTACATCGATGTGGACGTATCGGGATTAACAATTGGAAACACCTTTGATATAATAAGGATGCCACCATGTTAATTCTTGACAGACCACTTTCATTGTACTTTTGTTTTCAGGTATATATTTTAAATGTTATATTTAAATAGTCATTTATATGACTTCGATCATCGTTAGAGGCGAGGTTGAAATATCAGGACTAACCCACAAATCGGCGCGAGTTCTAGCCACGTATCCAGGAAGCAGTCATTGACCATGAATTTCAATAAGCTTCTAACTTCCATCACAATCGATGTGAAATAATAAGTTTAAACTTGATCTAATTCAACAGTCTATTAGAGTAATACGTATGCCTATGTTACGACAATATACCTGGTCTAACAAACCCCCTGTGTCCCTCGTAACACTCCCACAGAAAACAATAGGCACATTGACTGTGACCTAACACTTGTATTTCTTTATTGGGTGTAAATGTGTTCTCACGAAAATTAAACAATATGCCGGGATAAGAGATTAATTGTTAATAGCATTAATTGCCTTCAACTGATATCGGTCTAATTGTTCAATAGGCTAGGTGTTGATTTACGGAGCGTCATGCAATACTGGGCCTTGTTTGTGAATGAAGTCAGACCAGAATAGAGCGGGAATGATTTTATTGACACAAACATTACATTTTATGGTCATTAACATAAATACAATGAAAAATATTCATCACATGAATTGAGAAAGAAAAGAAAGAAAAAGAAGGGGGGAGGGGAGATAGAGAAAAAAAAGAAGAAAATAGCATTAATATGTATACATTAATACAATTTTACGAATGAAGAGACGGACACAGATATGAACATATGTTATTGAATACGTTCATAGTCACATGTAATAAGATGTTTACAAATTATTATATCATGTGGTTTCAAAGGAAGGTTGAATACTCAATGGATGGAACAGTTCTCCCGTCTACTTTTACCTACTGCTGTATTGGCGTGCACTTTTTTTTCTTTATTGTTTTTTGTTTATGTTGATAAACGCCATGCCAACAATTTTTAGTCATGTTACTGCTTTCCTGGATTCATCAATGCCAGGCTAGGGTTCTGAAGTCCCTTGTCATAGAACACTCCCTTCGAAATATGAAGTGTCGTACAAAAAAAAGCTATGTACAGAAATATGCAGGTTTGAATCATGTGCAAGGTCATACCAAAGATCAATTATAGTTATTCTAAAGGCTTTGTTGTATTTCACTCTCGGTTATGGAAATAGTATTACAACTAGGAAGCAATTACAAAAAAGGGAAGTTCTTGTTTCGATCATGGCAATACTGAGATATGACTAAGAATTTGCTGAAAACGGTAATAAACTGCACTCTTTAAGGACACGTGCAACTAATGGATTAAACACCAAGGCAAACGAGAAAGAATATGGAAACATGTTGCTTTAATTTCAAACTCAGTTATAAATCAAACACCAACAACCACACTCGTTATACATGTTGTCATAGAAGCACAATTCTCGCGTAATACATTGGATACGAACCGTTAAGTTGGTATATGACTATCATATGTACGTTCCGATTCTTCATCACCGAATCATATGTAGAGCAAATTGAAGCCCTACTAAAACGTCTTGAACACGTTCAAATCTCTTGCTTAGTAAATGGATAGCAACATTTATCTTAACAACGTTGATCATAAGTAAGACATAATTCCATCATGTTTGAGAACCGTTGCTTTGAAACAATTTCCCGAATTGGCTGTCATACACTATTTTCAAGATGCCTTCCGGTTTTTGTTGTATTATTTCGACCTTAAAAGCTCATATCACGTACATATACATATAAATCTTCAACGTATAATAGCGTACCACTAATCTATAACCATGACCTAATTTTATCCACGTTTGTAAACAACCAACCGCTTTTTCTATATACTAGTTAGAGTGGTTTGGTGTATTTTCTGGTGCCATGTCGACACCACTGCGTCTATCTATTGTGTTGTCCGAAGGTCGCACGCTTGAGACTTCAACGGGACGATTTTTCTCACAGCTCAACAAACCGTAAAGAATTCCTAATGGTCATTGAAGTATATACATGTATGGGTTTTTTCGTGTGATTCGTTTTTGGCTTGGCAAGTCAAAAGCAAGATCATTAATTATGTAATATAACTATAAAGCGAGGCCAAGATGAAAATAAGATGTATTTAATCTAGGAATCGTCTAGGAATCGTCACGATGACTTATACAACGTTTGAAACAACCAACAAAATGGATTTTTACGTGGATAATGTTTGAACATAGATAAAGATAACGTCCATGTATACATGATCTTCTAGAGCAAAATTGAACAGTTGTTGTGAGTCTTAAAGAGACACAATTGTCGTAGAATATCCATTAAACGACATTATGGCTTCATGATACATTTAACAATTGTATTTTTGTAAGATTTTAAGGTTTCGTTTCTAAAGGTTCTTGCAATTTTATTGTTCCTTCTGATGGCAAAAAAACAAGGAGAAACTTAAGCATCACTTATCGTCAAGTCACAAGTCTATATTGAGTTACACAATCATTTTTACCCAACCTAGTTCTCTTGTCGACTTCTTACCTTCTTCCAATTTGGGTTAACCAAAAAGTACCTAATGATTTAATAACGAGATGGAATGTTTATGGATGGTTCACCACGCTTACTGACGCCGTGGGCTCATCTGGCAACCCTCTCTACCATTATGCCACCATTTTCCTTTTCAGAATAACCACTCGCCGGAAGTGACGTCACACAGGTGTCATGGCGGCGATGATTTGCTGCATGCAATACCGCGCTGCAAAACAAATTAAAAACCATTGGGAGGTCTCGACGCTTACCTAATGTCCGTTACTAGAGATGATCAGATAGGCGCTTTTCAAACACGTTTGTAATGATTACCCATTCACTATGTGAGCATTCACGAAACCACCATGCACAACAGAAGAGTATTGAAACCATTTATGCAAAGAACGAAAAGCATACCGTGCTAAAAATGTATTATTTTTCTTACAATGTTTTCAATTCAACTATAAAATAATCATATTTACAGCTTTATCTACGTTTACTTTCATTTTAGCATAACTAGAATACCCCGATTATCGTAACAATTAACGATTACGAAAACACATTAATCATGTCGCTAACCAAGTCTCGTTAGACACGTGACGTGTGACATAAGTTTGTAATGCGCATGTCCTTACGGTCACCGATTTCGCTGCATTGTGGGTAATTAACAAAAAAAACAAAAAAATTAATCATTATTAGATTAACGTGTGAGATTTGACAAGCAGAAAAAGCTTCTTAATAAGCCATGAATGGATAAAAAGGTGACTAGAGGCTGACCAAAATAATAGCAATTGGCATGTGTAAAATCAGGGGTTAAGATCTGTTGCCCAAAACAAGCACTTTAGAATGCCGTTTCAGCAGGAGCCCATACACCATCGTGACAAAGGAAGACTTTTATTGTCATAAAAAGTAAATTAGTCTGTCTTTCAAAGAGAAAGCATATCATTTAGAAGCATACGCATGGGTAAAGTGCCGTGAATGTGTCATTAGAGAATCAACAGGAATTTAAAAATCGTGTTTATACTCATTATATCAGTAACCGATTTTCTGACATCACTTGTTTCATGATTGATATGTTCCTGTCAGCTAGTTAGCAAATTTGCACTTTGATTTTTTGTCGCAAAAGGTCAGTGATGGAGAATAAAAGAAATGTCATACTATAGGCATTGAATGTCGTCTTTAGATATGATCGTTTGTCTGTGATTTCTAATGCGTGCATGCTGTTCGACCAAAACGAAGTTAAATGCCAACAAGGTGATGACAACAGAAAGACACAACTGGTACAGGGGTTGCAGATCTGTAAGAGTTATAGATTAAGAGAAAAAGCTCAAGTTTTCATGTTTCTGTCAGATCGCTTTATTTTTGATCATCAAGAACTGGTTCGTAAGTGATGCCAGAATTATAGATCATTAATATGTCAAAAGAATAACACCCAGTTAATCGAAATAAAGTTTTCATCTGTAAACTCTTTTAAAATTCGGTTAATTTGAAATCAACCATGTTCTCCTATTGATTAAGGACTTCTTTCTACCTTTACCCCGAGGGGGATTCTTGCGTCGCTTGTATCAATTTCTCGTAAAACAGTTTGCGGTAGCACAGGTATCAATGAACGAGCATTGAAAAGCGCAACACAAAACAGTATGTTTAAGTCAAATTGGACAATAAATTGACGCCAGTTTCCGTTCCTTTAAAATCCAGTAATTTACGTGTGAACATTAACAATAAAAACATGTCCCTCTCTCGAGTTGGAATAGACTCGAAAGTAATTTATAACAGTATTCTTTACGCCCTAAAAGATGGGCGCCCGCCTCGCGCCATTGTAATCGACGCCATTTTGAGTTGAGGTTTTCAATCGCGATTGAAGTATTTATTTAGCCCGCCGTATTTTTTTCTGGTAATGTTTACATTGTCGAATCAAAGCCGGTGTTGCGACCCGCTGAGTAATTACTAATTCCGACATCAAAAATGACCATTTCAGACTTTATTTCGACCATCTTTGACCATCCTCGTCGTCGTCGGCGTCACCTTAAAAGATGAAATATTATTTGACCACATTCGTGTGAAAATGATGCTTAAATCTTTTGCGCTAAGTTCTTTTGAGTTGTTTACAGAGTTGACATGGAAAGCACATGCAGCACTCAGTAATCGTCTGATGACCTTTCTTTTACAACGTGTTCTGTTTTATACAGATGGCGAATAATAAACGAAACATTGATCGGGGTTCTTTACATATTTTTCTCCCAGGATTCCACAGTTTTCTTTCATATAAGACACAAGTATGATGCCTTCAAACGGGTTCTTTAAAGCAGGTTGGAATAATGTCATTTTTCATTAATGAGCCTTTTCATTCGCAGTATCTATTGTGATGACATAAATATGCATTTGGTAGTTCTTTAGCAATCGAATATAGTATGTTCATTATCGATTTGGCAATTCCAATTCCGAGAGCCTTTTGCATTCGCAGTTTCTATTGTGATGATATCAATATGCATAAGTTATTCTATATCAACTTCATTTTCAATTTGATTTACTTGCGATTTCAATGCATCAGTACGAACCGGCGCCCTTTTGCACGGACACGGACCATACCTTCAGAAGGATGAATAGCGCGGATGTATCAGACTCGACGCATGCTGCGAATAGAGCAACATAAGCGCCATAGAGTCACCGAGAAATGATTGACTCGGCGCGGGTTAGGGTTTCTCAAAGCTCGTTGAACTATAAAGTGGGTGTTGCATAAGTAGAAATCGAGTTTGTTTGTCCGACGTAAAATATTGACTGGTGTTTAATCGACATCGCTTCCGGTTGATCACACAGACTGGCCCGACGATTTGTTAGACGTGAGTTGTCAATGGCGTGAGAGGGACAGGTTTGACCCTTAGAATGCTAGGTAACTTTCTAAAAATCTTAAAATAGGTTTTTGTGTCGTCTGCTTTTCAAAAACCTTAACTGTCTACTTAATTTTGACGAGGAAATATACTAAGAATAGCAAACAGGTTAGATCATAGGCCAGTCGCCAATTTAATTGGCGGCTGGCATGGATCGAACCCGTTTGCATAAGCATGAAGTCGGTTCCAGCACTATAAGGGTTAAAATTATTGACTCCACTTGTAATCAAGTGCAACAATGGCCTCTGAAAGTTAACTCATCACTCTTCTTTCTAGTCTAGGAGTAATTGAGGGTGTGGCACTTTTACGACATGGTCACTTTTTAATTCATTTTGAAAGAATGTTGAAGATGGTATTATCCTTCGTTTCTTAATTTTTTAACGTAAGTTCAATGCTTTTTCTCTGTACTGGAGCCATAACGTGTCTATTGACATACATTCGAAAGACAGGTCTGCTGTTTATTTACAGCAAAAAGAGATAAAAAAAAACTCAGATAAAAAAGAAAGATAGCCCTAGCTTCGTAGTGGTAAATCCCTGAACACTGTGATCATGAAAAAAAAAATGGAAACAGTGTAAAACACCTTTACAAAAAACTAATTAAGACAGGATTAACCTTTTGTAATACGTATATAGATACGATAGACAGTGACTGAAAGTGTTTTAAGCTTCATCAGACGAGTATGGTCGGTATTTTTTATTAATAAAACCCATAATATTTGAAGCTTTGATAGCTCAGCCTAGTGCTAGTCTAATTTTGAATAGATAGGTTTCTGGACCAACAAATATACTTTTAAGCATTAAATAAAAAATATGCAATCAAAGAGTCGGTGAGTTTGAAATAATGCCATACAGTAACATGATTATCTGTAAAGAGTGTCTAAATTGTCCGCTACAACAATGTAGATCTATTGTTGAAAACGACATAAAAGCGGAGGTCAACCAACCGATAGAGGGGGTTAGTGGATATTGGAAACGTTGATGGTCCGAACAGAAAATAGCAGACGACCAAAAAATGCTATAGAAATGCATAGAAATATCGGATGGAAACCATTGTGACAAAAGGAATGCGCATTATGAGCAAGTTTACTCTGTTGTCACACCGGTATCAAAAGTTTCCTACAAGAGATTCGTTTAACCCTTTACCAAACGCCAAATTTTTTACTGTCCCAAATTGAAAGAGTTTGCCGACGACATTTCAAAACGTGACGAAATTGAAAAGTAATCTTCTGATAGGACAGAAAACATTGTGGGAAAAGGAGAAATTGCCCGTTTAGGGCAATTTTTCCTTTTCCCACTTTGTTTTCCAGGGTCGTCTTAAACAAACTGGTCAAATGTCGTTACTGTTCGGTAATGGGTTAATGGACGTATCATGGAGTGACGGATTAAAACCCGTTTGCATCATTGCACAGAGAAGAGGGTTTGCATCCATTATACGGAGAGTTGAGAAGTCAATGGGTGTATTTAACCTGTCACTCGAAGCGGGACCCCATTATACTCGATGTGATAATTTATTTGTTTCCATTGGAGAAATAGGGAAAAAAACGAAAACAGTTTATTCGCCAAGGACCATTGCCAGGTTTAGACTCAAAGATGTTGGGTTTTCCTTTTCCATTTCTTTTTTTTTCCGGGACTTTTCTATGTATTGGTATTGCAGGTGCGTTTAATGTAACCATCTTAAGGTTTTCTTTGTTGTTTTGACTATGTGTGTCAATAAGCCTTTTGAATGGACAAACACAAATTTGTCATGATATGTTTACGTTTTTAATTTGTGTTATCGTTTACCTTGACAAAGTTTCATGGTTTTATCTACCATGTCCTATATCCTTCACTGAGGGAATTCAAATTATAATGGTATAATAATGCCAACACTTGCATTATGTTTCATATTATGCGAATATAGATATAATAACGAACGAAAGCGAATACGTATTAACAAAGATGGATATGCATAGTTAAGTGTTCTGTCTGTGTGCATTGTGTCAACAGCTTCTGACAATCATGCGCAATGAATCACAGAAACCATTCGTATAAAGAATTGAAACAAATTCAATCATACTAACATATACGTATATACAAATATATAAGACTTTTTTGATTCGTCTTCTTTGAAATTTTCGTGAAGTTTGTGACGGGTCCAATGTGAGACAGCAGACTTCATCCAAAGGGTATAAAACGTACATACCTGTTATACTTTTGGGGTGGGAACGATAGTTTCAAGTGGATTATCTATTCATCACGGGAATTGTATCATTTTACCAAGGTTGTTTCTAAACACTAGTGCTCATGCGCTAAAATGAGGTATACTTGAGTAAACAAATAACTATTCGAAAAAAGCAATAGGGTTGGCAACGAGTCTTACCAGAAAACAAACACGAATATGTATGTATCACTGCAAGGCTTGCACTGACCAAAACCATCGGCTGACGATGCCGTGCGACAAATGTCATTTATTAGAGCAATCTCATTCGTCGAAGACCCTTACAACAAATTGTGACATAGATCATTTATTAAATTAATAAACATTCATCGAAGACCTTTACCACTCGGCTATATTATTCCATTCAGTAAACGAAAGGCGCCCGGAGTATTCATGTATGATAGTGTTTCCTCATATAGCCATTACAAGGCAAACACTACCGGATACAAAGCCCTTGATGGTGCAATGAGACATGAAAATGTCCCGGTACTGTCGTCAATGAAACATGGTCGCCGTTGTAAATCTGCCATGGACTACAAACGTAATAGACTTCTAGTTATCGTTGGTGTTTAGAATTCTTGAGTGTCCATCGAGGGGCAATGGACAATGGGTCTAATTATTAAAAACACAACGACCGTCTCCTTGGATGTGACTAAACGTCTGCTCTCGTAAGGTTGGGGTTCATGCTGGCGAGCCTTTTACCCTTAGAATGCTGGGTAATTTTCTTTAAAAAAAAAGAATGTTTGTGTCGTCTGCTTTCCGAAACCTGAAATATATGCTTAAGTTTCCTGAGGCAAGATACTCAGAGAAACAAACAGGTTAGACTACAGGCCAGCCACTAATTTACTTGGCGGCTGGCCTGGATCTAACCTGTTTGAATAAGCATGAAGTCCAGCACTTCAGTTCCATCAATATACAGTGAAGCCTCGTTAATCGGGACCCCGATTATCCGGATGTCTTGCAATCCGAACGAAATTGTAAGGGAACGGAATTATTGGACCAGTTTGTTGCAGACAACTTTTGAAAACATTGTGCGAAAAGGAGAAATTGCTCGTGACGAGCAATTTCTCCTTTTCCCACAATGTTTTTTGCCATATCAGAAGATTATTTTTCATTAATTTCATCACGTTTTGAAATGTCGTCTGCAAACTCTTTCAATTTGGGACGGTCGACAATTTGGCGTTTGCTTAAGTGTTATAGGTATACACGTGCATACAGACCGTTTATGTCTTAATGTGTATAAGAACATGCTCTACTTCATTAGTCCGGATGATTCGGTAATCCGGACATTTTGTTGGGAACGGACGTGTTCGGATTAACGAGAAATCACTGTAATGGTTAACAATAACTCTAGTACATTATATATACAAAACTAATATCTTTAATCGCGTCTGTTTCAAAGAACATTTAAAAGAATTGTCACAAAATATGCATAACATCGAAAATGATACCACCTTTCTGCTGAAGTTATATTGTGTTTGATAAAACTTATTTTATTTAAGAAGATAAATTTGGTGACGGTTCTTTTTTTCCACAGAACCGTCAAATATCGAAATATTTTAGAGTCGTTGTATTTATCTTGATTTGTATATTCGTTTTATATAATGCTATAATGCTATATAGGTTTACCTATCGATACCTTCTTGGTGACTGAAAAGGAAGAGGAAAGATGAATTCTAAAATTGTCAACCACACAATTAACAGCACAGTATTGACCACGATGAGTTTATTTACCACATTTATGGCCAAACCTCACGGATGAATCGTCTATTCTTTGTATCAATAATAAAGGGTTTCTCAAATTACTCAAAGATTATTTATTCATTTTAAGGTTTCAAAAGAATGGAAACTGTAACGTTGACACTTTTTAACCAGGACCGTAATCTCTGATGGAAATCTCAGATAGACCACAATCGGCCGGTGTCTTTTACTCGCGTGTTGTTTCAGATTTCCTCACCTTTTTGTAAACTTTCAATGCTCATAACTAGATACCTATCAAAAGGAAACTTATCTAAAACGAGTCGCGCTATTGAAGTTATAGTCAGTTTCTGACACAGGTCCAATATGGGTTCTCTTCGTCAGTGCCGTAACAGTTTTGTAACAGCTTATACGGCCATTTGGACGTTTGTAAGAAAAGACGTTGCATCTGATACACAACCACTTGGACCATGTTTGTGAAAGCCGCCCAAGTGAAACGTTCAGCGGACGTTTGCTGGCCGAACAAACCGTGCATGCTTATTTCTAGGTATATAAGTGCACACGTGTATGCGCAGATGAACTGTTGTATTCTTTGTCAACAATGAGCTGTATCTGCTACAGTTGAAATAAAGTGTTCCTCTTCTCCCTTGATAACCGGGATAGCAATGCATAGCACAGGTTGGCAAAGGTCATTGAAAAATTGACTTTTTATTGCAGTTTCAGTTGTAAGAAAAGCTAAACACGTGCCATTGATCGGTAGTTTATCGGACGTATAGTCGGTGAAAAGGTGGCTGAATGCATGTTGCCAATATTCGCCCAGGATTTGATAGAATATAGAAGCAATGGAATTCCGCCTTCAATGGAGCTGCTTATGTACTTAATTCAAAAACAGCCGTGATATATTCCCTGCTCCCCATATTGAGGGTTCAGTGCAATACTATAGTAAGTGATTCATGTTTGTGAAGCACTTACTATAGTGTTGCACTGAACCCTCGAGATGACCTCACGGTTTAACAAGTAAATTGGCATTGATATTGCTCGTAACATGACATACCAATGCATTAGTTGCGTGTACGATTTATATTTTTATCACGACATGGTACTCTTTATCGGTAAGAAACTACGATTCGGAAGACAGTAAAGGGTCAGAAAAGGGAAAACTCTGGTTCGAATCCGGAAGTGAACTTCGTGTTATATCCGAAGAACCGTTCTGTTGAAAACGTCGTTAAGCAACATGGAGAAAAATGATGTGTACGAGTCTCCATCTCTATCTTTGAAGGAGGTATTACTTTTTTTCAGCACTACACACCAAATACACCATTTAACAGAGTATAATACAGAAAACATAAGAACAAAATTATCCTAACTAGCAAAGAACTTGAATTTTCCTTTTTATTTTGACGCCTGTTTTCTTTCTTTTATTTAAATTTAATTTGGACCGGTTCAAGTATTTAATATGGAGGTTATGGTCTAATGGGTTATGTCTGTGAGCGTTTAACAATGCACTGTGTCAAAAGGCGAGCAATTGAGCTAACCAAGTGGGTTATTAACATATTTTAATAGTGTGTTAACGAGATATTTACACTCAAACCTTGTATTACGCGGCCTCGAGGTTATACAGAATGTACAGAGCTTGGTTAGCAAGACTCTGGAGATCTGTATATGAATAGCTGTTATGTGCTTAGATAAACCCATTTTTTCGTATGGGGTTTTAATTCCGTTTTCAACAACTCTGAAGTTGTGTCACGACAATAGTTCACATATCCCTACCCCGTGCATCACGATTAATATTACAAGTTCTTCATTCTTAATCGATTTCCGGAGAACTTATGTATATACAATGTAATACCAAAAGGATCAAGAATGGGGCGATTGGTTCAATATTCAATAGTTCAATAGTTTATTGCTGTAAATAAAGGCCACTGGCTCACAATACAGCATACCATGGATACAAGTATATTAACAAATAGTTATGGGGCGATTTGTATAGGCAATACATATACCATATTTGCGCTTCACCAATTTCACTCATCCACGATAGATTTTGTCATTTTAGGATCGTTTTATGAGCTGAAGCATGGACTCAAAACTGTTGAAAAAGTATGTTAGATTAAGATGGCATCCATTCTGCAACAGAAAAGTGGATCGAGTTTTTCCTACGCACCAACGTTCCCGGTTATCGAAATGGTGTATGTCCATGGTAAAATGCACGATTGGTTGATATACCTAAGAACAATTTGATTAAAGTACAAGAATGTATAATGTTATGCCCTTGAATTTGTTTCTGTTCTTAGTTTTCTCGAACAAGGCATGTAAATAGAGAATAGATAGTTGGTGTCGTGAATCGGAAATGTTATCGGGCAAGGCTTAGGAATATTATCCGGTGAGCCGAAGGCGAAACGGATAATAATCCGAAGCCGAGCCCGATAACATTTCCCATTCAAAGACACAAACTCTCCATTCTATTTATCCGGTTACCTTTATGTATTCTTTAAAACAAACAAGATGTAAATAAAATACGATAAAAAAGGAAAAAATAAGTAGAGAATGATGTCAACATGACGTCATAGCGTTTTTATGACGTAATGATTCGTCACGTGAATGTATTATATGGTTAGTGCCGGATATCACAAATGTTATACGGCACCTAGTTATCGGTCCCAAAATGACACTAGTGACAGGATAAAAAACATCCTCAGTTATCTGGAGTGTTAGCAAAGGATCAAAAGTAACACAGCATGTCACCGTTTAAAAGTAACAACATAACATGACTGCTCTTATTGCTGTAATTACATATTGCTGTTTAACAGATCTTTTTTCATTTTTCATTTTTGAAAGAGAGTGTGTATCACTTAAAAGCGACATTTCGATTGACTTGAGAATACCGGGTAATTTTGAGGCGGAAACACATCTATCAAGGTTTGTCAACGGAATGCAAACTGAACTTAAATTTTCTACATGGATTATTTTCCTTTCGTTATTAAGACATCCGTGAAAACGTTTACATGATTTATTTCTTTTTTCTTTGCCGATATTGCTATGAAACACATTGTTTCCCTCTATATGTATTACTTGCGCTTTTAACTTAAGGAAAAAATGTTCCAATGACCATAATTCGGAGCGCTTTCAAACCTACTTGAAATGCATCATGCAAGTAAAAACAAAACAGAGAAACAAAACTTGATTGTAACAGAAGGAGTTTCTCTTCCGCAAGTGTTTCTAGAGTTCTTAGCGTCAAACCAGTGAAATACTAGAATGTAAAGCAAGAACTGCATTTTTCTAAGTCTTTTCTATTTTTTTGCTGCTCAGTACATCACCAATGCATTACTCGTAAATGATTCATCTTTCGAATTTTACGCCAATATAACGTCGGTGGTCCAATCTAATTGATTTCCATTATTCTGGATCATCCGGACTTTGTAAAGTGTAGATTAATGATGTTGGATTACGTCTCAGCAATGGAATTATGTTGGTACTTGACCAATCGGGAAATTGAATACTGTGTTCACATTTCATCTGAAAGGTCAATTCATATCCAGATTCCGTTTCATTTTTCTTATCTAAAAGCGAACGTAATTCTGGCGATCCATTTATATGCATGCAGTATACGAATGCTATTTCAACCCAATGCCATCGCTTGTCTATCAAACCTCTTCGGCTATAAGCTTCTCAAAACGTATACATGTATAGTGATTTTTTCTGATGGTTAAAACAAAGACCTTAAAAACAATGTCTATTAGGTCTTTGAAATAAAAAAGAAAAAGGAAACAGACGCCAATCCATATACATACATTCCCAAACAAAGAAAATGCAAGAAAATTATTTTCGTTTCATCATTTCATATATACTGAATGCTTATTTCGAATATTCGTGCAGGAATTATCTTATATAAAATAGATATCCGCACATATCGACGCCTATAGGGCGTAGACAAAGACGACATTTTCCAGATCTCGTTTTATCTCGCGAGAGGCAGACGGGAATGGAAGCTGTCTTCGCAATCAAAGCATCATGGCGGCGAAACGCGTTGAGAAAATACAATAAACAGATGAGCTGATAAGCCTATTGGACGGTCATGATGATAAGTAACCTGTCACACGAGTTAAGTGATGCATTTTTACTCGAAATCGTGCATCTGTAGAACCATGTTCATACCTGATCATTATAATTAATCAATGGTATAGAAAATAGACCATGAATGGGTCTTTTATATGGTCGTTTTTACGAAATTTGATGGACAAACCCTATATTGTTGGTACTTATAAGAATCGTCTCATCGAGACGATTCTTATAAGTACCAACACTATAGGGTTTATAAAAGCAAGAAAGGAATAAGCCTGAGGAAAATGACTTTTATGTGGATCTCTGCTAATAAGACTGATTCTTGCTACGGCAAAGTAACAACACAATAAACTTAGGCATGTCGATTTGTGACACAGCTTCTAACCCATTTACAGTTGGACTCGACTAATTTTGACGCAACAGCAGGTGGCACTTATAAAGTTTAGAAAATGACACTTCCTTTGAAATATTCTATATAGAAAGTAACAGACCTTTATATCAGACGTGTGCATAGTGCATTGTCTTAAAGACACAATGTTGACATACAAATATTGATGAGTTAATAAAATATTTGTGAGATGAATAACAAAGCATTACTCAATCGATGCCAAAAAGCGAAGACTAAATGCATACTTTACTCTTTGTACTCTACAATAATAATTCGGTTCATACGACACTTATGACAAAATTATCAGTTTTCTTATTTGCCAAATATTTATTTACTTATTTATTATTTCTATTGATCTTTGCAGATATGTTTTGACACGTCTATATGAAGGACAGGCGATATCAAACGAAATGTTTATTTTGTCTATATATATGGCAATCGGAAACCTTCGGTGATGTTTGCAAGCCACGCCGACATTGATTCGGCCCGCCGGAATTTGCCGAAGAGTTCCGATTGCAGATGGTGCAACGTGCTTCAGCCACCGTTGCAGTGCATCTATCTGTAGGCTAGGCCCAATGAAACACATCCTTTCTTCGTAAAGGCCAATTGGCTTATCGTGCTATAAATAGGACAATAAGACAATCGCAATTCAGCGCCTTTCATCAGCGTGATTTCGCGATTAATGGGCCCGACACTGACATCTAAATTGCACCTTTGACAAGTTTCTCCTCGCGTTTTGGGTGTGAAATCTACACGTTAATCAGCCAATTTAAATAAACTTGTCTTCCATAATTCAATAACGGCCCTAATCTTATCCGTTTCCATTAAGCTTTCAATTAACACATTACACCGGAACATGGTCATAAAAACAATGGTTTTTATTTCGCCGAGTTGAAACCGTGCCGGTGCAAGGGAAATTGGTTCTTCGCCGCTGCCATTAAAAATACCCCCAACGACACGACGTCTTGACCAACACAGATACTGTTCTAGCGATTTGCAATACGTCAATGTATCAGTGTAGTGGAAGCGTTATTTGAAAAGAAAAACCACAAGGATAATTTTTCATAAGGGAAACCAAACCCACACTATCACCGCATAGGATTACAAGTACAACAAGTTATGGTTTAATACGTTCCAAATGCAATGTTGTTGCACTTCCTGTGACTCTTTATATAATCAAGTGAATGCGGATGATTACATAACATACCTATGAAGGTTTTAGACTATAGCTTTATAGTTACATACCTATGAAGATTTTAGACTATAGATTTATAGTAACTTACCTATGAAGATTTTAGACTATAGATGTATAGTAACATACCTATGAAGGTTTTAGACTATAGATTTATAGTAACTACCCTATGAAGGTTTTAGACTTTAGATTTATAGTAACATACCTATGAAGATTTTAGACTATAGATTTATAGTAACATACCTATGAAGGTTTTAGACTATAGATTTATAATAACATACCTATGAAGGTTTTAGACTATAGATTTATAGTAACATACATATGAAGGTTTTAGACTATAGATTTATAATAACATACCTATGAAGGTTTTAGACTATAGGTTTATAGTAACATACCTATGAAGGTTTTAGACTAAAGCTTTATAGTAACATACCTATGACGGTTTTAGACTATAGATTTATAGTAACATACCTATGAAGGTTTTAGACTATAGATTTATAGTAACATACCTATGAAGGTTTTAGACTATAGATTTATAGTAACATACCTATGAAGATTTTAGACTATAGCTTTATAGTAACATACCTATGAAGATTTTAGACTATAGATTTATAGTAACATACATATGAAGGTTTTAGACTATAGATTTATAGTAACATACCTATGAAGGTTTTAGACTATAGATTTATAGTAACATACCTATGAAGATTTTAGACTATAGATTTATAGTAACATACCTATGAAGATTTTAGACTATAGATTTATAGTAACATACCTATGAAGATTTTAGACTATAGATTTATAGTAACATACCTATGAAGATTTTAGACTATAGATTTATAGTAACATACCTATGAAGATTTTAGACTATAGATTTATAGTAACTTACCTATGAAGATTTTAGACTATAGATTTATAGTAACATACCTATGAAGGTTTTAGACTATAGATTTATAGTAACATACCTATGAAGGTTTTAGACTATAGGTTTATAGTAACATACCTATGAAGATTTTAGGCTATAGATTTATAGTAACATACCTATGAAGATTTTAGACTATAGATTTATAGTAACATACCTATGAAGATTTTAGACTATAGATTTATAGTAACATACCTATGAAGATTTTAGGCTATAGATTTATAGTAACATACCTATGAAGATTTTAGACTATAGCTTTATAGTTACATACCTATGAAGGTTTTAGACTATAGATTTATAGTAACATACCTATGAAGATTTTAGACTATAGATTTATAGTAACATACCTATGAAGATTTTAGGCTATAGCTTTATAGTAACATACCTATGAAGGTTTTAGACTATAGATTTATAGTAACATACCTATAGAAGATTTATAGACTATAGCTTTATAGTAACATACCTATGAAGGTTTTAGACTATGGATTTATAGTAACATACCTATGACGGTTTTAGACTATAGATTTATAGTAACATACCTATGAAGATTTTAGACTATAGCTTTATAGTAACATACCTATGAAGGTTTTAGACTATAGATTTATAGTAACATACCTATGAAGGTTTTAGACTATAGATTTATAGTAACATACCTATGAAGGTTTTAGACTATAGATTTATAGTAACATACCTATGAAGATTTTAGACTATAGATTTATAGTAACATACCTATGAAGGTTTTAGACTATAGATTTATAGTAACATACCTATGAAGGTTTTAGACTATAGATTTATAGTAACATACCTATGAAGATTTTAGACTATAGATTTATAGTAACATACCTATGAAGATTTTAGGCTATAGCTTTATAGTAACATACCTATGAAGGTTTTAGACTATAGATTTATAGTAACATACCTATGAAGGTTTTAGACTATAGATTTATAGTAACATACCTATGAAGGTTTTAGACTATAGCTTTATAGTAACATACCTATGAAGATTTTAGACTATAGATTTATAGTAACATACCTATGAAGATTTTAGACTATAGATTTATAGTAACATACCTATGAAGATTTTAGACTATAGATTTATAGTAACTTACCTATGAAGATTTTAGACTATAGATTTATAGTAACATACCTATGAAGATTTTAGACTATAGATTTATAGTAACATACCTATGAAGATTTTAGACTATAGATTTATAGTAACATACCTATGAAGATTTTAGACTATAGCTTTATAGTAACATACCTATGAAGGATTTATAGACTATAGATTTATAGTAACATACCTATGAAGATTTTAGACTATAGCTTTATAGTAACATACCTATGAAGATTTTAGACTATAGCTTTATAGTAACATACCTATGAGGTTTTAGACTATAGATTTATAGTAACATACCTATGAAGGTTTTAGACTATAGATTTATAGTAACATACCTATGAAGGTTTTAGACTATAGATTTATAGTAACATACCTATGAAGATTTTAGACTATAGATTTATAGTAACATACCTATGAAGATTTTAGACTATAGATTTATAGTAACATACCTATGAAGATTTTAGACTATAGATTTATAGTAACATACCTATGAAGATTTTAGACTATAGATTTATAGTAACATACCTATGAAGATTTTAGACTATAGATTTATAGTAACATACCTATGAAGATTTTAGACTATAGATTTATAGTAACATACCTATGAAGATTTTAGACTATAGATTTATAGTATATACCATATGCTGTTAGTACTCATGGGAATAGTTTCGCCGGGACGATTATAAAGGGCAAAACATTTCAAGAAGCATATGCACTAATCATAGGTTGTGAAATGTCTTGCAAAAGGAAACTCCAAACAGCTAGCGATCTTTCTTTGGCCTTAAACACTGTAAAGTGTTTTGACAAAATGTCTTACGCTAACAAGTTGCGTAAGTTCAATACAACAACCCCTTTTACTTCAATATTGAGAAATGTTCTAGTGCCGTAGTATAACGCTCTCTTTTGAGTCAACTACTTAACTGGAAGAAGAAGAAGAAAGTAACACGTCATTAGTTTTGCCAAGACGCATTCAAAACACACTGCTATATTGTATTTTCTTAGATACATACCATACATAACGGTGTTTGATTAGCGCAAATATCTTCCATAACCCATTGCCAAACAATATCGACATTTGACCAGTTTGTTGCAGACGACTTTAGAAAACATTGTTGGAAAAGAAGAAATTGCTCGTGACGAGCAATTTCTCCTTTTCCAACAATGATTTCTGCCCTATCAGAATATTATTTTTCCATTACATCACATTTGAAATGTCGTCTGCAAACTCTTTCAATTTGGGAAAGTCGAAAATTTGGCGTTTGGTAAAGGGTAATGCGGTTTAGTAAAACTCTATCCTGAACCCTAAGGTTACCATGCAATGTCCTTGACCCCTGGATCACGAAGAATCCATTTCTATATACGGAGTATGTTTTATATACGGTTTGCAGCGTTCTATGACACACCTCTTATGTGACCCTGCGGTTTAATCTGTCTCACATTATTGTCGTAATATGACTTCAACTTGCTCACACCTTCCTTATCTGATAACATGCATACAACGAGCGGATGGTCTAATTTGGTTATATGACCAAAAACCTAATAATGTTTATTAGGTCTTTGATATGACTTAGAAAAGGCTGCGTTTTGGGTGACGCACGTTTTTTTTTACTAATTAAATACCTTTGGACTGACTTACTGATTAAATATCAATTTTGAAACAGGTTCTAACAATTTATGTCGATTAGTCTCGACTATGATTCCTTGATGATTGTGATGATATATAAAGGTTACAAAATATATCGATATAATATTTTTTATACCTTTAACAACTTCCATGATTACAATTATCGCGTTGTATGTGGTTTCAATATAATGGCAATTGTAGTGCCAAGAAAACACATTTCGATTGCAATATTTATGGATAAGAAGCCCAAACTACTGTGACAAAAGTACAATTCGGTCATAATGGTTAATAGTCCTAGTCTCACACTGAATTAAATGATATCTAATTTAGGGAAGAGTTTCAACCATCAAGGGTTAATAGCAAAAAGGCACATTCCAACACTCCTTGATTCTAAGTTGTTTTTTCATAGAATTTCCCGTCAGCCCTTGCATGTTTATAATCTCATTGACGTATATCCGGTTACGTTGCGGTAACGTTTTCATCAACTCAACGGTTGATTAATTACCGAAAAACATCGAGCCAAATGGAGAAAATGGAAATTGGATCGCAATTACGCTGGTCTTTAAAATGGATTATTTTGACGATAGGAAAAAAATAGTCCCATAAAATAGTTCCTCCCATTTAACCTGTGATTAAAATAGGCTAACGCATTAATACATTGCTGAGGAGATCTGTCGGAGTAAATTGCACTTGATTGCCGAATCACACCGCATTTCGCATTTGTTTTACTTTTCCGCGCTTTTCATCGATGAGCATTTACAGATTCCTCCGCACAGTGAATATCATTTCAAAAAAAGAAGTTTTGATTTTGATATATACGGAACTTTAAACCAAGAAAAGCATAAACATTTTGTGTTGCATATGTATTGATTGACTTTTTCGAAGCGGTTACTACTTTGTTGACAACGGTTTCCTTTTCCTTTCTCCTCTTTAGAATAGAGAGTTAAATTACAGAGATGACCGTGTCAGTTAGAAAGGTGACACTCAATCGCCTGTATAAAATTCCTTCTTAGATCGCGATACGTGCCTACACCTTGACTTCCCATTACTTACCTAATCGAATTCATAAATATATCAGTACTCCATACAAAGCAAGAGACACACACGTCTGAGACTAACTGCCATTGTGGTAATCTGGATCTATCTAAAATGAAAAAACAAACGCAAATCCCAAACGTATATTTCAGGATGGGCGCATGTTAATCTTGAAAGATACTTTCCCCGTCGTTTTCCACGTCTCTCTTTTCGGTTGTGAGAGCAGAAGTATCTGTGAACGAATTGCATGTTGGAAAACCATCCGTTTTCGCCGAGGAAACATATCAGCAGCTCGGCGTAATTAAATACCGAGAATTCTTCAAAGATTAATTGCAGCCGAATTCTCTTCGCTGCACAATTTACGGTTTTTGACTTTTAGTTCAACCTTTCTGAAGTTATCCGAACTGCAGAGAAGAGAAGAGGATTGGCTTTCTGTCTTAGGCTAAGTTTGTGGCTTTGGGCTTATAGCACTGCCGTCTCCGAAAAACGAAAAGATCCAAACGTCGCACATTTTTACTGTCAAGATGGCGATGGCTTTTTGTAAATCCTTTCTTATGTTAATCGAACTGTTTAGAAGAAAATGGGCTCTCCTAATGTGGTTGTGTTTGTGGCTAAACGATGAAAACGTTGCCGTCTTCGAAAGAAAATCCAAACGTCGCACATTTTCTTAACCATCCCGATGGCTATAATTATTTCGTGAAACCTTGCTGCAGATACTGAATTGCGAAGGAGATGAGGGGTTGGCTTTTTGGTTTGGACATTCTTTGTTGCTTAACACCTTTAACGATAAGTATAGTTGATAACTGGTTTTCGTTGGATGAAAGTCAGTACATGGTAGGTAGATGCCAACAGATGCATACGGTATTCTTAAATTTGAAATGGTTAATGTATTTCTACATCTATGAGCATCCATTACTATTGTCACAAAGGGGCATAATCCAGATTCTCGTTGTTTTTATATCGAGCTGTTAATCAAGGGAAGTAACCATATATATTTTTAAACACATATATTTTCCTTATGAACAGTAAACGACTACCTTAATTGTCATTTACATGCATATTGCTAGCCCGAAGACCAGCATGACATTTAACCAGATGACTAAACAGAAATATCTGCGTAGGTAAAGACAAATTGATTAAATTACTTTGCATTTTAGCACGATTGGTCGCATACAGTACTGCTTATTTCGTGGAATAGGGTTTATGATGGAAATATATTCGTAAATTTCAAAATTATCATAGACGTAGGTCAGTATCAAACACGTGTGAGTTAAATGGCGGTCCTGTGGGGCGAAGTGCTTAAGATGGTTGTTTAAGATCACGGGGGCTTGTATTTGAACCCCGTCGTTTTTTTTTCGTAGTTGTCTCATTTGGTAAGACACTTCAAAGCCTGGTCTAGTATTCGTGAATCCAGGAAAGCACCAACAAAACTGATAAATGACTGATACATCGTTAAATCCAATATGAAAAAAAAATGGATAAATATTATCATGCATAAGTTACGTCTTTGTCATTTATCGCTGCACCAGGGCCTTAGAGGAAATCGGTTGAACTTTTGGACCGAATGGTGTCGGTGAAACAAGATGGTTTTTTCATATACATGTAGGACTGCATCCCCTCCCCACCCAACTCCACCCACCCCATATAAAATTGCTTCAAATAGGGACTCATAGAGCAATTGGTACGGACTTATTGGTGAAAGTAAAACAACCATGGAAAGGTCTGATAATTGGTAGCAACATTCCTTACGCATTTGTAATTAGATATTAGTCAAAGGGAAATAACTCTTGTGTAGTTTTTATCGTGTTCAAACAAGACGATTTTGCGGAATGTGTGCTCCAAACATATTTCACAATAAACTGATTACGAATACACTTACTGTTTCATTTCCAAAAACATTAGTTTATCGCATTAATCAAATGTAATATATTTCTTAAAAAAGTTTGTTAACCATCATCCGCTCTTAGATGCTATATTTAAAGACATTTAAATGTAATGCTAATATAAACAATTATGTTCATTAGCAAAGTAAATGTTTTATTAATAAGAATTGAATCAATGTCTTAAATTGTTGGTTGAAAAAAATACCGTCTTTTTTAAAAACCCATTTACCTATGATAGTAATTGAAAGAAACTTTTTGGGTGATGATTCGGAATGCACGCTCACGGGAAATAATCAAGACACGTATAGAAAACTATATGTGTATTGGTTGTGTCCCTTTGTCAACAGTCTTGCGTTTTTAGACGATTTGTATGCCACCGTTTAACATCCAAAGGAAAGCCATTGATTTTCTCCATTATTATTTAATGAACGAGCTTTAACACGCCTGAAACTGAAGAGTTCTGAAATAATTATGACAAAAGGAAAAATTATTCACAATGGTTAAATCCTGGCTCAAAAATACATTTTGGTTACATTATAACAGAATACATGATTAATTACCATAACCATTTCTAAATTCGAAAGATTTTCTCAAAGAAATTACTACTAATAAACCAATTGCACTTTATGACTGGTCAAACTTGATAGCACCCATAGACGACAGAAACAAGGATCTAAAAATGAGGAAAAACAACAATTTCCTTGATATATAAGAAAGGACCTATTATGAAAAGTTTCTCAATTAATTTCTCTTGTCATCCCATTGATTCATAAAGATTTTGTCGCAAGTGTGTTCATTTGAATATATATGACACAATTGATCAAAGAAGACAGGATCCCCTGTCACATTGCGAAGGATGTGTATTTCATTCATAAAGGAATTGATAGAGTATTCAACTTAAGATACTTGAATTCTGACGTATACGCCCTTGATAAACCATCCATGCAGCTGCACGAGTAATTGGGATGTCAAACAGGGTACCCATGAAAGTCCACATCGCCCAGGGCAGTGATCAAACCTATTCGAAAAGGTACCCAAGTACCTAATGATTGTTGGTAAACCATTCGATCTATCTTGCCTTTGTGGATCCCATTGTTTGTCGATATTGTGCTAATTGTAATCATACATAGAAAACATCAAGTTTTATTGAAACACTGTTTCATGCTATTCATGTTAACGAAGTACTTACTATAGCCTTGCATTGAACGCCTTGATATATAAAGAAATACACCTTATAGACGAAATCTACGAACTTCCCAAGATTGTATTTCTAGATAAGTAGAAAATGAGTACCATTTTGTGCCCGTATGGAATTTTGTATCGCAGCAATAACACTATTGGCATAGCATTTGTAGGCTTGAAAATGATTTTTCATGGAAAAACAAATTGGACAGTATTGGAATTTGAATCAATGTGGATATATATCTTGCCATGCACAAAGGTTATCATATGAAAAATGCCGTTTCATAACAACTTTGCTATTCGACAAAAGCAATACTGCGTACGTTATCAGGGTTAGTGATAGAGGCAATTATCGCCATTTGATATATGAAATAGGATGCAATTTGCACAGCTGTGTTAATATTTGCAGTGTCGTTCACACACTACTATAAATGTCAGATAGCTGTAAATTGACTCAGCACCACGCCATTGTGTTGTCAACTAATTTTTGCAGACCTCAAAGAAAATTTGCATTTGCCCTTTCCATTTCCCTTGTGATCATTTACACGCATTTTTCCGTATAAAGAATCTACTTTTCTAGAAATTATTGTGACACAACAACTAAATTTAGGAAGCGTCAATTCATCTAAGTACACGTATGCACAGTTTATATGCGGTGGATCTCAAAAGCGGTGTCACGCTTTTGGATCGAAATATAGGTCATTTCATTGTATACATGTTTAGATACTCAAATATATTCTTCCCGTATTCTGCTTTCAATGACTATTCTTAAGTGCCTATCATATAACAGTACTACAGCTGTTGTGCAGTTTTGAAGAACTACATTTTAAACTTTCAATTTCCTCACATCTCAGCATCTGTAAACAAGCATATCTATAAGTCAATTATGTCAATAGAACGTTTCAAACCAATCCTTTGGTGTGCACATTTTATGATTGCGAGATGAGAACCATCTATGATCTCACTCCACCGGTAAACCGTTTAGAATTGTTTTCAATTTCTAGCTCCTGCAAACATAAACCAGTCTAAAAGCCAGTGCTCATTTTGGTCATAACTGTAGCCTAAGCTTAACTTGATTTGATGCCGAAATACGACCCGTTTAAGTGTTTTAAATTTACGACCACTTGACATGGCAGGGGGTATTTTGATAAATCTCGTATTTCCCAAACCCTGCAAATCAAGTTTAAGTCTCTCTCATTTCAGAGTGAATTGCAAACGACGCCACAAGTAACACTTTTCAAAATAGCCAAAAAATGAATTTTTTATTAAAATTGACATTAATTTTGGATGAATATCGAAATCATGATGACAAACTAACAATAAGCACGTGATGACTATATCTTCCGTTTATCATACTTGATTCCGAAGGTTTTTCGTAAATTCATTTATAATGGTATGTATACGAAAATCGGTAAACAAAGCATATAGAATCAAGAAGGGTTTTGATTTTGAGGACCTTGTGTCTAACTTATGTAGACTCTTCGCAAAACCGAATGACTTGCCCCGTGACGTTACTGATTGATCGAAACGGTCGTGAGTTTGAATCCCTGAACGGGAAGATTTAGATATTCGTGGAATCAGAATCGTGATTAATCTAAATTGTAAGAACTTGTTTTCTCAATCGATGTTAAAAAGATAAGTTGAAACTGAACTAAACTAAACCCTTTATTTCATAGGTATTTGCTTTAAATCTTCTTGTTTACGGTTGTGAGTAAACTTAGATGTTAAAATTAAAATTCTTTTAAACTGTATGACAGCTGAGAGGTTGTATGAGATGTACTGAAGAATAGCACCGGGATTTAATGTTATTTCACATCTTATTATTTCGAGTAAAATAGATGAATATATATTCAGATACAAAAACGTTGCAATGAATTTGAAATCCATCGCTTACCGTCAGTATGTACTAAGACACACTGAAACATTCTGAGTCAATTCTGCATTCAGTACCTTTTTTTACTAAATTACATACCGAAATGTAAATTTGCATTGTTTCAACGACATACTGTTTTAACTTATAACGTGTCTCATGTGTGAACAAGAAGCTTTAACTTACCTGCAGCTGCGAAAGACGATGGAATGAACAAATGTTATAAAAAAAAAGAGCAGGTGTGGCCAAATGCCCGTATTACCCGGCCTGTCCAAAAACCTTCAAGAAATTGGGCTTTTAACCCTTTCCCAAACAATAACGACATTTGATGACTTTGTTGCAGATGACTTTAAAAACATTGTGGGAAAAGGAGAAATTGCTCGTAACGAGCAAATTTTTCCTTTTCCCACAATGTTTTCTGCTCTTTCTGAAGAATATTATTCAGTTTCATCACATTTTGAAATGTCGTCTGCAAACTCTTTCAATTTGGGACAGTCGAAAATGTGTTATCTGGGAAAGGGTTAATCATTATACGGACAAGTGCATAACAAGTTTAGGCATTTACGGATAACTCAATCAAAATCAAATTTCGCCACCCCGGTTCGTGAAGAGTAAGGTTCAAGATGATTTCTACATGTTTTTGTTTTATTGTCTGTCGTATGTTATTGCCCACTTTTTTGTCGGCTGCAAACATCCATAAACATATTTGGAATTTGGTGTAAGACTACTTAAAACTACACAAGTTGCCTTGTCTATAACACACACCTTCTGTCAGTAGATGCTCATTTCGATCTTTTCGTTCACGGAGGAACACCGATATATGGAGAATAAAAGCCAAACGGTACAAAACAATACGATGTTTGGGCGATGAAATGGTCGATAAAATTCCGCGTTATGTATGTACATCAACTATATCTCACACAAAATCAAGGTCTCATTCAGAAACCAGCATGATGGGAGCCGTGGCACAAGAACAACTTGTCGACCCATATCAGCCTGTGCAATTTGTAAACACAACCTTTCTTATTCGTGCGCCTTAGAAGGTCTCCAAACTCCTCACAGTAATCTCCCCTTACTACGCTGCATCGATCACTGCCACCACAAAATTTTCATCCAGATTTGGATGGAATTGGCATGATTTTTTTTTTCTCAAGGTTTTACCAGATAAAGTAGTTAATTAAGCGATAATGTCTTCTTGTGTTGATTTCTGACAAGTCAAATTGAAAAATATTTCGTTTTCTTTACAAATAAAGCACAAATGGTTAATTTTTTGTGTGCCGCCGCCATCTAGATACGCCATATATGTTTCTAAGCAGATGGTCACGTGATATTCGTAGTGACAGTGATCAATCCCATAAAGGGGGATCATCGTAAGGAGTTTGATATGGTCTCGGTCTGTGTCGTTATATGGTGGTTTAATTTACCCCTGATTTAGTAACTTATTTTCCTTCTTTAATCATTCTTATCCTCATAGGAGCACATACATATTTCTGAAGCAAACAGAAAATTTAAATTGTTTGTGTATATTTGACAAGCTTTTGGGGAGGATTTATTTTAAAGCAGACACTTAATGTAATAAACAAGGCATTTCTACGGTGGCACAAATGTGACATAAATGTCTGTGCTAGACCAGCCTGAAAGAGTAATCTATCTTTTCTATGGTGGCATAGACGTAACATACTAGTAAGTGTTTGTACTAGTCTCAAAAAGAAGTCTAATTTTTCCGTGGTGCGGCGAACGCGGGTAATTCGAGAGGCGGCCTTATCCATTTGGTTCAGGTTTGAAGACGTAAACATTGTTATTAATGCTGTCTGTATACATGGACCGATACCCTCATAGGAGGGTCTCAAAATTCCCACAAAACTGGTCGACAGTAGTGTAGAGGTAAAGCGTCGGCCTCTTGTACTGAGGGTCCCGGGTTCGATACCCGTTTGGTGAATTGCCGGGACTAGCCATCAGATCGGTACGAGTACTGCTTTAGAATACTGGTTAAGTATACAGGAAACAGTCATAGAGAATCAATTCAATTAGCTTCAAGCGTTCGTCAAATTCGATGTAAAGTTTTAACTAAAACTCACGCAAACCTTGAGTAACAAGTCATCGGAACAATGTGTTCGGTTCCGGGTTTGACTCTCGTCTGTTGAATAATCAGACTCCAAGTTGATAAAGTTTTCAAGCAACCCTTGTCAATACGACACAAGTATTAATATAGGTAGGGTAGGTTGCTTTGGTTGCGTTTCTACGCCGTCTCTCTCAGCTTGTCGCTGTTTCTTGTGGGCAACGACACCATTGTATACACATCTACTGAGTAAAAAATAGACAAAATGCGGTGTTCGACCTGATCTAAGCATTTGCAAAATAAGAAAACGTTGTATTTGAGGGAAAAAGTAAGATTCGATTCGTTCAGACATGAAACTATTAAATGTGTAACCGACCCGGGACTTTGTGAAGCCTCTTTGAAAGGACTATCTCACATATTGTTTTTTTTACTTCTTTAAAATACGTTTTCTGCCGTCAGAATGACAACACAGATTTTTTGATTAGCATGAGACTTGGATTATTGACAGCTTCCCAATCTCATTTATAATTGTAATAAGAGGTGTTGTTCTTAGATACTATAGTCACGTGGGACTTTGGCCGCTCTTGTCACGTGACCGTAGTAAAGTGTGCAAGAAGGGAATTTCTGCGTTTATTTATAAACAGGCTTTCCCATAGAAGCGCTTACAGGTGTGATGGATCACTTCACATTATTAAACGAAATCACGGGATTACAACAACTTAGAATTTAACATATTGAAGGTGGTTCTTGGTTTAGTGACAGTGATTGCTGATTTCAAAATATAAAGGTTTATTTCTCCAATAGCACAAATACCTGAGTTAGGCCCTTTAAAACCATCAACAAACAATACGAAATTCAACCACTTTGTTTCAGACCACCTTTGAGAACGTTGTGGGAAACGAGCAATTTCTCCTTTTCCCACAATGTTTGCTGCCCTATCAGAAGAATATTTTTCAATTGCATCCAATTGAAATGTCGTCTGCAAACTCTTTCAATTTGGGACAGTCGAAAACTTGATGTTTGGTAAAGGGTTAAACTCCGGAAAGCCTAATCATAGCATCCATTAGTCCGTATGATAAGCTTAACTCATATCTCCTAAAACATGCATGAACTCGATTTCCTTTTCATGTTTTGTAAATTCCATTACTTTTAGTTGGTGTCTGTTTAATGTAACGGGCTTGAAATTCTCTTTCTCGTTTGTGTTGATGTAAATCTCTGCAAGCTTTATTTTATACAGATTTTAAATGACTTTATTGTTTTCTTAACGTTTTTTATTTAATATTTGTTTTCATTTTTGCTTAACAAAAATATTCTTTGGAGTGTTGTTGAAAGAAAGAAAAAGAGATAGCGCGAAAGAGAGCGGGCGAGAGAGAGAGATAGCGAGAGAGAGAGAGATAGCGAGAGAGAGAGAGAGAGAGAGAGAGAGGGGGAGAGAGAGAGAGAGAGAGAGAGAGAGAGAGAGAGAGAGAGAGAGAGAGAGAGAGAGAGAGAGAGAGAGAGAGAGAGAGAGAGGAGAGAGAGAGAGAAGAGAGAGAGAAAGAAAGAGAAAGATAGAATGAGAGAGGTAGGAGAATGAGAGAGAGAGAGAGAGAGAGAGAAAGAAAGAGAGAGAGATAGACAGACAGAGAGAGATAGAGATAGGAGAGAGAGAGAGAGAGAGAGAGAGAGAGAGAGAGAGAGAGAGAGAGAGAGAGAGAGAGAGAGAGAGAGAGAGAGAGAGAGAGAGAGAGAGAGAGACAGAGAGAGAGAGAGAGAGAGAGAGAGAGAGAGAGAGAGAGAGAGAGAGAGAGAGAGAGAGAGAGAGAGACAGAGAGAGACAGAGAGAGAGAGAGAGAGAGACAGAGAGAGAGAGAGAGAGAGAGAGAGAGAGAGAGAGAGAGAGAGAGAGAGAGAGAGAGAGAGAGAGAGATAGAGAGAGAGAGAGAGAGAGAGAGAGAGAGAGAGAGAGAGAGAGAGAGAGAGAGAGAGAGAGAGAGAGGGAGAGAGAGAGAGAGAGAGAGAGAGAGAGAGAGAGAGAGAGAGAGAGAGAGAGAGAGAGAGAGAGAGAGAGAGAGAGAGAGAGAGAGAGAGAGAGGGGAGGGGAGAGGGGAGGGGAGGGGAGGAGCAGTGAGATCACCTGTGAAAGAACAAGCAAGTTGCATGTTGTCCCATCTGGAGTTTGACAATGGTACACATTAAGTTAGTGCTGTGATAATGAATTCCTGATGTCATTGATTAAGATCAATCTGTATTTAGGAGAGCAGCCCATAACGGTGAAGAGGTCAATAGATTAATGCAGAAAAAGTTAGATAACGACATACACATTTAAACACTTCAAATACTCAGCCTATACGATCCTTAATGGCTTATCTAGAACTGTTTTTTCCAAATAGTTTATGCTTTAGGTATTGACTTTTGTGTGATTTTAATCGACTTATATACTTTCTAGTTCACGTTCTAAAGTGCTTTCAATATGTTCAGGTCTCTGGCCAATGAAACATAAGATAGCATACATAGTTTATTACATTACTAACTGTCATTACCTCGATTTCTTTGTACATAAAAACCGTTATCACATATTACAAATCATTTACGTCGAAATTCTAAAATGTTCATTATCCACGTGCATGTGTTACGCCCTTTATCGTTACTGTAGTTTTGTGATTTTCGAACCCTTTATATATTTGGAAACGATATTGAATATTTTGAAACCACTGTTTCTAATGACCCTTTACCAACAATAACGACATGTGACCACTGTGTTGCAGACGACTCACGAAAACAATGTGGGAAAAGCAGAAATTGCTCGCAACGAGCAATTTCTCCTTTTCCCACAATGTTTTCTACTCTATCAGACTTTTGCCTCCAAGTTTCATCACATTTTGAAATGTCGCCTGCAAACTATCTCAATTTGCGACAGTAGAAAAATTGGCGTTTGGTAAAGGGTTAACCGAGTCAAATTCATAAAGAATCAAATATCTTTATAGAAACTTCCATTGATAGCCACAACTAAATAAAATCAATTAAAGATACGAAATCAGAAAAAAATCATTCCAGGTAAAAAAACACAAGAAACCTTGCCATATGAGTCGTTGAAGTGACAAGGGTCTTATAGAAGATGTGTTGAAATGCTATTAAATCGTGGGACAATTGCCCTACGAAATTGAGTTCATTATTTATTCATAGAAATTTATCCAAAGGCGACATCTTGTGAGAAAATTGGCCTCTGTACTTTTGTTTGTTATACAAATACTGTTATCCGTATAACTATCTTGGAGAGTGGACTACTTTTATATAAAGCGATGGGTCGTATAGAGGGTATCCGTTCTCCTGAACATATTCTGTAGATTTGAACAACCAGGCGGGGGAATCAAGTGACAAATGTTTACGATCTTTTGTCCGAACAAGACACCCTCGCCAAGGAAGTTTCGCCATTTTTACCTACCTGTGCCAATGATAGCCGCATTATGTACCCCGCATGATTTGACCATAAACGTTTCGGTTCTGGTGGTATATGATAGCCCATGGTTTATTACGGTGTTACGTCTTACACTCGATGGAGAAATCGCAGTCGAAGACCGACTGTTTTGGACATGCGCGCCCGTCGACTGGAAATTGAAAGATTTTAATAGGGTTGGACTGTAATTGTCAATATATTTTTAGAATAAAGATAAAGTTGTCACAAAAAACGTTATCCATCAAAGATTCATGAGCATACATCGATCTGAAGTCTCTTGGTGATGGTCATTTTAATAGGTAACCAGCTGCTGAACACAGAAATGGTCATTGATCTTCGATCTTAATATTGAACAAAACATCACGACTCAATTATAGCTATGAAATGGATTGCATTGGTTTATACGCATTAACACATTTGGTAAAGTAAACAGCTACATGTAAATGCTTTCCATTTGACAAACTCACTTCCAAAGAACCTGGATACCGAACCATGTCGCTAAATACAAAAAAAACGACCAAAACTTTTTTAGAGGACCCGTTGCATTAGAAAGCTTTCAATATGAAATGATGATAATATTATTGGTGAAAACGTTGATCAATCAATGGTATGACGTGGCAGGGGGGCACTAATTATGGGAATCAACAGAAGAATAATAAGATTATATTTCGGAGCATCAGTAATCGATGCACAGAAAGCTTTCTCGCTCGTATAACCATATATTGTTAATGAGTTAACTTTGCTTTCTTTTTTGGTTTATTCTTTATGGGGGTTTTAACAACATTTCGTATGAAATCCGCAATGTTTGGTCGACCCACGAATAGGTACTTACTAATCCCTTTAAACTACATAGTTCTATTTTTTTTTTAATTATATCGAGAGCGGCAAGACTGGTACTGATACATAAACACCATGGTAGTGTGTACTAACTGTCGTGATGAAACAGACATATTGTAAATATGAACTTAAAGTTTCAAAAACTTGCCATAACACGCAAATGTGATCAATATTTGACTACATAAATCAACCTATTAAGATGGTTCATTATTCATTCGTCCTGCTTGCTGAACAAACTTAGCGTATCTCATCTTTTAACGGTTTTACATCGATTGTGACAGAAGCTTGAAGATTATCAAGTTCAAGTCCCGTTTAGGCAAGACAACTGCCCAAGTATCCAAAAAGCAGTCATCGAGAATGAATCTAATAGAGTTTCAAGATTCCTTCAATATCGATGTAAAACGAATTCATGCACTGCTCAGATAAAAGGATTCAGAGTAATTGTGAACAAAAAAAGACCCGATTCAAAATCATATCTAACCCTTAGAATGCTGGGTAATATCCTTCAAATAGAGTTTTATGTCGTCTGCTTTCTAAAACCTTAAAAATCTGCTTAATTTTAATGAGGAAAGGTACTCAGAGAAGCAAACAGGTAAGCTCACAGACTTAATTGGCGGCTGGCCTGGATCTAACCTGTTTGCATAATCATGAAGTCGGTTCCAGCACTATTAGGGCTAACTATGAAAAAACGAGTGAATAAAGGGACGTTGTAGAGAATAATTAGATAGGGAAGGCAAGGGGGCGGTTATGAGGAGGAAAACCAATACTCGCTCGTCATTTGTGAAATTGTTGTGCGAAGGAGCGTGGAACAAACTGGACATTTGTATACTGTGTATGGGATACTGGATTAAGTGAGGCGTTTTGTAAAAAAAAACCAATAGTTTTTGCGATTTATTGTGGTGTTATTAGTGGTAAAGTATTGATCGGGTTTGTTTTATGGTTCCGCAATATTTTGGACAAATACTTGCTGTCGAAGTTTTCGAAGCTGTCCGAACATTTAGACGCATTTAAACAAATATACGTCTACGTTATTTCGGAACCATTATGTAGCATGTGTCTTAAATAGTTTATATCATCCTCGATGGGTATAAAGTTTTTCACATCTCAATGGATAATATCTTTCTATGGAGATATGTTTCACAGTGTAAACCGTTTTTAACAGTAGACGGACATCAATCAAAAAGCTGCAATCAATGTTCCTACCTTTACATGCTACTGGTATTTCCTCACCAATACTGCTTAATTTTTCGTTTGAGGCCGATTACTTTTTTTTCCACGTAGCCTTAATTGATCAGCAGTGAGGGACTAATGAGCCTTGTCGCAGTGACTTCATTAAACTGTCGAGATGAAACATATTGACGAGCGAGGTCTGAAACTCAGAACCTCTGCAAACCAAGTTGTACACGATAGGAAACGAAATATGAATGAAAGGTCGAAAGGGAAAGTTTTCCATGAATAACCTATCACACACTGTTCTTCTTCATTTTACGCATGCGTATCGAGAGAGGTTTTTTATCAGCGAAAGGTCGAGATATAAATTATCAACTTGCGTTTGCTCAAACATGCGAAGTTTTACCAACCCTTATCTGAATGATCATGCTGAAACCGGTGTTCTACTGCAGACCTATTTTGAAAATATTATTTGAAAAAGAAGAAATTGCTCTTACAAGCATCATCTCATGGTGTTTAGAATTAATTGTTAAATAGATGAGATTTTCATTTATAAAACACTTACTCCTGAACATAATAGATGAATAATGTTTTTATCCTATTAAGTCGTTGATTGTCTTTTTTATCTCGACTTAATTGAGATCTTTAATGAAATAACTTGGTGTCTGAAACATATCGTTCGCAACCATATCGTTCACATCAGGGGAAACGATCGATAAAAAAGGATTGAAAATTGGCGTTAAGTTAAATGCAGCAGTAAATACAAACCTACACATCAACAATAGGAAGAACATATATGCACTCGTTTAAAATTAGAAACTATATAAATAATGACCCCGAATCTATTCACGTAAAATAGCGTTTTTGCCCCTCATCCATCACAACTGTTAAACGTAAAATTGTTTTTGCAGTTACATATCAATCTCGTTTATTAAGAAATACACGCTACCTCTGTGCGAACGCATTCCAATACCCTACATGTGGGTACGTATGCATGAAAGGTTCAATGTCTGATACCCAAGCCAATACCAAAGCCCAGAGAGCATTGGTAGTAATGGGTTTTCTCCAAAACACCCTTGGTAATGAGATCCGTGCTACGACTAGACATGGTCCTGTGTGGTCAATTGGTTAAGGTGGAGGGCCTCTGGTACCTCTGGTGTCGTGAGAATTCTTTTTGGCGGGGCATTTCAATTCCTCGCCTAGCACTGGTGAATTCAGGAAAGCCGTGATATATCTGAAAATTTGTTGACACGGTGTTAAATTGCAACTATAAATAACTACGACTACATGTAGATAGTTCCGGGTCAGATCATTTCGCACCTGTTTGAATCCAGGTAAAATGGATAAGTGGGCTGTTTCCGCGATGTAATAAAACTTAAAACTTATTAAAATGGCTTTAAACACCATGAAATAGCGGTAAACGTTGCTTTGTTATCTTGTGTCTCCTTCTGATTTATTAGCGCGACATTTTATATGAAAAGACATAACATTACAAGAAAAAGTCTTTTATCTGCGTGTGGTTATTAAGATATGCACATTTACTCTTTATCAAAAGATGTGTTGTAGCTTGTTTTTGTTTGCGTGCACAGCAGTCTATCAATGTTATTGCACTCTGATTTTATTCGGACATATCGAAGGTAATACTATGTTCACAAATGCCTTAGTTGTATACAAACTCGGAAAACGAATTAGTCTTACAAGGTATGAAGACGGATTGACCTCGATTTGACCCTTGATACAATTAATTAATATCAAGTTTAAATGGCCCGCGCTCCGATAAAATTATTGTTATATGATGTACGGCTTTTGTACCGACGGTTCAATGCAAGACTATAGTAAGTCCTTCATAGTAATGAAGGATTTACTATATCTTGTATTGAACCATCGGATTGTGCTTAACGTTACCTTGGGTCAGGCCCTGCGAGCGAAACTGTTCCTGAGCGATAAATATTTTTCAGTTGTTGGCTATCAAATTTAGGATGACATGCCCTCCGACCATGTTAAAAACCCAGAATACTCACAGGGATTCGTAGTTAGGATGATCATTGGGGGTAATGGCTTACTATTTAGCCATTACCAAAAAATGTATCCCAAGTACGAATCCCTGTAGAGAGCACTAGCTGTAATAGGATGTTACCATGTTGCACTTTGAAAAGGCGAAAGTCTTGCGACGAGTGTTCCAGTTGCACGCCTTTAAGCATCGGTTTTGATCAATTCAAAGCGTGGTATTAAACAGCCGCTGCGATATTATCAATATGTTGTTGAAAAAGATGTCAAGTCACAAACTAACATAGACAGCATTCCGTGGCAAATGTTCGCTTAGTTGGTATGCTGCAACATTGCTTTAAACGTGTCAAAACTTAACCAGTTGGTCACTCCTCGACAGTGAAAGGTCGACATAAAGATGTGTATTTATAACTGGACTAAATTCATCATTTTATTCTCTTGATATACGTGGAATGTGTCGAGCTAATATATACAAAAACGAATATCATGGACGGCTGAAAAAAATCCAATTAAACCGCAAAAAAGCAAGGTTGAGATCAAAACAAATATTGATAAGTGCGGTATCAATGTACCCTTGCTATCATAACTCTTTCGGGAAAAACACATGAGGGCCTCTCGAAATGAATTATTTGGCCGATGTAAAAATCATATAAACTTAAACAATTGACACAATAGCTGGAAAAAGAGGTGTTGCTCGGTTATGGTTTTTCTCGATTTCAAACAGTAATTCCTGAAACCTTCAGCGAATGAGAAAAACAACAATAAATAAATCTAAAGAGGTTATCGTAAAGGGGTCGCTAGTAGAAGCTTTCTGAAAAAACTTACGTCATCGCCTTGGATATTTTGCGCACAGTTAATGAGTGGTTGATAAACAGATTGATCAATTGGTCAATATATCCCTTTTCCCATTTAAATGAAGTGATTTTTATGAGTAATCAACATAAACGTTTAGCGAAACAATTTTATTCTGAAACAAACTATTTTTCTAAAGCTATGTGCTAGACTAGGTAAGTTGTGTCGGATGCACTAACTTTTGTAGATCTGTTCTAAAAATAGTTTAACTCACAGCATGATTAAGGTATTGCTATTTCATTGGAACTGCAAAATGGTGTCTGTAGAATGGATGGATACATTTGTTACACTAGATCGGACTTAACCGAGTAAAACATATTTGAATCGAAACAGGATTATATAATCGTGTAGTGCATTAACCCATTACCAAACGCGAAGTTTCCAACGTAATTAGCGTATTGAATTATGATTAGGAATGTAGAAAGATGAAAGATGAAAGATGAAAGAGGCCGCTTGCAAGGTGACACTTAATGATGGCTAATTGATAGATGTTGCCTTGCTTCGATGACATTTTTTCTGGGAGTCGTTCAAAGTCAGTTTCATATTCATGAGCATGTGTACATGGATTCTGACTATAAAGCCAAAATAAACTAAGGAAAAAAGTGCGGGCGCTGTAAATGGAGTATACCATAATGTATAACAGTAGTTTAGTTACATCATGGCCAAAGTTGACACATTACGCTTCCTGTGTAAGTGTTATAATTGTCAATAAAAAGTTTGATTGCGTTGTAAATGGGGATAAAAATGATAATAAAAGTACATACACACACACACACAAGACAATAAAACACTAGATGTATCAGTAAAACTAGATCGCATTTTCTTGGGCGAATTTTAAACAGCGTCTGTTCGATAGAGTTGGATTTTGTATTTATAGCAAAAACAAATAAGACACGTTTTGAGCCCTATGATAAACGTATGCTTGGGCTTGAAAGTTCGAACTCGTTTTTACTAGCGAAAAGAAAGTAATTTACCGTGAAACGTAAATAGGTTATTGAATCAAACATCAAGAAGAGGTGGCCGACAAAAAAGGATACCTGACAACAACTACGTAAAACGCCTGCCTGCATCTTTGTTTGCGTCGGGTTTAACGTCGCATCAACTCATTTCGGTTACATTACGCATTTGCTGGATCCAGCATGAAGAAAATTTAAAGGTATTCACAAAGGTTTAACAGGTAATCCAAAATGGAGAATACAGTATCAACTAAGATAAGCTTATGTGGTGTCTAATCCGAAACGTCAACTCTATGTCAATGGTTAAATCAATTACCAAACAATAATAACATCTGACCAGTTTGTTGCAGACGACTCTCGAAAACATTGTGGAAAGGGAGAAATTACTCGTGACGAGCAATTTCTCATTTTCACACAATGTTTTCTACCCTATCAGAAGATTATTATTTTAATTTCATCACATTGAAATGTCGTCTGCAAACTCTTTCAATTTGGGACAGGTCGAAAACTTGGTGTTTGGGAAAGGGTTAAGAAACAACTTCGGAACTTCCTCGATTCGAGGGTGTAACGAACAGCTTTGGGAAATTCCGATCATGATCAGACTGTGCACCTCGCACAGTCTGATCCTCATCGACATTTTCAGCCCAAGAAATTAACTCAAACGTTTTTACTGTTTAGTTGTATCTAGCAAATAAGTCGGTAAACAAACAAACTCTGCGCTCTTCACTTTATATTACACCTTCAAACGGAACGGTCGTGAATATGTGCTGATAAAGGATTTCAATATAAACAAAGTAATAGTGTTAAAGATTTTAACGGGGCTCCGGAGCGTTCACACCGTGAAAATTCAGTGATAACCAAAAATAATGGAATTAGCCGGAAAGGTTGCCATAGTAACGGGCGGCGCTATGGGCATGGGACGGGGGTTCGCGGAGGCCCTCCTGAAAGAGAAAGTAAAGGTAGGTCATGTCTTGTTAATTAATTAGTACAGTTAATGGGCCTTATGAAATGCATCATTACGCTATACACGTATGATAACACATCACTCTTTCCTAGACTACGCAATGGCTTTCGATATGGTTTACAGTGATGTAAATCAGAGTTCGGATTTGTGTTTGAAAACATCGTCAGTAATAAGTGGCTGTACAAGTATCAGACAATGTCATGAGCATTTTATCATGCTTATATACAGTAGAATCTCTATATCTCGAAGTTTAAAACACCTGATGAAAATGTTTGCCTTCGAGGAAGTTCGACATATAGATATCAGGAATATTTTGATGTAGAGATAAAGATAACATAACATAACATATGTAGTTTTATTGAGACATGAAGCACGCACGTTCATAGTCAATTCACTATGATTCGAGAACCCATATTTACTTTGAGGTAGACAAGTTGGAGTTTGACAAATAGAAGTTCGAGGTACAGATATGTGCAAATATGTAGAAAGGAAAGGGTGAGGAAGAAATCTGCAGGGATGTAGTACCACACACATATCGCACATAGACCCGGGCGATATGTAATCAAAGTTGGTCTATACCGACAGTCATGTGCTTGTTTCCCCATCAGCCACGGGTGGTAGATTGACGTAAGATCGCTACTGTGATCTGTTTCGCGTTTCAGTGATTTTCTATCTTTCTGGTTTACAAATACGAAACCTTAGGTGTATTTACGTATTTACGACGATACATACACAGTATTATCACTGAACCACAGAACGGAATGTTTTAAAACAACTTTGATACCGAACATAAATGTGTTGTTACCCATGGTCACAATGGTTTTTTGATGTTGTTGGTTTTTTTTGTAGTTCAATGTGAGGTATTTGTTATGAACTGGCCATATGTTTTGGGTTTATATTGAATCTCGTGTATCCTACCATAACATACTCTTTAGAACTATAACCTTGTTGGGACTGTTTAAATATGGGTCGCGTCACGCGAAAAGGGGCACTCGGACATATAAAAAAAAGCGCTGACTCAGCTCTATCTTAGCGCTATTATTCCAGCATCTAGTCACGAAAGTTATTATTTGTATTTATTTAAAGGTATAATTGGATGTCCTCTAAGATGGCAAACAGTGTAGCCCCAGACCAGCCGCCACGTCAGTGACGTGGCGGCTGGTCTGGGGCTACACTGTTTGCTATGTCCGAGTGCCCCTTTTCGCGTGACGTGGCCCATATATTCTTTTCAAAGAAATGTCATCTTTATCCGTCATGCAAAAACGCAGTTACCGATGAATTTGTCGGAGTGTCCTTTGGCAAATCTTCAAAGCCCTCGCCCAGCATTGATAAGCACCAAGAAAGCCATAATTTAACATAACGGTTGTTGAGACTGCGTTTAAATCATATACGAATGAAATCAACAACAAGTACATATATTCTTATACACGTATAAAATACATCCACACTCACATTTATAACATCGATTAAATATGTTAGTAAAATATAGTAAAATGTTGTGCCTTCTCCTTTTTAATAAAAGAGAAAGGGCCTGTGGCATTAAAGCATTGTGTACACTTCTTTTTCCAAACCACGATTTCAGACACCAAGACAGGAATTGTAACAAGCCATTTCTCCTTTTGCCACAATGCTTTTTGAAAGTCGCCTGCTGCAAGACGCAAACATGTGGCGTAAGGTGGTAATGCGTTAATGGATTAGTTTAAACAAACTCATGGCTGACTTGTACACATTGGATTAGGATTATGAAATTATTTTTAGTTTAACACCCGACTGTAAAGCTATCTTGTTCTGGCTCGTGACATAGATTAATGTTGGACTGGTTTAACCCTTAGAATGCTGGGTAATAACCTAAAAGGAAATTTTTGTGTCGTCTGCTTTCCGAAACCTTAAATAGTTTTGTTTAGGAAAGATACCCAGATCAGCAAACAGGTTAGATCAAAGGCCAGCCGCCAATTTATTGTGTCGCCTGCTTTCCGAAACCTTAAATAGTTTTGTTTAGGAAAGATACCCAGATCGGTAAACAGGTTAGATCAAAGGCCAGCCGCCAATTTATTGTGTCGCCTGCTTTCCGAAACCTTAAATAGTTTTGTTTAGGAAAGATACCCAGATCGGCAAACAGGTTAGATCAAAGGCCAGCCGCCAATTTATTGTGTCCTGCTTTCCGAAACCTTAAATAGTTTTGTTTAGGAAATATACCCAGATCGGTAAACAGGTTAGATCAAAGGCCAGCCGCCAATTTATTTGGCGGCTGGCCTTGATATAACCTGTTTGCATAAGCATGAGGTCGGTGTCGGTACTATAAGGGTTGAGATAGAGAGGACGACATACATAAGTACATAGGTATGTGGAGTTAATTTACCCAAGAAAAGACGTATTAGTATCTGTTTGGGCCTTTGTTGTTGTTGTGTTGGTAATTTCCTCCGTTGAACGTCGGAGCACCCAAGAATGTACATCTTGGTAAAAATAAATTTCATACAAAAAAATCTTTAAGTAATTACTTGATTCAGAAAAGGTTGAGCAAGTAGTTGATAAATTAAAAATTAAACTACACATAGATTAAAAGTCACAGTTCCACTAATGTTCAGTATAAAACACAGTTTTTAATATCACAGGAGTATTTATAGCAATAGTCTATTTACACTGAAAGCGGGTAAACACAGCAATATATATTTCTAAAATTTTGATTGTTTAAATACAGAGGAGAACTGATATATACAATAGTCATTTGGTATATTTGGCCAGGTATGCAAGTTGTTTGCATCTGGAAAGGTGGATCTTCATGATGTACTCCCTGGATACCAGCTCGATATTTGAAACATCTTCTTCTGACAACTGTAATCCCAGTATGTGGGGGTGAGTACAGTCTAGGACAGCCTGTGTGAAGAGTCTATGATTCGTTACGATAGCATCTATATCTGCGCTTGGGTACTTCTTTAGTATGTTCACAATCCTTTCCTTATATATATCCTTTTTTGATAACGCCATTGATATTCACATTACTGTCGCTAAAAACCATAAGCAGTTCCATAAGACGAACCAAATGCATTTGCTCAAATGACATTCAAATTCACAGAAAAACAAATTCTCTCAATGATAAACTAACCGTGATATTTCGTGTTTTGAATCTCACCTAAAAATATTCGTGTCAAAACGACCATATTAGTCATAGTTCACACCTTACATGCAGCACAGCATCAGAAATAACTGAGATGATTGAGCTCAAACATTGAGATACCCGCACATCTTTGCCGATTCCAAAATGCCCATGTTAGGCTTGCTTAGTTCACACCAACGATGCAGTACAACATCTTAAAATGACTGAGAGTATTGCACCTAAACATTGAGATACATACACATCTTTGCCGAGTCCAAAATGCCAATGTTGGGTTTAACTCACACCTAATCTACAGCACAGCATCAGAAATGGAAGAGACGATTGGTTATTAACATTGAGATACCTGCACACCTTTGCCGGCTGACCAAACTTGCTCTGTTAGATAGTTTTCGCCTTTTAAACTTTTTTTTTTTCAATATTTCCCCCTTACTTATCAAAACTCAAATTTTCTGATACTCATATTAACACCCGTTTTTGTAAATTCATTATAATAGATTCAACGCACTGGCAGAAGACAAATCAAAGCACCAAAGTTTCATTATTTTGACACAAGAACACGAAGAATGATTTTTCCCTACAATCATTTACGCTATTACCTTGAAGTTCGATGTTTCACAAACGTTTGTATGATGAAGTTGGTTGGCATTTCTAGGGTTCAATAAAAGACTATTGTAAATTCTTCATGTTGTGTGGCGTCTCAAAGGCATTGAAGCGATGTGAAATCTTATAATAACAAACACACATAAGAAAGTACTATTGATAAAACATAGTACATGGTAAAAGACGCGTATACAATATATGAACCTATTTGGACAATACCTTCAGCACTCGGTTTGGCACAAAGGACATGATATCATGAATACAGAACATCTGGTGGACTTTACTCTTGAAACAATTTTATCGCATACTTATTCGGACAGACGTCTGCTGAACTCGAATGGTTCGTAATCTTGCTGTACTTCAAACTGACACATTTAAAAACCCTTGACTTTTTTTTACAAACAGATTTCGTACGAGCCAGTTGCAAGGCGATTAATGGAAACAAGCCATTTCTCATTTTCTCACCGTGTTTTATGAGTGTTATCCCTTTGAAGTATACTTATTCAGTAAGAGGTCCATTGTTCATTTGAATACTTCCAATGAGTTTTGTGCCCGAGTGTTATAAACTTTAACGCCAATGAAAAGGGGTATACTATGAACTAAGCTTGGATACTCTGCTATCTAAGTGTCGAACGCAATAACTGGACCAGAAGACGTTATTAAGAGGGGCCTTACTCACTCTTGTTATATACTCCAGTTTTATGAATGCTACCACAAGAGAGTCCATTTTATATGTATGCCACTGTGCTATTTTCTCCCTTTGTCAAAAAGATTTCAATTTTGTCAAACGTTTAGATTACTTATAATATCAATGCCGACTGGTATCCAAAGAATTTTCACTAGATGTGGAAGAGGCCTTGACCTGTCGATTTTGGGAAATCGTACCGACGAACTTGCTCAATTTGGAAACCGAAAAGCGGATGTGACTTTGAATTATTTGGAAATCTGCATGCTTTTGAAGAAATTCAAATTGGGAAGGTGCTTTTTATGGACATCTGCTATACAACAAGAAAAGGCCATGATATCCATACTCTGTACGGGGTATTGCTTTACATTTAGTAAAGACTCAGGAGTAGAAAAAGAAGAATACAATAGCCTAATTCGGGTAGTATACTCATCTATGTATAACCCATGACTTCAATTGAAGATATAAAGGAACCTCCCATACGTAATATGCCCACTGTGTTATAGCAGCACACTTACTTTTAATATAAAATATCAATGATATTATCATCATAATGTATATATATCGAAAACAACTTGTGTTTGGCTGATAACGTATTGATTAATGATATGACTATTGACAAGATTTTTTTAAAGAAACCCTCAAGTACCATCACATGCTTCGAAATAACGAAGAATCGACCATATGTTATAAGGAATACGGTGTTATGTCACAACCCCCTATTCTGGAATGCGTATAGAATGAAAGAACCTTTAATATATCACACCAGTACATCCTTAACGGGGTATGTAGGGGCGGGAGATAATTTACCTCTTCTACATTCGAATATCTGTACCTCGAACTTCTGATTTCCGAACTGTTTTATTTGTTGAAGTAAATACGGCTTCCCGAACCATTCGTTTTAATTTCTATGTTTTATAGTCCAAACATCTATATGTTGAACTCTTTCCTAACCTCTACTACAGTCGAATATATGTATCTCGAGCTTCTGCTTTTCGAACTGTTTTAAACGTTGAAATATGGGTCCCAAAGCATTTGCTTTAAATCGATATGTCTAACACTCCGAATATTTATATGTCGAACTCTCTCCGTGTCGAACATTTTCATCAGATCCCTTGATCTTCGAGATATAGAGATTTTACGGTATCTATTAAAGTTAGAACACAAACCACGATATGATGAAAACTAATGAAAAAAAAGGGTTTTCGAAAAATACTAATAACCCTGTAAAAGCTTAATGTGGATTACGCTTATCAATTCGTTTTGCAGTATCATGTCCCAACTGTTTATACAATCTTGAAAAAATATTTACAAAACTGTCAAAGGTATGTATTAAATCACGGGCCATACACTTGATCCCCCGACAGATATTACCTCACAGCTTTTAACGCTTAGAATGTTGAGTTTTCTAAAAAAAAAAAACGTATATTTGAGGTATCTGCTTTCCAAAACCTGAAACATCTGCTTAATTTTGTTGGGGATAGATACTTAGATTAGCAAACAGGTTAGATCACAGGCCAGCCGCCAATTTATTTGGCGGCTGGCCTGGATCTAACATGTTTGCATAAGCATGAAGTCGGTTCCAGCACTATAAGGGTATAATCTGCCCTCTTTAAACGGGTATAAGTACAATTTTCAATAACACCATCTTTAAGAGGTTTTATAAAACCGTTTTGTCAAATATATGACTCTTGGAACATTTGTGAGTTAGCACTGGTAAGCGTCAATCGTTATCATAAGAAATACTTTTCTACAAAATGAGAAAAGTGATCAATTCGTTGAGGAGATTGCATATGTGGAACAGAAAAGAGTGGTCTGTATGATAAGATTTCCCCGATGACCCTTTTGCCTACCGATATGTTTTTTGTGGTTCCAAATTCGTTGTGTAAGCGATTGGCACTGTCTTGAAATCATTATCCCACTATTGTTCAGTGTGTTTTCATATGGTTTTACATCGCGTCAACATCATCTGAGTTATGTTGCGGTGCCCAACTCTTAATGATGGAGGAAGACCTCATACTAAACTGCCCATAAGGGCTGGTCAAGTCAGGTCGAACCGTCGGCAATCCATAAGTCAGACAGGCAACTACTTCTCATGAAATTCATAATGTCGTCACTGGGATTTCAACCCATGCAGCCTCTCTGCCATGTGTCTCCAAGTTCTGGAGTCTAACCACTAGGTCATGGAAGCCCCGTGTTATGTTGTCGATCGCCACTCACATAGACGTTTGGCCCTGATAGGATATCGTATTCCACACTCATTGTAATGATTTCACCTTTTGCCGTAAAATATTGGCCTAATTCCATTTCGAATTCCATTGAACATCCGTAATCGTCTGCAAAGTTTCTTTTTAGTTTGGATCATACCTCGTGCGTTGAAGGTTGCGGGTTCGAGACCGAACAAAGTCATACCTTAGATTATTGAAATCATTGAACCTCGGGTAATTAGAATAATATAACGACTAGACTGTCCATTCTGGTACAAAAGTCGATATACTTATATATATATTTATGTATGTTTGCACTCAAATGGTTATGTTTCCATATGATAAAAAGTCTGCTGCTATGAAAGCCAGTCAATTATCTTGGATCTAGATTGTATTGATTTTTAATAGGAACAGTTCAGGATAGTCATGACTAAGAAAAAATGACTAATAATCAAATTCCTTTCAACAAGATGTTTATAGAATGTTTTCCCTTTTAAAGAAAGACTTAGCCTTCTACTGTGTACTGACTACTCTGTTCTGTTTTACAAATGAACACTATAGCTGTATTAACTTTTTATCTTGGTCTTCTCTTGAAAATCCTTACCGATATGTTACTGTCTATGCATGAGTTAAAATGTATGCATTATTTTTATTATGGCTATAAGTATGCTTTGTACTATTTCATGCTGAATAAAATTGAAAATTGAATTGAATTGAATATACTGGTTAAGATCCATTTAACACAGCTACAAAACAGTAAAAGACGTCTCTTACCACAAACATACAAACGTTGTCTGATAACAATAATGGTTCTTACGTGAAACAAAAATAATCGATTTAGTGTGAAACAGCACCGTACTAAACAAGGCAAAAGATTGACTTAGTAGAAAACAGAGCCTCACCATAAACAAATATCGACTAAGTTGAAAATGTCGTCTTACGAAGTTACAACAACAAATAAATAGTAACTAACTAGGTCGAAAACATTGGCATACCACAAGCAGCGAAACATGTAGGTTAAAGTAAACATCGATTTAGTTTAAACGGGACATTACCAAAAACAAATGAGCTGTGACTTAAGTGAACACATTGTAAAACTTGAAATGAACCAATGTCGACAGATTGGGATGACATTTAGACCGAGTCAAAGTTGTAGGATAAAACATCGTTATCTGTAGATTATAAATATCCCCATATCGTCTTTATTAACATGTGACCTGGTTGTTCTTATCTGGGACATACGAGCAGAGAAGACGTATTGATTAACCTTTTACCAAACGACAGATTGTAGTCCGTCCCAATTTGATAGAGTTTGCAGGAGACAACAGGAGACAATATCAATACGGGTGTGGTATTCTAATTCGTCGTCTGGCCCGGAAAACTGGTATTGTTTTATTTTATTTGAACTTATTCATTTTACATCGATTGTGAAACAAGTTCTTACAACTTAGATTAATCGCTCTCGATTCTGCTTCCTGGATACATAACCAGTAATCGCGCCGATTGTGGATAATTGAAAGTTCGAACGCAGATCCTGCTACTCACAGGATTCGAACCAAGGCTCCTCGTGTCCAGAAACCGACGCTCTATCTCTGAACCACTGTCCTCCACTAGTATTGTTCGTTGAAGTTGTTAACTTACAATTAGTGTTACCCAATCCATAACAGCGGGGTACTGTCCCTACTTCACCTATAATCTCAAATCTCATTATATCCTGACGGAACGCCTCTTATATATACATAACTGTAAACAAACCCGCCAACCATCCGTTTACGTTATATAAGCACTCGTAAATATGTCCGATTATCGGCTCCAGTCCCCAGAGTGTAACAACCAGCAGGTTCCCACGTAAAATTGTGGTGCTTCATTTAAATGTATACGTTTGAACATATATTTATGACCAGGTCATAGTTGAAATAAACAGTTGTCATGATTTAATTAACAAGACACAGTATATATGGAACCAATGAACTAAGAATACTAGCGTGCTCTTGACCAAAAAAACAAATGTGACACCATAAAGTTTTTACCATCTTTTATGATGATTTCTACACAATATCAAGAAGAGAAATATTCTTTTGTCTTGTACTGTTGCTTTCAATTAAGACCAGTCACACATTAAATACGTATATGGTGAACTCTTAAAGGTACAATTTCACCTGTTTTCCAACATGAAGTAATGAGCTGCGAAAACGATGCGAGATGAATCGCAGATAGTTGTTAATTACAGCCAAATTGATCACTTTAGACTTGTCGTCTGCAACAACAATAAGCATAGGGCACTGTGTTAGCAGTTGCCTTTCATTCCTCTGGTTTCTTCGTGTCTGCTTCAGGCGATTTCGTATTGCCTTTTTTCCATTCGTGACAATAAACATTTCTTTTCCACTAGGCAAATTCCTTCCATTTTCATTTCGATTCCAATGAATAACTGTAAACGATTTCGGTTTGGAATGATTCAGTTCGATTGGTAAAGAAGCAGGTACAAAGAACAATGAGGATAACGGCAAATCGAAGGATTGATGGAATACAATAACACGTTCTCCACAAAAGCAATGGTCTCAGTATAGTATTGCATTGAACCCTCTTTACCCTACACCAAAACGCCAAATATTCGCCAATAACCCAAATTGAAAGAGTTTGCAGACGACATTTCAAAATGAGAAGAAATTGAAATAGACTCTTCTAATAGGGCAGAAAACATTGTGAGAAAAGGAGAAATTGCTCATTACGAGCAATTTCTCCTTTCCCACAATTTTTTCCAGAGCGTCTGCAACAAACTGGTCACATGTCGTTATTGTTTGATAATGGGTTAATGGTATACGGTTTCTGTACAGTATTCCGGGAAACGCCGGTTTTTATTTGACAGAGGCTACTGCAATAGGATACTGATTTAGCAAGTTAGTGGTGAGTTATTAGTTTACGCCTAAATTATCAGTGGCAGATGGTCGTTTTCTGATTTGATTGGCCAATTCCGCCATAAGGGAATTTCGGATGTGTTATTATTGAAAACAAGAGCTGACGTCAATTGCAAAACACAAAATATAAATAACACTCTAATGTTAATGTTTATGGGGGACTATTATGTTAAAGGGAGATTTCGTTCGTTATGACCGAGATCTCATTGCTCACAATGTTTATCATATAAGATTTGTGTTGTTTCTTCTCTTTCCTCTTCTGCTGAAATACGTTCGAAAATGGAAGTGTAAGGAAATTAGTCGAAATTAATCAGGACCAATTAAGAGTAATTCTCGTCGATTGTTTCAGCTGTTTCCGTGGAATTATCTAAGGATATTCGCATGAACATAGGCTCCACTTAAAGAACGTTTTCTGGTGGCATTAAGATGGCATTAAGTGTGTAAAGTTCCTTCAATGAAATAGTTCGTTGGATGTTATCAAAAACCTTTTGGATACATAGTTAAATGATTGCAATAATTGCCTTGGCACAAACAGGCTAAACATATCTAGTTTATTTTCTATTTTAAGAAAACTGCGTTCGAAGACAAGCTGCATTAGCAGACGTGTTGAAAACCACATGATTAAAGTGTCCGCCCTGTTGAAAAACAACGTTGCGGGGAAATTAGACGGGCCGTCTTTCTATCCACCATTCAAAATAAATGTTGTGACTCTTCAGTTTGAAATTCAACAGAAAACGGCACTCGTTATATAATCTATTTTGTATTAATGAGAAGAAACAAGTGTGTCAAAATGGTAAATTGTTCGTTATTCCTCTTTCTACTTCAGTTATTTGATTAACAGTTTGCTATAGTCTCGTTAAACACATATAAAACAAGGAACAGATTTAGCAAATGTCTTGAAGACTAGCATTTTCCACAACTTCCTCACACCTCTTTATGGTGGAGCACAAGCAACAGAATGATACGAAATGCCCATTCTTCGGTTATATTCAACTTGAAACAGAAATGTATGCCAGAGGGAATTGATTCGCATTAACCATGTACCAAACAATAACGACATTTGACCAGTTTGTTGCAGATGACTCTGGAAAACATTGTGGGAAATGGAGAAATTGCTCCTAAAGAGCAATTTCTCCTTGTCCCACAATGTTTTCCGCCATATTAGAAGATTAATTTTCAATTTCATCACATTTTGAAATGTCGTCTGCAAAATCTTTCAATTTGGGATAGTCGACAATTTGCCGTTTGGTAAAGGGTTAACGTTTGAACGGCAGGTGTACAAGGAGGAAATTAAATCGTGTTCTGTTTTTGTCTAATTAGTGAGGCGTTGATATGTCCGCTCTAGCACCGGGACATGTTTTGTAATACCTTGAAATATTATTTGCTCAGTCGCAAGATAGTGTTTCGTGCTTTTTAAGAGGGTTGTCAATGCCGACAATATCCAAAGAAATATGATAAGTTCGATGCTATCAAGCGGTGACCAGCATCTTAACCCTTTTCCAAACGTTAAGTGATCGATGTCTAAAAATTTAAAGAATTTGCAGACGACATTTCAAAATGTGATGAAATTCGAAAATAATCTGATAGGGTAGAAAACATTGAGGATTGACATCGTTACGAGTAATTTCTTCCTTTCCCACAATGTTTTCATGAGTTGTCAGCAACAAACTGGTGAAAGGTCGTTATTGTTTGCTTTAAGGGTTAAGAGGGTTTTGAATTTCGGAAGTATATAAAATTACATGCTCATTTCGATTTCATCAAGTGGTGACCATCATTGTTATACACATAGTCGGGACTATTCGTATTAAACCGAATAGTTCCGGTCCCGACCGATTTATACCGAGAACGACCGAAGTAATCCAACGAAGAAATGTTTAAAATGGCGGATTATGGGTATGGTAACTTAAATAAAATATCCAATTCTAGGTTTGCATAGCCGATTACAATGAGACAGACGGCCAAGCCAGCACAACAGAACTACAAAACGCACATGGCGCGGAAAACGTCATCTTCTGTAAATGCAATATTACGTCAGCAACAGAGTTTGAAGGTAAGAAACGTGTTACAGTCCTTTATCTATATCCTATAAGTGGGCGAGTCCATTATTAAGCGGAAGCAGGTAGGCAAATGTGGTGTTTTAAGGTTTTAGTTTAAACGCATTCTATTGTAAAATATTGGGAAGGAAGATTTAAGCTCATTGAATCCCTTTCCTGAGTATGTTTTTATGTAATTAAGATGTAGGTAAGTTTTAAGTCATAAAACAGGTACCATTTTCAAACCAAACAGTTCTTATGTGTTTATGTTTCTAAGACATTATAGCCGCCGTCAACAGTAATATGTTTAATCTAAATTTTATTGTAAGATGTTTTCTTAATGGTTGAAAACCATTATATTCATAAAGTATATATCGAGATGGTTTTCTGTGCTTTTTCTTGCTTTTAATACAATTTGAGAGTTTTCCGTTTTGATTTACGTGCTTCTATGCTTATAAGGTATAACTTTTATAAGCTAGCAAAAACAGGAGATACTTTCTAATTCAAAATATCGTCCAAAACTGAAATTGTTAACCAATAGATGTGTTGAGACAAAATCGCCTGCTTTGGCGTGTTATTCTTCTTCATATGAATGTACAGCACTCACTTCTGAGTAGAATCGTACATGTGTTTCAATGAATCGGAGCATCGATTTTTATCTGTTGCTGATAACTGAACACAAAATTGATTAGGAGAACGAATGAGGCAAAACAATCGAGATGAACAAGTTAATGGGTTGTTCAGGCAAGCGGTTCCCAACTCAAAGAGCACACATCTCTGGGGATTTTCAAAAACCGGAATAGAGTTTGGTTCTTGAGAACTCATGAACATGGCAACCCGTCCCGATTTCCAATTACAAGTTTTACCTGGGGATACTTATCTCTGCTTCGATTATCACAAACTACGGAGGCAGGCCAAAAACGCGTACTCGCAGTCGCAGTGTGCGCTATACGTCTAGAAAGGAACTTGTTTCATCGTTAATTCTTGTGTTTCTTCTTAAAGCTTAGCTCGCAAGTACGCAATAGAATCGAAATGTGTACATAATGTATTTCGTAAAGACCCTTTATGCACCAAATAGAATAAAACTCTTCATAATACCTACCATTCGGAAAACCTCGGCCATTTCTTAAAATAACCTGACGAAGGGTATGTCCGTTTGCAATCGTATCTACTCGGCAATCCCCGACACAAGCCGGAGATTACCGAGAAGATACGATTGAGAAAACATTAAACAAAGATGTGTTGATATCATAATCTTTTAAGAAAACGTTATAAAAAATCATTCAATGGTGATATATAACCATTTTGTGTGTATTTCCATAAATATATAGTGTCTGTGTGCATGTTTTAATCATGTGAGTTATCCGCCGGAAAACAGCCGAATTACCCCAGGATTTCTGGTGTATTCATGAACTGCTTACGAGGTATATCTACCGACTTGTGACGGGGATTGCCGAGTAGATGCGATTCTATACCTATCTCAATTTTCCACTTCTGCTGCAGAATGCTGTAGAAAAAAGAACTGTGACAAGAGGTTAACATGCTCCTTATGAGATTTCGTCCGTTCATCACAATGATTTCTACCAACTATCATGAATAACATAAAAATGTACCATGCTTTATTCTGGTCAATTGCAATTGTGATTGCTTTAAATGTTGCTTAGTCACAAATTCCCACAAAGAGAAATTTGTAAATATCAATGGCGATTTGCGTCATTGCGTCACTTCTGAAGAGACGTGGTATTCGGATATCACGAGTTTGAATAACCGAGTTCATAATTTACTTCCTTTCAAATATTCCTCATGTCTTAACTGTACATTTCATGATGGTTACGGAATACAATCGCCTCGTCCAGATGGGGCTGACTAATCGAAATCACGAAAACGCAAACAGATTTTCTGAAATACTGCATACAATACAACTTAGGTAGGGACCGAACTTTTCCATACTTGCGCTCATTAACACTTAAATTGCGAAGGTTCAAGAACACTTGAAAATTGACATAAAAGTACTTTAAATTCCCTTTTACAGAGGAATTGAAACTGTAACGCGTTCACATGATGCTTTTAAAAGGTTGAATACTATAAGGTTTGTTTACAATTGGCGATAAATTAAAGTCAGCCGAGAAACGTTGGGAAAATACTTTTAAGAGCACTTTGAAAAATAGATAATAAATAGTACAGGCGTTATATTGTCATTAGCATGTGTTTTTTCGCAATGTTTCAACATACTCTATCATAATTTATAACTCATATTACCCAGTTTTGCAGTTTTTCTGGGCGCTAGTATGCTTTTAAGTAAGCTATTTGCATTTCTTGCGAACGTTATTTCGTTCGAAATGTCCAACTTGACGTTTCTGTTACCATGCCCCGGCCCGAGTGCTTTCAGAAAACAGTAAATAACGGTAATAGAACGTGTAAATTCGCAACACCTGTTCACGAAAAAGCCAGGTAACTGGTCGATGATAAACACAAGTGTTGCATTCCCTTCATGTAACCCTTTACCAAACAATAACGACATTTGACCAGTTTGTTGCAGACGACTCTGGAAAACATTGTGGGAAAGGGAGAAACTGCTCGTGACGAGCAATTTCTCCTTTTCCCACAATGTTTTCCGTCCTATCAGAGGATTATTTTTCAATTTCATCACATTTTGAAATGTCGTCTGCAAATTCTTTCAATTGGGAAAGTCGAACATTTGGTGTTTTGGGAAGGGTTGAAATATCGCAGATGCGACGTTTTGGTTAACGCCGACGATTTACTGAGAAAACAATTTTGGGATTACATGTATGTAAATCTAGAACCATGTGTTTACCAAGCGGTCGGTATTCAATAATGTTAATTTAATGTCCGAAACAGTCTCTATAATATACAAGCTGTATTATGTTATTACGTGGCTTGCAATATGATTTAGTCAAGTAAAAGCCAATCGGAAGCAAAGGCCTTATTCTAGATATATGTATGTGTGTTGAGTTTGACAGTAAGACTTGTATGTGAACAAATAAAGCCATATGGGGACACGTAAAAGACAATGTTTATGTTCCAAAACTAGACAATATCCAGCAACTTAAATCAGCAATACGCCGAGAAATGAAGAAAATCACCCCTGAGATGTGTGTTAATGTCATTGAAAATTTTAAAAAGAGCCTTGACGTCGTTATTTCACAAAAAGGACGTTACATCGAACATTTGATGTAGTTATGTATGTATGATTATAATATACAGTTTCTTTCAAACCAGAATAACCCCGTTATCAAATAAAACTTGAAAATATCTAGTTTTAGAATGTGTTTTGATATATTAAATAAGGTAACGAATGTAAGAACTACAAGACGTTGAAACTGTATCAGATATTCTGGATCACCCTGTACATGTACTTGATACGTCAGTTATGTGCATAAACATAATTCGAGATTGTACGACTTCGTTTGGGACATTGTACTAGGAAAAAACTGGTAACATAATATTAATATGTAGGTTTCATGTGTGTCTGGCAGGGTCAATGACAAACTCCTCACAGTAATCTCCCTTTGCTACGCTGCATCAATCACTGCCAGTACAAGACTTTCAGCCAGATTTGAATAAAATTTAAATGGTGTTTTTGTTGTGTTTATTCACCAAACAACAGTATTATCATCTTTATTTATGTTAAACGACAATATGTTACAATTGTATATACCCGAAAAGATAACATTTTCTTTATAATATCTCTTTGCAGAGACGTTTAAGAAGACAAAAGAAACTTTCGGGCGGCTAGACATAGTGGTCAATAATGCAGGAGTGGGTGGGGAATCGGACCAAGATTGGGAGCGATGTGTCGACGTAAATATGGTAATGTAATAAGCCATTGTTTCTTCGGGAAAAGATTTGACAGTCAAAAATGTTTAAGTTTCAAACCGGTGTATCAAAACAAACAACCAAACAACGATAAGCCATTGTTTGGTTGTTTGATTTTGATACACCGGTTTAAAACTTTCTGTTCGAACATTTCGAATAAGTTGTGTTTATCGGGAAATGCGAGCGTGTATTGTATGTTAAACTTGTAAATTCATGCATGTATCTTCCTCGTCTTCTCTATCTTTATCTTCTTTCTTTTTGCTCTTCTTCTACTCTTCTTCTTGGGCATAGTATATCACATTTAGAAAACATTTTTTTATATTTGAAGTAAATGTAATTGTTCCAATTCTATTGAATAAATGGATTGTTGTATGACAATTCCAAAAGAAAAGAAAATGTAATAAGCCATTGTTTATTTGGACAAAAATTTGACTTAGTCGTACGTTTGACTTAGCCATACATTTTGATATTTCATTTTAGTATTTATGGCACCGGCTCTTGATGCATTGTTATCAACATAACGAAAAATGATAAAGAGGTGTGGGTTTTTATCTATCACATTATAGAATTCACTTTGGTGTGGTTAAACACCGTTATTTACATGTGTAGGTATGTATTCTCTTCAATAATGGAGGAGATAAAGGACATTTATAGTTAGATATATAGTTTTATTCCTGAACATAAACGGTCCTTCTTGATCCAATGTGTGTTTTCCCCGTACCGTACTTAAGCAGCTAGTTGATCTAAGAATAGATACAAGTTGGTCAGCCAAGGGAAAATCATCAATTGTTTACAAATTGAAACAATTACACGCTTGTTAAATTTTAAAGATTAATTAAAGGTACATATACTAATATTTGGTTCTTTTCTGACTCTTTCAGAAAGGCACGTTGCGAGGGATACGACTAGGAATGGACTACCTCAGTAAACAAAATGGCGGCAATGGTGGCGTTATAATCAACATGGCCTCTGCGGCGGGTACGCTAACCTTCACCCCTCATACGGCATATTTTGTAATAATGTGACTGGTCCGAATATTGATCACCAGCAGACGATAACGATTTGATATTCAGATTCAGATCCTTTATTGTATCTTAGAACTTGAGCCCATATACAAGAAACAACATAAATACAAATAATAACATTTCGATAATATGAATTAAGTGTCCCACTGAAAAAGAGAAAAATTAACAAATGTATTGGTCTACAAAGAAATAGCAATTAATATAAATTAAAGATTATTGTCGAAAGGCAGTGACATTCGATTTATCATACGATTGCCACAAGTGAAGCAAATTTGAACGAAAGGGGAGCAAATGGTTGACCCTCCTAATGATATGTTGTTTTGTTTTTTGGGGGTTTTTTTTTAAATCAAAAGTCAAAATTCAATTTTGTGACAAGCCTTAATTGAATGTAACCAAAAATTACAATCTAAGAGTATATCTATCAAAAAATAACTTTTTATATTAAATGGAAACCTTCGTGGCAAAAGTGGAAAATGCTTATCTTGCTGAAATTGCGTTTTCCCCATGTACATTGCACATGATCTCGTTTTTATTACAGGTATAAATCCAAACCCTTTCAGTCCGGTGTATGGCTGTACTAAAGCTGGTATTATTCAGGCAACACGCTGTTATGCGGTAAGTATTTCGTCAGAATGTGTATGTTAAGTTTAGATTCGATCCGGGAAACGCTTCCTTATAACCGAATAAACGTTAAAAAAGACATTAAACCTCAAACAAAGATGCATAAAATGGGGGATAAACGCTATAAAGAATGATCATGTTGGCAGTGAAAGAGGGTAAAAGATAAATTCAAGGAGCCCTTATTTAGGCAGTAATCTAAAACACTGGCGATCGATTTCCACTCTATACAACCATAAGGCAATGTCTTATTCACATTTCCCCACACATAATATTGCAACCAGTCAGAATAAAAACGTTAAGAAATGATGTCTGTTCGTGTTTTTAACATTTCGATAAGTTAAGAGCTCTTCATGTGTGTTGTTGTCTTTGGATAACCACTACTTATGAATAGCGTAATTGCTGCATTTCTTTCAAAATAAGTTTAAGATGGATTGTTATGGTTGGCAGGGCAAACTATTGATATATAACTGAAATGATAACATATAAATGATAATCAATAAATAGTTATGACTAACTGATGGCGCATACCAATTGGAAAAACAGCAGGCCGGTAAAAAATTAATAGACAACCAAGGCAAAACAAACAAGTCCGACTTGAAAAAGTGACAAACGTCATTCTTTGTTTTAGTTTAACGGTTTGTTAAAGAGCAGGATATATGAAAATATCCATTCCATAGCTAACCCAAATGTATTAATTTCCTTTCTGATAAGACAGTCTCAAGACACTGTCTGCTATCATAATTACTATGTTATAATCAATATAAGACGGAAATTGTGGCGTCGAAATTGGGATGGAAATCGGCTCTTCCGGAAATGGGACACAGAACAGGCAAAAAGAGCGCCATGAGCCTAACATTCGATTACGCTTTACCTCTTAAACATTCCACGTCAGAATTTGGTAGCAAATGACTCATAATCGGCTTTCACACCTCGAAGCGAGTTAACCCTTTCCCAAACAATAATGATATTTGAGCACGAAAATATTGTGGGAAAAGGAGAAATTGCTCATAACGAGCAATGTCTCCTTTTCCCACAATGTTTTCTGCCCTATCAGAAGATCGTTTTTCAATTTCATCACATTTTTAAATGTCGTCTGCAAACTCTTTCAATTTGGGACAGTCGAAAATTAGGTGTTTGGGAAAGGGTTAAACGACATTCTGCTCTACAACGCACATTTTCCAACTTCCTGGTGTCAGCCCATATTTGAACAATGCATAAGTGGACATGTGAAAGGTTAATGCAACCATTCCAAACGATTAGGGATAATTGAGCATACTTTCCACATAGTTTACAAGTTCATCAATTGCAATACCAGTAGGTCATTGACCTTTAGGCAATATTTTCAAACGGCAACAACGAAGTGTGTTTTGAAACATATCATCACTGTGTATTACCAATATGAAAATAAAAGATGTACTGGTATTATCAGATACTATACATGTAATTAATAATAGGCACCCTTCATACAAAGTAAAATATCATTGACGAATAGGGTCCATTAGATTCTCTCAGGAGTATCATATTTGTCTTTGTCCTATATTTCTTTTTGTCTTATACTTGTTTTGGTCTTATATTTGTTTTTGCCTTATACTTGTTTTTGGTATTCGTGATTGTCGATCGCATTACTAAATGTTCAGCACAGATGCAGTTATTATACTTTTTTTATAGGTTGCCTATTTACGACTGGTGTCATATCGCCTTACTTGACGATTTGAATAATGTATATATATGACAAAATATTGAGTTCATATGTCAATGAAATAATGTGTATCTAAATTTGATTGATTGTGGAATGATAAAAAGCAAGCTTTTTCGTTATACCTGTCCTATGTACGTTTCAGATTTCCTCCACTGCGAAAGAGAGTGGTATTCGACTAAACGTCTTATGCCCGGCGTTTGTGAAGACACCCATGTTTGATAATCTACAAGCGAATACCAGCAGTGTTATAGGAGAAAAGGACCAAGAAAAGGCGAAAGCTTTTATACAGTACATAGGAGTAATGAGGTTTGTTTCTTAGGGGTTTTAAATCACGTCGACAGTACAGTATTCGGTAGTTGTGGTATCATAAACAAATATTGCAGCATCAATAAATGATAAAAACCGAAAAAAGTAAGATATTTTGAAATGAATTTCAATTTTATTCTAAGTTTGGATAGGATTTTTTGTGGTAAAGGTCTACATGTATATAAAGCGAGTGTATCTGTTAAGTCTTCGTTTAGTTCGTGAAGAATAGAGTAAGCTGCTTCAAAGTCACTCAACACATTTAATCTTGACCTACTTTGGAAGAATGAAAATATCTTATATAATTTTAAGGCCGGTATGAATAACAGAAGTTATGAGAAAAGTTATATATTTGAGTCGAAAGTAGAGTCCAGTAAAGAGGATCCTTTAGAACCTGAACTGGAGAACAACGCTAAGTAACGCTAATTAGGTAAGCTTGCAAGGGGGGCTACTCTTACAATGACTTAATCTATATATAGTGAGTTACATCTCTTTCCTCTTTCTTTCAGCATTGAGGAGGCGGGAGAAGCGTTTATGGAACTACTGCGAGACGAGACGAAAACAGGGGCAATCATGAAGTGTTCGAAAAACCTCGGACGACAATACTGTGAATTAAAAGTCGAAAACATGGAGTGAAAATGAACGCAAGTCGAGAGTTCAAAGCAAGACTATAGTAAGTGCTTCACAAACATAAAGCACTTACTATAGTCTTGCATTGAACCCTCGAAATGCTGGGAACAAGTGTTTTGTAATTGACAGGCCGTGCTATTCGATATAGAATGAAGAAACGTGTTTTATTAACGTGCGTGTAACTTGTGTGAATGGGATAATGTAAACTGAGATATTACGTAGGAAGCAATTGTTGCTGTATCTCACATATTATCTTCTATAAAGTTTGGAAAGTTGTCCAAAATAAAGCAATAAGCAGACGACAATCATATTTGTATATAAATAATAATGTTTTTCTGTATGTAAAAAACCATTGTGAAAAAAGAATATATTTAAGCTAAGCGTCGTTTTGTCTTAAGCCATAGTTGACTTTTACATTGGTAATAAAATCATAATCGTGAATGATTTAATGCGGAGATGAGTTGTTACGAATAAAGTCCTTTTTCTCGTTGATATAAAGCTACAGCAGCTAATTCCTTAGTTTCTGGTTCGTGTTTGGACACTGCCTTGTTGTCAGATATGGGCATATGGCGATATGTAGTGTAATATCTATAACTCGAACTTCTGAGTGTCGAACTTCTCTATACGTCGATGTAAAAACGGGGTCCCGGATTATATGCTCTTCATATCGAACTTCTGAGTGTCGAACTTCTCTATACGTCGATGTAAAAACGGGGTCCCGGATTATATGCTCTTCATATCGAACTTCTGAGTGTCGAACTTCTCTATACGTCGATGTAAAAACGGGGTCCCGGATTATATGCTCTTCATATCGAACTTCTGAGTGTCGAACTTCTCTATATGTCGATGTAAAAACGGGGTCCCGGATTATATGCTCTTCATATCGAATTTCTGAGTGTCGAACTTTTCTAAACGTCGATGTAAAAACGGAGTCCCGGATTATATGTACAGTAATATCTCGTTAATCCGAACACGTCCGTTCCCAACAAAATTTCCGGACTAATGAAGCATGGCCTGTTTTTAAACATATTTAGACATAAACGGTCTATATGCACGTGTATACTTATAAACCTTTACCAAACACCAAAGTTTCGACCGTCCCAAATTGAAATTCAAAATTAATCTTCTTATATGGCAAAAAACATTGTGGGTCAAGGAGAAATTGCTCGTCACGAGCAATTTCTCCTTTACCCTCAAAGTTTTTGATAGTCGTCTGCAAAAACTGGTCAAATGTCGTTATTGTATGGTAATTGGTTAAGCAAATTACTGCACAATAATTCGGTTCCCTTATAATTTCGTTCGGATTGCGAGATATCCGGATATTCGGGGTCCGGATAAACGAGGCTTCACTGTATCTATGTCTTTATAATTCCAGACATCTATACGTGACTCTCCATGTCGAACACTTTTGTGAAGTCCCTTGGTCTTCGAGGAATATGGGCGACATTGGTGAAGGGTTAGATCGTCGGGCTCTTGTACCGAGGGTCCCGGGTTCGAACCCTCGTCAGGCGGGGTGAAAATATCCGGGACTAACCCACAAACCGCCGCGATTACTGGTTTAGTATCCAGGAAGCAGTCATCGAGAGTGGCTTTGAACAAGCTTTAAGCTTCCTTCACAATCGATGTATAACATATACGGTGAAACGAAACGGTGAAATAGAGATTCTACTGTATAACAGAATGGGAAAAACTAGCTGTATTATGAACATTCATTTAAACGTAGTATCTTTTCATTCAAAGCTTCTTATTCATATATCTTATTTAATTCAATTCAATCCTTTATTCAAGTATTTTAGGCCTCTGGCCCATATACAGAACACACACAAAAACGTATTTACAACGAATGAGTGACAATACATATAAATTAATGACGAAATAAGCTGTAACTAGTTAATCGTTGGCTTAGTGCTATAATGCACCATAGCAACGTATAAACTTCATATTTATATAAAAAGTCTTCTTTGAAAGTATCTTATATCAAATACTTGTGTACCGTGTCTTCGCATAAACTTCGTTTAAAACATATTATTTCATATTCCAATGCATAGAGACAACGCATAAACTTCATCTGTATATATAATATATCTTCATTGCATGCGTATTGTATCCAAAACGTATGAACCATATCGACGCATAAGCTTTGTTAAAAGCGTACTTTGTCCATTGCTTTGCTTCAAAACAGTACATAAACTTCATCTATATATAATCGGCCTACATTCAAAGTGTCCTATATTCATATCGTATTATCGAACAACCTTCTTATCTCTGAACATGACAATCATATTGTACTGGAATCCATTTATGATAATAAAGATTGTGTAAACAGAACAAATGGCTTATGTTTATCCCGCAGGGGCCTCTTACAGATACCATCCATTCTGTATTCTTTCCTTCCTGAGGTAGTCCGAATGATCCAGACGTAGATATTTCACTCTATCCGAGTTATTCCTGAGGCAGAAAGAGCATGTGAGAAATAACACATTTTCCTTTGGGTACATTTAACCCGTTTACTCACAAGCGAATTAGAACAAATCGGCATGACAAGCAGATGATGATGATCTTTTCAAGTATTTATGTTATTATGAGTTGGAGACAAAGGGAATAATTTGTCATTATGGGCTCGTTATCCATTACCACAATGCTTTCTAATAATCGTTTGCTGTATATACGGGAAAACGGGTAAATAAGAAGATTTATGCTTATCGTTTCTTTCATTTTATCCTTTTATATACGCTAAACGCGCTTTAAACCAGCATGTCGAAGTAGATTTAAGGAAACCCTTTTTACAACAGGAAAAAGTTTGTAACAACAGGAACGAATTGGTAATCACATGAACTGTTATGTCTTGTGACAATGGTAGCTACCAAATTTCAAAGAATGAGTACTTTTACACTTAACATGCATCTGCAGTTTCTTTCAATTTGGAATAGCTTCGAAGTTATATATGGGGAGGGGGAATTTAACCCTTATAGTGTTGGAACCGACTTTATGCTTATGCAAACATATTAGATCCAGGCCAGCCGCCAAGTAAATTGGCGGCTAGCCTGTGATCTAACATTTTTGCTACACTGTATATCTTTCCTCGACAGAACCAAACAGATGTTGAAGGTTTTGGAAAGCAGACGACATAAAAATCTATTTTTAGAAAGAATTACCCAGCATTCTAATGGTTAAGAATATGCGGCAAAGTCAGGTGACAAATAAGTCGAGAATAGTGTTTACGCATCCCGATATAAGTCGATGGAATGACCTGATAAGGTCCATCCGTTGAATAGGATTCTATAATAGACGTTGGGACACATATCGAGGTGAAAAAGGTCACGATGTCAACTTATCTTACTCTTACAAGGCCTAGAGTGATTCTCAACCCTTAGTATGCTGGGTAATTTTCTAGAAATACATTTATGTGTCGTCTGCTTTCCAATACCTTGAAAATCTGCTTAGTTTTGATGAGAAAAGATACTCAGAGTAGCAAACAGGTTAGATTACAGATCAGCCGCCAATTTACTTGCCTGGATCAAACCTTTCTGCATAAGCATAAAGTCGGTCCCAGCACTATAAAGGAGAACAAAACACTTTATATCGCGTGTACTGCAAATCATCGGCCAGCGAAAATAAGATTATTGTTTTTGTTAAATCAATGGCTCCTTTACAACATACGACGTATTTGTTTATTTCCCCATCGGAATGTCAAAGAGTTGGAAATAAATATTTGTTTGTCTTATTGGGTTTTTATAACGCGTCAACAGTATTTCACTTATATTGCGATACCCGACTTATGATCGATGTCCACAAGGGTTGGTCAATTCGGGAATATCAACAGGCAATGCTATAGTTAACTTGGAGACTACCTTTCATGAAAATACAAATGCCGTCAAAGGGATTTGCAAGAACCCAAGCGGAGAGGTGTTATGTTATTTGAAGTTCTATACTCAAAGTTTGAAAATCGGTGAATATAATAAATGTCTGTTCTCTTAGACCAAACACGTTTGTCACACCATGACCAAGTATGTCAAACCAAACTGACCAATCTTATCTTTTGCGATCGGCTCAAATTGAAACCATGAGTGAATGGATGAGTAAATTTGGTTGAAATAACACGTTTTGAAATTTATATATTTGAAAACAATTGGCCAAAACAGAGACCTAATACATTACTTTATTAGGTCTTTGGCGAAAACGAGGCTACTCTTGTTACAATTTTTGTAGCAAACGTTTCCGGGTTTTTTTTTTTTGTCAAAACGATTTCTGTACTCACCTATTCCTTTTTGGGAGAAATTCGTTGTGAATATCAATGGAGAGAATAGCCTAAACCGAATAAGTTTTGTAGGACAACCGTTGGCTGGAAACCTTTCTACGATCACATGTTGACATTTTATGTATCGTGACGTCGGATTACGTGCCATTACCACATATTTCGGTAATCAGCACGTAAACATCGCTTCTGATTGGTCGAAATGTCACTCCCTGAATTGGATTGGTTTAAATTAGACCAGTGACCTTCCTTTTATTTAAGTAAATCCTAAAAAAAGTGAAGAGGCCATTTTTTCGTTCAGATTGTTTATGGTTTTCATCATGTGCGGACAACGAATATCGAAATAGTCCTTGAAGGGGTTTAAAAGGCGTCAACAAAGATAAGGAATCACAATTAAGTTGTAAAATGTTGAGTACGAAAGGATTACACGAGCAAACCCACGTGACAGATGTGTTACAGACTGGGTTACGAGAACGGAATTTTACAGACAGGTTACGGGTGCATTCGGCCGCAGATTTGGTACAGACTAAAACAACAACGGGCTTCGGAACAAAAATCATAGAATGTCTGCGAAAAGTTGCATCAGCGGGAAATGTAAGCACTCCTTTCTATTTATTTCTTTGAACATTAACTTTAACTTTACTCTCAACTTTACTACCATAGTGCTCTGCATCAAAGTCATATCCAAAGGGTGGTTTGAGTCACAGGGGTATAGATCATAATACCTGTATTAACACTATATATAGTGTTAATACAGGTATTATGATCTATACCCCTGTGGTTTGAGTATGATATATGATAGGAGTCGCATTGATTTTGAGTTATCATTAGTCAATCATTTATTGCAATCTTATTGATAATACACCCTTTTTTTCAATTTTACGCCTCGAAACGTCGGACAACATATATCATGTACATTCATTAATTCGTAGTTTCATGGTTTTTGGACTAAGGGTGCGTCAGCACCTTAGTCCATTGAATTTACATACCACTTTTTGAGGGAGGGTACTTTATCGATACACAAACAGCCGTCTGACCCCAATTACTCATTAAACATCCGCCTTCACTGTGCGGACTAATACCTTCTTGGGACTAAGAATGTAGTCCAGATTTACTCGCTTTGATTTGCTCCATATCAATATAACTGTTGACTCATGGGAAATCGTAAAATGTCGAGATGTTCGAAAAATAGACTATCGTTCAGTCTCTGTTCACAGAAATAATGATTATAGTAATGGTGGTAAAAGGAGCAACTGTTTTCCTCGAGATTTTGCCCAAAGACATTTTCAAATGTATCCTCAATCATCTTGCTTTAAACGCACCTTAGTCCTTCAGCGCTATCAGCGCTTTGATTAATTTTTGATTTTACCGAAGTCCATTGTTTTATCCTGTGCTAAGATATTACTTCGCATTTGTATCCTTTAACAAATTATATCTTTGTATCTATGAATCTATCATCCACAGTGTAATTTGTAGTTTGTAAAGGATTAGACTAATGGTTGCCCTGTCTATCATTGACTATGTTAACCCTTTCCTAAACACCAAGTTTTTGACTGTCCCACACTGAAAGAGTTTGCAGACGACATTTCAAAATATGATGAAATTGAAAAACAATCTTCTGGTAGGGCAGAAAACATTGTGGGAAAATGAGAAATTGCTCGTCACGAGCAATTTCTCCTTTTCCCACAATGTTTTCTAAGGTCGCCTGCAACAAAGTGGTCAAATGTCGTCATTGTTTGGGAAAGGGTTAAAGTGATCGTGATTCTTTTGTAAACTTACACCTGTTTGACATGATCTTCAAATGATAAGACCATTTTCAAGTCCAAGGGCGTAAACATGTCTTTAGAGGTGTTTGTCCACAGGGAAGAAAATTTTAAAGCCAAATTAAAATGGCGGTGAAACATCGCAGTTTTTATGTTGTTGTTTGATATGCCCTTTTAAAAATAGATGCTGAAAAAGTGACCATCTCACAGAGTGAAATTGGAATCTTTTCTTTTCTTTTTCGAAGAAAGTGTCAACAGATAAAATGAAAACACAGTTTTATAAAAATTGTTATCATGCTTCAAGCCTAAGACATTTTACGTATGTAACTTGTTAAATTGCTAAGCATGTGTTAGTAGTGTAATCGGTCCAAGTTTAATTCATATATCTAACCTCAAAAGTTAATCTGATCTACTCGGGTCTACTTATCTTACCATCTTTATTATCGCCTGTCAGTCATCATTATGGCATAAAACCAAGGGTTAACCGATTCTCCTTTAATCAACCCTTTTCCAAACAATAACGACAATTGATCACTTTGTTGCATACGACTCTGGAAAACATTGTGCGAAAAGGAGAAATTGCTCGTGACGAGCAATTTTTCCTTTTCCCACAATGTTTTCTGCCCTAACAGAATATTATTTTCCAATTTCATCACATTTTGAAATGTCGTCTGCAAGCTCTTTCAATTTGGGACAGTCGAAAATGTGTTGTTTGGGAAAGGGTTACGTATTGTTATCATCAGTTGGGAAATATTGAATCTTATCATGAAGTTAATCCAATCGCTCCAAATGGGAAGCAGCAGCTGAGGACAAACATTGTATTTATAACATTACGTCCTTTCCATTGGGACATAATGATATATTGCTCGGTAAACATTATACCATCGTTGTTTCTGACATCTCCTGCAGCGATTCGGAAAAGTTGTGTTCAGTGGACTAATGAGTTAAGCAGGGATGGCAAAACCAATTGTCCGTATTGTCCAGCTTGTCAAAAGGTCTTTACAGACAAGTGAATTTTAACTTAGATTCACTTTATAAACATTTACGGACAATTGAATAAAAAGATTTGGCATTTTACGGACAAGTAAATCAAAATCAGGTTTTGCAACTTCTAGGGTAAAGTAGAAAGTATCTTCACGATGTTTCCCCCTTTTTTCCCCAATATGATGTTTTGTCAAGGGTATAGAGTTGACGGTCTAAGACGGAAATGTAACTAATACCGTTCTTCTTTTTTTCAAACAATTTGAACCTAACAAATGGTATATTTCCTTTATCATAAAAGTTCTAATTTGGTATCGCCAGAAACTGAATAACAGAATGAATAAGACAGTTAATCGGACATAAATTCCACATTCTGACCTCAACTTCCGTGAATCATGAGTGATTTTGGCGATTTCTTACGAATATAGAACACCGTGAGTCCAATAACCAATTCAGAGTGTATGTACATATGTACATTGTTAGCCGATACGACAACTAGTGTATATGTATCGTTTACTAACGTTGTCTGTTTGGCTTTTCAATTTAAAGTTACCAACTATGGGCCATTTTGTGCAGCTAAAGATGGCCACCGTAAAGCAGTACTCGCTGGACGAGGTTCGCTGCCACTCCGATTCGTCCTCATGCTGGATCGTAATCGATGATAAGGTCTATGACGTCACGCACTTTCTGAACAATGTAAGTGGTTTAAATACTCTCTCTCTCTCTCTTTTATTTTAATTCATAATAATGTATAAATATACAGTCAGTCCTTTTAAGCGACCGCTCGTCAACATTGCATGATATACAATGCAGTCAGAGCGTGCTTCTACAAAAGACGTAAGTCATTCAACTCTTTAAGGAGTTTTTTGAATGACTGGCGTCCGTATAGGGTCATAGCTTGTCTTATAAATCGTCATTCGGTCCCCTTTTATGGTCGCTTAAAACAGTGGCGGTAATGGTCATTCATATTGTATCTCTTCTTCGAAAATATAGATACGAAAAGTATGGTATGCTTAATTTGATTTGTGGGTGTTCGGATTATATAAAGTCACTGAAATATTATCGGTGGCTGACTGTAATTCTACAATCGAACCAAAGTTGCGGCTATTCGTCTCTTAACCCAATACCAAACAGTAACGACGTTTGACCAGTGTGTTGCAGACGACTCTGGAAAACATTGAAGGAAAAGAGAAATTGCTCTTAACGAGCAATTTCTCCTTTCCACACAATGTTTTCTGCCCTATCAGAAGATTATTAATCAATTTCATCAAATTTTGAAATGTCATCAACAAACTCGTATTTGGTTTTCTTTACAAATATTCATTGCACAAATATCGTTTTCCAGCATCCAGGCGGGGTAGAGATAATTCTGGAGAATGGCGGAAGTGACGCAACAGTTCCCTTCGAGTCTAAAGGACATTCCACGGACGCTGTCGGCCTTCTAGACGAGTATTGTATCGGGGAACTTGTGCAGGTAAATAGTTCGCTCGGGATCAGACATTCGTTAAATAGTTCGTTCAGGATCAGGCATTCGTTAAATTAGTCGCTCAGAATCCGGCATTTGTTAAATAGTTTGCTCAGAATCCCGCATTCGTCAAGTAAGTCGCTCAGAACCCGGCATTCGTTAAGTAGGTCGCTAAGAATCAGGCATTCGTTAAAAAGTTCGCTCAGAATCCGGCATTTGTTAAAAAGTTCGCTCAGAATCCGGCATTTGTTAAATAGTTCGCTCAGAATCCGGCATTCGTTAAATAAGTCGCTCAGGACCCGGCATTCGTTAAGTAAGTCGCGCAGAATCCGGCATTTGTTAGATAGTTCGCTCAGAATCCGGCATTCGTTAAGTAAGTCGCTCAGGATCAGACATTCGTTAAATAGTTCGCTCAGGATCAGACATTTGTTAGATAGTTTTCTCAGGATCAGACATTCGTTTAATAGTTCGCTTAGGATCAGACATTCGTTAAATCGGTCGCTTATGATCAGACGTTTGTTAAATAGTTCGATTTTGATCAGACATTTGTTAACCATATTCGTTACAAAGATTCCGTAATATGAAAGGTTTTCATAGGCTTATAAGATATGTTTTACAAAGATTCGTAAACTGACGTCTATGTTTGCAAAATTGCCGTATCCCTAGAAACTCAAAGTTAACGTTTTTCCTTACTGTTTCGATTTACGATAACGCTTACACAATGAGGACACATGTCTGTTCACGTCTGAGTTAACACTTTTCTTAATTAATTTCTTCTTCCTCACACTATCGTTTACGAAAGATCTAAGAGAACATTTATAGAGTTGAATTGTTCTTTTTATGTATCATTTAAACTAAATCCTGTATATATTGGTCTACCGCACCTCGAACGGGTCTTGTCAAAATATACGTTTCACTTTGGTGAATCATAAGCCAATTGAGTCGGTGTTATTTATTTATTCATGCATGTATGAACGTTCACTCTGTTCTCACCTGTAACGTAAATAAAACATATTTCATCTCATCTAATATCAAATAAGTTGGCACTACTTTTTTTCTCTCTTTTCAGGAAGATAGACGGTACAAGTAGTCAGCAGGAAGATGACCATCGTCTATGTGTAACATTCAATCTATCAGCGCTTTCATCATTCGATGTGAATATTTTAACCATGTTGTAGATGCACGTGTATCGACTTTCATTGTTATCGTTGTTCAATAAATACTTTTGTCACAATACAAAGAACGCCTTCCAGAATTGAGATCACAATTTTAACAAGGAGACACAGTATGCTCTTGTGTGGGTTGGTTTTTTTTGGTTTTGTTTTTTTCCATATTTTTTTTTTTATTATTATTCTCATCATAACAAAATCTTTATCTTTATTCGTTAAGAGAATTAATCCGAAACGAGCAATATCTCAGTTTATCGCATTTTATATCTACTCAGTAACGATACGGAAATGTCGCGAAACATACTAGTCTGACATGACCTTGAATTTGGACCACTTATAAAGTACAATATGATTGAATGCTTAACCCTTTCCCAAACAACAAATTTTGGACCGTCCCAAATTGAAAGAGTTTGCAGACGACATTTCAAAATATGATGAAATTGAAAAATATTCTTCAGATAGGGCAGAAAACCTTGTGGGAAAAGGAGAAATTGCTCGTCACGAGCAATTTCCCCTTTTCCCACAAGGTTTTCTTAAGTCGTCTGCAACGGAGTAGTCAAATGTCGTTATTGTTTGGGAAAGGGTTAAATAAGACTTAAAGAGTTGCTGTATCGCTTGACTGAATTTAATTCCTTGTTTTGGTAACTGTCTGTTTGAAAAAACTGACATTTCTATCACGTTATTTACGGCGATAAATGATAAGGGGTCGCGATTTGAATACCTTTACCCTTAGCATATTCCTTTATTCTCACTCAGAAGGGTTTACGAAATCAATGTGATGAAAGGAGAAATTGCTCGTCGTGAGCAAATTTCTTCTTTCATCACATTTGTTACTACCAAAGAACTGTCATAAAAGAAGAAATTGTTTATAACAAGGGAGGACTGAGGATAAAATATACACAGTAAGTCATACATCAATCAGATTAGCAAAAGCACATTTCGCTTCAAGCAGATGAAGCGTAGGGTAAGCGGGACTAAGCCCCCATTTTAAATGTTAATAGATTTCCTCATAGATACAGTATAAACGTCATTTGATGACTACAACACTTGAACATAATACACAGAGATAAGAAAAAGCTGCCAATTGGGCACTAACCATCGTCTTCGGAGAGCTTTGCTATTCGTGATGAAACTTTAAATACTATTGCTGTTCCTTAACCACCGACTTTCTTAATTCTTATAGTATCACCATTCTTGAAATTTCATTTTTTTTATATTGTGCTCAATGTTTGTTGATCATATTTTTTGGTCTAAGCCATATTCTATGTTATTGTGAATGGCCATTGACAAATTTTGTTTTGTCGATGATGGCCAATAAAGGAATTGAAACTCTTGAATTTGTAACAATCCTAGATACTTTGGTTGTCTGTACTTCTATCCTTAAGTGTAACAAGGAAAACTTATACCGGCTATGCATGTGCATAAAGTGTGACAGCGATAATTTAACGGACAATATACAATGAATTACAGCTCATTTAATCTATAGCATTTCTAATTACGATCTGATGATATCACGCACCATTTTTCACCGATGTTAAAAACCTGCACCAAAATAGAATGAGTTTGGAGACGGTAATGTCAATCTCCGAATAACTATAGCATTCCTTGTGGTTTAGTCCTACTCGTTATAATTCGGGCATTTCCGTAACCTGCGAAATAGGCGTTTTCATTTGATAAACCCGATAGTTGAGTTTGCTTTCCACAACAAAAGGCACTGCCATACTGGCATACCATAACTCGGATGATCCAAGCTGTAACTGTAGAATGAAATATCTACGTCTGGATCATTCGGACAAGGCATAACATGCCTTTATAGAAGATAACATTTTGACAAATATTTACATTGTCTCATCAATATGAATACGTGTATAAGCTATAAAGTGTAAAAACCCTTTCCCATACAGCACATTTTTGACTGTCCCAAATTGAAAGAGTTTGCAGACGACATTTTAAAATGTGACGAAATTGGAAGATATTCTTCTGATAGGGCAGAAAACATTGTGGGAAAAAGAGAAATTGCTCGTTACGAGCAATTTCTCCTTTTCCCACAATGTTTTCTAAAGCCGTCTGCAACAAAGTGGTCAAAGGTCGTTATTGTTTGGGAAAGGGTTAATAAAGTAGTTACAAAGATATGTATCACTTAAACAGACAAAAATGGAATTCTTTTTAACTGACGTTTAATGCAAAATGATATAATTCTGTAGCAGATATGCCAAAGAAAAGTGAAATTCCATGAACTTTGGGGTTAATTCCTTCTATTATTGCTCTTAATTTAGTCACGGTAATAGCTGCTGTCAATCGGATTTCTCCGGCAAATTCCGGTAGACCGGAGACTGCCAATTTCACCGAGAGATTCCGATTGGGCGATTGTGCCGAAGGTCAGGGTAGTATGAAAGGTATGTGGCGACAGTGATCGATGCAGCATAACAAAGGGAGATTACTGTGAGGAGTTTGAAAGAATATATCTTCTACTGGTGTCTTCGGTGTGCATCGATATGGTACAATCTGAACACATCGGGTTTATCCAATGAAAACACATATTTCACAGCTCACGGATATACCCGAGTAGTTCCGATTGGTATAAATATTGACAGAGTCTATTATGTCTATCTTTATCTGTTACAATAATTTTCTTTTAACTTGGTATTTGAGTATCACATATTTGAATCTGTATAAATACCTAGACATAAATTCACTTTTTATGTATGGAAATAAACCAACGAAATATTTATATCATTTTTTTCTCTTGGTATTTAAGTATCAAATATTTGGATCTCTTTTTATACCTAGATAAGAATAAACCTTTTTACTTATGGAAATAGATAAACGAAGTATTTAGAGGACAAAGTTATATGTTTATTGGTCTGCACAAAGATACGTTTTCTAAATGAAGACGGATTGCTTGATAATTGAAAAATGCGGATTAAATCATTGAGGAATTTTGATTGCTATACACGTTACGTATAAATTAAACATTTGGTATGCTTTGACGGATTGAATAACATTCGTGAAATATCGAATGCTTTTTAAAGGCGCATGCTCACTAAAGAATTAATTTCTTCAAAGCCACACAACAGCTGTTCTATTTATGACGCACACTGAAGAAAAGTCATTCGAAGCAAAATTAGGTCGGTTTATTGTTAAGTTTGTATACAGTGAATTAACATGAAAGCATAATCAATTTATTGTTGTGCGTACAGTTTATTTGTGGTAGATCTCAAAAGCGATGCAACGCTTTTTGGATTTACTGAATACGTGTAAATTCACTGTATACAACCTTAAGAGAATTTATAAAAAAAAATAAAAACTGTTTTATTTAACCCATTACCAAACAATAACGACATTTGACCAGTTTGTTGAAAATAACTCTGGAAAATGTGGGGAAAGGAGAAATTGCTCGTTACGAGCAATTTCTCCTTTTCCCACAATGTTGTCTGCCCTATCAGATGATTATTTTTCAATTTCACCACACTTTGAAATGTCGTCTGCAAACTCTTTCAAGTTGGGACAGTCGAAAATTTGGCACTTGGTAAAGGGTTATATTTGTTTGCAATGGCTTTCTCTTCACGTCGTTTCTTATCAGAGTACTAATGTTGTGCAGTTTTAAAGGAATTGATTTTAAACTTCCAAAGGTCACCACCTCTGTGCACAAGCACAAGCTGCGTGTGAAAACGGCCTTCTACGGTGGCACAGAAGTGACATGTTTGCAATTTTTTCTTCTTGTTATTTCGAGATTGTAAGTCGTAATAACGAGATAATTAAGTCGTAATGACGAGATATTTAAGTCGTAATAACGAGTTAGTTGACAAATCGGATGTTTTGTTGTCTTTCATGTAACAATATCAGAAGGTCGAGGACAAAACCATCTGATTGGTCAACTAACTCGTTATAACGAGATAATAAAGTCGTTATTCCGAGTTAGTAAGTTGATATAACGAGATAATTAAGCCGTTATTTCGACTTACTTACTCGACATAACGAAATAAAAAAAAACACGCATAGATGTCACCTCTGGGCCACCGTAGCCTTCTATAAATAAACCAGAACCTTTTGCACAGGACGATACAATTACTCCGAGGACGACGCTCTAACTAAAATGTATTTTTAAAGAAAGCATAACTCTTCATCATAATCTTTGTCACGATGATGATGAATTACCAAACACTTAAATCATTTTCGTCAATTTAATTGATGTTCAATGGCGCCTATCGAATACAAGAGGATGGATGTATTCCGGGACCGTACGGTATTCGAGTTTACAAAGGTTGACGAAGCCTGTGTTGTGTGAGTTAAGACAATGAGACTGTTAACGTGTGTACTTGTGTTGGTTACTCTCTGCTCTCTTGGTTTATTCACATCGACTAACGCATGTAAGTACTAGAAGAAAAAAACAATAAAAAAAACGTTCAACACGTGTGGTTTTGTGACTCGACCAAATTGAATGCATTAGCAGACGACATAACAATTGAATGGAAATAATACATTCTTGATAATAGTTTTAATGAATTTCAATCGGTGAAAAATTGATGGCAAATTGTTGAATCACTTTTTATGAGCAATGTATCCTTTTATCTTAGTGCTTTCTATGGCTTCTATAGCGCAGTAAAGCGATGAACTAATACTGACATATACGTATGTACTTGAAAATGTGACTGGTATAACAACGAAAGAAAGTACAAGCGTCAAAACTTGTATGAATACGCATCAACTTCAATTAGGAATTCCATTGAAACAATTTTTTACAAAAAGAGAGATTGCTCAGTGTAAGCAATTTCTCACTCAATCAAAATGTCTTGTAGTATTGTACTTAGTTTACAACTTAACTGGGAAGTCTGTTTTTCTACTTTCAGATGCCCGGTATAGACCGCATGGTAAGGACATTTTTTATTACACACTTTTTTTGTCATAGGTGCTTATTCAAAGATGTAATGATTATTGGAAGTAAAGACTTAATTTCTTTAAAACTGCACAGCAGCTACAGTGAAGCCTCGTTTATCCGGACCCCGATTATCCGGATGTCTCGCATTCCGAACGAAATTGTAAGGGAACGGAATTATTTGACCAGTTTGTTGCAGACGACTTTTGAAAACATTGTGGGAAAAGACGATTATTCTTGAATTTCATCACGTTTTGATATGTCGTCTGCAAACTCTTTCAATTTGGGACGGTCGACAATTTGGCGTTTGCTAAAGGGTTATAAGTATACACATGCATACAGACCGTTTATGTCTTAGTGTGTATAAGAACATGCTCTGCTTCATTAGTCCGGATGATTCGGTAAACCGGACATTTTGTTGGGAACGGACGTGTTCGGATTAACGAGACATCACTGCATACTGTTAAGTATAGTCTTTGAAATCAAAAGTATGTCCTTTTTTATTCTTTAAAGTGTGTAAATAGTGGATTTACGTGTGGGTCTTTTTATATAAAAAAAAAGCGCGACATCGCTTTTGAGATTTACCGCATATAAACTGTTCATACTTAGATTATGTCATGCATCAGTAATATGTTAAGTACATGTTTGATATATGTTTCATGCCATGTCTCAATGTATGCCTAAGTACATTGTGAAGTACATAGTTAATCAATGTTTCATGATGTGTGCAAGTGTATGCCTCAGTGCATGGTTTATCTATGCTTCATAAAATGTTTCAGTGAATGCCTCGGTATATTGTTACGTACGTGGTTAATCCATGTTTCATGCTGTGTCTATGTGTTCCATACATTGTTGTTACATGTTTCATGACATGTCTATGTGTTCCATACATTGTTAAGTACATGTTTCATGACATGTCTATGTGTTCCATACATTGTTAAGTACATGTTTCATGACATGTCTATGTGTTCCATACATTGTTAAGTACATGTTTCATGGCATGTCTATGTGTTCCATACATTGTTAAGTACATGTTTCATGACATGTCTATGTGTTCCATACATTGTTAAGTACATGTTTCATGACATGTCTATGTGTTCCATACATTGTTAAGTACATGTTTCATGACATGTCTATGTGTTCCATACATTGTTAAGTACATGTTTCATGGCATGTCTATGTGTTCCATACATTGTTAAGTACATGTTTCATGACATGTCTATGTGTTCCATACATTGTTAAGTACATGTTTCATGACATGTCTATGTGTTTCATACATTGTTAAGTACATGTTTCATGACATGTCTATGTGTTCCATACATTGTTAAGTACATGTTTCATGGCATGTCTATGTGTTCCATACATTGTTAAGTACATGTTTCATGGCATGTCTATGTGTTCCATACATTGTTAAGTACATGTTTCATGACATCTCTATGTGTTCCATACGTTGTTAAGTACATGTTTCATGACATGTCTATGTGTTCCATACATTGTTAAGTACATGTTTCATGACATGTCTATGTGTTCCATACATTGTTAAGTACATGTTTCATGGCATGTCTATGTGATCCATACATTGTTAAGTACATGTTTCATGACATGTCTATGTGTTCCATACATTGTTAAGTACATGTTTCATGGCATGTCTATGTGTTCCATACATTGTTAAGTACATGTTTCATGACATGTCTATGTGTTTCATACATTGTTAAGTACATGTTTCATGACATGTCTATGTGTTCCATACATTGTTAAGTACATGTTTCATGGCATGTCTATGTGTTCCATACATTGTTAAGTACATGTTTCATGACATGTCTACGTGTTCCATACATTGTTAAGTACATGTTTCATGGCATGTCTACGTGTTCCATACATTGTTAAGTACATGTTTCATGACATGTCTATGTGTTCCATACATTGTTAAGTACATGTTTCATGGCATGTCTATGTGTTCCATACATTGTTAAGTACATGTTTCATGGCATGTCTATGTGTTCCATACATTGTTAAGTACATGTTTCATGGCATGTCTATGTGTTCCATACATTGTTAAGTACATGTTTCATGACATGTCTATGTGTTCCATACATTGTTAAGTACATGTTTCATGCATGTCTATGTGTTCCATACATAGTTAAGTACATGTTTCATGACATGTCTATGTGTTCCATACATTGTTAAGTACATGTTTCATGGCATGTCTATGTGTTCCATACATTGTTAAGTACATGTTTCATGGCATGTCTATGTGTTCCATACATTGTTAAGTACATGTTTCATGACATGTCTATGTGTTTCATACATTGTTAAGTACATGTTAACTCATTATGTTTCAGCGTGTGTTGACTGTTGGGGACGCCGTGTACGTGTAGGATATCAGTATTATGATGGATGTAACTTCTGTAAATGTATGCGCCATTCTCCATCGGTAAGCATATTTGAGCAACTTTATCAGTGTATTCTAACGTATGTTTTTCGCAAAGTTTTCGATTAGAATTGAAAAAGATTCCTACATGATATTCGTTTTGTTATAAAGAATTGTTCAAGAAATACTGCTTGGGATGTTACTGAAAACCTGGTCTATTAAGGTTACTGAACTATGTGTTATTCTAGTAGGAGATTGAATACGTTGAGTGAAGTTCATATTCTCCATTGTTTGGGCCCAAGTTTTTGAGGACGGAACTTGTTTAATCAAGCCATAATTGAAATTTAATTTTTTTTTCTTTGTCCTAGACAAACAAATTACATTTTATGATTTATTCGCACACTTCTTCAAATCTCGTTATCAGCTATAGGTAAAAATTTGTAAAGAGACATAAGTTAATAACCTCTGCTAAAATTAACATGTCGTAACATTCTACATTCAAGAGCATCTTTATACGTGTAGTACCATACAGTTTCTAATGTTTGTGTGTTTTCAGGGGGCAATGTGCACGGGAAGAAGGTGTCGCTACAACAGATGTTCCAAATACGATAGACACTAATTAATGTTGTACCCCATCCATATACTGAGAGGATTTTAGTGAATATCGACAACATATTGTGACATATCATAATTCAAACCCATTGTGTCGAAATGGCGTTCAGTCATAAGCAAACAAGTTTAAACTGACAGTAACAATAGATGGTGCTTTTAAGAACTTTACTATACTGTATGCTTTTTTTTCTATTTGCTATTAATTATGACTATATGAACGATTGGCTTCCAAAATGTCTAGTCTGAAACAAGCTGACGTTGGGATATCTTGAAACCCAACCGACAAACTATATTTATACTGCTTTGTTTAATATGTGTTTCATATCAAATTACCATTTATTTTTCTGTAACAGGAACTGAGTAAAATAAAGGAAATTGAAGTTGAAATTGTTGCAATTAGTGTAGATCCGTATCAACTCCGATCGGTGAGCTTGTGTATCTAATAACGCAAAAGACAGTTGTTCGTCTCTTGGCTAATTGAGTCAGACATTGTACAATAGTGTAACCCTTAGAAAGGATCCTCGCATTTAACTTCATCTGATGATTTACGACTTCAAAATAACCAACTATCAAAAGTAAGAAAAATAACAATGAATTTTGTCATGACTTTCCAAAAACAACTATCTAAATGGAAAATAGACTTAAAACGTCATTAGATTTTAAAAGAAAAGAATTATAAAAAAAATAGTTTGATATCATTTGCGGTATTACCTCCTATGCCGTCTACGAACAGCAATAAAATAAGCTCATGGATAAATCATGAAAAATGATTTTGTTTATTGGTACGAATTGACGCAATGACAATAAGCAGTGAACATTGTGGTTTTACTTTTATCTTATTTAAATACGTTTTTTCTGTTTATTTTTTTTTTCATTCTTGTTCGAGACAAATAAATCATGTTCAGCAATATTCATCTAAATTGAAGTAAAGAACGGTGAAATCAGGGTTCGCACTCAGGCTCATTGTTAAATACGTTGCACCCGCCGCTACTGTCTATAAGATTCGAAATTTCAATTGAAGACAATCTCTAGTAAAGAAAAAGAATGCAATGGTTCATATTGATATGTTGATCAGCCGTCTCAAATGCTTTCGTATAAGATCAGCAGTAGCCTAGTCTGGGGCAACTTTGTAAAATACCCCACGCTAGCCTCCTTTACTACTAAGACACACAAGTTGCTTATGTAGCCTGGCGGCCTGACTCATGCACATCTACAGTGAGCCGGGAGCCAGGGTAGTCTGTATTTAGATCCCATTTATATAACATACTTATTATAGTATGACAGGAACCAGACTAGAATCCAAAGCTAGTGCAACAAGCCGGGTTTTCCTAACCAGAACCTTCTTAAACGTGCAGTTTTATCCTTTGTGGAGTGGAAAAGTAATATTGTATCACACAGAGCAGTATCATGACCCAATTTGAGAGAAATAACATCTTCAGCAGTTCACATATAAAATCTCGAACAAAAAATAAAGTCTTGCGCTAATCAGCAAATAATATTTCTTTGGTCAATAGACATATTGGGAGACCTAATCTTTGCTAAGTAGCGTTTCCTTAAAATCTTGATGTTGGATGAGGTGCACTAGATTTTGAATAGTTCCCTGGATTCTTTGAGAAAAAAGATTGTTTGATGATTAGCACGGACGTAAGGTTCAAATCGGCACCATACAGCCCTAAAATTGAGCCAAGTGGCGTTTTCCGTGCCTTCCCGGTTGTCCCACTTCTGAAAATCAACGCTATTAACCCTTTACCAAGCACCAAATTGTAGACTATCCCAAATTGAAAGAGTTTGCAGAGGACATTACAAAAAATGATGAAATTGTAAAATATTCTTCTGATAGGACAGAAAATATTGTGGGAAAAAGAGAAATTGTTCGTTAAAAGCAATTTCTCCTTTTCTCACAATGTTTTCCAGAGTCGCCTGCAACAAACTGGTTAAATAGCGTTCTTGTTTCGAAATGGGCTAAACCATTTATGCTACTGTGAACGTAACTCGGATGCTCCAAGCTGTAACAGTAGAAGAATGAAATATCTATGCCTGGATCATTCAGACTCCTGTGAGCGCAAGGTTATGGGAAGTGTGTAAGTTTCAAAATGAATGAAGTAAAACTTTATCGTTCAATAAGTCAACGACAGACGACCAAAAGGTGGCAATGAACAGAAAATATTTCTACGATGTTGCGCAGAAAGTTTAGAAACCATTTTGAATAAAGGTGAAACTCTAAGTCAAAAGTGAAAAGCAGTTTTGCTTTAGTCACAATGGCTTCTCTATTCTTTTATTGCATGTGTGTCAATGCATAATAACATTAGTAAACGGCAAAAATTAAAAAATTCATTCTGAATGAGGAACGATCGAGAAATCAAGTCAATGGACATCTCTAAGAAAAGAGTTCTTCTTAAAAAAAGATTTAAATTCGAAGTTGCTGACAAATAAATGTACTTTAACCAATCGACGATTAAAACTTGAACTCTTATGGAGCAGGAAGTGATAAATTTCCGTCGATTTATGAATGAAAAATACCCTTGATATTGCAATGACAGTCAGTCGGTTTTGTCCGTATATAGTCATTTATAAAAGGTTGGGAAGAAAGACAACTCTTTACACTATTTTGCATTTCTGAGAGTACGAGTTGCTTCCCTTTGACCATAAATTTAACCTTTATTCGGCCTTGCAAGAAATTGTTTCAAAATAAATACTTCAGAAAACCAAAATAGTCGATCCAATGTTTTCTATCGAAAGACAGTTGCAGAATTTGATAAATCTTGTTTTTATTGCTTCTGAAAAATCAAAGTTTTAGTAAAATGCATCCGATGTGGTAACTTTTGTCTGCGTTTTACACATAACCTATAAAAGGTCATCCTGTTACCGAACCGTCATACAAAATGTAAAATCTGCTATTAATTGGTATAAAAAACAGGTCAGGTGATGTATAGTTTTTATTTTCCGTTAAATCCGTCGATTTATTTCCTTAAATATGCCAGGATCTAGTTGATTTTAAAGATATTACTATATGTCATTAGATTTCGCGTCTCAACCCAATGGAGTTTTTGGGTTGGGAATGATGTTTACAAATTTCAAAGAGGCAATGATTGGCAGCTAACATAGAATTGATTGTCATTGCCTGGGCTCATGTTTCTATATGTACCATCATGGTAGTCAAACTAGTTGGCGCTCAAAGTGCTTTAGGATAGTGCAAACCAAATCAAAACTTTTTAAGCATTCTTTTTTCCAATACAATAATAGACTGGAACCTTGACGAAAGTGTTGTGTGCTCCCAATCAGTAAACAGCTTCAGATCAGCCGTCTCATCGTGGGACTTATTATACTATAGCTCTCTCTCTTCTGTTGCGCAAATGCTGTTAATTACGACGCTGCAACGTATAGATACAGATACAGATGATAGGAAAATATTGAGAAACTTTTGTATCCCTCAATATCTCCCTGTCATGCAGTTCTATAGAGATTAAGTTTTAATGTCAAACTTTCGAACCATTCATTTAATGGTGGACACCCAAACTGTCCCATACCCAAATTTACAAAAAGTATGTTTATTTTGCTTATACTTGAGCGATTCTTTTCTGTACTGTAACTGTACTTCTTTTACAGAAAGCCATCAAAATGAATTTAATCAAATCCCTGCGACTGGTACCTGCGTTCACAAGCATTGCCAAACCAAATCCAAGACCAATTGATACGAAATCAACTGACATAGTGAATAATTTAAGCAGGGCATTTTCCTCATTGAGTTTTGGACAACGAAATATTGCTGTTCAACCCATTTCTCATACACTTCCGACATCTGTTTCGGAAGCCCCGTTTATAAAAGTGAGTCAGCCCTGCCGTACATACAAGCATAAAGACATCTTAAAACGACGTTGTGCCGGGTGTTACTTTGTTAAAAAGTTTGGTGTACTTCATGTGGAATGTGACTTGAAGCCTCGACACAAACAGGTACAGAAAATGAGGGGAATGTTATTTTACCGAGACGATTATTCGAGAGGGAAGTGGAAAGGAGCTGTGCATTGGGGCTGGAAACGACGAATGTTCTATAAAATGGCCGATCCAAAATACGTGAAATATGACTGGCTGGAGGGAAGAATTGGGACAGAAGTTTAAATTCTGTGGAAAAAGTTTTCCATCTATCTGTAATAAGCTGATATCTTTTAAAATTTAATAATCGAAATGACATGAGTATATAATATAAAGTTCTGATTATTTGATCGCTTGATATTGAAAGATTTAGTTAAAGGGAGAATTTTGAAGATTTGGAAGGGTTTTACTTTGTTGCAATTTTATTTTTATACTATTATCTGCTTAAGAAGTATTCAATGCTGACAGTATAAAGGAAAGGGTATAAAAGCAAGATTTTTTCATGATGATTTGTGATTAACATATATAATTTCAGAAAATTTTGTTCAATAGTTGCCAGCTAGATTTATCTTAATTATTGAGTTCAATTAACTAATCTATAGAAGGAACATGACAAATCAGCAATAAAGATATCTCATTAAGTCGGACTTGTGTTGTTTGATCAGGAGCATAGTTGTGTTTGGCAAAATAAATTGTCCGTATTGCCCAGCTTGTCCAGAAAGCCTTAAAAGTCAATTTATGCATAAATTTATTATATACAGTGAGTTCTCGTTAATCCGAACACGTCCGTTCCCAACAAAATGTCCGGATTACCGATTCGTCCGGACTAATGAAGTAGTGCATGTTCTTAAACACATTAAGACATAAATGGTCTGTATGCACGTGTATACTTCTAACACTTTAGCAAACGCCAAATTGTCGACCGTCCCAGAAATAATCTTCTGATATGACAGAAAACATTGTGGGAAAAGGAGAAATTGCTCGTCACGAGCAATTTCTCCTTTTTCCACAATGTTGTCAAAAGTTGTCTGCAACAAACTGGTCAAATAGTTCCGTACCCTTACAATTTAGTTCGGATTGCAAGACATTCGGATAATCGGGGTCAAACGAGGCTTCACTGTATACCATTATACAGATATATGCAGAAAAATACATGGCATAAGCAGACGAGTAAATAATTTTACTTCCCCTGAGTTTATCAAGCCTTCTGCAACAGACTATAGAAACCACTGTGACAAATGGTTAAGTTGCTTAAAAGAAGTATTTCATCCTTCTGTTTGAATCGTTTCTACCAAATACTGTACATAGAAAATGTTTTGTTTTTTTTTTTTCAAAATGAATTATTTAATCAACGGCAATTGCTTTCAATTAACCCTTATAGTGCTGGAACCGAATTCATGCCAATGCAAACAGGTTAGATCCAGGCCAGCCGCCAATTAAGTTGGCGGCTGGCCTGTGATCTTACCTTTTTGCTACTCTGGGTATTTTTCTTAAATAGAATTAAACAGATATTTAAGGTTTTAGAAAGCAGACGACACAAAATCTTTTTTTTAGAAAACTATCCAGCATTATGAGGGTTATGACCAATATTCATATCTGCCTCTGGGGGAAGAGCCTCCCTGAAATCACATGGCCCATCTGTGTGTGGGTTCAAATCCCAGTCATAGCATTTGGATTTTCATGAGAGGTAGTCTCCCGTCTGACTTAAGAATGCCGACGGTTCTGCCCAGCTTGACCGGCCCCTTAATGGGCAGTTGAGTATGGGGTCTTCCTCTGTGAATTCAGTCGGGTATCACAATGTTGATATGATGTAAAACCTCATATATATAGATATGGTGAATGTATTAAACACATGCCAACAAGTGTTGGCAATATCAAAGGCTGATTAAAAATGCGATCATGAAATGAAGAGGACGTTTCAAAGTGTAAGCTCACAGAAGAGAACATTTGAAAGTCAATTAAGGTTTTGGAACTGATATCAAACATTTTCCAATGTTTCTATACATAAAATGACCATAATAGCTATAAAATATAAAGCAGTTGACATACAAATTCATTCCGTATCACATCATGTTATGGTATATTTTGTTATGCCCCCACTTGTTTTCATGAGTTGTCTTCCCTGAAAACTGATAAAATTGATTTTCTTCAGCAAAGTTTGGATTTCTTTTTGAAATCTTTATCAGAATCATGTAATGCATCTTTCTACCAGTTTTTTTTCTTAAAAAACCAAACAGGTTTATCATCATGACAGTAAGATTTGATTTCCCATAGGCTTCATTGTTAATTATCATTATAATAATTCATTGTCATTATCTTACCTAATTGAGGAAAAAGGAAAAATTTCTTGGTAACACCTTTTCATTTGTGAAGATCTTCAATGTGACAGATTCATTCAGTTGCTACCATTCAGATATACAACTCTTATTACAGTTCTGGAACCTTGAGTTACCTGCACCCAAAGCATGAGTGTTTGTATAAATGTTTATAGATGAAATGATATAAACAGTACAAAATGAAGAGATCTCAATTTTGTAATGTGTGAATCATTTGCTTATATTGCTGGGTAATTTTCAAAAAAATAGATTTTGTGTCATCTGCTTTCCAAAACCTTAAATAATTTTGATGAGGAAAGATACCAAGAGTTGCAAACAGGTTAGATCACAGGCCAGCCGCCAATTTACTTGGTGGCTAGCCTGAATCTAACCTGTTTGCACAAGCATTAAGTCGGTTCCATCACTATAAGGGTTAAGAAAGAAATTAGCAAAATATTTCCAAGTCCAATAGTTAACCTTATCCTTTTAATTACGCATTTCAATAATCTTTCTTGGTGCAAGAAAAAATGTAATTTTGGACAATTCTCTGGCATACGCATTCAGTTTGGACTGCTGTTATGTTCCATAGGGTATGAGCTTTTCTCTATCACTTTACGACTTTGAAGAAATCGATCTTTGCCAGAAAATAAGATATGGCTACCATTAAAATGGCTGGTGAAATGATTAAATAATCAACACAAACACACAGATATCTGCATAGACATTTATTACTTTTGGCATAATTTATTTATAATTTATTAAAATATCATACAAATTATAATCACAGATATTCCCATACTCTAGTCAGACTACATCCCCTTTCTCTCATTCCCAACCCCTTCATGTACCCCTTATAGTGCTTGGTAATTTTCTAAAAATAGATTTTTGTGTCATCTGCTTTCCAACACCTTAAATATCTGCCCAATTTTGTTGAGGAAAGATACTTAGAGTAGCGAACAGATTAGATCACAGGCCAGAAGCCAATTTACTTGGCAGCTGGCCTATGATCTTACCTGTTTGCATAAGCACAAAGCTGGTTCCAGCACTATAAGGGTAAATAAAACTATAAAGCAATTCTTTGTGCACTTTTAGTACATACAATACACATTTCATATCAAAATAGAAAACGTGGAAAAGAAAACATTTCCTCCATGAGGTGTTGGCTTCTTGTTCAACAATGCTTTCTGTCAATGCATATTGACCTTTTTCATCAATGGACACTTAAGAAAAAAGAATAATTCAATGTTCAATAAGGTAACTTGTATACATTTTATTTTAGAGGCAATTTTTAATTTGCTTAACTTGAACTAATTGAACAGTAAAGAAAGTTTTAACACCAGAATTCTCAAATAAACATAATTATTTCATCTTCAAGCTTCATGTTTGTAAACCACTTACTATAGTCTTGCATTGAACCCTAGATTTCCTTTTTGGGGACCTGATAACAGATTCTAATTCTTCTTTTTTTTCTTTGGATGGACATGAGCGCTAGTCAACCCAGATAGGACAGTTGGCAAATCTGTATGTCAGCCTCTCATTATTTATTATCCATGTTCTGTCACTGGGATTTGAACTCATGGGGAGAGGAGCAATGTGATTTCAAGACGTGCAATCTAACTGATAAGCCAGTAAGATCTACAAATGTCCTTGAAACCCAAACAATTATAAGATTCAAAGCCCCTCAAACAGAAAACTTCAAATTAGTGTGGAAATAGGTGAAATTATTCACAAGCTCAGACAGGTCTTTATTTTAACAAACACCAGAAAATAGTGACAAAATAACATGTTCTTTGTATTTGGTGGGAACCATTGTGCCAATGCATAAATTGTTCATTTGGAGAAAATTATCTTCATTGTCAGTGGTTTTTAGTCTTCTAATTGATAAATAATATTAGTGATTATATTGTCATCTGTATGTTCTTAAAATACATGTATTGAAAGTAACAATAAAATGTTTGATCGAGGCAAATCTGTTACCCTTCTCAATCTACTTGATAATTAAAACAAAAATTAAATACTGGCAAAAACACATCTACTCTTCACTGAAAGACTAGCTTTGAGCACTCTCATTCCTTTTTCAAATCTTGACAAACATCAACCATAATTCCATTTGTATAACAATCTGGCATATGTCAATTAGATACCTTTAGAAAAAGCAGGTCAATACTTCAAAATATGTTTGCATAAACATTCAAAAATGACTTAAATAGGCCACTTTGCAGGCGATAAAATTTGAAACATTGTGTCTAAAGAATTTTCTCTTGAAGCGAATTCTTCAGCCACAACATTTTCAATGTTTATAACTCAAGTTCCTCTAGGAGACAAATGGTGTAAATTTACATGATCTACTGCAAATACATGTACACACTAAATCCAAACATAGGAAAAGGTTTATCAAAAACATTACAATAGTTTTCTAATTATCATGAAATACACCTCAATAACTTAATAATTCCAAAACCTACTTTATTGGACATATGGCTTTCATTTCCATTTGATGATTTTCCATTCCAATTATGGCAAAAGTCAACCTGAGTTTGCTTCCTGGGTAATCAACCAGTTACTAATATCAAACTGTCCATGACACTTGAAAATCCTATGATATAAGAAACTCCAAATGGTAATTTGAAATTTGATAAAATTGGAGATGAATGAATAAAACACCAAGAATAAACTGAGCAATATCTGAGTGGTCCCCTTCACATTTTAGTTCCATCAAGATCACAAATACATCCAATAATCCCTTTCATTACTAAGGTGAAATCTAAATTTTCCAAATATTTAAAAGAGAAACCTAACAAAAGTTCCCCAGGTAGGATAAGAAGTACTTTTAGAAAAAGAAGAATTTTTTATATCGTAACACATCCTTGTTTTCCACATTTCTTTAGAACCAGATATGTCAGCACTAGCATAAAAGGTTTTTAATTACTCATGCATTAAATGATTCAGAAACCATAATAGTGGAAGTTGCTTGTTCTGAAGTTTCTATTACTGTCCCAAATTCTCAATTTAACTCGCATCCTTCAATCTTTAAAGAGGGTTTTGGGAAAGAATGTGTTAAGACACTACCAATAGATCATTATATGCGGAGTGCATTTTAATAATGTTATATCCATCCAGAGGACATTTTCAATTGTTAATAACAATGTCAATTGCCTGCTAACTGTGCAATTTGAGCAATCAAATAAAAGATTTGTATAGTATCCAACAAACATTTGAATCTTTAAATCAACGAAAGGAGCATTTGTTCATGATGGATAGTGCGTTTTCAAATGCCATCTGCCACAAAAATATCTAAGAAAATCTGTGTAAAAGATGGCTTAACTGTTTTTTTAATGAGACAGTAGCATAGATGATAAAAATGAGTATGGAATGGTGGATAAATATTACAGGACACATCCTCAACTTAACACTTAATCTCACTTCTTCTGACAGATCATAAAACAATACATGCTCGGTTAAAGAAATGTCCTTTTTCACAAAACCTTAAATCCAGGATCTTATTATCAATTACATGTTTTTAAGGGTTTTACACCATCTCAACAGTATTTCATTTATTTTACAGCTTTCCTGGATTTCACTAGTATAAGGCATTATTTTACGCAAGGACTTTCCTAGGAGAAATTCCAGAGAGGCTTGTGAGGATTGAATTGGAGAGCCCCATGTCATAAGTCCTACACTTTAACCACTGGGCCACGCATGATCTTTGTTTGTTACAATTCAAAAAGACGAGTTGCTCCATTGGAACCTTTTCTCCCTTAGTCATATCTCGATGGTTCATTGCAAGACTATAGTAAGTGCTTCATGTTTATGAAGCACTTACTATAGTCTTGCAATGAACCCTCGATATTTTGGTGATCTAAAATAGCATTCAGGGAGCAGTGAATGGGAAGCTTATTACCGAGCAAGATTGTGAATCAGATTCTAATCATAATATAAATATATAATATATACACACAATTAATTACCTCTGTTGAATTTCATCGATCATACACAGTTATGGTGACTGTCTTAACCCTTTACCAAACGCCAAATTTTTTACTGTCCCAAATTGAAAGTGTTTGCAGACAGCATTTCAAAATGTGATAAAACTGATAAACAATCTTATGATAGGTCAGTAAACATTTTGGGAAAAGGAGAAATTTCTCGTTAGGAGAAATATCCCCTTTTCCCACAATGTTTTCCAGAGCCATCTGCAACAAAATGGTCAAACGTGGTTATTGTTTGGTAATGGGTTAAATAAAACATAAAATCTTTAACAACTCAAAACTTGACTGATTAAAATATACAAACAGCCATGTGACTTTAACCCTATTAGACACAAACAGGGGGTTTTCAGCAACAAGTATGGTTGACCTTGATCCATTTTATAGAAGGCAATAGCCATACCATTTCGAAACTGTATGCTTATAAGACACTGCTTTTTACAAATAACAATTAGGCAAGAGAATTATAACAAAATAAAAAATACCGTTCTATGGCTCTTTTGTAACAGGTTTTAACAGGAAGGTCAAACAGCATAGTTTAAAAGGAAGAATTCACCAGTATAAATCTCTTTTTTTTTCTGCTCAGAATTATGACAGATAAATATCAAGGTTTTGAAACATCCAAGGAAAAATGTCTTATGGTAAATAGCACGCATTTCATTTAGACCTTCTCTTATCTTAAAGGTAAAAATGCAAATTAAATCATTTCATTTAGTTTATGCAAAATAGCATCAATTATCTTTTTTTTTTTTCGCAATTTTTTTTTTAGAAAACTTAAAATATTTTTTTATTTATTCGTATTGACATGGTAAAAAGAGCATTTTAACTTCATCATGACCCCATTATCTATGGGCAAGAGCAACTTTCATCTCAAACCTAGTCCTTCACCTATGAAGGAACTTAATATGAGTTATACTGACTCATAGTGTTATGACCAATTGTGTCAAAGTCAACATGAAAGTATCATGGTACCGTACGGTAATCAATTATGCAATCTCTTTATTTCATCAGGATTTGAATCATGGCACACATAAAAATAACAATATAAAATATCTGCACACAAAATACCTTGGCTAATTTTAGAATATGCTGTTTAAGTAGCCTTCTACTAACAGAAATTCTCACAATTAAAGGAAAAAGGAAAAGCGAGTTTTTAAACAAAAAATTGGACAGAACACTAAAATTTTGTTAAAAGATAACAATGGTGCTTTAGTAATTACTGCTTGTATATCTAAGCACAATCATTAGCCATTTGCCCAAGATATCTATTAATCTAGGTACGATCATAAAACATGCATATGGAAAACATTTATCTTATATAACACCTTTTATTTTATTTTGAATGCTTGTGGCACAAGATCCTTTCACATTCACAAAGACATTATGCAAGAAATGTAACCAAACAGATGTTTTAGTTATTAAGAATATAAAGCTCTCTAAAGCCATCTTGACAAATATCTCAATTTCAATGATTCAGGGCAGTCAGCTGCAAACGTTTCCAAAATCAAAAGCATGAGTTTTTATCACTTCATTCCAGACATGAAAATCACAAGACCTTGGTAAAAAGTTGGATATAAATCATTGATTTTGAACAAGTCAGAATAGCTTAAATGGGCAAATGGTTAAAACATGTTTGAATAGTATATCCCCTTTACACTTATATAATGTCCCACAAAGCATCTTCCTCACAACAAACAGTGGTGAAACCCACGGAATTCAGTTTCATATAATCATATTTAAAAAACCACAGTTTTAACACAGCAAAACAATCTGATTTCCTATCAACTTTTATTAGTATATAAAAAAAATCACAAAAAGTCTGGAAATTTCAATCTATAAAATTTTGGTCAAACATTATATATATTAGCAAGCTTTGAAGCAAAAGTGTAAACTACGCCAAGCTGAGGTATACTTGGAACATAATTGCAAAGTGGACCACACTGTTCTACAAGGGGCTCCATTCTCATCCAATGGTATCTGAAAACAGAAGTAAAGCAGGATTGAAAATCAACATTGAATCATAGGCTCCTTTATCAAAATGCTATATAACAAAACAAAAATATTCCTGTCAGAAATTACTTTTTTCCTATACACACTCGAACACATATTTTATAAATGATTTCCTGTCAAAATTTTTGCTCATGAAGTATCAGAAGTAATGTTACTACCGTGTCTGTCTGGGACACGGTAGTAAGTCAGCCCTCTAAGCTCTTTGGAGCAGACCGGTTGTGTATCACAACTGCCACGATAATTAAAAAATGGGGCAACTATATGCGACAAAACTTCACCTGATTAAACGTAGGCATATCATCTCATACCTCATAGTCCATTAGATACTCAGAATAGCAAACAGGTTAGATCACAGGCCAGCCGCCAATTTACTGGACAGCTGGCCTGGATCTAACCTGTTTTCATAAGCATAAAATTGGTTTCAGCACTATAAGGGTAAACAGATCTTATATGTCTGCTGATATATATTTTGAAGTGATTGTCTGACAAATGAGAGTAAATAACTCATCTGAGTGCAATTTATCCATTTCCCAACTACAATTTGTATACAGTATAATCAAAAGAAAACTTTCAAGTAAATTGGCGGCTGGCCTGAATCTAACACGTTTGCATAAGCATGAAGTCAGTTCCAGCACTATAAGGGAAAGAAGAGAGAATGGCTTTACATCACTCTCAATCACTTAGATACAGGACTTTTTTATGTTATATAACAGGTGTCCATAAAAGGCACCTTGACAATTGGAAATTTTGAAGTTTTCCCAAAAATTCAAAGTCATACCAGATTTTTGGCTTCCCAATTCAGCTATTTCAGCCATAAGATTTCCCAAATTCAGAAGGCTTGGGCCTCATCTCAATTCCAGGAGAAAAAAGCCCCGAGATATAAAAGCCCACAACCTCAATCCTTGGAGTGAGTAAAGACTGCCTACCTTTAGCACACCCATGAGTCAGAGAAGCTGTCTGACATGTGAATGTTGGTAATCTCATCGTACGAGTCCATACAGGAGAAATAGCGCACATCCCGATCACAGTCCACCTGTAACTTACGGTACCCTTCCTCAACCTCCTCCTTTAGCGGGTGACCAGCCAGGGTGGAATATTCTACAGGGTGAAAAAATAATGCAGTCAATAGAAAGTATAAAAGTATTAAGACAAAGAAAATTAGCACATTTATTTGCTTATTTGGGTTTAAATTGAATAAAAGGTAGTTCATGGTGGCCATGTTAATTTCATTCTTCAAATGGTATAATCTGTTATAGGTCTAGATTGAAAGCATCATCAAACAATTGCTTATAAAAATGCTTACAAAATGATGGGAAACCCTTTAAACAAATTATGAAAATTCAAGTTTAAGTAAGGTCTTACTCGTCACAGAGTAAAAGATAGAGATAATCTAACTGGATATTCTTCTGCCTGATAGTTTTGTTGTATCATTAAACTACAATGACATGCAGTGTTTTCCATGAGAAATAAGTGAAATTGCTAATTAATGCATGCATTGTATTCCTTTGAAAAAGATTTCTTCAGTTGTCCAATGCAATACAGTAGTTGAGATAATTAATTATCAGACAAAATGCAGACTAAAAATTTAGGATTCAGCACATATCACTCAAAAAACATGTGTTTAAAGTTCCAAGTAAGTTAAATATCCAACATCTGTATTGCCAAATACAAACTGGCAAATTAAGCCTGCCTACCAAATGATTGGATTCATATCAGGGACAGTAAATAATGTTCACTTCAAATAAAACAATGAGATTGGTTGTATATCCTGTAATTTTAAGCCACTATTGTCATACTTTAGATTATTTTGCAAAAGTGCAAACAGCATAGGGTTTGATAGAAATAAGATTGCTCTGAGGATGCCCTGAAAATATGTATCACACGGAAACTCTAGTATCTTACTTTCGTTCATCATAAACACAGTCATAGTCTTGGCAAGAGTGATTCTGACGTTCGGTACAGGGTCGTTGATGAGCATAAGAAGGGAGGGCAGAAAGTCTTTGGCAAATTGATCAGGGTCTATGGCCTCTTCTTGTACAATTGCTTTACACATCTGTGTGTAACTAGAAATAGAAACAAGACTTGTTAATGAATGTCAAAGAGTATCAGCAGACAAAACAAAAGCATTTATTTTTTCCAATCTACATTCAAAGTCCAAAAAGAGGCAATAATTCTGTAAAAAAACAACAAGAAAAAAAAACCTTAGAAATACTATGAAAAGTTAAGTAGCTTAATCTTCAATAAGTAAATTAGTTTTAACGCAAAAGCTTGGATATTGAAAGATGATGGTACCTCTACAAATTACTAAACAAATGAACCTAGGTCAAAATGGAAAAATTCATTTAATTGAGTATATGGAGAAATGTAGATGCAGCATCATTAATTACACAAATAAACACAATCTTACATTTTCCGTGACACCCATCTCGGGTTTTTGGCGAATTTCACAGTGAGTTGATGAACTAGAACCTTGTCTAGCTTGTCACAATCTGAGTCTGCAAGTCGTTTCAGCATAACACTCATCTGTTCATAGGAAAAAAATATTGTGATTAAAAAAAAAAAATTCATCTAAATAAATATGTGTTTAAGCAGATATCTTACTGAACCCACTATTTAGGAATATCTCACTTTGATGTATTATCAAGAGAAGACTGAAGTCCAAAATTATCCAAGAAGTTTCGACTCACTATTACAGAATATGCAATTTCCTTTACTTTCCTTTTTTTCTTTCTTTTTTGTCATAATTCACTTTTGAACCTTTCCATACAACCATTAGGCAGTCATATCAATACACCAAATTGCCTAGAAAAGTTAAACACTTTATTCCAACGAAACTTATTTGTCAGTTCATCCACACAAAAGAACTGCAGACCTCCATAATCAGGAAATGTAATAAAAGATGTGTCATGATGTGTACTAACCAGATGGAACGCTTTGTTTCTGACTTCACAAACTTTGTCATCTGCTAAAGAAAGTGCTATGGGCAGAAGATTTTCACCAACTTCTTTTGCCGAAAACAACTCCGATATCAACACAAGTTGCCTGAAAAAGAGTAAGACATCGTGAGCTTTAAACCTGCATCACATTAATCTTTATCTATGAATGAATGGTGTTTTAAGGCGCATCGACAGCTAAGGTAATTTAGCGCGCATTATGATGATGTGGATAAATGTAATCTTTATCTATGGCTAAATTGGCAAAATTAATGTTTTCATGCAGTTCTGTCAATTGTCTGATTTGAATAATTTTTAAAAAAATATGACAGCACTTAAATGGAACTAAAATGAAAGACGCAATGCTTTTTACTTTCACAAATTCAGAGATTAAATTACAAAGCATAGGAAAAGTATTCTAAAAGAAATTAACCTCATGCTTGGATAATAAAACAATTGAGTGAGCAGTAGTATTACATGAAATTGCTTCTTTTGTCTAATGTGTTAATAGTCTTTTTTCCTTTCCCAAACAACACATTTCGACTGTCCCAAATTGAAAGAGTTTGCAGACGACATTTCAACATGTGATGAAATTGAACAAAATTCTTCAAAAAGAGCAGAAATCCTTGAGGGAAAAGGAAAAATTGCTCGTTACGAGCAATTTCTCCTTTTCCCACAATGTTTGCTAAAGTCGCCTGCAACAAAGTCGTCAAATGTCGTTATTGTTTGGGAAAGGGTTAACCATGTCTAGAGTGAATTCATTACAGAAAAGAAAACTACTTTTAAACAACTTCCATTTTCAATGTTGTCTCCTAATTTTGTCAAGCCAATTTCATATTCATTTATATAAACAGAACAGATCAGGATTTGAAAAGGTTGGGATAACTTACTCTGCAAGTTCAAGTCTGAACCTCCAATTTCGATTATTGTCCAGATTCATAAACTCTCGAACCTTCAATAAATATCGGCGTCTAACATCTGGGCGCAACAACTGAAAGCAAAAAAGAGTTTTATCATCATTAATTTCAACATCTACTATAAAAGGCTTGGAAGTAGTAAAATATAAGATAAATGAGGACTTTTTTTTTTATAGTGCTACATGTATTCGAAACAAGATGGCTTGAAATGTTTACTATGTATATAGATTAACCTTTAACCATTTCTTTACATGTAGACATTTTTGTGCAAAGATTATGATCTACTTTCCATTAAATACATTCAAATATTATCAGCTGTAAAGTCATCTTTATTGGGAAAATGATTAATTTTGATTTTTTACTGACTAAACATAATCAATTCTGGTTAAAATATTCAACTCTTTCAACATCAAATTGGTAGACAGTCAATGGAAAGTTGCAAAAAAAACAAAAGACCTCAACAGGTTTTATGGCAGCAGATGTTCAACTGAATGACAGAAAATGTTTTTCATATTGAGCAATTCCTCCTTAATCACAAAAATGATTTACTTGATTAATCAACAATGTTTCGTGGCCTATTAACACCTAAGGTCATTTAGCATGCATCAAAATGATACAAGCGATATAAATTAAGTGCTGTTACGCATTTTTATCTTTACAGTCAAACTTGCGATAAGCAGCCACCCAAGGGACAGGGTGAAATTGGCTGCTTAACAGAGGTGGCTGCTTATCGCAAAAATCATCCTATCAAAATTTTGGTGACCCTAGGAATTCAACTTCAACATTGGACATATATATGGACCATAGAGAGACTTCTTTTCCTTATATGTTTGGTACTGTAAAACTTCAAAATCAAATTAAGTGACCAATTATCCCAACTTCCATTGAAAAATTCCCAAAATCATTGAAATATTTTGATGAAAAAACAGGTTGAAAATCAAAGGCCTGAAAGGCCAGACTGCGTCGCAGTGGAATTGTATTCCTTAGTCTGAAGGACTGTTTGTGTGTTTGAATTTAAAAAATATCTAGAAGATAAAATGCAGATAAACCATACAACTCTGTTGTATATCTTATTTATTAAAGAAAGAACAACTGTAAATATAAACAATGTGCAAATGCTTTTAAATGTATTCTATGAAAAACGTAATAAAAATTAAGTAAGAAATTAACTACAGTATTAAGTTTTTGTACGATGAGACATAACAAGAGACCCATGAAGTCCTGAAATACTGACTAAATTTTCATCGATATTGACAATCTGATAAAAGTTGGTAAAGATTTCAAGAACATAATTCAACTCTTTACGTCCATCCCCATCTCTTGCATGTGAATCAAAATGAAAAAAAATCCAAATGATAACAAATTGCTTTTGCATTTCCCTTACATATAAATATGCTGTACTGAAATTCTTCTTGATTGGCAGGCAATCCAACTCCTATAGCCATCTCAAGTTTAACAAGGGGGTAATTGTCTGTGTAATTCGGGTTCATTGCACCACTGTACGTTTTCTTTACATTGCATACAAAATACTCACTAGACAAACAAATGTAGGGAGGCAAGTCATGTACTTCAAGAAACTCAACTGAGTTGTTGTTATATTTTCTTATATCAATATACAAATCATCTCCTGCAATCAAAACTTGATCCAAATCATAATTCCTCCAAGAAAACTTATCAAATGGATGTGTAAAAAGTATGGTACACACTGCTAACCTCTTGACAACACACTAAACATCTCATTACCCTGGTGGATGTTTCCCTAAATAGGAAATTCATTCAACATTTTGTTAATCTGACTTTCTGGCCCAGGATTCGTTTCGACATCACCACATATCATCAAAGTAACATAATAATTAAGAGGTTTCTGTTAGCATGACAGACCATAAATAGCACTAAGATAAAATTTGGTTTACAGTCTGTGTCCTGATCTCCATCAAGTTTACCGGCTTGCAGTCGTAAACAAAAACATCCTATCCTCAACATCCACTGATTAACATTAATCCCCATTTCTTCACATAATATTGCCATGCAACTCAAAACAGTATCTCCCTTCATTTTCAAAAGATGAACAAATCGGAAAGGTTAGTGAATCCACTGTACACGAAGTCGAACTTTTTCAAGCATAACTTAGCACAAGATAGCCGGAAATTCGAAATCTTGAACAATGCCGCTCAGCATGCGCAAACACTAAACGCCCCGGCAAGTGAATAGATAAAACAACATGTCTCTGGATGTAAACATTGAACGTTTGGAAGCGATCATGTAATTTTCCAGACATGAAACCGTATCTCAACTCTAGGACCAAATAGTTGTATCGACTCTAGTATGTTCTCCAGAAATAAAAACAACATACTCCAAGATAACTCCAGACAGTGTGCAGTGCTCGCAACGTAAATTCCCCGCAAAAAGGCCCCGACAGGAGTATATATATGTAAACCGAGTGTGTTAGGCCCTGGCAAGAGTATATATAAAGTGAGTGTGTATTGAAGGCAAAATAAGTCCACAGCAATTATATAAACATGGAACGTTCGAACTTAATCTTCAAGCGATCAAACTATGGATCATATGATTTTTCCTGACAAGGCGACCCAATGCTAGAATCAAATATTTGTATCCCATTCCATCGAGAATACCTAAAAAGAATAAACAAACGTTTGAATTTGCCTCTGCGGTTCAACGTGTAAAGTGGTTCTTTGGTATACATGCGCGAGCGCGGGAGTATTCTCCCGCCAAAATTTGCGGAGAACTACTTGATTTTTCCCGCCGAAATTCGCGTAGGATTAGTTTTATCTGAGTGATCAGCCCCCGAAGGACAAAGAACGATTCAGATCGATGACTATAAGCAGTGGCGCGCATACGCGACGCTTAAAAAAAGGCATTTTGGTCAGCTCAAATTAAAAAAAACAACTAGCAGTCCATTATTACCTAAGAACCCCATGCGGTAAACAAACACCACCACCACCAAACTAGAATATTTACATCTTCACGGGAAATGTTTGAATATCGGTCAGTTTTTCTCTTACACAAACTTGCTGCTTATCCTTTTTCATCTTCCACAAACGCAAGATGAAAGAAAATCCATCCCGCTTTCATTCTCCTTGTAATTTCCTCATGAAAGGAATTTCTCAAACTTGGGACAAGAGTTGCTTCAAAACAAACATCAAAGGGCAGTTTTATCCTTTAGTCTTTTGATGTTACATAACTGACTTAACATCTTCATACATTTAGTGGTTTCATTCAAGGATATTTGATACATGAGACGGAGAGGGGGATTTTGCTTCCTTTTAAAGACCTATTTTGTGGGTTTGACAGATTCCTTTGTTTAAAATTGCGAGTTTTATCTGCGGCAAATAAAAGAAATGGTAACTAGCCAGTTTGTGTACGTGACAAAATTGACAGTCGCATGCGTCTCAGTTTACACCTCCCGATTACACGGGAAGGTTTTATCCTTTACATAAACAACACACTTAGTGGTAAAACTGCCAGTGACCGCCGGCGGTAGTTACAAATTAATTGACCGCTTATGACAATTGATTTAAAGTTGATTGGGATTAATTAGCCTGGCCGCTGACCACATCAGAGAGAAGACCGCTTATCAAGGAATTTTAAAGAGTCTAATTGTATGGGAGGACTTTAAAATGGCCGTTGAACGGCAAAGACCGCTTATCACAAGTGACCGTAAGCACAAGTTTGACTGTATTTTGCTCAAAACAGTATCAGAAGCAAATATCTAAACCAGTTTTAGCATTTCAATATATGCCACAAAAATCATCGTCAGAGGGCAATGTTTTAATTTGACAAAACGTCTATCATCCAAAAAGCCTTACCCTTAGGAAGTCTGCCAGATGTCTGAGTATACCAATTCGGACTTCATCTAAATCCTTCAGGAACCCATCAAATACAGGCACCAAGTCTCTGTGTGTTATTTCCTCTCCCAGTATCACAGACAATTCATGGATGGAAAATGCTAGAGTTCTACGCACTTTCCACTGAAATACGTAAATAGTAAGGCTTGTAATTTGTAATAAAACTTCTAATTGTGTTGTTTTGTTCATTCACTAGTTAAATGTGATTTTAAAATACTTTTCTATACTCCTTTTTATTCACTTAATAGCTTATAAGTCTTAAAAATAAAATACATGAAATTCCATATTCCATGAAGTTATATCAAAACTCTTTATCAGCTACAACAATTCTGTAACAGACTATTTTGTATAACTTTAGTAACCAGTTCAAAATCGTTTTCAATTGCATTTTTTTTTTTAAATCCTTCAACCAATGGAGTGAAAATATCTTGGCTAGTTCTCCAACTAGTTCTACTACCAACATTTCTAGAAAATGACATTTGCCAGCTTGAATTAAGAAATCAATTCAAAGCACCTAAACAATTCCCTAAAATGGGATTTAGCAAATAATCTAAATCCATTGCTTCTTTGTATATGGTTTAATACAGCAAAAACTATCATTTGCTTATATCTATATATCAGAACTTGTAGAATATAATTATAAAGTTAAAACTATCATAGGGATCACAATACAGGGTAGAAACAATGTCTTCCCATGTCACAATTGGTTTGTGTTTCCCTGCATTGGAGTTAAAATCACTAACACAACACGTTTTCACCAATTGACTGCAATGTGTATAAACCGACCTGCATATCTGCGGCTAATGTCTCGTACAGGTTCTTGATGCAGTGCCAGTTTTTCCGCCCCAGTGTGTAGGCCACGGCTGGGAGATTGTAGGCACAGTACTTGGTAATCTCTGTGTCAACAGTTTGAGCTCTGGAGGGGTCGATCATACCCAGATAGTTCTCCAGTAAACTCTGAGGTACTATGTCCTAGTAATACAAAAATATATAATTCAAAAAGTTATTTACAAGTGCTTAGTATTATATTTATATACAAAAGATGAGTGCTGAAAAAAAAAACAGACAACCTGCACACAATGAGAATTGCAAACAGTATGATGAAGTCAGGTAAATTTTCTGAACAGATGAATTGATGAATGAGATGCTATGATGGTATCTTAACTAGTGAGATAAATTAAGATTCAAATTCAATTTGTTCCTATTACTTGGATTCATGAGTGAATACCACTTCATCATCAAAGATTTATAATTCAACATACAGTTTCACTCATGACAATTGTAATTTCAATTAACACGGAATTCCCACTTTCAATGTAAAAGTGAAAATGGGTTCTTTTTTCTTTCATTCAAACTTTCTCAATAATTTTTTTTTATACCTTATTTAGTTGGATTATTGTGGGGTTATTTACTATATAAGTTTTGGTCAAGGAAAACCCTCCCCATGACATAAGATATAATCCCAATAGTCTAAAAGCCATAAAAAGACATCAATTAAGACATCTGACACATTCAAGCTGATTGAGCAGACAGAAAGTTCACCTGTTGTTGTGCAAGCGTTGCGTCATCTAGCAGTAGAGAATCCCTGAGACTCTGTGGGGACATGGACGAGAAATCGCTGTCAATGTAGGCCATGTTTGTACCGCTCAAATCTGCAAGAGGCAATAGCGACAGCAGTAGATTACTGTCAATTGAGCCTAGGTTAATATCTGGAATGAACAAACCGGGAACAGAAAGGTTAGTATGTGACACACGGAAACTGTTAACACACACCCGACAATGTTAGAGACACCACAACAAGGAAAGAAATAACCCTGATAATATGTGAAAGTTACTTAACTCTTTACAAAACATTAAATAACCTTCAGAATAAATTTCTTAAAATAGATTTTTGTGTCATCTGCTTTCCAAAACTTTAAATATCTGCTTAATTTTGTTGAGGAAAGATATTCAGAGAAGCACACAGGTAAGATCACAGGCCAGACACCAATTTACTTGGTGGCTGGCCTGGATCTAACCCGTTTTCATAAGCATGAAATTGGTTTCAGCACTATAAGGGTTAATAGATCTTATATGTCTGCTGATATATATTCTTAAGTGATTGTCTGACAAATGAGAGTGTATAATTCATCTGAGAGCAATTTATCCGTTTACTAACTACAATTTGTATATTGTATTATCAAAAGAAAACTTTGTTTATGTTGAATCTCCATGATCAAATTCTTTCTATGGAATATATAACAATGTGTCAAAAAGTAAATATAAAAATATTTTTCACCCATGGACTGCTAGTTTTTATAATTGAGATTGGTTAGAATGCATGGATTCAGTATGTCAGAAATATATTAAAGGCAAATTGATTATTTAGAAACTAGTAAACAATATGCCACACACAAAAAGTTAATCAATGATAAAATTTGGAATTAAATGCAATGTGGCGAAGAGTTTATACAAAAATATATTTCCTCATACTAAGACTGGTAGTATTTTGGGATGGGTTAGTATGCTAGGATTCAGTATGTAAGAGATATATTGAAGGCAAATTGATTAATTTTGAAAATAGTAAACAGTAATGTCACAAAAGAAAAATTGCTTTTGTTTCCAACTTTTTCGTTTTATATCTTCAAAGATTGTAAGTTTCCTTTATCATGAGCGCACGAATGACCTTTTGATTTAGTATAAGTACAGGGTTGTCATTAATTTTTGGAATGAGAGGCCAATGAAGCAAGCACCCAAAAGAATTACGTGTAATAACTACTACTTATGACCAAATATCATTTTTATGGTTATTTGAGCTAAGCAAAAAGTCATTTGAAGCAGTCAAATTTGCCAGTAGCCAGCTCTAAATAACAACCCTGTAAGTATCTGCTTTTTAAAGAGTTGAGGGGCAGATGAATTAACTACAATTCTATAAAAATGAATCCAATCAAAATTCATGATTATCTATATAACAGATTACTTAAGGGTGGAGGGCCGGCAAGGATGGTGATATTTTCATCCTTTAAATGGATTCTTGCGTAACAAAGTAAAACTTTCTTGTTCAAATTGTAATTCAAATGCCGTAAGCCAACTCTATGAAGTGGTCTAGTTCCTAATGAGTTTACATGAACGTTTTTGAGATTGCAATGTAATTGTAAACTATCATCAGGGGAGGAAAAGATTGCTACTACACTAAGGTTGTAAAGCTTTGCTGTATAGTAGAAAAAGTTTGTCAATCAAATCTTTGTACATGATTTAAAAGTCACATGCTATGTCAAATGACAACAACATCATGTCTGCTTCTCTTAATCAAGATTTTGCATGACAAGCTATCAAGATAGGTAAGAAATAGTTTGATGTTTCATAAAATAGAAATATTCAATAATAGATAATAAAAGAGTTTTTTCTTGCCTAATTACAAGACATATGAAGCAGGCAACTTAACATACAGAAATAACTAAAAGCTCTTAAAACACTTCATTATGTGAAAAAAGGGACAATGCTCATTAACCCTAAGAATACTGGGTAATTTTGTAAAAATAGACTTTTGTGTTATCTGCTTTCCAAAATCTTATATATCTGCTTAATTTTGATGAGGGAGGATACTCAGAGTAGCAAACAGGTTAGATCACAGGCCAGCAACCACTTTACTTGGCAGCTGGCCTGAATTAAACCTGTTTGCATTTATAAGCATGAAGTCGATTCCAGCATTTTAAGTGTTAAGATCAATGTCACCTCTCACAGCAAAGTATTCTTATCATCGATAAGATCATTGAAATTGTCACTGAGCTGAAGTCAAACACATGACACACCCTCCCAACACAAAATAATGGTACCAGTACAAAAAAAGACTGGTACAAATATATTGCAATTGATGAGTTTAAAAATAATCCTTTCACTTGGCAGTATGAACCAATGGATCTTTATTCAATAGCAAAACCTACAAAGTAAAAAGTCTTTATATAGAAAATGAAGACTTACTTTATTTCGTTTTTTAATCTTTAAATCTTCACAAAAATATAAATCTCCTTTCTCACTTATGAACAAGTAAATCAAAAGCAGATTTCGCCACCCTTGAATATTCATTCTAAACATGAACATGGTTTTAATAAAACAGATTTACAATATAACAAAATAAACAGATTATGATGATAGCTTTTAAACTTCATTGAGACTCGTTTTGCTTATATCTAATCCTTGCTCCTATGAATCAATTCCTTTTGCAGCTGTTTTCGTGGTATATGCAGATTAAGACAAAAACAAAATTTCATACATGTAAACCCTTCATTTTGACACCAAAAATGATAAACCACTTTGCTTATCAATCATTACCTTCCACAGTTAAGCAAGCAACAAAAGTGCTCCTAAATACATGCATATAAATAGCGTTTCTATTGTTTCCTACTCACAGTCATTCCTATAGGGGGCTTTGTCCACTTCAAAGTTATCGAAACGTCCCAAGAATTCTGGAAGTATTTTCTGGGAGGTTAGTTCATAAATAATACCATGACAATGAAAGCCTTAATCTTTGTTCATGTCTTAATCTAATATATCTTATTTTGTCCAGTTGAAAGACTTTCATAATTGCTAAATCTATTTCAAACCTAAATAAAAAGAATTATCTGATGTCCATAATGGAAACATTATTTTCATGTATGAAAAAGGATGTTTCATTTTTATTCTAAGGGTGAAACTATTCTTCCAAACGTCCTACTTATAGCCTTGCAAACCATTTTTTAAACCATTATTTCTGTATGTTTTCAAATTTTACATAAAGAAATTATTTTCTTTTTCAGAAAGGTAATGACGGCTCCATAATTACATGATCCCTGCCAAACCAGCTCTTGGCCAGTAAATAATATCTGTATTCTGAATATTCCTTTCTGACAATGTTTGAACAATTCTAATTTTCTCTTCATGCAAAGAAATGTTTTAAAAATATAAAACAAACGAAAGACTAAATGCTTGAGTATAATTTGTTGATAATACAATAAATTTGGTTGAAATTTAATGAGCTATAACAAAGTGTTATTTTTGTTCTTCCTCAGAAAATCGGGTAAATTTGTTTCTGCATTATCTTTTTACTAAGACAGGCAAGGGAAACAATTTCATCAAAGGTAGAACAAGAGTGTCTTCCTATTGATTGTATGTAGACTTTGTTGTGTGTCTTGATTGACCTCTAGTCATTTTCAACAGTGTTCTTTTTTTCCCTCAGAAAATTGGGTAAATTTGTTTCTGCATGGTCTTTTTACTAAGACAGGCAAGGGAAACAATTTCATCAAAGGTAGAACAAGTCTTTCTTTTTTTGTAGATTTTGTTAGTTACTGTTAAATTGATTGTAACCTAATGAACTTCAACAAATAGCTTTTTTATCTTCTTATCTTTTTACTAAAACAGGCAAGGGAAACAATTTCAAAGGTTGAACAACGATGTCTTTCTATTATATGTAGACTGTTTACAATTGATTGCATTCTATTAAATGAACTTCAACAAAGCATTCTTTTTTTTCTTCCTCAGAAAATCGGGTATATTTGTTTCTGCATTATCTTTTTACTAAGACAGGCAAGGGAAACAATTTCATCAGAGGCAGAACAACGATGTCTTTCTTTTACATGTCGACTGTATATAATTAATTGATTGCATTCTTATAACCTCAAAAAAGCATTTTTTATTCTTCCTCAGAAAATCGGGTATATTTGTTTCTGCATTATCTTTTTACTAAGACAGGCAAGGGAAACAATTTCATCAGAGGCAGAACAACAATGTCTTTCTTTTAAATGTTGACTGTATATAATTAATTGATTGCATTCTTATAACCCCAAAAGAGCATTTTTTATTCTTCCTCAGAAAATCGGGTAAATTTGTTTCTGCATTATCTTTTTACTAAGACAGGCAAGGGAAACAATTTCATCAATGGTAGAACAACAATGTCTTTCTATTGTATGTAAACTTTATTGTGTTTCTTGATTGACTTCTAGTCATTTTTAACAGTGTTCTTTTTTTTCCCTCAGAAAATTGGGTAAATTTGTTTCTGCATTATCTTTTTACATGATCCCTGCCAAACCAGCTCTTGGCTAGTAAATAATATCTGTATTCTGAATGTTCCTTTCTGACAATATTTGAACAATTCTAATTTTCTCTTCATGTAAAGAAATGTTTTAAAAATATAAAACAAACAAAAGACTAAATGCTTGAGTATAATTTGTTGAAATTACTATAAATTTGGTTGAAATTTAATGAGCTATAACAAATTTTTATTTTTGTTCTTCCTCAGAAAATTGGGTAAATTTGTTTCTGCATGGTCTTTTTACTAAGACAGGCAAGGGAAACAATTTCATCAAAGGTAGAACAAGTCTTTCTTTTCTTGTGTAGATTTTGTTAGTTAGTGTTAAATTGATTGTAACCTAATGAACTTCAACAAATAGCTTTTTTATCTTCCTCAGAAAATTTGATAAATTTGCTTCTTCATGGTCTTTTTACTAAAATAGGCAAGGGAAACAATTTCAAATGATGAATTTCAACAACGATGTCTTTCTATTATATATAATACACATATGTAGACTGCTTACAATTGATTGCATTCTTATGAACTTCAACAAAGCATTCTTTTTTTCTTCCTCAGAAAATCGGGTAAATTTGATTCTGCATGGTCTTTTTACTAAGACAGGCAAGGGAAACAATTTCATCAGAGGCAGAACAACGATGTCTTTCTTTTACATGTAGACTCTATATAATAAATTGATTGCATTCTTATGAACTTCAACAAAGCATTCTTTTTTTCTTCCTCAGAAAATCGGGTAAATTTGTTTCTGCATGGTCTTTTTACTAAGACAGGCAAGGGAAACAATTTCATCAGAGGCAGAACAACAATGTCTTTCTATTATACATGTAGACTGTATATAATTAATTGATTGCATTCTTATGAACTTCAACAAAGCATTCTTTTTTTCTTCCTCAGAAAATCGGGTAAATTTGTTTCTGCATGGTCTTTTTACTAAGACAGGCAAGGGAAACAATTTCATCAGAGGCAGAACAACAATGTCTTTCTTTTACATGTAGACTGTATATAATAAATTGATTGCATTCTTATGAACTTCAACAAAGCACTTTTTATTCTTCCTCAGAAAATCAGGTAAATTTGTTTCTGCATTATCTTTTTACTAAGACAGGCAAGGGAAACAATTTCATCAGAGGAAGTACTAAGAATATAAAGGCTGTTGGTTTAACCATTTCTGAACTTATGAATAAAGAAACCATTCTAATATTTATATGCACTTATCAGTCGAAAAATGCGATAAATATTAAAACATATAGCTTTACCATATTAACTCTGCACATAATTATCTGTATTCGTCTTTACACAATTACCACCTTAAATCGAACTTTTCTATTGCAATAACTTGTGGCTGATTTTAATGGTAATTTAGGGAAACAATTTAACAAGTACAAAAACCATTATCCCCATTTCCAAACAAAAAGCTAAAAAATATTCTCAACCCATTCCTGCACAAAAAATTGTGAATGATTCCCATTGAAACCAACCACAGATGATAAAAACAGCACAAAAAACCTTTTTTATAATAGTGTTATGAAGCCTTTCTAACAATTAGATAAATTGCTTATTAGGGAAAAATCATGCTTCAGTCACAGTGTTTTCTCAAGATTTCAGTGACAAATGCCCCCAAAATGTTATCATCGAACTGCAGGTTAATCAGTACAAAACCTGAATCAAAATATGGTCGACCTCCACCACAATTTCATCCTTCTTTCCCCACTCAACAACTTAAATCTAACAGTGTACCTCTAATATCATAAATTTTAGAGCTGGAAAAAGGACAACTTTTGGATCAGGGCCTGTTTTATCTGCAACATCTCTTCCCCATAATGATCCCAAAAATCATAAAGGAGAAGTTAATCTTAAAACCAAGTACGAGACAGAGTTAACCCATTACCAAACAATAACGACATTTAACCAATTTGTTGCAGATGACTCTGGAACACATTTTGGGAAAAGGAGAAATTGATCGTAACAAGCAATTGCTCTTAACGAGCAATTATTCCTTTTCCCACAATGTTTTCTACATTAACAGAAGATTATTTACCAATTTCATCACAATTTGAAATGTTGTCTGCAATCTCTTCCAATTTGGAACAGTCGAAAATTTGGCGTTTGGTAAAGGGTTAAAGTTACAAGAACAATAGTTTATAAAATAATATACTACACATGACTCTTACATTATATAATATACAGTTATTCACCCTTTATTTGGATACTAACATATTTGCTTTATGAGCTTCTGATAGGCAGTGTTGTTAAATATAAAACATATATATTTCAAAGGAAAGATGGGGTTGTTAAAGGGTAAAAAAACAAATACAACGGCATTATATATGTGTATAGGGATTAGTTAAGGTTCACTGGAAAATATATGTTAACATTTGGACAGTTAAACTTGGTCTTCTAAAAGCAAAAGATGTACAAATGATCATTAATGTTGATGATTTGAGGTTATTCAAACAAAAGATGCATCAATTCAAGTGGTTCAATGAATGATGTATAAAGGAATGCTTTCTTCTTCTTGTGAGCAACTGTCCTTCGCACAAATGACAAGTTTAAAGAAAGTACATCAATTTATAATCAAATGCAAAGACATAAACACACCTTTTCACAAAGTATTATTTCCCCCTGCTTTGTCACAGATTCTGATTATAACCCTTTGTCATTTGTAGTAAACATAATTTAACAAATTGCACCGAAATCTAAATTCAAAACAAATCTATGCAAGACTGCATAACCATTGATAATTTGAGAAATAATAAAATTAATATCAAAGGAAAATATAAGGGGAGCAGATTCTGCCACAGTTGCTGCTTTTTTTTCACGCTGTATTTGCTGCAAAACATGCAAAATAATTAAAAATAAAAAAAATATCAAAATTAAAATACAAACAGTTAGTCCATATGCCTTTATATATAGCAAATGGGTGTGCAGCAGGGCATTTTTTAATAAAAGGCCCCTATCAAAGGCACCTCATCAATTATTTATTTCTTTAAAATCATGCAGTTTTCCCCAAACTTTTTATTCACACAAGCTGTTTGGTTGCCCAATTCAGCAATTTCATCGATACAATTTCACAAAATTAGCAGGTCGAGGCCTATTCCCAATTTTATGAAAAAAGCCATGAACAGTTAGCAGTGGAACTACATAGATCCTTATGAAGATACCACAGCTTAAGTCATTCAATTCCTGAGTCCCTAGTAAATCCATGTTTTCTGACTTCTTGTGACACTGTACTTGATGGTGGGATAAGATAATTATCTTGTATGCCAGGCACATGCATAAGAAACACATAAGTCTTCATCACTATACTTATCTGATGTCGTGCAAATCTTTCACATAAATCTGTCAGGACCTAATAAAGTGGAGTTTCCCCAATCAAAGCTCGCTTATCAATTTAGTCCCCACCCCCGCCCATTTAATTGAAATTAAGCTTAACTATGGGAATACTCTACTTCAGTAGGGAGTTCAACTGGACAACACCTCTAAATCTTTCCTGTTATTGTTGTCAAATTACAAATTGCATTTTTTGGAATAAATAGAATGTGAGGCACTGCATCTTTACAAACTTCAGATTCAACTATTGCAATAAAAACTTTGATAGAGTTTAACTTGAGAAAATGAGTGCAAGTCAATAAGCTATTGATGAAAATGGCTTCTTAAGGTCTTATGCAGTGGATGCATTGGAAGAGTATACTTTTTAAATAATCAGACAAGCATAGGAAAACTCCATCTTTAAGAAGAACGCTGACCATAAAGTTTACATGGTGGTTAAATCTTACCTTGTACAACCCCATCCACAACTGGTAGGGTCGTCTCACTCTGATTGGCCATGAAGTTGGTATTCTGAAAGCCTGCCGGCACATCACTATCGATGTTTGTAACTTGAGTGTTGTAATCGTTGGACCAATCAGCCACGCCCTCGGCTCCTTCCCTCCCCATCACAGTGTTTGTATCGTTATCACAGACAGACAAATCTTGCAGGCTCTGAGACAGGCCCCCACTGAGATCTATCATCTCACCACGCACCCCTGTCCTATCATTAAAGTTTGCATTCCCAGTTCCAACACTGTTTGCTAGGTTCAAGTCCAGGTCAATTTGGGGTATGGGAGTTCTCCAGTAATTAAAAGAATTGAAGTCTTCTACCGTATTTGTATCTTTTTGCATGATATCTGACTCGTTAATGGATTGTTCACATACAGCTTCATTTTGACTACTTGTAGAGGACTGTGGTATATCACTAGAGCTTACATCTGAAACAGTCTCGTCTACTGTGTTTGTATCCCTGTCCGTTTCTGGATTTAATACTGGATTGTCGTTAGAAGTGTCAGAAAATGAACCTGCACTTTCGTTATCATTGTTTTTTCTGTTTGTTTCGTCTACATCCCTTACTTCGCTCTCATTGCTACTGGTCTGATTCTCTATGTTTAAATAATGTTGTGCCCGCTTCTCCTCTAACGACACATTGATGTCGGAAATGACTAGCCCAGTCTCCACGTCAGGCATCGTTTGTTCATCACTGTCCTCAACCGCCTCCTTGTCTGGATTCGTCACAGCACCATCAGTAGTTGAACCTGTCGTGTGTTCGTCGATGTCCATGTCCTCCTGGATGGGCACGACAATAGGATCTTTATCACAGTTAGGAGTGTCAGTAGAGGCACTATCAGTTACACCATCATCAGATGATGGAGATATTGGGGAGATATCACCAGACCCTGCAACATCATCCTCCGTATCTACAAGTCCTGTCACTATTGTATCTTCCGACTCGTTCTCAGGATTGCGGTCATGGTTTGAGTTATTTTGGTCCGCTGACTCTGGCATTTCCTCACTGCAAGATCAAGACAAATTACCATAAATAAAACATTCATTATAGGCAACAGGGTCTTCCCCAGGATTTTTCAAAGGCCTTGGGAGGACCCTTGCCATTATATTCATATAAGCTGTTGTGGTTAATCTATTACTTTATAATTTATTCTACCCATTTTACAAATGGTACAATTGTCCACTTTCCAAAATATGTGCACTATGTATTTGTCTACATCAGATGCTTTCCGTCTTAAAGTCAAAATTGCTAAGAACATATGCCTACACATGAGCTTGTCATGGTAACCGGTTGAATCTTATAAACATGAACTGTTCCTTAATCTTTGTAATAGTTACATCATTGGTGTTTAATTGACAAACAAATGTTATTTAAACTGTTGAACACCCACTGCAGCAAGGTTTTTTTTAAGGCATCCAAGATCAAAATAGTCTTTTTAAACTCCTCTAGCATACTGAAAACAAAAAGATTTGTTTGAAACATTTCAATATTTGTTTGGGCATAAGATATTGTTTAATGATGACGGTATATCTGTACGCATGATTCAATTCTTAGTTAATTACCTCTTTGCTTCCTTGTCGATGTCCTTAAAAACTATTGTTCCATCTTGTTCTACAAATATTCCTGTGAAGTCTGAATCAGCAAACGTTGAAATAAATGGACCCAGTTGTTGAAAAGCAGCCATTCGCACCTGAATGATTAGACAAAAAAATATTAACCATTCTTTATCTTTAATATCAATTACACTTAAAAATCCTTTTAACCAAATGGGCAAAAGCTGCAAGTTTGAACTTATCTCATACTTCAAGCTTTCTGGTTTATCATTACCTAATTGTTTCAAAAGCCTCTGCCATCAAAGATGAAATTGGGCAATTATGTTCGTTCAATTTAACATGAAACTTTCCAACCCACGAATGTGACATAACATATACCAACTCATAATGAACAAAACATTTGGAAAAATGTGGTAGGAAGGAAAATGACTGAAATATTATCAAATGCCAACATGGCAAAATAGTCCAAGCAACAGCATTATTTACAGGCAAAAGATGGGTCCTCATAATGGATAACCCTTTTTTTTTTTATATATCGAGGGTTCAGTGCATGAATAAAAGTTAATAGTTTAGTTTAAACTTATTTATTTTAAATCGATTGTGAAACAAGTTCTTACAACTAAGATTAATAACTTTCGATTCTGCTTCCTGGACAGATAACCAGTAATTGCGCCGTATGTGGAATAAAAGTTAATGCTTCCCATTTGTAAAGAACTTACTGTAGTCTTGTATGTAACCCTTGATGTAAAGTGAACTTTGTTAAAAATATTTAAACAAAGCAAATGGAAATGAAATTCATCATTAGCATCAAATTTGCTATCTCTGCTAAACCAAAAGGTTAGTTTAAACTTATTTATTTTACATAGGTTATGAAACAAGTCCTTACAACTTTGATAAATCACTTTGAAACTCTAACCAAAAGGTTATATCTCCTTCCTTTCAATGAAGAATTTATATCCTTTTGAAAGTCAGCAACAGTAACACTGTAATACATCCACTTACCCATCTTGACTGATCACACAGTAAGTTGACAAACACACAAGCGAGGTCGGATTTTCTGACGTCAGGAGAGCAGGCACATGAGACAGTCATAAAACATTCTGCACAGGCCTTTCTCACACCCCATACGCCATCCTCACAGAGAAAATAAAATTTGGCCAACTGCAATAAAAATAGTCATACTTTAGAGCAATATAAAACTTACATTAGCTGTTTTCCTTTCGGTAAGATGCACTAAGCAGACTTCACAAATAATATCAATTAAAGAAGTATTAGCATGCAGTAACTTTTTTTCAATCTTGGGAAGAAGTCCTGTACCAGACAAATCACAGCATCATCTCTAAAATTGGAAATTTTTCAGGCATCACTAAGACGAACCATAAGTTTTATTGAGAAATTGGAAACAACAAAATTGGAATGGGTCCAATTTACGGTACCAAACACATAAGGAAAAAAATCACATTAATGTTTCATCTCGATACCTTTCAATCATTTGAGTTATAAATTTAGACGAAGTATGTGGATGCCAAAAACCACCAAGGGTATCCTATAATTAACTTATAGGTGTATAATAAACAATATCAACGATTTGCAACAGTGACAGGAAATAAATGTGGGTTTCAAAAAAGCGAAGCATACAACTTACCAAATATCTTTCCACGCTATTCTGACTGACTACTGAGCAAAAATCACCAAAGTTGGCTGCACACACCTGCAAAACATATTTTACAGTTTGGTAAAACGATTCCACACAACTTTATTAATTAGTGTTTGACAAGCAGTTTGCATATTTTCAGGGTTTAGTTCATAATTATAGAAAGTTCCTCACATTTGTACAGATCTTTCTACAAGACCTTTCTTTTTAAATTGAGGAAGACGCTTTGGCCTGTTAATTTGGGGAAGTTATATATCTGAAACTGCTGAATTAAGAAACCGTTAAGCTATTATGACTTTGATTTGTTGTGAAAACTACTAATTGCATGATTTTGAAGACATGTCCAACTGAGAAGGTACCCTGTTATACAACCTGGAAAACCCCTGTACAGTAGTATCACACGGAGCACTCAACATAGAAATACGAAAATATTCTTATATAGTAATCAAAGCGCTGATAGTGCTGAAGGACTAAGGTGCGTTTCAAGCAAGATGATTGAGGATACATTTGTAAATTTCTTTGGGCAACATCTCGAGAAAAACAGCTGCCCCTTTTACCACCATTACTATAATTACTATTTCTGTGAACAGAGACTGAACGATAGTCTATTTTTCGAACATCTGCGATTTGCCATGAGGCAATAGTTATAATAAAGACCAAAACAAAGCGAGTAAATCCGGAACCATATTCCTAGTTCCAAGAAGGTATTAGTCTGCACAATGAAGGCGGATGTTTAATGAGTAATTGGGGTCAGACCGCTGTTTGTGTATCGATAACGTACCGTTCCTCAAAAAGTGGTATGTAAATTCAATGGACTAAGGTGCTGGCGCAGCCTTAGTCCAAAAAAGAAAAGATCACATAATGATAATCAATGTTTACCTTTCTAACATGAAACAAGGGATCACAGCACATCTCACAAAACCGATTGAGGAAAACTCGCTCTACCATGTCCCTCCCTAATAGTGGTGCTAGCTTACTCATCAGCTGAAAATAAATACACTTCAGTGTGAAATTAGGGCTCAAGGACAAGATGCAACTTGAATTTGATTCGGCAAGTTGTTTCTTTGCAAAGTTTTACCTTCTTCTAAAAACCTTTTTGACGGATGCTTAATCAGAATCAAAAAGTCAAAACAACTAAAGTGAGTATCTTCAAAATGGGACAAACTGAATTTTCTTTTATTCCTTAACCATCTCATTACAATTCAACCGAGTGATATTTGAAACCATCAGAAATTCTTTCGAGTACCACCATTATGAAAACTTTTAAGATACAGAAATCCCAAATGTTTCAATCATAGAATATCAGTTTACCTACCATACTGTCATCAAAGCTGGCTGTGATATGAACCTTTAATTACAACACATCACCACCACTTTGACGCAAGCATGAAATAGTACAAGTCTATATTTTATTTGTACTTCTTTACAATAGAATCCTTAATACAGAAATCTATGTCTTTAGGTACCAATCCTGAAAAAAAAAATAAGTTTATCCTTTAGCAGATCAAAGTGCTTATGTGAATCCATCTCCAGAAATTCCTTGAAATGTTCTTAACAATGCCACCTCTTTCCAATCATGCTTCTCCTTTTATTCAAGTTTGTTCCTATTCTGTCTTGACAATGACACACACCTCTAGTGAGAACTGCTGCTAGTTTTATCAAAAACTCATCAAAGCTGGCTGTGATATGCCTTGTTAACACCACATCAAAGCCACTTGGATGGCCCCTGATATTAATACATCAACAAGCTTGCTTCTAGACTCCAGCATTGACATCGCTTTCCTAACCTCTCCCTTCTGGATAGACATAAAAGCTGTTGTTTCAAGAAGTTATATACAAAAGGCTATCCTGTCTATTCTTTTCATAATCCTCCTCTGTGTGTCTTTCGTTGCCTTCAAACAACTCCCTTGTCATTCTGACATAGATTTGCATATCCATGCATGCTTACCTTTCCCATCAATTTATTGTCCGATTTATTTCCATCCAAAGGGCAATACATCTTGATGTTCCTCTTCTATGAGCCATCCATTCATGATGATTTTTGCAGGAGTATTGTTGTTCATATATCATTATCTATTCATTCATATTCCTCCCTCTTTTAAGCTTTCTCTTTGATGTAAATTTGTATCCATTCAAATCAAACAATTATTCTCAAGACATATTATTTAACATACAAGTCATCTGTGCATGTAAGTGTTCATTATAGTTTATGGATCCTCTGTGTATGTTTCTTATTCAATTCAATGATTCATTAATTCTCATTCCTCCATACAAATTCAAGTACCTTTCCATCTCAGTTAATCACATTTGTAGTTGCAGTTCCCTCCTCCATCTATCTTTGTTCCTATTGACACACTCTTTCAACTTCCATAGTTCATCCCTATGTATAGAATGCTGAATGGCTCATCAAAGCTGGCTGTGATATGATATCAATCTTTATATTTCACAACCACTTTGATGCCCACTTAACACCCTCATTCCTTTCATATTCTTGGAGAACATTGCTTGATAAGACTCTAACTTGAGAACAATCTTTGTCTTATCATATCAAACTGCTTGCTTCTTCATCAAACTGATCAATGTTAAAATGATCCATTGACATTAGGAGTGTTGTTTATGAAATGAATATAAAGTATAAAAGAAATGATTTCCCCATGGATAGGTTAAGTTTTAAAATCCTACTTATATACTCAGTTTGGGTTCCAAAACTGAGGATGTTGCAAAACTAATTTAATTTATCTGTTTACCTAGTCTCCAATATGGCTTATTCAAGTTAAAAGAAAAATATGGCAATAGTGTGAAAAAAAAATTTAGAAATTGAGGTAAAACATACTTTTCATAAGATCTTACTTATGAAAAGAGTGTTATCTATCTGTCACAGTAATTCATTAAGTAGTCTGCTGGGAGTATGTAATAAGTAAATATGAAGTGAGAATCAAAACTTAAGTACAACCGATCTTGATTTAAGCAACCAAACTAAGACGAGGAAGTATCATGGTGCAATACCACTAACACTCTCATATAGACGCCAATGTTTCAGAAAGTTCTGAATGACTTGGTTTCCTGTAACAAGATTGTATCAGGCTAAATAACATTTCATGTGTTGTTTTGGAGTGGTCGGTTAAAACAAGAATGACTGTAAATGATCCAAAATTAAAAATCTCTTTAAAAATATAACAAATACCCTAAGTATATCCAATTTCCCAATATTTTTAGCACTAAACAATATCAGTTTGTTTCCCAAACTAAACAGACCATGGCCTTGAAGGTCAGATGATAATGCTGATTAGCAAGTAAAGGCTCGTCAAAGCTAGCTGTGATATGAACAACTTACAACATTTCACAGCCACTTTGATGGCCCTTAAATGTTAATGAAAGTTCCCTTCTACTACTTTTGCTTTCCAATATGGCATTAAGCAGAGATTAACACCATGTGTGTTAAACAATCATCTCCAGTTTAAAGCTCTCCAAATATTGCCCTTTTTCTACGTAAAAAAGCATATAGTTGTTTCTCAACATATCAGCTACTTTTATGCATGGAAATGGCATAGAATTTCCAAAAAAGTGGCTTAAAATGACAAGCAGCACAAAAAACTTTAATTAAATATCTTGACCATTCACCAGTCCCTTTGTAATAAAGTATTTAAGAACATTGGATGTATGTAAGAGTGTCAGCTTTCAACACATAAATCAAGGATCTGAGACCCTCGGGTTGCAGGGTCCACCTTGTTTCATTAGTCAATAAAAAACAAGAGCTGATACGTAATAAGGAACCTGAATCTTGAATGGTTTATCTAAGTTTATAAGGATTTGTTTCACATAAATATAAATAAAATATGTTGTTTTAACTTTGAATAGGAGCCATTTTAACTCCCTTATCTAAGGCTATATTTGGAACTCTGGCAAATAGTTAATATCAAAATCTAGTTAACCCAGTGAAATATTATCATCTTTCTTCTCAAATGCAATAAATTAAGCTTATGATAAAGGAATGAATAATGATGGAGAATGATCATGATGGTTATTTTATGATGTCTTCAATGTGGATCCCAGTCTGTCATACCAATAGAAAGGGCATCAATACTGATCCAAGCAGGCTGTGATAAGCTGAATGTTGACCCAATCACAACCACTTAGTCAGTACCGACACACCTTAACTGTTACAGTCATATCTCCCAAATCACATTTTCCATGAAAAATGAATCAAGTTTATATTCCCGACCAAAAAGAATCTCTGAAACAAAATTTTTTTTATTTAGATGTGTGCAGTGCATCTATCCACAAACATGTACAAGGGTTGTTCCAGGGTAAGACTGCATTTGTCCTGAATCTATTCCTCCATTCTTGTCTTTTATCCTGGTGGAATGCTAATCTTCCCCAAATCGTTGTTCATCAGTTTCCTCCAATGTCCCATCCTGTTTAACACTGATCCTCCTTATCCTTGACACTCACTCACACTGCTGGTCATTTGCTGCCAATATTCAAAAGACAGAGTAGCAAGGTGACCCACAATAAAGCATCTCACTACCCATGTCTTTCATGCATTATCCAGCTAGTGACACTATCCAGGTCCGGTGGTGGTGGTTGTGATGATTATCTGTAGAAATGTCTCATCTTGACAAGCTTAAATCAGAGCCTGAACTTACTCCTTTTGCAAAAAGAAACAAGAGTTCACACCTTGTTCAGGTTCATCATTAAAATTTAAAATACATGTAAACAGATGACATATTTAGTCAAAATCATGACAATGCTTCTTCACAACTTCATCAGTAATAGAAAAGAGAGTTATGAGTAAAATTGGTGGAAACATATTTTGACAAAGGAAAAGTTTGAACATGTCAAACAATTCTATGTTTTTATTTCAAACAAACAGCATGGCATGGAAACTTTACGAAGAAGATCCTAAGCATAATAACAGAACAAAATAATTCAGTTTAATACATACCGCCACAGCCTCTGTCCTATATTCATCAAGACTGTCTGGACCAGCCAGTTCTAGTATGACATTTACAACTTGATCTTCTATATGTTCTGAAATAAAACAACAAGACACTACATTTCTTCATGCCATTCTTTTAGATAGGAATTTCTGTCTGGTTCCAATTGGAAAGCAACAGCAGATGACAATTTTTTGGTTCGCGTCACGTGAAAAGGGGCACTCGGACATAAATAAAAACCACTAACTCAGCTCTTTCTTAGCGCTATTATTCCAGCATCTAGTCACGACAGTTATCATTTGTATTTATTTAAAGGTAGAACTTGATGTCCTCCAAGATGGCAATTAGTATAACCCCAGACCAGCCGCCACGTCAGTGATGTGGCGGCTGGTCTGGGGCTACACTGTTTGCTATGTCTGATTGCCCCTTTTCCCGTGACGTGGCCCATTTAGTTCTGACCTCTTAACCACTAGCCTATAAAGACCCACCGAAAAAAAATAAACCATATCACAATTTACTATTGATGATGAAATTCTCATGGTTCTACCATGTTTGCAACTATATTGTATAGCCTAGGTGGTTCTTGTTTTTACAGTAAGAGAGAGGTTTGTTCTTAATTGAAATGTTGCATAAATAACTTAACTCAGTCACATGGGCAAAATGTGTCAATGATTGTCATTTTTAACATTTCAAAAAAACACATTCTCTTTGGTTATAATAAAAATATTCCAACAGGGAAAATTAAATATTTGTCCTTTAGTATAAAAAAGTAAGTATTTCCTTGAGTAAACAAGTTTAAGTTTGTATATGACTGCTTTCTATAGTTCAAGTCAAAACACTTAAGTTGAAAGTAGACAAATTTTTCAAATACACACAGCATTGGTAGTTGTACATCATTATAGTTATACAGCTGAGAACTTTTTTTTACCTTTATCTACAAGTTCCTGCTCTAACAAGACTAGTAAAGCTGCCTGACTAGTTTTACGGACCTAAAATTGTATAAAAAAAGTTTTCTTAATCTGTTCGGGAAAATAACTCCGATTTCAAACAGTCACTACATGCATGTTATCATTATATCAAATCAATCAATAAGAAGACTGCAAACATTGCCGGGACTAGCCCTCAATCAGTGCAAGTACTAGTTAAGTAAATATTGAGGAACCAGTCATTGAGAGTGAAATTTAAAAGCTTAAAGCTTCTGTCACAATTGATGTAAAATAAATGAGTTTAAACTCTATGAACATAATCAAACAGTATGAAAGGCAATAGTTCATGTTGCATTCACCTCCTTAATTGTCATGAATTCTAAAATTGATCATTTCTGTTGTCAAAATTGTTGATAGAGCAGTTTATGGCAAGCCTTACAAAAGAAGTATATGAACAAATTTTACTTGCAGGCGCACCGCACCATCTTACCTGATTGTTTGCATCATCAAGGTATCTTACAACCATTGGTAAAATATACACCGGTATGGCATTTTGAAAGATGTCTCTGTTTACATGACAGTATGTGGCCAGTTGACCAATCTGTTCCATCAATTCAGACCTCACAATTGGATCTGAAATGTGTACATTATATTTTTGACTTGCAATGTAAACGGCATAAAAAACCAGTTGTGTAGTGGTGCTTATATTCATGGGACCTTTATCCGAAAATGGCAAATTGATTGGAATATGAGAAGAGTTATGAAGATTAACTTATACACAAAATACATAAAGATTAAGAGAAACTGTTGATGAAGTTGTTTGAGTCAAGATTTTCAAATTCTCTCCTAAAAATGAGGTTTGAACATAAACTCAAAAATTAAGAAAGTTCTAAAGCAATCCATTTCTTCTTTAAGTTTTCAATTGATATGAATCAGAAGTTTAGTCATATTTAATGATGGCTGAACTCAACTTTAAATACTAAGTGAAACAAAGATTCACAGAGATATTCAAATGTTGTTAACTTTCACACAATCATCAATTCTGAAGACTTACTTCAAGCATCAAAATGAAAACTGAAATTTTTAAACATTACCTTACGATCAATGTTCATAGTATAGTATAGTAATAGCAGAAGTGTGAGAGAGCAAACTGGATATCAGTGGTAATTATTTAACATTTCTAGTTAATCAAAGTAATTACCTGAGTCATCAGATAATTTCACCATGGCTGTCAGCACTGCAGTTGTTTGTTCTTCTGAATCCCCTACGGCTTTTAATGTTTCAAGGAGACCTTTGGCAACCATTTGCCTACAACAGTGTAAGTAAATCATTTAACAAACACTAACTAGTTGACTATATATAACTATCAATTCTGAACAAACAAACATACATCTGATTGTAGGAGCTGAATATACGAGTTTGGTAAATGTAGCTTGATAGCCCTTGCCAGACCATGATGTGGGGCAAATATCACGTTTAGCCATAATCAATCTTCCTAAAAGCTGTGTGTTTTAATCAAAAGATAAACAGAAACAGAGGCTTCAGCAACCTTGCAAAATCAAAGCAAATATTTCAGAAAAAAGTAATCTATGGTGCATTGTCAAGCCCATCAAGGTACATAATACAAGCTTCTCCATGGGACCATAATACAATAATTTATCTTTACAAAGCTACTTGCAAACTAATAATAAAATTAAAGAAACTATATCAAGAATGAAAATATCTATTTGATAATCTCTTCCTGATTTCTGTCATGCAAAATCATCGAAATGAGCAAAAATTTGTCATCAAAGCACTGGAAGTCATGGAAACTTGTTTAACTTTTTTTTAGATTGAAAAGGTGTATGTTCATCAATATTAGAATAAAGAAATTGCAAACGGCTTTTTGCCAAAGGACTAATCTAATCCCTATTATAGCATTAATACTAACAGAGCGCAATCTGTGAGAAAGTCCCTTTCAGCAATTGCATTCAACCATTAAATTTTAATATTTAATGATTTTCTTTGTAGCAACAACAGAAACAAAAATTGCATCAAAATTGAAAATTGCTTAGCTTACTATCAAGATATCAAAATCATATATAATTTGAACTTTACCTTGTGTAAACATTGTCACTTTCCATGTATTTTTCCAACTTTCTCAAAGGACTCAAATTATCATCAGCTCCAAACGCTTCATCATCCAGTCCATCATCAAACCCATAGCCTACAAATAGAGCAATGCTCAAGTCAATATTTAAGTGTACACTATAAATAAATCAAATTTAAACAAATAACTAACATACAAAACAATAATACTCTTTTCAAAATATGGTCATAAATCAAATTTATATTCGATTTCATGATTAATTTTAACCTAAGTTTTGGCTATCGTCGAAGTTTCATGTGCAGTCGAAATGAAAATTTTTTTATAAGTGGACGACAGTGGTGCAGAAATAAAGTGTCAGCAACTTGTTCCGAGGGTCCCAGGTTCAAATCCGTGTAAAAGGTGAAAATAGCCAGGACTCATCCACAAATTGGCACAAACTGGTGTATCCAGGAAGCAGTCATCGAGAGAGACTTTGAACAAGCTTCAAGCTTCTTTCACAAAAGTGAATTTAAGATTTAGATTCAGTTTAAAATTACCTCAATATAAATGTGATACTAATCAAAAACATCTTTAGTCATTTGCCTTTATCCTTTCAAACATGGTCGTATTCTAGGTAACTCAACAACTAATATCAAGGTCAACAAATAGCTTAATCATTTATAATGTAATAACAATAAAGCTTTAACATGAACCGTTTTATTTCAACTTACTCATTCTAGTTGTTAAAAAAAGTTCATCAACATCAACAGTTCATGTCATTAATGTCTCTCTCATCTATCACAAAGTACACAGATAATTGGGCATTCATAACATTATGGCTGATCAAACCAAACAAAGCCTTTGTTTTCCAATGAACAATCAATCAGTTATAATTCTTTATAACATACATCATCAATTAACTTCCTTGTTTCGATTAAAGTGAAAGTGGGTTTTTGTTTATATTTGGTTGTATTCACATCATATACATAGGCTCTATGTGTTATTTACAATGATCTAGGCTCAGATGCACTAAACAACAACATGACCTACTTTCCGAGAACTACGCGGATGCTTTGTTGTGAATTACTCACATGTGACTCAAATAATGACACACATAGTAATTGATAAGCATAGGTCTGACTCCAAAATTAATGATGTCGAATATCTGCATATATGATTAACAAGATTATTGCCAAAAAAATACGAAATCATTAGGCGGGAACCCCTAAAGTTCAAAAGGTCGTTAGGAAACCCCAGCGTCACGTGACCGATATCCATCATGGTTATCGACTTCACGAAAACCTTGGCGTCATGTTTGAAATTCAACTGCAAAATGCACGTGGTTACAGTAGGCTAAATGCAAACACAATCAAAATTACGTTTTAAATGCAATGTAGTAACATGACATATGAATTGGAAGTGAAATGAAATGTTGAGGATAGATATTTGGGCCAGAATGCGCGAAATTTTCCCCCATTCATCCGAACTTGACACATTTTTAATCGAAGCATCTCCGCGTCCATGGTAGACAACAACAAATATGTTTGAAACAAACTTACCGTCGTCCGTGTTACCATCCCCATCATCTTGATATAAGTCAATGTCTGAAAATACAAATTAAAAAATGAAAACATCCGAAATGTTCAAAAATAGAGCGACAAAAATAAATAATGTGAGGTGGACTCACCCGCCATGTTGGAAAAGACCTCGTGGTATGTTAGCGACGTTTTGATTGGTTCATACAGATAAAATGCTTTCATCTAATTGGTCCATGGTTCAGATTCGATCGGAATTTTTACGGAGATATACGGAAAGACCCGATGACTCATTTTCATTTTAGGATTATTGCGCCTCAATATACATTATGCCTGTTATATTATAATAATGCGTATATCAAAACCAAAGCCCCACCAACTCGTATTTGTATTGTGCAGTGACTACCAAACAATATTTTGAGACGAACAATGGCCTATATTTTCAGATATCGTTCGCTTTATGGGCAAAAGGGGAGAACAATTTACGTTCAATCAGACAGCCGTATCACATCGAAGTTAGCGTGCCATATTGTGTGTAATTTGGTTTTGTCTTGTTCCGCTGAACGAAGTAGTAATCGACTTATCGCTTTGAAATTGAGGTTCGATATTCAATCAAATCAGCATTGTAAAATGCTATCGTTATTTAGGTTAGATCTTAACAAATCAAAATGGTTAAACGATAATTTCTATGCTGAAATGTTTTCAATATTTTGTCAGCTAAAGCAGGTTCACATTTTCAGTAATTATTTCTAAGCATATTGTTGTAAATTAAATTATGATCGACTACTTCATCAATCAAACAGCAGTAGGCCTATAGGAATTTATGACTAGTTTAAACGGAAGCAACAGCAGACGACGAATTGAAAATGACACACGCACAAAATCAATTTTCCTAATGATATTGGGTGGAAATCATTGTAATTTTCAATTGAACTGTAAATAACACATTCCCAAAACAAGACAATACGTAATTGGCTAAGAATGAAAGCTAAAGCAGGCGACAAAGTAAAGCACATATAACACATTATTAATGCTGTTTGGTAGAGAACATTGTAGCTAGATGATATATTGCTAACTTGAAATAAAAACCTATCCAATTATCAAAGTGGCATATACAGTTATAGACTTTAGTAACGGGGGCCCGTTTTACTAAACAACTTACGGAAAATGTTTGCGTAAGTCGTAAATGATTAACATGGATAGTATCTTCAATGAAAGTACAATATTGCAATGTGACACGTCATTGGAAGCGTCTCGGAGAGACGATTCCAATGATGTGTTACTTTGCAATATTGCTTTGCCAAATATTGAAATAAAAGGACTTGTTGTTTTAGACTTACGCAAATCTTAAGCGTAAACTGTTTAGTAAAACGGGCCCCAGGTGCGCAAAAGTGAGATATTATGAAATAAAGGGTTAATTGTATCATGTTGGGGAGTGAAGAATTCAAAGTCGTAAGCTATTCCCCTTTTAAACTAATATTTAGATGTGGTCGTTTAGTCAAGTCAATCGATACATGTTATTTGGTTCTCCCGCACACCAGCCTCTTTCGTTTCCTTGCGGTTGTGAGTGTCCGTTAGTTTGCGCTTTAGGCTAGCTAGGTTTTTAACATCGATTGTGAAGCAGGCTTAATAAAGCCCATCGAGTCACTCTCGATGACTGCTTCCTGGACAATACACCAATAATAACACCGATTTGAGGGCTAGTCCCGGCAATTTTCACCTCGCCTAACGGGGATTCGGACCCGGGACCCTCGGTACGGTAGTCCGACGCTCTACCACTCTTCCACTGTCGCCCTCGGTGTTTTTGAATATGAATAAAAACTTGCGGTCAACATTAAAAACAACTTCACATCTTATTTCAATTTTGAGAAAAACAGCATTGCATATATAGCCTACATGTCTCCAAATCGCTTCAATTGACGTATCACATGGCAATATCTTTTTTTTGTTTTTGTTAAAAATTATTCCATTTATTTTGCATTGATTGTGATGGAAGCTTGACGCTTAACAAATTCACTCTTGATGACTGCTTCCTGGATACTAAACGAGTACTCACGCCAATGTTTGTATCGTCTAACGTAGATCGAACCCAGGACCCTTGGTACAAGAGGCTGGCGCTCTACCGTTTTAAAAGGTATTATCTATGTACAAATCTGTTCATTTAAGGCGGTTTGGTATCAACCGCTACCCTGCATCAGTAGCCAACACAGACAACCAACGCCCGGTTTTCATTCATTGGTGTTCACCACTTGATGCATCGGTGTAACACTTCATTCTTCGCAGCTCACCACTTTATTTATGGACGCTCACCACTTTGTTCATGGGCGTACATTAATTTATTCATCAGCGTTTACCATTATATTCATCAGCGTTCACCACTTTATTCATCAGCATTAGCGTTCACCACTTTATCAATCGCCGTTCACCGCTTTATTCATCGACGCTTGATATGGAGCGACTAAAAAGAAGTTCCGCATATATAACGACTCGCCCATTTAACCCAAACTCTGAAACATGTTAAATGTCACCAGAGTCGTATAATGGCAGTCGACCATTAATCCTTTTCATAACACAGACATACAATTGACTAGTATGTAACAGACGATATTTATTTTGAAAATACGGTGAAGTAAAATATGCGGCGAGTAGAAGATGACAAGACTACTTCTACGTTGATACATTGTTCTGTCATATTTGACAACTGATCCACAAATCGGCGCAGGTACTGGTTATTAATCCAGGAAGCAGAACTGAGAGTGATTAATCTAAATTGTAGGAACTTGTCTCGAAATTGATGTAAAATAGATAAGTTTAAATTAGACAACAAAAAGTACATGAACAGAATACGCAATTGCGTTTTCTATATATTGAAAACATTGAAGCTACTGTTGAATTTGGCAATTCCAAATTTCCACTTAGAATGAAATTGTCCAACAATCATGCTTACTCTAAAAAAAAAAGAGTACCCACGGTATTAAAAAGGGAAAATACACCCATTTTCGTGACGCAGTATTGAACTTTGCCATTTTTTTCCTCGTTCCTCGTTCAAAGAACACAGTATCCATTTAATGGTGGTTTACAGGGCGTTAATTAACCTACTAACAAGCAATAACGACAGTTAACCACTTTGTTGCAGACCACTCTTGAAAGCATTTGCGGGAAATGGAGAAATTGCTCGTAACGAGCAATCTTTCGTTTTCCCACAATGTTTTCTGCCCTATCAGAAGATTATTTTCCAATTTCATCCAATATTGAAATGTTGTCTGCAAACTGTTTCAATTTGGGACAGTCTAACATATGGCGTTTGGTAAAGGGTTAACAAGGGAGGTGTGGCAGGCAAAACGTGGTCACTCTTTCTGTTATAGTTTGATTTGTTTGTCTCATTGGGTTACACCATTGCAGTGACATTGTTTCAGTTATTCAAAATGCGATACTAGGCTTACCATCTATGGAAGACAATATCTAAGCTTAATTGTCCATGAGGACTGAACTAAGCTTGGTAGCTAAGCATTCTGGAAGTCAATCGGTCCACATTTGTAGTGTGCATCGCATATCGAACATTACAAACCCCTTTTGAATTTTTTTATATGGGTTTTTACATCGCGTCAACATTATTTCAGTTATGTTGCGATGCCCGATTCTCAATGGTTGAAGGGCTGTTCAAGCCGGATAGAACCATCGGCATTCTGTGAGCCAGTTGGGAAGACTACCTCTCAAGAAAATGCAAATCCCGTCGCCGGAATTTGAACCCACACGGAAAGGGGCAACGTGATTCCAAGTTCTGTAGTCTAACCACTAAGCCACAAAGACCCCGTTATGTTACAACTTTCATGGGTTCTCCAGTACTAGGCAAAGGTCCTGAGGTGTCCTTCCAAAGGACACTCCCACGGACTTAAAGGTATCGGTAGGGCTTGAACCTTTGACCCCCGAGTTCTAAGCCCGCCACCTCAACTCCCATGGCCACGCTATGTAACAAGGGAGAAATGACCCATCACAAGTATTTTATCAATATGTCAGTCACTTTGTGAAACTTCTGCAGCCGATGTATTACAACTAGTATAAATGAAAGAAGGACTTGATCAGTTCAAAACATATTTCAACTGCATCTTTGACAAAACACGGAGTTTTTATTTCCTAGATTATAACTCACGTTCTAGTCCAATTTTAATAACCAAGGGAGATGACTCATACAACTTATGCAACATTGAATAGCAGTTATTTCCCTTGAACAGAGAATTCATTGCTTGTTAAATCACATAAGGCAGAAAATCAATTAGACCGACAGCCATGACTGCACGGCAAAGGTATATAAATGTTTCAAAAGTAAACCTGCCTTATAATATACTCATGTGTCTTACTTTATTCTTAGAATAGTTCTTGGAATAAACATATACAGGAGCGTTGACAGAACAGAAACGTAGATTAACAAGTAACACACATTCAAGTTCATGATTTTTAATTAATCAATAAAAAAAGTCAAAGTAACAAAAAAACATTTACCTTTTGTCATTATAAACAAACCCATGCTTCCGTGACTTAAACATTCCAGCAGGATAGACTTGATTAAAAATGAAAACCTTTTTGAATATGGTGAAGTTACATGCTAAAAAGAATTTCTCCCATTTTTAAACAATGTTCTTGGACCAATAAATTAATGTTGAATTGTTCTTGCTTTGCGAAAAAGATAACATTTTGTTCCGCCTTATAAACATACCTTTATGCACCTGCAGTAGCTTTAGAGATGTGCCTGTTGCATGGGGAGAAATTGATAAAAATAAGCAATTCCTCGTTTAGTCACAATGGATTACAACTGGGGCGTGAAAGAAAGTGGTCTCATTAAATCTTAATTACAGTTACTGTATTACTGCCAATTTCAATTTGGAACATCTCATGTTCAGTAGCAGGGAAAATATGAACCCACCATCACCAACTGGGTCAGTTGTAAATGCTTTAAAATTTAAGAAAGCTTTTATACATTTAGTTATGCTTACCCTTCAATGACACCTCAAACATACTAAGAAAATAAGAAATTTGGATTGTTTCATTTTCAAAGGTTTGGACCAGTTGCTTATTTCCATATAAGGGAGTTAGTCAGGGACCCTCCATTAATCTCATTAACATGTTGTTGATATAACTGAATATGCTACAATGATTATAAAAAATGTAAATGCATTGCAATTGCATCTGTGCATGCCTTTTAAGAAAAGTTAAACATTAAATTAAAAGTTGACCAGCGACCTCCATAGTGAAAGCATGTGCATGTTAGTGTGAGTGAAAACTTAAAGCATATGCATATGAAAGCAGATTAAGGCAAATAACATTTTCTTTTCAGAATAAAAAGGAAACAAATTTAAAACAAGAAATGGCTTATAAGAAGTAAAAAACGTCTTGCAATTTCTTAAGTTGTCTGCTTGCAGGTGCATTAGCTTAGTATAATTTTGTATATAACTTATATAAATTGTGCAATAACTTTGTGGTAATATCACCAAAAATAACAAAAAACATACACAAACAGATGTAAGGAGTACCTACCCCAGGGTTACAGGGTCTGCACTTATCCTGGTGGGGGTATA